>BSBM01000050.1:8841250-9475000 GCA_027924585.1 Larix kaempferi | reverse complement strand
TGCAAGAGTAGTAGAATTTTGAATAAAAAGAACTTTGGAAATTTATGTTGTAGAGTTTGTAGTAGAATACAGTCAATCATACTCGCGCGCTTAGGAACATTTTTTGAGAGGACCAAAGGGTAGGTTGGTGAATGAAATACCTACCTAGGTGAAGATGATTTTGGTAGAAGAAGAACAATTTTCTTTTACACCAAGGGAGATGGAAGAATAAGCCTAGCAATGGGGGGGTGATATAATGGTGCTGATGCAGATAGGAACTTAGATGGGGAATGAGAGTTATGGAGGAATGTCAAACAAGAGAAAGCATAGAAAGATCCTTAAGACGGGATGCAATAAATGACCATTGGTGGCTGAGACTAAGAGTTATTTGTGAACAAAGAGAAGCATTACAAAAAAGATTAGTGTAGGAAACAACAATGACTCATGACTGTGAGAACTAGGAAGTCTACATTAAGGAGGAGAGAGAGTTAATTGGTGGTTACATGAATGAGGGTTGTTGATATAGGAAAGCCTTATTAAAAAGAGAAGTGAAGAGACATCCATAAGATCAAAAGAGATAGAATAAATAGCACTAGAGGTGGATGCGAAGATGTAGATAGATGGGTCGAGGACATTACAGCATGAGACTACTCACAAGGACACCTCTAGTGAACCAATGAATAAGGAACTAGGCTCACAATTGCAAAATGATTATCTAATTGCCGGCATTTTCTTGCTATTTTATAGGAGGAAGAGGAGGAAATAGAAAACATGGAGGCATAAGAAGGTAGAAAACCCAAAACAGTACCCACACCACCCCTTGCACATTAAAAAATAGTAAGGTAACATTGAATCCCATTAGTCCAAATATTTATATGTCAAACTATAATCAGAGTAAAATAAAATATATATGCAATTGTGGTGGATGTATATTAAGTAACAATATGAATTTAGCTAGCACTAGTCAAGTTAGAGTGTTTGTGGTGTGTTTAGGAAGCAGTCAAACTATCCGTGTAGTTAGGAGTTAGAGGGTTTTTACTTTTTAGAAACACATGTACTAATATGGAAGGTACTTAGATAAGATCCACATTGTCACTACCCATTTTTTTGGGCAAAAGGGATTGGAATGTCAAGCAACAATGGTTCTTGTGTCAAACAATATGGAGTTTCAAGAACATTGTAACTATGAAAACATATTTGGTTGAATTCTACACAATGTTTCGAAGTTGAGCCCTCCAATGGTAGATGAAATATGCATAGGGTACTCCACATAATATTGTTTGAGTGATCAATGAGGTCAAGTAAACCTTCATTGTGATGTTTCAGAAGATGAAGATAGATAATCACAATTGCATTGAGCTATAGGATATTGAGTAAATCATAGGATAAAGTGTTTGGGAATACTATCAAATATTCATGGATTTGATGAACATTCTATCCTATCCAATCCCCCATACACAACAAAAGGAATGGCTCATAAGAGTAATTATACCCTGGACTAGAATCCCACTGATGTGATATAGGTGGGATTCACAGAGAGATGCATTGTAGCAAGCAATAATAATTAACTCAATGGTGCGATACTTGTGAAAATCCCTCGGACACACTATCATCACACTGTCCTCTTGTGTGATGCTCAATGTGTCTCAAGTCCAATAGTACTTGTTGGACCTATCATAATAGAGACATGAGATAAACATATATAAAGTGGGTTATGATCATGTATGGTGCATTTTTTTTAAGATAGAAGGACATCTAGCAAATGATTGTCTTGCATTGAGGGGGGAAGATATACCTAATTCATTACTTAATCATTTCCCAATAAGGTAAACAAATGTATATTATGATATATGTAGATTGTATGGCCATTCACCATATATGTTCTCTATACTACAAAATATTCACCATCCCTAAAAATGATATTCTCTGATTTTTGTTAGGTGAATACTCACAACATTGAGAACTACAAGCCCTAGTTGAAATATTTGAGAAACCTACTTGAGGGTTGCAGAGAGAACCAATGGAAATCAAAATGATAGACATCGACGAGGTGGAGGAGGATTCATTGGAGGTCATGTTGCTAGTTGAATTGGACCAATTAGGTGCTACAATTGTGGCAAGATATATCATATCTTGTGAAATTAATCCTTACTAAGAAGACCAAGGTGTGGTCACTACCAAGCCATAGGGCACACCACAAGACTTCCCAAACCTTTTAGAAAAATGAGAATCTAGAACTTGGAATTTTTTTATAACTTGGTTCCTTAGAGCCTAGAAATGTTGAAGCCCGCAAAATCAATGTGGTGATTAGAGGAGGTTCTCACACCAATGGAAAACTGAATGTTGATCAACCATTCCAAATCTAAAAAGTAACGTTGAACCAATTACTTCGATACCTTTAAGAAGAAACAAACATGCAAGGGAGCTATAAACATCCTATAGGAGGTGATGTAATATTCCCACCTTGTACGTGTGATTTGTTTAGTTTTTTTATTACATATAGGGGATTGATTTATTATATGGAATATCTATAGTGTAATTTATTATAAAGTTGCGGATAAGATGATGATAAGGATTCTAATGATGATGAGGAAAATGTTTATGACAATGATAATAGCGATGATGATGATGTTGAAGTAATGATATCTATGTCTGTTAATTTGTTTACTACATGGAGGGACTGATTTTTTATCATAAAGACTACAACTATACGTTTTTCAACAAGAAAAAAATAGTACTCTTGATATTCAATATTGAATCAAAAAGTACAATACCCAACAAACAACCTTGCAACTATGGGCTCATTTTCATCTCACAATAAGTTCTGATCAGCCAGTCTACTATATCCAAAAACAAAACCAAAAAGATCACTACTGCACACAACATATGCAGAAACAACATCTAACCCGATAAAGCAAAAACCATTTACATCGAGAACAAATTTATAGTTCCCTTGTCGATCAATATGGAATACTCAAATTCCATCCATTCCAAAAACCCTTCTTCACCAACAAGTGCCTCCTTAGATAAAGTACCTGCATCCAAATTCTGATGTTTGTAAATATGTGAAATAGCAACATAGTTGAAAGATGAAAGGAGGGACCTTGTTCTTGCACACCAATTTGTGAGAGCCAACACTTTAATGTCAAACAATCCCTTTGACCAATTTACCACCATCATAGAGTCCCCAAATACCTTAGAGAATCAATTCCAAAGATCGAGGCCGTATAATTTGTGGCTGTACCAAAGACATAGTAACTTAGCTTTTGTGTTAGTACCTGAACCACAATGCATTATGAGCTTATAACAATGTGCATAATTCAGATAAATAATAGCACCTATTGCACAGACGCCACCCTGAGTAGCACCATTGAAGAAACCTATGGCACCACCTTCCAATGATATGTGCTTTGATTGTTTTATCTTTGGACAATAGACAACAAGTCTATGGTAATCATTATAAAATCATAAAATACCCCTACATAGCCCATCCACATCCATTTTTTATCTTAAAAAATGACAGCATTTCTTTCCTTCCACATGAACCATGAAATGTAACCAGGTAAAATCTTATGTTCTAAGATAGATTCATACCAATGTAAGAAATTATGTTCAAATTAAAGTGTGCCCCATAACCGAGTAATATTCAAAGCGGTACAAATTTTCCCCCACACTTGATTTGTAATCTGACATGAAAAAAAAGTTGTTGAATTGATTCCACTTGAGACTTACACAGAACTAGGACAAATCCAACCCCTATGAACCAGGTTGTCCCAAGTTTTCAAATAGTTTTCAAAATGGAGCCATAAAAAACACTTAACTTTCAGGGGCATATTCCATCGCCACAAATTTTGAAACCACCATCTAGGTAAAATAACAATCTGATCTCGAGCAATAATTTGATATGCAATCTTAGTTGTGATAATACCAGAAATTGCATTTAGATACTAGATAAGTTGATCTTCTTCATCCTAAATCCTAAGACCTGTAGCATTCAATCTAGTGATATAATTGTTCCATTCTTCAGCCCATATGTTGCCCAGTCCTAGATCAGAGGCAGTCAACCAATATGAATCCATAGGGTGAATCCAGTTAGGTCTTCTTATATGTGCAAGAGTGATAAAGCCCAGTTCTTCCAAGTACTCAAGCAAATAGTTGGATAATTTGAATTGTTCTTCCAACCCTATGATAGAGGCAATGCCGACTAGAACATTTTTACTAGACCCAACCTTCCAAGTTAAGCCCCTCCCAAGCCAAGGATATACCTTTATAAAACCAAACCAAAAAATGGAAGAGTTCCTATATGAATTTAGAAGGTTTCTTAGCCATGAAAGCAAATTCCTTTTGATATATTTTTCTTTCAGAACAACAATGCACAGACCACTGCCAAAAATTCCTCTCTAGAAGCTTTTCAGACATAATGCAAAACTAAACAAAAATATATTCTTGATCATCTAAATTTCCCAAGTTGCCATATGAATTTTATTAGTTTTAGCAATCCTTGACCAAAGGAAGCGAAACATGAGGCTTTTAATCCATTTCAGTATTGTCTTTGGAACATGTGCAAGAGAAATCCAATATATTGGAAGACCCATTATAACAACTTTTAATAAGGTAAGTCTTCCTCCAATTGACAAAAGCCTAAAGGTCCAATGATTGATTCTTTTTTCAAACCTCTTCACTAACCATATCCAGTCCTTAATAAGATATCTAGCCAGTTTTAGAAAATATCCCAAATATTTGAGCCCATCACTCATCTCATAGGAATTTAGAGGTATGATGTTTAGGATTACTTGCAAGGAATCACCACCCAAATTATGTATATAGAAATTGGATTTTTGCAAGCTAATATCCATACACGAAGTTGCACAAATAAGGAGATAATTTCATTATAATATTTCCACTCATCCATTGATCCCCTTCCAAACAATAGGACATCATCCACAAACAATAAATGTGTTATGAATATTGAAGCAAAAATTCTAACACCCTGCTTTTCCCCTCATATTTTTCTTTATGTATCATTTGACTTAAACCTTCAATCACAGAAATAAAAGGGGAGATAAAGGGAAACCTTGCCTAATACCTTTAGAAATGTTGAAAAATGAAGTTATGGAGCCATTTATCAAAATAGAGAATTGAGCATAAGTGATACAGGCCATAATACAGTTTGTTACAAGAGCAGGCACCCCGATGTGAAGAAGAAGTAGTCTAAGAGATACCCAATTTACTCTATCACATGCCTTCACCAAACCCATTTTCAACATAATTGCCTCCACGTTTTTCTAATTTATAGTATGCATGGTTTCATGAGAGATTCCAATAGCATATAGAATCTTCCAATCAGCCAAAAAGCCAAATTGTTCTGGAGACATCCTTTTTGAAAGATATGGCTTGATTCGATTAGTGATGATTTTAGTAAATATTTTGTAAGCCAAGTTACATAAAGAAATTGGTCTATATTCACTGAAAGACACTGGCTTATTGCATTTAGGAATAAGAGTAAGGAAAGTGGAATTCAATTCTCCCGATACATAGCCCTACAATCTAGACTGTTCAATCATAGCCAGTATATACTCCCCCATTTCATCAAAGAAAGCTAGAAAAAAGTTCAACCGTCCAGCCATCTGGAACAAGACTTTTTTCTTTTGCAAATTGATTTAGAACACCCTCAATTTACTCAAGGGTAACATTCTTACCTAATTCAACACCATCCCCAGGATCAAATAAAGTTGGAAGATGACTGATAACTTTTAACTGAGCTTGAATCTGACATGTAGCAGGATCTTTGAAAGCTTCAGAAAAACAAGACTGAGCCAAATCCTTTAATTTAGACTGATCTTTTAACAAATGACCCCCACCATCATCCATTCCCAAATGGCATTCATGTTCTTCCCATGAGAAGCATAATTGTGAAAAAAATGAGTTTTACTATCCCCCAATTTAACCCATGGAGCTCTACTTTTTAATCTCCACTCCATTTCTTCTTGTGTAAGGAGAAGAAATTTCTTGTTAATCAAATCCTTCAAGATTGAGTTATCTTCCTCATCCAACATATAGTCATCATTTTTTGTGAGAATATAACTTATTTGGTCTTCAATTTTATCTAGAAATATTCTCTATCTTTTCTTTTTTGCATCTTAATCCATACAATCACATATTTTTTAAGGGATTTTAGTTTCTAGACCAGACTATCCCTAGGGATAAAATCATCAAGAGTCTGAAAAGCTTTCCATCTATTCTTAATCATACCACATAAATCTTCATTTGTTAACCAAGAACTATTGAATTTGAAGGGACAATTTTTAACATTTAAAGACCCATCCAACTGTTGAAAGATTGGGAAATGGTTAGATAATGTGCATTCCCCCCCCATGTCCCAAATCTCTAAAGAGAGTGAACTAACTCCGACTTCATAAGGAAACGATCAAGACCTTTACAAATCCTTGCATTACCACAAGATTATTCCTTGATAACATTTTTGAGAAAACTATGATAGGGGATCTATCCTTTCTTTTGTTCCCCAGATCTCTGCAGAAGATAAGGTGAAATTTAAGTCGCCATCTATAATAATATTATTGATCCCTAATAATCCACTAGTCTCCAAAGAGTTCCAAAATATTTCCCTGTCCATATAAGGACCATAATAATTTAAGATGGTCACCTGTAAGTCTAAGGTTTTGATGACACCTTCCATTAAGACCTCACATGCGTGCTAAAGGCCTTAAACACCAAAAATAAAGGGTTCCAACATGATAATAGACCCCCTGAAATTCCACCTGAGCTCATTGCACATATTTCCCAAGCAGGAAGAATGTTTGAAAAAATTTCAATGGTCTTATTAATAGTGCACATAGTCTCTTGTACTAAAATGACTACAGGGTTAGTAGCTTTTATAATATTGGATAGGGACATAACCTTGTCAACCCTACCCAACCCCCTCACATTTAGAGATAAAATAAACATTAAGAAACCTCCTGACATGGCTTCTCTGCTTTAAGTGCCCGATTATTCCCATATAAAGGAGACGACTTTGAAGCTTCATCTAACCTGACAGACAAGGGTTTATAGATAGTTCCAGATGTATCCATTTTTTGTTTCCCCTTCTTTTTCTTTTTATTATGAATAGTCACATTCTGAAAATGAATGGACCGAGAAGGATAAACCCCCACATTTATAGAGGGATGTTTTGAAAAAAATTGTAGAGGATCTTTAAGATAAGAGGGATGTTCAGCATTCGCCGATTTAATGTCGACAGATCCCAAAGTATTCATGTTATCCATGGAGGGATCTAATGAGTCTAAGCAATCTCCAGGAGGATTTGTAGTCATTACAGAAGAATAATTAGGGTTTGGGTAAGTCTGTGGGTTTTCAAAAACAATAGGGATAATAGCCCTGCTACTAGAGTCTAGACATAGAAGTAGGGAGTACAAAATTTGGCACTGAGTTTTCTAATACCAAATCATCACTATTAACTGAAAGCCTATTATCTAAAGGAATTTTAGAACTAATAGGGAGATTTACTTCACAACCAGATGACAGAGAGTTACCCAAATCCTTAACAGTATCATCGGATAATCTTTTATCCAAGTCATGTTCCATAGCCAAGTAGAAATATAATTCTTCTTTAGACACACCTTTATATGGGGTCGGAGAGTCTTGACATGGCATACCTGAAAAATGTGTATTGATTGTTGATGGAGAAGTTGATTTCGATAAAATATAGAGCCGAGTCCCTAACTTTTGAACATCTTCACCCGAATCATCATCAGATTCTTCCAGGAGCTTACTAGTCAATAAATATGGACATCTAACTTTTACATGACCTATCTTATGGCAGAAAAACATCTTAAGGGAATATGTAGATAATCCAACTTTTGTAGAAAAACCCTAATCCCCCACTAACCTATTGTTATATTTTCAATAAATAATTATGAATATTACACATATTAATATTATTAGTGTCATTAATGACAATTATCATTAAATAACAACATATGGTTTGGAACGTATAGGTAATTTACATAATCAATTATAACAATAATTATGACCTAGGAGAGTGTCCCTTACCATGGATGCATCTTTTGGAGATTATATAAAGAATTTTCTTCACTACCATCCAATCACCATATCGTATATATTATTTATTTCAATGGATTATTATAATCCTATGGCAAAGACGAAACCTTATGAGAGCACTTAGACGTTGTCTTAGATTTCACCACTTAGAGTAAACAAAAAGTGCAGATAATAAATATGAAAGGAAAACTAATTAGAAAGATAGTTAAACCATACACAAAACAATGAGACTATCTATGGTGATGATATAGAACCTAAATCAAGGGGATGATATACTTGAGGTAATGGAAAATCATATTACAATGATAATTAATTTCTTAATCACAAGATTTATCACACTGACCAACTTATCAAAATTATTATGTGTGGCTTACATTCTAAATAATATTAATTCGAAGAAGATTTGGTCTAATAATTCATTCTAAAGTTATTCTTGGAATTATAGTCCAAGAACTTTTGTCCAATAACCTTATCAACAAATAATGATAGGTAATATTGAATTAGGATCAATTCATCTATATACAATGTGATAACATTTTTTAAAACTTTGAAGGTATTTTTCTTTGGGATTCTTAAGGCTGGATCGAAAAGAAATCATTTTAAGAAGGGATGACATGTAATTCCTATAAATTAGATAATTATTTATAATAGTTATTATGACCTAAGGTTATATGGATATGTCTATTGTACATTATAAGAAGTTCCTTTCTTCCATGTCACGAGCACTCCCCAAAAACTACAACTTTACCTTGCCCTTCCATGGGTGACAATTGTAATTACACCACTAAAACCAACAACTTGGCATTTGTCAACATTTTGCTAATAAGTTACAAGCATGGTAATTATGCAATTATAACTTGCAAAATTCTACCCCACCAAAAGGAGTTCCATGGGTGACGTTCTCTATTCCTTTTTTACTTGCATTATATTAAATTACCTCCCCTCAATACTAAAACATATTCAACATTGTTCCTCTCATCAACCTTATTTTTACCACTAACACTTATCCTCTTGCGATATTGAGTGGACTCATAATGCTAATTTTTTGAGCTTTAATTATCTACTTCACTTTTGTTTCTCTTCTTGACATTGGTAGAAATTTTGTGTTTGAAACCCTAAACTTTGAACTCTATATCTTTCATGGAATTATTTTCTATTTTTTTCATGGCATTATTTTGTTGCCCACTTTTTCTTCTTGCTAGGGGTTAGGTTATGGTATTTGCATAAATTGTATACCAAATAATGTGTTAGAACCTAGTGTTGTATATTGTTTTGGTACGTCATTTAAATATTATGACTCTATACAAGGATATCACCATGTAAAAACATCACATGTTAGACATTTTAGCTAGAAAAATGGTATGAAGTAGCAAAATCACATTGCAATAGAATTCAAGTTGGTCTGAAATGGTTTGACACATAAAGTTCTTTTAAGAATATGAAGAGAAACATAAGTTAGGAAAAACTCAAAAAATTGACATTGTGAATTCATAATAGTTGCATACGAGGAGCAAAGATACTAGAAAATATAATGTTTGTGAGAGGATGGGTGCAAACTATGCATTGTTGTGGATGGGATAAATCATATAGGTGAAATGAAAAACATGTATGTTACATGGGGCACCATTTTTGTGAGGGGCATTTTGTAGGTCATAGGTGCATCACTGGGCTTGTAATGACCATAATGATAAAAAAATGCCAAGTCACTAGTTTCAATCATTCAACTATGTCTATCATTGAAAGAAGGGCTAGGCCATGTCATAGTTCATGGGGGGGGTGTGCTCCTAACATGGGAAGAAATGAAAAACACAAAATGGTCACATATTATAACAATAGTGATCCAGATGGCCATCTAGATCCATCTCAGAAATGGTCCTAATATTGATTGTTTTTAGGTCTCAAAATTCTATGGCATTTGCTAGGGCCTTCCATGCATTTCAATATTTTTTGGCCTAAAGAAAGACATTTGAACTAGTCTACACATACTCTTTCTAATCAGATAAATAAGATCTAAAATGGAACAATTAGTGAAAATGTTATGCCCATAACAAGGCTCCCCTTTTTTCATACAACTTAAATTCATCGAATTTGACATCACACTCATCCCTAACTTCATATCAGGGTTAGGGTTTTTTCATATTAGAACCTTTATAAATGAGAGTAATAGACATATATTTTCCATTCTACCTATTTTACTTGTATCCATTCATGTTATCCATGGAGGGATCTAATGAGTCTAAGCAATCTCCAGGAGGATTTGTAGTCATTACAGAAGAATAATTAGGGTTTGGGTAAGTCTGTGGATTTTCAAAAACAATAGGGATAATAGCCCTGCTACTAGACATAGAAGTAGGGAGTACAAAATTTGGCACTGAGTTTTCTAATACCAAATCATCATTATTAACTGAAAGCCTATTATCTAAAGGAATTTTAGAACTAATAGGGAGATTTACTTCACAACCAGATGACAGAGAGTTACCCAAATCCTTAACAGTATCATCGGATAATCTTTTATCCAAGTCATGTTCCATAGCCAAGTAGAAATATAATTCTTCTTTAGACACACCTTTATATGGGGTCGGAGAGTCTTGACATGGCATACCTAAAAAATGCGTATTGATTGTTGATGGAGAAGTTGATTTCGATAAAATATGGAGCCGAGTCCCTAATTTTGAACATCTTCACCCGAATCATCATTAGATTCTTCCAGGAGCTTACTAGTCAATAAATATGGACATCTAACTTTTACATGACCTATCTTATGGCAGAAAAACATCTTAAGGGAATATGTAGATGATCCAACTTTTGTAGAAAAACCCTAGCCCCCCACTAACCTATTGTTATATTTTCAATAAATAATTATGAATAGTACACATATTAATATTATTAGTGTCATTAATGACAATTATCATTAAATAACAACATATAGTTTGGAACGTATAGGTAATTTACATAATCAATTATAACAATAATTATGACCTAGGAGAGTGTCCCTTACCATGGATGCATCTTTTGGAGATTATATAAAGAATCTTCTTCACTACCATCCAATCACCATATCATATATATTATTTATTTCAATGGATTATTATAATCCTATGGCAAAAACGAAACCTTATGAGAGCACTTAGACGTTGTCTTAGATTTCACCACTTAGAGTAAACACAAAGTGCAGATAATAAATATGAAAGGAAAACTAATTAGAAAGATAGTTAAACCATACACAAAACAATGAGACTATCTATGGTGATGATATAGAACCTAAATCAAGGGGATGATATACTTGAGGTAATGGAAAATCATATTACAATGATAATTAATATCTTAATCACAAGATTTACCACACTGACCAACTTATCAAAATTATTATGTGTGGCTTACATTCTAAATAATATTAATTTGAAGAAAATTTGGTCTAAGAATTCTTAAAGTTATTCTTGGAATTATAGTCCAAGAACTTTTGTCCAATAACCTTATCAACAAATAATGATAGGTAATATTGAATTAGGATCAATTCATCTATATACAATGTGATACCATTTTTTAAAACTCTGGATCGAAAAGAAATCATTTTAAGAAGGGATGACATGCAATTACTATAAATTAGATAATTAATTATAATAGTTATTATGACCTAAGGTTATATGGATATGTCTATTGTACATTAATAGAAGTTCCTTTCTTCCATGTTACCAGCACTCCCCAAAAACTACAACTTTACCTTGCCCTTCCATGGGTGACAATTGTAATTACACCACTAAAACCAACAACTTGGCATTTGTCAACATTTTGCTAATAAGTTACAAGCATGGTAATTATGCAATTATAACTTGCAAAATTCTACCCCACCAAAAGTAGTTCCATGGGTGACAATTGTAATTACACCACTAAAACCAACAACTTGGCATTTGTCAACATTTTGCTAATAAGTTACAAGCATGGTAATTATGCAATTATAACTTGCAAAATTCTACCCCACCAAAAGTAGTTCCATGGGTGACGTTCTCTCTTCCTTTTTTACTTGCATTATATTAAATTACCTCCCCTCAATACTATAACATATTCAACATTGTTCCTCTCATCAACCTTATTTTTACCACTAACACTTATCCTCTTGCGATATTGAGTGGACTCATAATGCTAATTTTTTGAGCTTTAATTATCTACTTCACTTTTGTTTCTCTTCTTGACATTGGTAGAAATTTTGTGTTTGAAACCCTAAACTTTGAACTCTATATCTTTCATGGAATTATTTTCTATTTCTTTCATGGAATTATTTTGTTGCCCACTTTTTCTTCTGGCTAGGGGTTAGGTTATGGTATTTGCATAAATTGTATACCAAATAATGTGTTAGAACCTAGTGTTGTATATTGTTTTAGTACATCATTTAAATATTATGACTCTATACAAGGATATAACCATGTAAAAACATCACATGTTAGACATTTTAGCTAGAAAAATGGTATGAAGTAGCAAAATCACATTGCAATAGAATTCAAGTTAGTCTGAAATGGTTTGACACATAAAGTTCTTTTAAGAATGTGAAGAGAAACATAAGTTAGGAAAAACTCAAAAAATTGACATTGTGAATTCATAATAGTTGCATACGAGGAGCAAAGATACTAGAAAATATAATGTTTGCGAGAGGATGGGTGCAAACTATGCATTGTTGTGGATGGGATAAATCATATAGGTGAAATGAAAAACATGTATGTTACATGGGGCACCATTTTTGTGAGGGGCATTTTGTAGGTCATAGGTGCATCACTGGGCTTGTAATGACCATAATGATAAAAAAATGCCAAGTCACTAGTTTCAATCATTCAACTATGTCTATCATTGAAAGAAGGGCTAGGCCATGTCATAGTTCATGGGGGGGTGTGCTCCTAACATGGGAAGAAATGACAAACACAAAATGGTCACATATTGTAACAATAGTGATCCAGATGGCCATCTAGATCCATCTCAGAAATGGTCCTAATATTGATTGTTTTTAGGTCTCAAAATTCTATGGCATTTGCTAGGGCCTTCCATGCATTTCAATATTTTTTGGCCTAAAGAAAGACATTTGAACTAGTCAACACATTCTCTTTCTAATAAGATAAATAAGATCTAAAATGGAACAATTAGTGAAAATTTTATGCCCATAACAAGGCTCCCCTTTTTTCATACAACTTAAATTCATCGAATTTGACATCACACTCATCCCTAACTTCATATCAGGGTTAGGGTTTTTTCATATTAGAACCTTTATAAATGAGAGTAATAGACATATATTTTCCATTCTACCTATTTTACTTGTATAATGTCTTTTAACATTGTTTCGTTATTAAAAAATAGTTTTCATTATATTTTTATTTTTATTTTATGTTTTAACGATATCGTTCTTTCATTCTCATCATAGTCTAGATCAAATCTCTTTCTCTAACAAGACTCTGGGTTGACTATAGGATTAGAGTAGGAATCATTTAAAAAAAATCTAGATGCAACGACTTTTAATGTATCATCCATCACAATGTCTAAAGTGGCTTCCTTATGCTAATTAGACACGATTTTGTAATGAGAGACGCAAATAAGGTCTCTAACTTAGATATGCATTTTGGATAGAATAATTGGTATTACAGGGGATGCTTTTAGATGGTATTGTAGATGTTTATGTGATTGTAAATAGGGAATTTGTTTTTTCGGTTGAAAAGGAGAGTTGGTTTATGTTTTGTCAATTTCATTTGTAGATATTAATACTTAAGATGTTTCTTTGATTGCAAATAAAAAGTGGCTCCCCTTGCCATCCTAATTGCCACAAAAACAAGACAAACTATAGTAAAAATGAAGAATTTGAGAATGAGTTGTATTGGTGGCAATTTTCATTCTAATTTGGGTGGTATTTTCTCTTGAGTCTTGTCATGTTCGTTGTGATTTGTTAACTACACACAATAATGACTCATCACAAAGTTAATCATTGTTGTTGAGAGTTGTATCATTGTTGTTGAGAGTAGTATTAAAGAGGTGCCCCCTCACATGTAATAATAAATCTATTATCAATCAATCAAAAATATAAGTCCTCATTTAAGTAATAATTTTTATGGTCCATATTTTCAGATTTGTAGGTACCATCTACCCTTTTAGATTTGCATGTGCTCCTAACTCTTTGTTCTTATTATTTTTCATTTCCCTTTGTACATGTTATTACTTCAATAGTTGCACTAGTAGTTTCATTTCAAGCCCATGAACTTTTCATCTCATGTAGGCTTTGTAAAGATCATCTCCTTGGGAGGGGAAAATAGGGTCCTTAACTTGAAACTAAGAGACCCAGGCTTGGATATAGGTTGCTTGGATTGAGGAATAAGGCCAGGTGGCCCAAAATTTTTGGGTTGTTGTATCCTTATTAGCTTGCCATTCTTCACAAAGCATGTGCACCCAATCGTCAACCTCTACTTTAGCATTACCTCGATGGGTTGATTTACCCTATGGAGCTTGAGGGGATTATGGTTAGTGTAGGTCAACTCGACTAATGAGAGGACAATATCATACTTTGTGGTTGAGAATATGTCATTTGAAGCAAGTATTTGACAAATGATGTATTAAACCACTTATTACCCACCATATATAAGTTTATTATTTGGTTCCCTTGATTAGTTGACTTTCATGGATGCTCTCGTTTACTACCGTTGAGGGTTTAGGGGGTGCTCGAGCTCATTACAAATTGATTTTCTAAGTTGCTTTGAAATGTGCTCAAGGGAGATAGAATTGCATGGGAAAAAATATAATTCTAACTCCATAGGATAATAAATCTAATAATTTTCCTTAGTGGAAAAGTTCTCATGCCAATTGAAAAAGGAAACAAGAGATTTTCTGCAAACCCATGGATCATAGCACATAATCTAGTCACATGCATGCTTCTTAGGAAAATAGAGCCAAAAAACCTTTGAACTTGCTTTCAACCATCCAATAATGTGGGCTATGAGGCTCCCACACCTCATTCATTTATGTCCTAAAGATGGTCTCAAGGAATGCAAACCATGAAATTTCTTAGCAGTGTGTGTTTGTTGGCACTTACTGCATACAACTTGATGTTTATAAATAGTAATGCTAGTTGGGTATCAATAGGGCTGGGACCAATTTCATTACCTTATGAAAATCCCTTGCACTACAGCAAAATAGTTCATTAGCGTCAAGTTTAGCACTAAATTATAGTGCATTTTTTCAAGTTGGAGCATTTTCTTGGCATAAAAGTCAATGTTAAATGAGTTTTTGTATTTAATGTTGAATTTAGCACTGGGTTTAGTGCCGACTTTAGCACTGAATTTAGAGCCAGATGTAGTGATGGGTTTAACACTCGATTAGCAATGACTATCTATAAATTAAAACTCATAGAAATAAAATGAAAAAAATGGTAAACAATGAGAAAATAAATGAAAAAGTTGGTAAGGAAATGTCGAGATTTGAACCCATATCACTTGCCAAAAGGTGGGAGCTCTACTTGAACTACATTCCCACAAAAATATTCTATTAAAAGTGTAAATGTGAACTGAAACTAGACTAACTTAATGCAAATTAAAGTTTATAGAAACATAAATGGAAAATGGGAAAAAATGAAAACACAAATTTAGAAAATGGTAAGGGAATGTTGGGATTTGAACTTAGATTAATTGCCAAAAGGAAAGAACTCTACTTGCCCTACATTCCCACAAAAATCTGCCATAAGAGTGTAGATCTGAATTGAAATAAGCCTAACATATGCATGCAAACAAGTGAATAATGTAGATCTTAAATGATTCTCAGTGTTTTAATACAAAGATAACAGTAAATAATGAAATATAGATGGGTGTCGGGATTTGAACTTGGATTTTCTTACAAGAGTGCAAGTCCCTTTCTTAGGCCACACCCATGAACGGGATCTGAGCATTAAACAAAATCCCCAAAATGTTATTCTTTATTCTTTCCCCATTAAACCCACAATGACAAAACAACAATAAACATTAGAAAATCAATAAAGGAAAACAAAGTAAAAGATGAATGAAGGAGGATAAGAGAAGGGAGACACCATTACCTTTTTCATGGAGGTTTTTACATGAAACCCTAAACATTCAACAAAAAAAGAGTAATAAACATGAACAAACTAATAAAGTAAAATAAAAGTAAAAGAGGAATGAAGGAATGAGGCAAATATAAGGGAGAAGTCATTACCTTTGTCATTGACGTTCTTCCATGAAACCTTAGTGTATAGGCAATGAAACCCTATACTTACAACAACAAAACATCAATAACCATTAGCAAATCAATGAAGAAAATGTAAATTAAAAGAGGGAGGAATGAGGAGAAAGGAAGGAAGAACCCATTATCGCCCTCATAAGGTTCCTCCATGAAACTAAAATCCTAACCGAACCACAAGGATACAACACTAAGAGAGAACACACTAGAAGAGAAAAGAGAAGGGAGGAAAAGAGAAGAGCTAACGAGAAAACAAATAACCTAAACACATGATGATTTTGAAGCATTTTTCCAGTGCGATTTCGCCTGAAGTTGATAGAAACGTCGCCCATTTAGACTTCTCCACAAAAAATAATGAAAGAGTAGAGTTTAAGGGCTTTTTACAAGAGAAAATAATATATTTTAATTATAATAATAGAAACACCCTCATACTCATGAAGATTGAGACATGTAACTTATTTTTAGTTTTGAATGTTTTTTAAATTTCTTTTTAAAAAGATTCTCATGTTTTTATTAGATGCTAAGAGAGATATTAGTGCACGACCCACTCCTAAAATAATACCAACTTTAAAGTCATCTATTGAATTAACACTCACTTTTCATAAAAACTAAAAAGTAAGTTGAGTCCTATTAAAAAAAAGCTATAACAAAAACCCTAATTACACAATTTTTGTAATATTATTACACACTGAAGGTTTTTTGAGACTATTTTGCAATATTCTCCCCCACACAAATCTTAAAAGCGAAGACAGAACATTCGCATTTGTAATATAGAGCTTTGAATGAGACATAACCATGTAAGTGGTTGAGATTCGATTCAAGCCCCGGCAAGAGGCCAATCTTGCCAATACATGGTAGCAAATAAAAGCAAAATAAAAAACAAGTCCAATTAATAAGGAAAACCCCACTCGACCCTAAAATCAAAACTTTGACAAGCATATTTGTAGGTTGGACATATATGGCTACGATGTAACCCATCCTCCACTTACCTAACTAGTAGTCATTCACATATTTGGATGCCTCCTCTTATCAAAGCATAGAATATAACATATTTGGATGTTTCTTCTTAAAAGAATGTTATATTGGTGGAGTGGACCGGCTGGGGGTTGTTGATTGCAATTTAGCATATTTAAATATATAGAACGTTCCTTTCATTTCATGAAAGGGTCTCCGTTAGGTTTCTTCTAAAATTATACAATGGAAAGTACTTTGAATAAATTGTAATAGGTTTTGGATTGGGTGAAAAGTATAAGATAATATAGGTAAAATTAAAATGATTAGTCAAAGATAATAACTACTGGTTACAAATGCGAACTAATTAACTTGTAAACGAAAATAGCTATTAAAATTCATTATTTAAAATTAAAACTTAAAAATTGTAAATTGTCAAGCAAGAAATACTGCGTAAAGCAGATTATAACCGTTTTTAATCTAATGTTAAGCGTGCACTCATTAGTCATTAGCCATAGCCACCTACCTTATATAAAGGAGAGGAGAGTTGTTGGTAACAAATCCACAATCCATTCTCTCGTGGCAAATTGCCTGTATCCACTTCAGGATTTTATTCATTGCGCCTCTACGTTCCAGAAGGATAGGGCTCTCTGAACAGAATCTCAATATTCAAGATGCTGAAGACTTGGAGCCGAATAACCTTATCTATATATATATTTAAATCAATGACAACAACCTGAAGTTTGGATTTTGTGTATACATTTTAGAATGCAAATTGAGCAAGTTTTCGGCAAATTACAAGACGGTTGGCGTCTATTGAACCGAATTTTACTTAAGTTTTGTGCAGCTCGTTTTCTGTTAAACGGTCTTTGAATTAATATAGTGAAACTGTACAAAGTGCGTGCCCCGTGTAAGGAAAAATGGCAGTGGAGAGAAAACTAACATGAGTACCCAGAATGGAGTGGTTGACACGCAAATGACTGACTAGTCAGTTGTAGAGCAAACAGTCACCCATAAATTTCACGCCTTGGAAATTGAAAAGCACGTCACACGACTATGCAGCTGCTATATACTTTTACAAAAGCGGGTTGCCTTGAGTTTGCTGCTGAGCCGAGGAGTAGAATGGAATTGGTAGGCTTTGGAGCTCACACTCCGACTAGCAGTTTGCTCGGTGAATAATACAACGTTTCTGGTTCGGCATGAAGAAGCTGCGACGGATAAAAGCTTCTTCGCCTCCAGAGACTATCATAGTTGGGTTATTGCCTCAAGGAGACGGCCTGGAGCTTCTTTCCTGGACTGTTCAAGCTCTGGCTCGACCCGGAGACATAGTTCTTGCTCTTGTTGTTTCGATCTCATTTTCCACCTTTTTGCTCGGTAAAGATTTGATTAATTTCTCATGAATTTGAAGATTTTGATAAAGTTTTTGTAAAATGTCGATCAATTTGTACTGGCTTTGATACATTTCTGAGAATTTACTCATTATTATGGCTTCTGGTTCGATTTATGTAATATTGTCGCCCGGAAGTCATATGAAACCTTTCGTACTAGAAATTTCCTCCAAAATGAGAATTCCTTGCTTCTACAGTCGGTAAGATATGTTCACGGTTCAAAAGATCCTAAATCCGTTGAATGACTGCCACAGCTTTGGATTTCATAGGGCTTCCATCATACATTTCTTAAGGCATGTGTAACGTAGACGATTACGCTGGGGCTTCTTGCGGTTGTCCTTGATCCTGTAATACGTCAATTGTCCTCCACAAACCGAAACTTTTAAAACTTTTAAGCCTTCGGTGACTCGATCACGCCACTCACGTTTTCCTTGATTTTTTTTATTTTAGTCCGTTCTTTTTGGTCTGAATTTGAATGTTGCTCTGAAAACATTTACTGCTTCGTTCTCGTGTTTGAAATGACAGTGCTCGTGTTTGTAATAACAGTGCAAAGCAGAGTACAGAATGGCGCTCAACGGCAAAGCAAAGTACCGCCGCAGTTGCATCTGGGGGAAATCAAGGAGCTCTGCAAGACAAAGCAGGTGAATTAGATTATCATAGAGCTAAACCGTTGACATAGGCTAATCATGAAAATATAAGTTTTAACGTCAATTTGCCTTAAAAAATCAGCGACATTTACGGGGTTATTGTATTATATGATCTCGACAGATACAAATGGACGTCAAATTCGCCGTCGGTGACAATGCTGAGAAGGTTGTGATCGAACAGGCAGCCGCTTTCAAGGCTTCCACCCTCGTCGTTGGCACATCTGATGGATTTGTTCCGCGGTATTTTCTTGATAATTAATTTTAACCGTTATATATTGTCCATTGTTATGCTCTGCAATTGAAAATCGCATAAATCACCACCTCGACAAGTATCAGGTGGCAAATTTGCATTAATGCTTGAGTCTTCCGTTTGATTTTGCCACATTTAATGCTATTCAAGCTCGATTTCTGAGTTATTATTGGATAACTTTTCCCAATTCAGGCGAAAGAGAAGCAGGGGATGCTATTATGTTCGAAATGCCCCGCCAGGATGCTCGGTGCTTGTAGTCAGAAACGGGAAAATTGTGCATTTCAAGAACAATCCTTTCAAAGTTCTTACCCATACCAATACAGTTTCTACTGCTGAAGGTACAACTCTAGGTCCTTTGCTTTTCCTCTAGTGCTCCAAAACATTTATCAGTTTTTCTAAAGTTGGTCTATTTACAAAGATAGATGTCAATGATATGAATATCATAGTCCGTGGCGTCGTATACGACCAACTGCATTGCCTGGTGGCTGCTTGAAATGACAATGCCCTACTCCAAACATCATATAAACTGGAATTCGAAGAATAAGATTACACATTTTTGGTGTTTTCCTTTCTTTTTGTTAAACTGTGCACTCAGAGGACTAGAATAATTTATTCCAGTTTTGAAATGGAATTCTTTGATCTACTCTTTCTGTGACAACATTTACTAAAATGTGACCTTATTCTGTGGTGACTAATTGCTACAGTGTGAGGTTCAATGGTGCACTGTTTAGTATGTTCTTTTATGCAGAGCAATTCGTGATTGTATGTTATCCCTTTTCTGCCCTTTTCTTAGTACATTACTTTCATATAGGTTTGGTTCATATAATGTACCAGATTTTGAAAGAATTTGGAAAATTGTTTAGCTTTATCTTTTGTCAAATATGTCTCTGAATTTATTGGCAGTATTACGACTTATTTACCCTTTCATTGAAAGCTTCCACTTTCAGATGTTATTATGTTATGCCTTAGTTTATATATTTGCATTCCTCAATCTTGTTTTTTGTTATTTTGGGGAGGAAAATGCATAAAAATTAATTCAGTCGGTCAATGCATTTTCGTCCCGGACATTGTTGCTGGCTAACTGTCTTTACACCACTTATGGCTAGAGCAAAGTTTTAAAATTTGCTCAATAGATTTGCCTAATGATGAAAGTTCGAAATGTCTGACATAAATTGTAGATAAAAAACGAATTAGGATTTGGAATGCTGTCAACTGTAATTGAAGGCTTCAGGCTGTGCAGCCTATTTGCACTGACTTGAAATGAATAAACAATGGTCTTGGGTTACTTCGAAAACTGAGTTTCATCTTGCCCCTTCTGGTGTAGTTAGCTTACTCTGGAGTTCGTTCATAGTAATTGAGCTTGCAGTCTAATCCTACTTCTTGTATTAACTGTAAAGAACATACAATTTTCAGATTCTTCATTAGGGATAAAAATCTCTCCTAAGAATTCAAGGTGTAAAAAGCTACCCAACTAAACTAGCGCTATTTGTTCATGTTAGGCATGCAGCTTCCGCATCTGGTGCAGCAGTCCAAGGAGCAGAGTCTACAGGGTACTCATGTACGGGCTTTACACTCAATTAAGGCTCTGGAGCCACATAAGAAAGATAAATGCAAGAGTTGGTTTGAACAGAAAAACGAGAGCTCACCACGGGGAGTTCTTGAAAGATCAGCTTTGTGCCCAGATTCCGACAGTAGCTCTTCATTCAGTACTTCTTTTTCTTCACATACCTTCTCTAAGAAAAAACTGTTATCTTCACATCGGGAGGGAAGGAGTAGTGATAAAGTATTCCGATGGCAAGATGTTGCACGTTTGTGGAAAGCCCGCTCACTGCGTTGCCTTACGACATTTCCCTCAAAAGTTTTTCGCAGAAATCTTTCTGCAAGCTGGTCCACGTTGAGATCAGACCCCAGCATTGATGATGACTCATCATTCTCCATGACAAGTTTGAGCTCGGACAATGATTCATTGCCCTTAAGAACAGAGACCTCATGGAAGTGCTTCACGTTCCAGGAACTACAATCCGCTACCTGGAACTTCTCTTCGGGTATTGAAAGTTCTCATAGATTGTTCTCCTATCTTTTCCACATTCTCTTTCGAGTGCTTGTATTTCATTTACAATATCCATTTGTTTACCTCATCTTATATAACATGTGAGTGACTTTTCTATTGTTCCCAAAGTTTAAGAAGTTTGCAAAGAACAATCTAGTCTAATCTAATCTAACTTATAGTTGGCCTTAGACTTCTTCAAAGAAATGGAAATTTGACATGGAAAGCAATTGCAGACAATTTTATAGGCAGTGGTGGGTATGCTGAAGTATACAAAGGGTCACTTGCCAATGGAGAACTACTAGCTGTCAAGCGACTTACTAGAGGCCGTCAAACAGAGGAGCAGAGGGTGAATGATTTTCTGACAGAGCTTGGGATAATTGTGCATGTTAACCATCCCAACACAGTTCGTCTTATTGGCTTTGGTGTTGAAGGTGGATTGCATCTTGTTTTTGAATTGTTTCCCCATGGAAGCTTAGCATCATTGCTTTATGGTATGTCCAGATTATGATGTTTACTTCTCATTAAGCAGTTATAAAGTTAGGATATTATAGAACGAGAAAGACTGTTAACAGAATCATTACTTACCTTGCCTAAATTGTATTTTCGCTTTCTGGATCCATGAGTTTTGCTTTATCCTTTTTTGGATTGTTCTATCCAGGCACAAAGTCTCATCTACTAGATTGGAACATCCGGTACAAAGTTGCTCTGGGCACAGCTAGAGGTCTTCTTTACCTTCATGAGGGTTGTCAAAGACGTATTATTCATAGAGATATCAAAGCATCCAACATTTTACTCACGGAGAATTTTGACCCACAGGTAACCTCTGTCTCACACAGGCCTCTATATTCTATAAGGTCTAACTGATAGCAGACTCGGTGGGGTTGGATGATGCCATTAATCGTACTTTGAGCTTATATCATTGAAATATTTCATGCATGAAAGCATAGTTTAATGGGAACTCATTATAATTATATCTCTTAGTAAGCTGACCCGTTCCTAAATTGTTAGGACATTCCGTCCTTGTGACCATTTCAAGGTTTTCTGGAAAACCAGGGCATATGTGATACTATAGTCTAAGGTCAGTTTTAATGCTGCTATGAGAATGCCAGATAGCAATTATTTCATTAGAGGTGACTAGCTTTTAAGTGATTCTTTATGATGGAAACTGTGAAGCCTGTCCAAATTTCCTGCCATTATGAGGAAAAGTAGTTCTGAATGACAAATTAAGATAATTATAGTTGGATGTTAGTGCATTTTCAAATGCATGTCCAAATTTCCTGTTACTATGGGGGAAAAGTAGTCCAGGCAGTTCTTGGGAAAGATTAAGATACATATATGGTTGAATGTTATTGCATTTTCAAATTTCTGCCCCAAGGTACAAGAATAGTCTTCCTGAAAGAGAATACAATATTGAAAGAGAGAATACAATATTCAGATGGGATTGTCAGGGAATGCTATGGAGCAAAAACCATGTTCTCAACAGTAAAATCATATACATTGTTTAACCATTCAAATGTGTCAAAATGAGTCTGGAAGCCCTGGGGCATAAAGTTAAAGGAAAGAAAAATATCATGTTCCGTAGAATGTGAAGCATACAAGGATGTTTTAAAGAATTTTATCAGCTCCCTCAGTATAAATATCTCCAATTGGAACTACTTTTATGTAAACATTTGCAAAATGTTTGCCACTTGTTCCATAAGTAATTCGTCCTTTTGGTTCCTCTATTTGATTCTAAACATCAAAATTGATAACATAAAAATTATAGAAAGATTATGCCTTTTGTTTCTTGCAGATAATCAAAGAAATATAACTAATAAAGAGCAATCTTAACTGTTCCCCTGTCTTCTGTGCCGTCTATTTAGCACTTACAGGAATTAAAAAACCTGACAACATTGAACTATACCAACGTTATGCCTTTTTCTTCTTGTCCATAATCAAGAAGAAATATAACTAATATAGAGTCATCTTAAGCGTGCCTGGTCTATTAAGCACCAACAGGGACAAATTGATCACCTTGTGTCTCTTAGTTGGTGCAAATATATTAATAACTACAGCTGTGTTGAAAGCAGATTACCATGTTTGTCTTAGAGTAGTAGCTTGGCTAGGATGGAGTAGTATAAGGGTTAACTAAAATGTCACTGACTTGCCGGAATCAGGCAGAGTAAGAATAGCTGAAATGGCAATTTGGAGTGCTCAAATCATAATTTGGGCGATCTGGGTAGTTTTAAAAAAATAGGGCATTTAATCTAGGAAAGACAATTACAATTGCTGAAATTGCAGAATCGTGGAAAGAACAATTTCCAGGAATAAATTTGATTGGTTTCTATGAAAATTTCACCGGAAAAGCAGGGCATTTTAGTTCTCTTTTATCCTAAGCGGGCTAGGATTTTAGTCTGGTATATCATTCTGATGGGAATTTGTTAATGTACTACTATTTTAATTGCAAATTATTGGCCTTTACGATAAGGGGAAAGTGAAATGAAACTTTTGCTCCCGAGATATTTCCTAATATCATGTGTGGAAGCAGATTTCAGATTTTGGATTGGCAAAGTGGCTACCGAAACCATGGACACACCTAATACTAACAGCTGCTATTGAAGGCACGTTTGGGTGAGTATTTCTACTACTTCTTGAGGATTGGCCAGGAACATTCATACACTTCATAGCGGACTAGGAATATTCATGTTTGTTACATTTGTATTCCAGCTATCTTGCCCCAGAGTATGTTATGCATGGAATTGTTGACGAGAAGACAGATGTTTTCGCATTTGGTGTACTTCTGCTGGAGCTCGTTACTGGTCGCCTTCCAATTGACTCTTCTCAGCAAAGCTTAGTGATGTGGGTATGTTATTCCTACTTATCAGTGATTGATTACTCGTATTTCTGTGAGTCGCGTTGCTGTATGATTCTCTATACATCTGGGCTTCCAGCTCTGCCTCGGTTGAAATTTTTATGCCAAAATAAGAAAAAGACTCAACTGTGCGTTGTTGCCTAACGTGTGGAACCAATGCAGGCAAAGCCTTTGCTTGAATGTAGAAACATCCACAAACTTGTTGACCCTCGTCTGGGCGATGCATACAATGCCAATCAGTTGGATGTGATGGCCTCAATCGCTGCATTATGTGTCCAGCAGACTGCCATCCTCAGGCCTTCCATGAAACAGGTAAGTTGTTTAAATGAGGCTTTGTAAGCCCATTACTGATCCAGAGTTAGTGCCTTCAAGTTGGTTTTGGAAATTCTAATACAGCTACAAGAATAAGGTACGATATTGCCACAAGCATATGGTATGGTATTGACTGAGAACGACCACAGTTTTTATTTTGGAAATTGCAATGCATGTTGTATTAGGTTTGTCAGCTTCTAAATGGTGAAGGAGAGGACACAGAAAACTCAGAATCCTGGACAATGTCGCTTCTGCACTCACCATATCCGCAGGGATCGTTGGACACAGGAGAATACACATCCTCGACACACTATCTGACCGATCTCAACCGTCACAAGGAGGTTGCTCTGGAATTCTGAAACTCAAACCTCTATTTTTGCAATTCAGTTCAGTCTATTGTGTAACAAATTTGTATTTCCCCTTCACTTGTAACTGGAGAGACTAGACTATTATCTGACATGGCATGACATCTGTATGATTAGAAGTAGGTCATTTGGAGAGGAAATAATGTACCATACTGTCTATACAGTTTACTTTTCAACCATGTTGTTCCTCCTTACCCGAATTAGATGCAACAGACATGAGAATGCACAATAAACAAGACAATCATTTACAATTCCGATACTTCTCATTGGAGTCATTTTTATTTCCAAATTCCACTTACGCATAAGGGTAGGCCCAAGACGTCTGCTCTCTTTTAACTTTTGTGATCATAGTTTTAGTGCAATTAAACATTAGTAGTGTAATCATTGTGCAATTAAATATTAGTAGTGTAATCGTTCTGTCTAGAGGTGCATTTTAGATACCTCAGGGGAAATCGTGTGACGATGCATTATCCTAGTAAGACAATATAAGCACTGGGTATCAATTGTATCGATGCATTATCCTAGTAAATTAATAAGTAATAGGAATACTTTAATTAAATTAAATTTACATTTAATATCAATGCAATTAAAATTTAATTAAATTTTTTCATTATATGTATTTAAGTGGTTACCATTATAAATAATTATATTTTTGGCTGAAAAAAAATTATAAATAATTATTATATATAAAGTAATTCAACATTCACATTTAACATCAATGTAATTAAAATCTAATTAAATTTTTTGTAGGATATATATTCAAGTGATTACAACAACAAATAACCCTATATAAAGTAATTAAAACTAAAAAATAATATAGTTAAAACTAAAATATGTGTATATAAAGTAGTTAAAATTAAAAATAATACCACTCAGTGAGTAAAGCAAAAGCTACGATTAAAGCATTGACTATTCTTCATCCACCACCATCACCACTTTATTAAAATGTTGCGAAGTTGAATGACCACTATCACATTATACATTTACAAATAACCCATCACTTTATTAGAAAGTTACGAAGTTGAAAGACCACTATCACATTAAACATTTCGAAATAACAAAAGCAATCAATGCTATAACAAATTCATCATAGTTATCAAGTTACTAAAGTCACTTAAATGATATGAATAATAATAAAGTGGTGAATACAATAAAATGATATAAAATGATAGTATTTTTTTACATTTGAGTTTGTTATATAACATGAAGGGATGGGTGTGAAAAGGGTGTGATCATTTGAGAAAATTTTAGGAACGAATTTTTTTATTTTAAGATAAGTTAATTTGTTTTTATTTTTATTTTTAATTTAAATTCTATATTTACAAAATGATTTAGTCAAAATTTTACTTTAAATTATATTAATATAAATATGATTAAATATATAAAAATAAGTAAATAAATTTTTTAATACCTATTTAATTAGAAGTGGAGAACATGCATTTTTTTAAATTTAGAAAATTCAAGATATACATCTTTATTCAAAATTTTAAAGTAACGTCCATTATTCATTGTAAGCAACTTGAAACATATATCGAATTCGAAACATAACATATGATATAACAACATGAAAATAGCTATGTTGCATCGGGTAGAGGATGGAGGGTTTCTCAAGTTTTCGGTTAGGGTTTTCCGGGGTTTTGGCAGTGAAGGTTATGTGGTTTGGCGTTGGCTGTGGTGGTTACTAGTCTGGACGGTTAGGATGGATCGTAAGGATGTCGTTTGCTCAAGAATATTCTTGGGTGGAGGATGATATTGACCAGTTGCATGAGGAGTTTCAAAAGTCAGATGTAGAGTACAAAGCGTTACTTTGTAAGGACGCCTCTAGCCATCGAGGTCAGATTGTGGTTGTTATGTCAGAGAAGGAGTTTCTTTGTGGCATTGGTCATAGTAAGTCTCCCGAATTTTTTGTGGTTGGACATACTATGAAGTGGGGCAATTCCTCTAGGGAGGATCTATTGGTTGATAAGAAGGTTTATGAAAGTAGCTGATAGAATTCCTCTAGTCAAGGTTGGAAAGGGGGTAAGGCGAAGGTTTCTGGGGGGAAATCTAGGCTTAAGCGGTCTACTAAAGCTTGTGGAGTTCGTTTTGAGAATATCCCTACGATGGTGGGAAAAGACGTAAACTTGGATAGGGTCTCGAGCCTTTCTAAAATTGCTTTGGTTGGAAAATTGTCAGTGTTGTCCCTGGGGAGGTCGGATATTGTCCACTGGATTTCTGTTAATTGGAATCCATTTGTTGGATATAGCCCTCGTTGTTATATGTTGATGAATAAGTGGGTCAATTTTCACTTTCTATCGATTTGGGTGATTGGAAATGGTTCCTAAATGTTGAAGCAATGACACCCTGACTTTTGTTAGGATTCAATATGCTAAGATAGATAACATCAATATTCCATTAGATTTCACAACAATAGCATATACATGATCACTGAAAGAACAACAAGCACAACATAAACACAAGAGACACAATTTATCCTGGGAAACCCTCATGGGGTAGAAAACCCGGCAAAGCTTCCTCAATATAGATGACCAACAAATACAAAGATGTAATCCCCAAACATGAGCTCCTTCTCCTCCTTTGCAGATCTCTCCTTCTCCTATGCAAGTTCCATAAGTGAGTGTGTGTGTTAAATGAGGAACACACCTCCTCTATTTATACTTTACTTCACTTGACTTTCAAACCTAACTAGGTCGGCCCCAACTTAACCACTCAACATAATGCTGACTGGGCCGACCCCACTAGGGGACTTAAACACCCCATACAACTGACTTTGGGCCGACCTTACTAGGGAAGTCTAATAACCCAAGTTACCACATTCTGACGGAGGAATAAACATCTCCAGATATACAATAAGGTCCCGACGGAGGAATAAACATCTCTGGATATACAATAAGGTCCCGACGGAGGAATGAAACATCTCCGGATAAAGTACAAATAGAATATTCTTAGAAGTTACAATATTTCAACACTCCCCCTTAACAAGAAGGATATTCTAACAACATCTGCAAAGAGGTTTCATTTTAGAAAAGAAACAATGGAATGTTTGTCCAACTTACCCATCATATGCATATTAGTAGTATACTCTTTAATGCTATATGAATGCTTACACTATGCATGATATATTCTAGGAATACAAATATGCATACAACTATTACGAGCAATATCATTGACTATTCAGAGATTCAAGAATTAATTCAAATAACAAATCAAATACTTATATTTTATGTTTGTGTGGTTGCCTCCTGCTTGATCTCTATTTTTCCTTTATGATAGCATCATGATTATATGTCTTTGAACTTCTATCCATCCTAGACCACTATGCATGCATAAGTGTACACTAGTGTCATCCTCATGATCTCATATATTCATTCGTATAATCTCAATACTACCAGAACATTATGATTCTAAATAATCTTAAGTATGTATGGTCATTATCATTTCATACACAGGTATACTTACCTAAGATCCTAACACAAAGTAGGATTCTAACTTGATATAGGAAAACATACCTGGATTATCATACCCAAACAATATCTTCTTTGTTCTCTTCAATGATTTAGAGACCTTGTGCTAGAGCCTACATATCTCATAAGTTAAGCATAATAGAACAAAGTCATACATACCTAGTAAGTAGAGATTCTATGTGATCAAAGACTATGGATGAGTCTTTGTCTTCATGTCATCATGGTCATAGAACGCGATTTGTCTTTCTTGATGTACCTTTCATGTTAGAAGACAACATCATCCTCATACAACACCACAACTGCATTAGTACAATCATAAGTGTCCTAACCCTAAGCAATGAATGTCTTCTATCATTCACATGCATTCATACTTTTACTAAGGTGATAAGACAATATAGAATTAATCATGATTATACTAACCTCAATAATATGAAGACAAACATATTATAAACTTGATCATGAAACAGATTTCAAAACATACATGTATCTTCTCAAGTCATACCTGTTGAGTAGTCTTCTCTATAAGGGTAAAACCCTAAACATCCAAGGTAGATCACTTGTAATTATGTATTCTCATGGTGCTAGGATGATAGAATATCAGTGCCATTTAAACCTTCTTCATTGCTGCCCTATGATTCTCCCAACTTAGCTAGGGTTTCTTCTTACCTGGAAACCCTAATCTTCAATCTCCTTCCTCCCAAAACATTTTTATGGAGGATTAATATCTATGATGAATGGATTCCAAATCCATTATAAAAGTTTCCAATGTTGCATCAAGTGTCTCCAACATTGTATCAAGTCCTTCCATACCTAAAAACTGAAAAGCCTAAGTGAGAGCTTCTTCCTCCTTTTCCTTGATTTCCTCTGTTGAGCCATTTTAGATGTGTCGTATTGTTTCTGGTGTATCTCTGAAATTTCAGATATGCAGGGTCTGAAACTTCGGCCTATGGTAGCCTAACCTGTAATCTTTCCAACCCCATAGGTTTGAGCTTCATTGGATTCTCCATCAGATAGATATGCTCATTTTACCAACATGAATTGTTTAAGGGATGAAACAGCATAGCGAACTTGTACAAAGTTCCACATGTCACTGTTTCAACTTCGGCCTCTGAAAAAATCAGACTTGTGAAACTACAGTCCCTTCCCTAACTGTCACTTTTTATGAAATTTCATTTGGAGCTTCCTAGCCCTAGATATGACCTTTTTCCCTAGGTCACCTGTTTAGGACTGCATTCTAGTAGAGGCAGAAACCCTTACTTGTACGGATCATATCTCAGAAAGTACAACGAATCTGAGGCTGAAATTTGGACACAAGATACAAGAAAATTTCATCTTCGACCTGTCCAATTTTTCAGATCCTGAACCTTCTCCAAAAATGATTTATAGCGAAAGTTCCATGATGACTAGGTTTTGCTATACAAAACCCTAACTTTCAAATTGTTGCAAGTGAGACAAGTGTCGTAAGTGCCATACATTTCCTTCCTTCAGGCTATCTCTGATACCATGTTAAGATTCAATATGCTAAGATAGATAACATCAGTATTCCATTAGATTTCACAACAATAGCATATACATGATCACTGAAAGAACAACAAGCACAACATAAACACAAGAGACACAATTTATCCTGGGAAACCCTCATGGGGTAGAAAACCCAACAAAGTCTCCTCAATATAGATGACCAACAAACACAAAGATGTAATCCCCAAACATGAGCTCCTTCTCCTCCTTTGCAGATCTCTCCTTCTCCTATGCGATTTTCACAATTGAGTGTGTGTGTTATATGAGGAACACACTTCCTATATTTATACTTTACTTCACTTGAGTTTTAACCCTAACTAGGTCGGCCCCAACTTAACCACTCAACATAATGCTGACTGGGCCGACTCCACTAGGGGACTTAAACACCCCATACAACTGACTCTGGGCTGACCTCACTAGGGAAGTCTAATAACCCAAGTTACCACATTCCAACGGAGGAATAAACATCTCAGGATATACAATAAGGTCCCGACGGAGGAATGAAACATCTCCATATAAAGTACAAATAGAATATTCTTAGAAGTTACAATATTTCATCAATTTTAACCCCTATTGTCGTGCCCACTATATGCCAGTTAATTAAAACTTAACATGCATAGTGCTAAACATAAATTATCAACCCGAGGAAGTCTTTTATTTCAAAGTTATCGTGCAAAATATATGCGAGCACAATTTCTGCCTGCCATTGTTGATCTATTGATATGCAATCAAAACTATTTGTAAACTAAGTCACACCTTCTTGAAAGTAAATCAAACCTCAAACCTATTCATAAATCAAACTGTAAATCGAACACACTTCAAACAAGATCTATTCCTATGAAACAAGATCTGATTGCATAAATCTAAAATAAGTCTTGTGTTGTCCAACGATCTATCAAAATGAATTAACATGAGAACGCTATGATAAATCTAATGAATAAAAACATAAATTGAATAATAAAACAACTATGATCAATCTACTGAATGAAAGCATGAATTAACAATAACATATCTACAAAATAAAACACTTACAATCAACACTACCAGCATTTGCTCAGGGAAGAGGGCTCTTCCTCCACTGAGCAGATCTGGATCTCCACATTGAAAGTCTACAACTCCAGAATTAAGAAACTGCCAGCATGTATTATCATAATGGAGGAATTACAATAGATCTGGATCAAATCCTACATCATAACATTGTGTTCTCTCCTATCTTATATCTCCTATCATCCATCTCCTATCCTGCCTAATCTATCATGCTTAATCCCTATCCCCCCCCTTTTCTCAATGAGATTGATTACATATTTATACATAAAATTATCTCATGGAAATGAAGAACTGAGCCCCCAACTTGTGATCTGCAACAGCTAGAACACGACCGTAACTGTTGGCAACTTTGGAACCGGCCGCAACACTAAATCTGGAAAATACCCTCTCGAAGAGCCACCTGCATATCGCAAACCGTAGCTTTTTTTGATGATTTCCTCTTCATGCAGGTAAATGATGATGTTACGCACAAAACCCATGTCTCGGATTTTTGAGATTCATTTCCATCTGCCCGCAAATCAAGACGTGAATCAATGTGTTCTTATGTGGCATGTGTTTTTGGTTAAGGCTATAACAGTTGGCTATGAGCGTCCTGTACGTGACAACTCACTCCACAAACCATCATTAGTAAAATTATGCATAATAGTCTTTTAATTCATCAAAGATAAAAGAAAATAATCACTATTAACCACTTAAAAGATCAATGGAAGTAACATGCTATTCAACGTGCAGCTACAACAAATGGATGAAAAATGGAATGATAAATGAGAAATAATGGTAAGAAAATGGATGAAAGGTATGTCGATAAATGATGGAAAAATGGACAATTCCAGGGCCCAACATCTCCCCCAAACTGAAGTTGTTGCATGTCCTCATGCAACCCAATATCTGTGTAGCATCCAACTTGAAAAAAACTCATTCACTTGTTCCTTCATTTTACCATTTGCACAGCTGCAGTTAGAAGAAAAAGAGAGTTTAACACAAATTGGCAGAGTCACTTAGAGGAGGATTTAGCAGAAAATTTGACGGATTCGCAGCTCTTTAGTAGAAATTTGGCAAAGTCACAGCTTATTTTAGCAGAGAATTTGGCGAAGGTTTTAGCGAATATTTTGGTGGAACAACGCTGAATGTAGCGGCAAATTTGACGGAGTCAGTTTATTTTAGCAGAGAAGTTAGCGAAGGTTTTAGCGGTGAATTTGGCGGAACAACGCTAAATTTAGCGGCGTACTTGGCGGACTCGCAGCTGCCGGAAAAGATCTCGCAGCTGCCGGAAAACGGCCAGCTGCCGAAAAACGGCCGCCGAAAAAGATGTCACAGCTGCCGGAAAACGGGAAGCCACCAAAAAACGGTTGCTGGAAAAGATATTGCAGCTGCTGGAAAACGGTCACCGGAAAAAGGGAATGGTGTTGCAGCCAACGGAAAATGGGAAACGGTAATATTTTACGGCGTTTTAGCCTTTTTGAACGGGAAACTTCTGAAGCCATTTTCTCCCAAACGACGAACTGGGTTGGGCTGAAATTTTGCAGGCAAGTAGATACCACTCTAATGCATCTCCACGCCAAAAATTAGACAAACCCACATCACGGATTTCGAGAAAAATGCGAATTGGTTGTAGGTGATGATGGCCATTTTCTCGAAAACTATGCACTGGATTGAGCTGAAACTTGCCACGGTTGTTCATCATGTTGTTATGCATTCCCTGTCCAAATTTCATGAGGATCCAATTCATGGTTTGTGAGATATGCTCAATTCAAATTTGGCATTTTATATGAAGAACAATATGCATCATAATTATGAATGTGAATGAACAAGCAACAAGCATAGTATCTCCTCCCCCAAACTGAATAATTTGTCATGTCCTCATGCAAAAGAAGAGTTGTCATCTTAATTGGAAACAACCATCTCCCCTAAATTGAGGACACATCATGTACTCATGCTTATTAAAACTCTTCACGGCAGAAAACAAGTTTTGATTTGCACATCAATCCTCCATACTGTTATAAAAATTATTACTGATAAAAATGACCATTTTTCAAGTGTTGTGTATGGTAGGACTGTTTCAAAGTAGTTCAAGAGATCCTATCAATCGTTTCCATGCTCATAAAAATAGTAATAACAACATATAGCACCAAAAAAAAACCAATTGCAGCAAGCATAAAGCCCATATCCAACTAAGAATGAGAATCTCAAAGCACCAAGCCATTTCAAAATAGTTGGTAGCCACCATATTCAACAAATCCATGTATCAATTAACAAAACCTATGTATGTATCTCACTTCATACATTCATGTAGCTTCCAATAATCCAATTTCGAAAACAGAGCATGGATCTGGAAATGACTATGTATTGCTGCTCCAAAAACTTAGATTAGTGAAATATGTATTCTGCTATTACCTTCATTTTTTCCTTGGATATACCTTCACCTTCTGAGATGCAACAATGAAATGAGCTAGAAATAGATGGCTGGGCATGAAACCGTGGGCTGAGCATGGCTTAACACTGACAATTGATGCTTTTGTTATGTGGATAGAAACCCTGTAATCATGAAATCTCATGTCCCCAAAAACTTAGTTTGCCGCCATGGAAATATAAGCATGTTTTCCCAAATTTGTCTTTCATTATTATGGGAATATTTTCATAGTGATAGCGACATCTCTCTTCCATTATGAACTACAACATCAAATATGCAAGGACCATGATAACAATTGTAAGCCAATGTGGGCATTACTGAATACTGAGACTCATACCTCTGAATGTATGGCAGCATAAAATTCTACCACTGTAAGCTCTCGAGAAGCAACAGCAATGCATTGTGTTCCTACAGCTGGTTCTTATGTGACAACAGTAGATCATTTTTTCATGGTTTTCTAGGCTTCTTGAGATAATTAATGAATTCAGAAAACTCCCTGATCATTTTTGCTTGTACTTCAAGAGAACATTTTCAATGAGAAAACAATCTGCAAACCTTGATTCTGGTCATAAACTTGCTGCAAATTATTAAAGGACTACCTTTTAAACTGAATGCAAAGCATGCCCTCATGCATCATTTCCTCAATTTGCAGCCATAGAAGATTTGTAGTTCCCACATGCAAAAAAAAATGCCAAAGCTGGAAAGAACAACCTTCAAGCAACTGATTTATTTCTTCTCATTGTTGGTTTTTATGTGGCAGTAGCAATGATTCTTTTCTTGCTGCTGGTTCTTGTGTGGCAGCAGCAAGATTTTTTTTTCTTACTGCTGGTTCTTGTGTAACAACAATAAGGTATCCCTTTTTTCTTTGTATGCTTGGTCAGTTGGGTTGGTGAGATGTTGGGTTGGAATTTGAAGTGGATGTACATGAATGATGAAGTGTTAAAACTGAGTTGGAAATGATGGGAATGGATGGACATAAAAGGTTATTTAGAAAATAAAAGGCTATTTAGAAAATGAAAATGGCTAATGCTTAGTGGTTCTTCATGACATTTCCCCAAATCTTTAATAAATCAAAAACTCATGCTATTTTACGTCAAGTGTTACCTCCATGGAAGCATTGGTTGTCATGAATGGACTGGTGTATGCTGGAGCTATGTAGGCTGATCTGATGCTGAGACATATGAGGATGAGACTGAATTTGATCCATGATGTTGTGCTGGTTGCATGTAAGACTAACTGATGAGACAATTGATGAGGAGAAGTTCTACCATAGAAGCAGAAAGTCTTTTCTCTTATTTTGAAAATCAACTGCAAAACTACTGAACAAATGATGCTGCAAATCATTGTTGAAACCATTAGATCACATAATATTCAACTGCTACAAACCCGAGGTACAATTCTTACCATGCGAATGAATTTGCTGAAGTCGAGCATGGAAAGAAATCATTGGATTACCGGCCATTAATGTATGTCGTTAACCAATGTGAAGAAACTCACCTTTGATGACAATGAGCTCTAAAGTACCTTAGTGCATCTTAACAGGTACGAATGGATGTGCTGGAGTCGAGTCACCTGCAAGATTTGTCAATCAAGAGGCATTGATGAATCCCCATGATTAACAACAAGGAAATCTGCCATTGATTCATGCAGATACCAGGGCACTATAAAAACTCTAATCTTGATCCCAGATGATGTGTTAGAGTCGATGGTACAATACCATTGGAAGGTGGACCTTAATGAATTCCACATCATCCAATACGAGTACAAAATAAATGATTGTGAAGAATCATAGTGAAAAATAGAACCAACATGAAACTCAGAAGTGGAAAGTATATGTGAAGTCATGATGTAGTAGTGATGGGAAATAAAATGGTTATGGTGACTACATAAGCAGTGGAAAATGGGACTTCGACATGAATGGATTTTTGGGGTTTTGAAATGAGGAGGGTGCATGAATCGACCACAGGGCAATTGGCTTCTTGAGGGTTTTTTTTTTTGGCAACAATTGGTATGACAGGTGTCTAAAAAGTATTCTTGGCATATAGTAATGGGACTTGAATTATTGAACATTGGACTCTGTATGGTTTGCACATCAATCTCTTCATTTTTTTATGTGCTCAATCCATTTGCAAATTGATAAAAAGTCTTCAAGAGTCACTCGTGCATGCATTGACCTTCTTCTTCCAAGGACCTACAAAAACCTAGCATTTGCCTGAAATAAAACATGAGATGATGGAAGAAGAGAGATGATTGGTCTCTCTTCACCCAAAGAAATTACTCATAAAACAAATCCAAAGAAAAATGAACAAAGCAAAATCCATTTTATACCTGTGGGAGAGTAATGTCCATCTAGACTCACCAACGGTATTCTGATCATAGCTTCTTCGTTCCTTGTCCAATTTGAGTGATTCAAAATCCAAATGAAAGTAAATTCATAGGTCTATTTCCATTAGAAACAGGTTTTTAAAATTCTATGTAATGATGTTCCAAATCACTCAGTAACAGCCTGCATAACAAGGTGTTTTTTCAAATTCTGGACTAGATCAACAGTCACGGCTTTAGGCCTAACTTTTTCGTTTGATAACAGATTGATGTGATTCCAATTGGAGATGAAAGTAGATTCATGTAGGTATCTCCATTATAAATATGTTTTGAATCCAAAAATATTTTATGGTTCAAATAAGCCAATGAACAGTCTAGACAATAGAGTTTTAGGAATGTAGATTTGGGACAGGCAGTCGGTATTTTGGTCATAAAATTTGTGTACGACATCGGAATGGAGTGATTCAAATTGCATTGTAAACTAGATTCACAGGAGAATATACCAATGAAACAGGTTTGCAAAATATGTCCAATAAGGCATCCAAAAATGGACTGTCCCAGCTCTGTTCCTAAGCTGCCAGCTTGAAACTCTGTTAGTATTTTGGCCATAAAATTTTCGTTTGACACCCAATCGAAAAAATTTAAATTGCTTTAGAAACTAGATTCAAAGGGATACTTGGGATATAAACATGTTTTAAAAATAAGTTCATTTGGTCTCCCAAAAATGGATTGTCCCGTCTATGTTTCAGTAAAATTTTCAAGCCAAAATGTCACAAAAATTTAATAAATTAAATTTAACCCCCAAAAAGTAATCGAAATAGGTGTGAATGATTTTAATGATGTAAATTTAAATATAACACACATCCATAACAAAAATTTCAAGCATTGAGCACCCAGATTGACTTACACGGTTTGTCGCAGCCACAACTGCAACTCTTAAAAAATGACATAATGTTGAAATAAAGCATGTGAATTTTTATGGAAAATAAAAATTAAAGACATATCATGATGTGCAACACACACATATCTCAAACTCATAAATTTTTACCTGTAGCACAGTCACAGCTGGGTGTTGTAGCTAACAAATTCATGTCAAATTTCAAGCTTGAAGTGTTCCATAATCATGGGCTCATTTTCATGTGGATCGTCCATTCACTTTCCATAATTACTGTAATTTTGTTTTCATGATATTTTTATTTTTATTTGTAACAAATAGAGACAAATTGGGAAATTGATGACAAAAATGACTTAAGCATTTTTGTTCAAATAGTCAACAATTCCAAAGCATTCATGAAAGCATCTCATACCCATTCCTCATCTTTCTACTTTCTGATCTTCCAGATCGCAACAAGGCGCAAGAAGAGAGCATACTTATTCAAAAATTACAAAAAAACTTAAACAAACAAAAGCATGGTTTTATTCTGTTATTCTATCCTACCCTATTCTATTTGGAAATATAAAAGAAAATTCAAGTGTATGCATATTTCCAATGGAGCCATTTTCGAAAAAGTGACTCAAGTATGCTCATACTCCCAATAGAAAAATATAACTTTATGAATTCTAGGATATGAGAGATCAAATTCCCTTGAAATGATGGTGCCAAGAATTGGTGAAGCATGGAATGATGCTGCAGACCGATAACAGATTGAAACCAAGCTTCAATATAGTCTTTTTTCCCTTGACTGCTCATGGATGTTGCACCATAAAGATCCTTATTAAACTGATTTTCCTCAATGCATAAGATTTCCGGATCTAATGATGTGAATGATGCTTTTGGTTCCAATGGCTGTTCTCCATCAAATATTACGTGTGTATTGTTGATCTTGTCTGCTTGCTTATGAGGACTAGAAGAAACTCCATCTGCAAAACTTGGATTTAAAACATGTTCAGGCCTCGTATGGATTTGCTGCAACAATGCACAGCCTTTTTGCAATGGTGTAGATGAGGTAGAACAAGAGGGAAATGTAGGAACATTTTGCAGTTCAACACTGTAAGCATACTGTACTGCTTTATTATGGTTAGGGTGGAGGGTGGATTGGACAGGAAATTGTGTTTCGTACCAAGGTGTTTGATGAGAAGATAGATGTGGCTGATGTAGATGATTGATTGTGAGGTTGATATTGAAGGACCAACTTGTGTTGCAACATGAGGGAGAGTGGCCATATGATCATAGGATGGGGCATTCCAACCTTGTGGATAAGGTAGGTAAGAGTTAAATTGAGGCTGCAACAGTTTCCATGGTGGAAGAGTATTCAATGATTGAGTATGAGATTAAGAAAATGGAAGGATAGACTTTTGAACCATATATGTAGGCCATGGTTGACATGACTGTTGCAACGATTTGGCTGCAACTCCCAGATCTCTATGATATGTTTCTTTCATCTTTGGTAAAGAGGGACAATGATCTGTAGAATGATTCAAGTCACATATACCACAACTTTCTGTAGAATTTTGCTGCACTAAATTGTCTGCTGGTTTGTGTTAACAATTTGTGAATTTCACCTACAGCCGGTTTTGCATTGGCTGTAGGTTACTTATAAATTTCTCTGTAACAGTCAAAAACACAAAATAATGCTACTAACAGGCTGTAAACACATTTAACAATCACACATAAAAATTTGACTCAAAGATTTTTGGCCAAATCGAGCCCTGGAAAAAACCCCACGGGGAAAACCAGTTGAGAGAGAGAGATATTTATTATTTCTTCAGCAAAGTAATGTAACAACAGTACAAGAAAAAATACAACTTATCTCCACATTAAATGCAACCCCAGACTGCCTCGATTTCTGTGCAATACAACTATCTAGAAATCCGTGCTGAAGCTTCTTGGTTTCTGTGCAAATAATGGACTGATATTTCTGCTGTACCCTCCTCGACTTCAGTGCAAAACACCCTAAACTTATTGTTGTTGCTGTTACTCGAATTTGTGCATTTGCCAACCTCAAAACCGTGACTGAAAGTGACTGCAGTACGGACCACTGTACCAGTCACTACTTATAAAACCGTGCAGACTGATATCTTCTAACAGCGTGACAATTGAACTCGGGATTAGTGCCTGGGTTTGATATCTCAATATCTGTGCCTCAACAGTATGAAGCAGCCTCGAAATCTAAGCCCCGAATCATCCTCGAACTACGTGCTATGAGTAGTACTGCTGTACGGTATCACCACGATTTTTGTGCTTGAGATGACAGCTGATCTCACTATTCACTGTGCTGATAATAAATGCCAGAATACAAGCCTTGAAGTCTGAGCCAATATCTAGTGCTGAACTTGTGCCTTGAACCTCGTGCCAATGGGAAAATGGTAGTCTCGAAATTCATGCAGGAACCCTGGCTGTAGCTTCTCGACCTCTCTCTCTTTCATTCACATAACAATGAATTAGGTTTTAGCCTCCCTCAACCTTTTTGTTTAATCCCTAGATGGGCATCTAATCCAACGGTGGATATTCACTCAATCCAATGGCTAGGATTAGATGAGAGCAAAAATCACATTAATTAAATCACTTAAATAATTTATTTGCTCACTCACTTTAACTTTAGCAAAAAGTGACTTTAAAAACATAAAGTCTCATTAAATGTGTTTTTAATGTGAGGGTCACTTTTCCCCCTTCTTATTGACTTAGGCTAAAATCATTAGGGGAACACATCCCTAGGTACAAAACTAACACTCCCTCTTACCGAGGAAGGTGTTCCGCACCACTCCCAACTTATCTCTGAAGAAGACAAACTTCCCCCTCCCCAAATATTTCGTCAGGACATCTGTAACCTGCCGATCAGTGGATATATACTGTAGCTCAACTGCCCCTCTCTGAACGTAGTCCCGAATGAAGTGGTACCTGATCTCAATGTGTTTTGACCTGTCATTAAAAACCGTATTCTCAGAGAGATGAATGCAACTCTGATTGTCGCAGTAAATCACCGTAGGTCTCAGCTGCTGATCAAATAAATATACCAATAACTTACGAAGACACAGTGCTTCGCAAGTCGCCTGACTGGCTGCCATATACTCAGCCTCAGCAGAACTCAATGCAACGGACTTCTGTTTCCTGCTGAACCATGACACTGCTGCCGAGCCCAAGCTGAAACAACAACCGGAAGTGCTCTTCCGGTCCCTCACACAACCTGCCCAGTCTGAATCTGTGAACCCAACCAAGCTGACTCCACCTGAACCCCTGTAGTCCAGACCATAATCCACTGTCCCTACAAGGTATCTCAAGATGTGCTTTGCAGCACTCCAGTGTACACTCCTAGGCTGCACCATGAACTGGCTAAGAGTGTTGACTGCAAAGCACAAGTCTGGCTTGGTGTTGACCAGATACATCAACGATCCGATGAGCTGACGATATAGTGTGGGATCCACCAACTTACCATCTGAAGCATGAAGTTGCTTCAAGTTGGTGATCATAGGTGTAGACATAGGCCTGCAGTCGTCCATCCGAAAAGTCTTCAGAATATCTGCAGCATACTTCCCCTGTCCTAGGAAAATATGTCCTAGCTCCTGCCATACCTCCATCCCCAAATAGTAATGCATCAGCCCAATATCTTTCATCTCATACTCAGCTGCAAGATCTCTCTTGCACTGTGCAATAAGACGCTCATCTCCAGTGATAAATAAATCATCAACATATAGCAGAAGAATGAGTGGATCTCCACCAACCACAATGTAGTATAGGTTGGGATCAACCTCACTCTTCTGGAATCCCAACGAAGTCAAATATGCATCTATCCTGGAGTACCAAGCTCTAGGAGCTTGCTTCAGACCGTATAAGGCTTTCCTAAGCCTGCACACATGAGAATCTCTCCCATGTATCTCGAAACCCTGTGGCTGCTCCAAATACACCTCCTCCTGCAAAAGACCATTGAGAAATGCGGTCTTCACATCCATCTGGTGGATCTTCCAACCCATCTCTGTTGCAATCGATATCACTGCCCTTATAGAGGAATACCGAGCCACTGGAGCAAAAGTCTCATCATAGTCGACTCCCTCAACCTATGAGAACCCCCTAGCCACAAATCGAGCCTTGAATTTTTCCACACTGCCATCTGCAGCATGCTTGATCTTGTATAGCCACTTGGAAGTCACAACTGACTTCCCCTTAGGTCTCGGCACAATCTCCCAAGCATCATTCTTCATGATGGAATGGTACTCTTCCATCATGGCATCTCTCCACACCTGATGCTGAGAAGCCTCCTCAAATGTAGAAGGCGCAGAGTCACGAAGACTCGCAACAAGGGCCATCCCATATCTGTCTGGCTCAACAATCGTCCTAATCTGCTCCTGAGGTCTGCCAAATGCCTCTGCTTCCTTCAAGGTGTTCTGAATCCACTTAGGCTTCCTCTTCCTTGAAGGCTCCTCCCAAACTGGTGTGTCCTCATCTAAGGAAGTGCCAGAAGCATGAGGTCTAACACCCTGAGGACCAGTAGCTGATGAACTAGTCCCTGAAGACCCTGCAATCTGTGAGCCTGAAACCTGTGATCCTGAACCTGTGCCAACCCCTGAACCTGTCCCTGTACCTGTCCCTGAAGTACCTGTAATCTGAACCACTGATCCTAAAGAAGCCGTGCCTGTACCCTGTGATCCAGTCACCCCAGAAACTTGCGGACCTGTAACCTGTATGGAAGAAGTCTGACTCAACTGAGGTGTGGGAGCTGGTGGCTCCCCCTGCTCCATCTCTCTCGACTTCCTGAAGGCCCTCTCCTCATCAAACTTCACCTCCCGCCTAACTACAACTCTCCTCTAGCCAGGAATGTAAAGCCGATATGCCTTCGAAGTCTCATCGTAGCCCACAAAGATACCTCTCTCTGCGGTGGGCTCGAACTTCGTCCTCTGCTCGGAAGGGACGTGAGAGTAAGTCAGAGAGACAAATATCCGAAAATGGCTCACCTCAGACTTCTTGCCTGAATACATCTCCACTGGAGTCATCCTCCCCAAGGCACGGTGGGGACTCCTGTTCTGCAGGTACACTGCAGTGTTGCAAGCCTCTGACCATAGAAAGAACGGTAACCCCTGATCATGAAGCATGGCTCTCGTTGCTCCAACGATCGACTTGTTCTTTCTCTCTGCTACTCCATTATGCTCAGGAGTGTAGGGAACTGTCAACTGTTGCTGTATACCCTCCTGCCTGCAGAAAGTGCTGAACTCCTTGGAGGTATACTCACCCCCATTGTCTGATCTCAACATCCTGATCTTCCTCCCTGTCTGCTTCTCCACAAGGGCTTTGAACCCTTGGAAGACATTCAATATAAGTGGGGACTTCTTGCTCCTCAATAAGTAGATCCAGGTGTTCCTGGAGTAGTCATCAATGAAGCTAATATAGTACTCATGCCCAGTCAAAGAAAATGTGGACATAGGACCGCAAATGTCAGAATGAATCAGGTCAAGCACTCCTGCTGCTCTCATGTCACTGCTAGGAAACACAGTCTTGGTGTACTTTCCCAAAGCACACCCTCTGCACACATCACTCTGCTCAGTGTCGAACTCAGGTAAACCTGTGACCATGCTCCTCAACACTCTCAGAGCGGGGTGATGTAAATGGGCCATCCTCCTGTGCCATAACTCACATAGCTCACTGCTGCTGTTGCTATGTGCTAGAGCATGCTGTGGCTGAAACAATAACTTGTACAGTCGTCCACATCTAACTCCAATATCCATGGGAGTAGATACACCTGTGGTCTTGGGAAACACCTGCACTCTCCCATCTAAGAAGCACACCCCAAGACCCCTATCCTCAATCGTGGAAACTGAAACAAGGTTCTTTTTCAGCCCAGGGACGTATAACACATCCCTCAAAGTCATGGGAATCATGGACTCCCTCTCAAATATAACAGTCCCCTGACCCACTGCTCTAACAATGGTGTTGTCACCAAGTACCACCTCCACCTCTCTCTCTATCCGTGATAGCTCGAAGAAGAACTCCCGAGTACCTGTCATGTGTCTCGGGCTCCACTGTCAATGTACCACGTACCAGTGGTGGATGGACCTGTCTGATGCCCTGTCAACAATGAGTGCTCAATCTCCAAATCCATGTCAATGCTGGTGGCTAAGGAAACTCTCTCTCTCTCACTCTGTCCAGCATATAGGGAAAAATCCCTCTGAAACCTCTCACCAAACTCATCAATCTCTGCTGAGGCTGTTGTCTGCTATCCCTGTCCCTTCTTCTTCTTCTTGTTTGGACACTGAGATGCATAGTGCCCAAACGCCTGACAACAATAGCACTTGATTTTACTCAAGTCTTTCTTCTGTCCACCCTGTGGATGCTACTGCTGCTGCTGCCCCTTTGCCCCATTATTCTTGGGACCCTTCTTCTTCTTCCCCTTTGCTGTCAGTGCAACGTTCTCCTCATCTGCCCCACCACCTGATGAATTGCCCTGTACGAGACCCCTCCTGGTCTCCTCCTGCACAAAGTCATCCCACAGCCTCTCCCAGGATGGTAGGTTCTCCCTTCCCACAATGGCCTGCACAAATACACTCCAGGACTTTGCATCCCCATTCACCGCTGTGCGTACTAGCTCAGTAGGAGATACCACCTCACCAACCGCTGCCAGTTCATCCCGAACTGCAGAAATCCTAGTGAGGTAAGCTGTGACTCCCTCTCCTCCATTCATCTTGATACTCTTGAGCTTCTCCTTGAGAACCATCTTCTTGTTCTCATTGGAGCTCTCATACAAGCTGATCAAGGCACTCCACATCTCATGTGCCTTGGTCTTCCCGGAAATATGAGGGATGATGTGGTCTTTTACTGCATCTAGGATGATCCTCCTGGCCTTACAGTCTTTCTTCTTGAAGGTTGAAAGAGCTGTAGCATCTGAGCCATCTGGAATGGTAATGGGGTTGGTAGTGGTGTTCCTCACCACCTCCACCCATAACTCATTCTCCTCCAAAAGCAACAAAATTATGGCCTTCCAAGGCACAAAATTCTCTGTCCCATTCAACCTGTCTTCAATCCTCAAACCTGTAGCCATCTGAAAATCAACCCAATAGAACACTGCCCACTGACAGAAGGTAAGAATACTAAAATTTCTGAGATCTGCAATTTTATGTGTGTCTGCAAACTAACTTGTTTTCTGCCCCCTTTGCTCTGATACCATGTAGAATTTTGCTGCACTAAATTGTCTGCTGGTTTGTGTTAACAATTTGTGAATTTCACCTATAGCCGGTTTTGCATTGGCTGTAGGTTACTTATAAATTTCTCTGTAACAGTCAAACACACAAAATAATTCTACTAACAGGCTGTAAACACATTAAACAATCACGCATAAAAATTTGACTCAGATATTTTTGGCCAAATCGAGCCCTGGAAAAACCCCCACGGGGAAAACCAGTTGAGAGAGAGAGATATTTATTATTTCTTCAGCAAAGTAATGTAACAACAGTACAAGAAAAAATACAACTTATCTCCACACTAAATGCAACCCTAGACTGCCTCGATTTATGTGCAATACAACTGTCTAGAAATCCGTGCTGAAGCTTCTCGGTTTCTGTGCAAATAATGGATTGATATTTCTGTTGTACCCTCCTCAACTTCAGTGCAAAACACCCTGAACTTACTGCTGCTGCTGTTACTTGAATTTGTGCATTTGCCAACCTCAAAACCGTGACTGAAAGTGACTGCAGTACGGACCACTGTACCAGTCACTACTTATAAAACCGTGCAGACTGATATCTTCTAACAACGTGACAGTTTAAATCGGGATTAGTGCTTGGGTTTGATATCTCAATATCTGTGCCTCAACAGTATGAAGCAGCCTCGAAATCTAAGCCCTGAATCATCCTCGAACTGCGTGCTATGAGTAGTATTGTTGTACGGTATCACCACGGTTTTTGTGCTTGAGATGACAGCTGATCTCACTATTCATTGTACTGATAATAAATGCCAGAATACAAGCCTTGAAGTCTGAGCCAATATCTGGTGCTCAACTCGTGCCTTGAACCTTGTGCCAATGGGAAAATGGTAGTCTCGAAATTCGTGCAGGAACCCTGGCTGTAGCTTCTCGACCTCTCTCTCTTTCATTCACATAACAATGAATTAGGTTTTAGCCTCCCTCAACCTTTTTGTTTAATCCCTAGATGGGCATCTAATCCAACGGTGGATATTCACTCAATCCAATGGCTAGGATTAGATGAGAGCAAAAATCACATTAATTAAATCACTTAAATAATTTATTTGCTCACCCACTTTAACTTTAGCAAAAAGTGACTTTAAAAACATAAAGTCTCATTAAATGTGTTTTTAATGTGAGGGTCACTTTTCCCCCTTCTTAGTGACTTAGGCTAAAATCACTAGGGGAACACATCCCTAGGTACAAAACTAACACTTTCAATATTATCCAAAGGGAAATCCCTTGCTTCTCTTATTTCCTCCTGCTTTTCCTTATCCTGCAAAACAACCGATTGTGAATCAGCTTTAGAAATTTTAAATAAATTGTTGATTTCAGCTCGTAAAACTCTTGTTTTTGCAGCAGATTTCAAAAATAAAGATAAAAGTTCCTTAGAATTCTTACCAATCTTGAAGTTTCCTCTTGAATACATTCTACATAACTCATAAATATAATCATATGCTAACTGAAATACATTACCTGTTCCGATCAGATTCAATATTTCTAAACATTCAGCTTGGATTCCCTTGAGTAGAAGTGTTTTTAAGATTTCCTTCCCCAGTTTCCTCTGTTTGGATCTTTGGAGGTTATATTGAAATCGTTCTATGTATTCCTCCAGACTCTCTTCTTCTCCTTGTGTCATTTCGAAGATGTCTTCATTGACCCTGCAATAATCTTGGTACATTTTCAAGAACACATGTTTCATGTATTCCCAAGTTTGTATGCAATTCCCACCGAGGCTCATGAACCATCGGAGGGCTGTTCCTTTTAGAGTAAGGGGAAATACATTCAACTTTTGATCATTAGCACAATAACCATATCCTCTACAAAGTACTTCAAATTGAAATAAAAATACATCAGGGTCTTCGTTTTCCAAACCGTGAAAATTTGGTAGAACATGTGGGGGAATTATTTTTGTTGGTGCCACTCCGCTCGAATCTTTGATGGGAAATTCGAAGGTAACAACTTCTCCATCTTTTTCACCTTCCATCTCTTCATTAGATTCTTTGTGTGCTATCTTGAGGCTCCTCCTTCGAATGTTCCTATCAACTTTTTAGTAGAATGGGTGGTGCTCACAACACCACTAAGGGGAATGATAAGATTTATGCTGCAAAGATTGAAAATGAAATAAAATTGAATGTAAAGACAGAAAATTAACACTCAAAATAAATTCAATAAACTGAAATGTAATCATGCAACCTACATGCCCTATTTTAATGATGCATCTGCAAAACAATGTCAGATATACTATTGCACAATTGATAACTTCCCCGGCAACGGCACCAAAATGTCGTGCCCACTATATGCCAGTTAATTAAAACTTAACATGCAAAGTGCTAAACATAAATTATCAACCCGAGGAAGTCTTTTATTTCAAAGTTATCGTGCAAAATATATGCAAGCACAATTTCTACCTGCCATTGTTGATCTATTGATATGCAATCGAAACTATTTGTAAACTAAGTCACAACTTCTTGAAAGTAAATCAAGCCTCAAACCTATTCATAAATCAAACTGTAAATCGAACACACTTCAAACAAGATCTATTCCTATGAAACAAGATCTGATTGCATAAATCTAAAATAAGCCTTGTGTTGTCCAACGATCTATCAAAATGAATTAACATGAGAACTCTATGATAAATCTAATGAATAAAAACATAAATTGAATAATAAATAACTATGATCAATATACTGAATGAAAGCATGAATTAACAATAACAGATCTACAAAATAAAACACTTACAATCAACACTACCAGCATCTGCTCAGGGAAGAGGGCCCTTCCTCCACTGAGCAGATCTGGATCTCCACAATGAAAGTCTACAAGTCCAGAATTAAGAAACTGCCAGCATGTATTATCATAATGGAGGAATTACAATAGATCTGGATCAAATCCTACATCATAACATTGTGTTCTCTCCTATCTTACATCTCCTATCATCCATCTCCTAACCTGCATAATCTATCATGCTTAATCCCTATCCCCCCCTTTTTCTCAATGAGATTGATTACATATTTATACATAAAATTATCTCATGGAAATGAAGAACTGAGCCCCCAACTTGTGATCTGCAACAGCTAGAACACGACTGTAACTGTTGGCAACTTTGGAACCGGCCGCAACACCAAATCTGGAAAATACCCTCTCGAAGAACCACCTGCATATCGCAAACCGTAGCTTGTTTTGACGATTTCCTTAAGATTCTAGTAAATGAGGATGTTACGCACAAAACCCATGTCTCGGAGTTTTGAGATTCATTTCCATCTGCCCGCAAATCAAGATGCGAATCAAGATGTTCTTATGTGGCATGCATTTTTGGTTAAGGTTATAACAGCTGGCTATGAGCGTCCTGTACGTGACAACTCATTCCACAAACCATCATTAGTAAAATTATGCATAATAGTCTTTTAATTCATCAAAGATAAAAGAAAGAAATCACTATTAACCACTTAAAAGATCAATGGAAGTAGCATGCTGCTCAACGCGCAACTACAACAAATGGATGAAAAATGGAATGATAAATGATAAATAATGGTAAGAAAATGGATGAAAGGTATGTCGATAAATGATGGAAAAATGGACAATTCCAGGGCCCAACACCTATAAGGAACAACTTCAAAAGAGGCATGTTTGGATGCTAGTTTCTGGTCTCCATCTGGAGTTATGGATGAAGAATATTATTGTGGGTTTAGCTAATGTGGTTGACACTATGTATTTTTTGATGATGCATCGGTTTTGCAGCCTAATAAGAGAATAACTAGGGTTTTGGTAGAGATTGAATTTTCTCTTGGATTGTTGGATAAAGTGGAGATTCATTGGGGGGAGATGGTTATCATTCAATAGCTGGACTACTAGCGTGTCCTGTTCCAATGTCATATTTTCCGTAAAACAAGACATCTTTGTTAAATTTTGAGCATTAATTCACAACACTCCAGGATCTTTACTGAGACAATAACATGTACATTATATCAATACATATCAATCATAACAAGCATGTCAATCATCACAAGAATCAAAAGCATGAGAGACAAGAGACACGGAGTTTCTGTGGGAAAAACCCTAAGGTGAAAAACCCCACAACTTCCTCAGAGATAGAGAGAGCAATGGCTCAACCAAAGTACAACCAAAATACACAGAGATAGTCTCCTAGTAGCAGATGATCCTCCTCCTCACTAGTGCGCTACTTTCTGAGTGAGAGAAGTCTGAGTTTCCGAATGATCAAAATAGAGATCTCCCGATCTCTATTTATACTTGTCTGTTTTCCCAGTGACCTTATGGGGCCGACTTGTCTAGCTAGGCACATAACCCATATAATACATATATTTTAGGGCCGACCCCACACATGGTGGTCTAATAACCCATCGACAAGTTCACACACTTGCGACACTTGTCAATAAACATGACGATACTTCCGTATAGAGGAATGACACATCTCTATAGGAGTACAATAATATATAAATGAAATACATGGATGAAATACATCCCGAAGTTACATATACATCAACACTCCCCCTTAACTAGGAAGGTATTTCTTGACACAGATCTGCTAGCACAAGTCTTCTTCTTTGGATCATCGTCATCTTCATTGTCACTGCTGCTTCTATCTCAACCAATCTATGACTCTACTCGTCATATGAAGTTATACAGAGCCAGTCCTTTTTCATAATGGATGTAGGCCCACCACCTGCAGGTCTTTATCATTGGCCATACTGTGGATATCTCAGAACTTATTACGTGCGTCACAAAACCTTAAAAGAGTATCTTGACTAGCAAGAACCCTAAAGAGCATCTGAGGCCTTTTTCATCCTGTCCAGATCTCCAGGACTTATTACATGTGACCCCACCACAAAACCTCGAAAGAGCATCCCAGGATGTTATGGGTACACAAATCCAACCTGAAGAATCTCCCAGGGCACAAATTACATGTGGTCACCACAAAACCTAGCAAGAGCATCTCAGGATGTTATGGGTACACAACTCTGACCTGAAATCTCCCAGGGCACAAATTACATGTGATCATGGCAAAAACTCGAAAGAGCATCTCAGGATGTTATGGGTACACAACTCCGACCTAAAATCTCCCAGGGCACAAATTACATGCCATAGGACAAAACCTTGCAAGAGCATCTCAGGATGTTACCGGTACACAACTCCGACCTGAGATCTCCTAGGGCACAAATTACATGTTCTCCCAGAGCAATGTCTAGAAAGAGCATTCCAAGCTATTACGGGTACACAACTCCGACCTATAGGATCTCCCAGACATGCTCATCTGCACAACCTGATCCACGGCCACAAAGTATCATCCTGATACTCATCATACATCATCCTGATGTACACATGATCATCCTGATCATCATCACTGCAACATCCTACTGCATGTCATCTTGAGCATCATCCTGAAGCTCGTCATCTATGATCATCTTGATCATACACTACATCCACCTGATGCATACCAAGTATCTACCTGATACATATCATCATACATGATCCACCTGATCATACAATGTATCCACCTGATACATACATGGATACATGATCCACAAAATACATCTAACTGATATATATCAACATACATGATCTACCTGATCATACACAGTATCCACCATATACAGATACATGGTCCAAGCATCCAACATGATGCATATACAAAATACATATAAATGATCCAACTGATCATATCCAGCATCATCCTCATGCATACAGAGAGCAGTAACTGAAGCATCGTCCTGATGCTCATCATCATCCACAGACATGTGAAGGATCCTCCTTCCAACATGCTTGGAATGGCTTTCGCAAATGTGTCCATCACTTCTTCCTTGAAGTGTCGTCGATCTGAAGAACACCAAGCCTCTCCCTGAAGTACTCGAACTTCACTCTGGCTAGTGGTTTTGTCAGCACATCTGCAATCTACTCATCCGTTGCAACATACAGGAGCTTCACTGCTCCTCTCTGCACCATATCTCTGATATAGTGATATTTGATCTCTATGTGTTTCGACCTGTCATGAAACACTGGATTCTCAGATAGCTTCACACAACTCAGGTTATCACAGAAGATACCAGTAGCCTCCAGCGGGAGATCAAATAACTCAGACAGTAGCTTTCGGAGCCATACTGCCTCACAACTAGCTGAACAGGCTGCAACATACTCTGCCTCAGCTGTACTCAGTGCTATGCAGGACTGCTTCCTGCTAAACCAAGAGATCACACTTGATCCCATACTGAAGCAGCACTCAGATGTGCTCTTCCTATCTGCAGCACTGCCTGCCCAATCTGAATCAACATAACCCTATAGGTTAAACTTTTGATTCGCATCATACTTGAGCCCATAATCAACTGTACCCTTCAGGTACCTTAGAATATGCTTTACAACAACCAGGTGAACACTCCTCGGATCCGTTAGGAACTGGCTCAATGTGTTCACCGCAAAGCAAATATGTGGTCTCGTGTTCGCCAGGTACATCAAGGACCCAATCATCTGACGATACATCGTGACATCAACTGGATCAGATGAAGCATCACACAAAAGCTTCAAATTCGATGCCATAGGTGTGGCCATGGCCTTACAGTCCATCATCCCGAACCTCTTCAGGATCTCTACTGCATACTTCCCTTGTCCAAGGAAGATCCCATCTGCACTCTGCCACACCTCCATACCTAGAAAGTAGTGCATCATCCACAAGTTCTTCATCTCAAACTCGACAGCAAGCTTCTGTTGCGTGTCGGCAATCAATCTATCATCTCCTGTCAAAAGTAGTATCACTGGATTTCCTTCCTCAACCTTGTAGTAAAGGTTGGCACCCACTTTACTCTTGGTAAATCCCAAACTAGATAGAAAGTTGTCTATCCTACCAAGTTCTGCACATATATGACTCCCTTTCATGTGCCTCAGAACCAAGTGGTTGCTCCACATATACTTCTTCTTCAACTACACCATTCAAGAAAGCTGTCTTGAAATCCATCTAGTGTATCTTCCATTTCATCACTTTTATATTTCTCTATGCTACCATCTATAACATGCTTGATCTTGTAGATCATCTTGGAAGTCACTACAGACTTCCCCTTAGTTCTTGATACTGCATCCCAAACATCATTCTTCATGATCGACGGATCATGGTATTCTTCCATTTCTTCATCCCAGATCCTGGGAACTTTAATATCTTCAATAGATATCTTTGTTGTTGGAACAAATGTTGTAGTCCTTCTTTTGTAGGTGAAGGTATACGGTCTTTCCTACAAAACAAGTTAAATTGCATGATTGGAAACATCTCATAATTTTCAGAACAAATTCTTACACATAAAGAAATATGTCATACAGTCATGCAATTATCTTAGACAATGCTTCAATACAACATTTATCCCTGTTCCATAACTTTCTAGATGCCTTCCAGTCTCTACCAGAACATTGTTAAGAGTTTGCATAGCTCCCAACATGTCAGCAAAGAGGCTTCATTCTAGATAAGTAGCAATGGAATGTTGTACAGTGCCATAGGCCTACTTACCCATCAAATGCATATTAGTAGTAAGTTGTTCATTAATGAAATCATTCTAATATGCATAATACACATCCTAAATCTAGGAACATAAGCATATACATCATTGAACAATATTATTTAAACAAACAAATATGTACGAAATGACAATTAAAATACTCATCTTTGTTTGTTTGTTGGGTGGACTCCCTCTGAGTCTTTGCTTCCTTGTAGGAGCTGCTGAAGTAGCTTCTTCTACACCTTTCTGTTGTGGAATGTAGAAATATTTCAACTCCCTTTGAATATTTGCATCTTTGCAGAAACCACTGGAGCGTGCTCCCTCTTGATCTTTGCTTCCTGGATTATTTGTTCTTGAATTCATTCTCGATCCCTATGCATTCTTATTAGTATCATCATTGTGTTATCCTTGAGGTCTCGTGCATAATCAAACATTCATTAGTATAATCTTAATATTATCAAAACACAATAATCTCAAACATGTATAGTCAGGATAATTTCAAACAGAAATAATAAGCATTCTTATGGTTAGTCATAAACATAATATACCTAAACCCGTGATTACTCAACCCTATGACTCTTCTGGTTAGTCATATCATCAATTAAGGTAAGAAACATAATATGCATAAGCCCTAGATTACTCAAACTTGTAACTTTCAAGAGTAATCATTATCAATCATACAAAAGTATACGATATATATAACAAAAACATACCTGGTCATCATATTTGCTAGTTATGTCTAGCAATGTGTTCTTGTTCTCTTCAATGACCTGCATAACTCATTAGTTAACCTTTGCAAAAACAAATTATACATACCTCTATGTGATCCATGACTATGGATGAATCTTTGTCTTCATAGCATGTTCAGGTTGTCCCTTTAATTTGTACAAATCTCCCTCTTGCTCTCCAATCACTACTGTATCATCGAATGTCTTACCCTTTGGCCACATTAGGACTTGGCCATCTACAAATGCAACCCTCATACTTTTTGCATCCAATGCAGAGATGGAGAGTAGGTTCTTCTTGAGCCCAGGCACATAAAGGACTTCTTTCATCTTCAAAGATTATTCAGAATCTAGGTTGTAGGAGGCTTCACCACTTCCTTTGATAGGGTATTGATAATCATCTCCAAGTTTCACCTTATGGGAAGGGTAATGTTTAGGGGCGGAATTTCGCCAATTGGCTATTTTGGGGGCTTTTTAAAAAAAACAAATCGCTATTTGGTCATTTTTAGACTCTAATATCACCTATATTTACATAAAATATGTTTTTTAGCATAATATTCGCCAAAAATTACACGTTTCAGTAGTAAATTGTAGGTTTTGTATTTAATATTTGCCTACCTATCTATATCTATGTTTTTTCGAATCCAAAATAATCGCCTAGAATACTATACTTAAGTGTAATATTATATTCCTTAAAAAATACCCTGCTTATGGGGTGACTCATGTTCAAATAGGTTTACAAAAGATTCCTTAAACCTAGTCATGTGTTTGGAAGCCCCACTGTCAATTAACCAATCATTACAACCATGGGAGATAGTACCTGTGAGAGCAGATATTAGAACATACTCTTCTTCACTTGATGAGTCATCATCACTTTCTACCCTAGCTTTCTTCTTTGGAGGTTCATCATCTTCGGCAGCATGAGCATGGTACCTTCTTTTTCTACCCTTCTTCTTTTTAGTGAAGTTGTTGTTGTTGTTGTCCCTTTTGATCTTGGGACAATCTGAAGCAAAGTGACCCTTCTCATTGCATGTGAAGCACCTTAGATCCTTCTTATTCTTTTGGTGATAGTGAGTGGACTTCTTGTAGTGAGAGTGCTCCTTCTTGGGCTTCCTTCTTTTGGTGTGAGCTGCGAGAGCTTGATCTTCTCCTCCCATATTTTCTTCTTGAGCTACAAGCCTAGCTTCTTCTTGAGAGCATTCCTCCCACAGTTTACTGAAAGAGATCAATTTCTTTCTTGCACAGATTCCTTGAATAAAGGAGTCCCATGACCTAGGTAGGCCATTCAAAGTGGTCATAACAATTTCACCATTCTCCACCATTTCATCCACAACTTCAAGTTGTTACTTGATCTGAGAGACCTTGGAGAAATAGGATTGAATGGTTTGTCCATTCGACATCTTGACCCATTTCAATTGATTCCGCAGGGTCATCTTCCGATTTATGTTCTTCCCTTCAAATAGCTTGGTCAAAGAGTCAAACATCTCCTTGGGTGTCTTCAGAGATGACACATGTGGTATGAGATGGTCTTTGATAGAATTAGCAATGATTCTCTTTGCCTTGACCAAGTTTTTCTTATGCAATATTTTAGCCTCTTCATCCTTTGGGATAGGGATGTCTTCTTTTACATATGAGTCCAACTCATTCTCTTCTATGTTAAGATTTAATATGCTAAGACAGAAAATAACAACATTACATTCCATTTCACAATAATAGCATATATAGGATCACTGAAGAAACAACAAGCATAGCATAAACACAAGAGACACAGATTTATTCTGGGAAACCCTCATGGGGTAGAAAACCCAGTAAAGCTTCCTCAATATAGATGACCAGCAATATACAAATATGCAAACCAAAGACATGATCTCCTCCTCCACCATAGCAGACCTCTCCTCCACAAGTGCGCCTCTCTCTCAAGTGAGTGTGTGTCAAATGAGGAACACACCTCCTCTATTTATACACTACTCTGACATATCTTTTACACAAGTACATGTAGGCTCGTATTTAACCAATGGGTTGAATACCCCACTACAACTGACTGGGCCGACCCCTCTAGGGTGGTCTAATAACCCTTTGACCCACATGACACATACAGGGCCGACCCCCACTAGGGAAGTCTAATAACCCGAGTTACCACATTCCGACGGAGGAATAAACATCTCCGGATATACAATAAGATCTTCACGGAGGAATGAAATATCTCCGGAATAATAAAGTACAAATATAATATTCTTTGAAGTTACAATATCTCAACACTCCCCCTTAACGAGAAGGATATTATAACAGCATCTGCACGAGCAAGGAGTCATCAACATCATACATGATACATCTATAAATCATTGGAAGCTTTCTCAACATCATCAGTAACTCAAGCAGTTACTGGAACATCAACATCTTCAGTACTGAGTCTTTATCTTCTGCGGCACTAGAACAACTATAGCAACATCAACATCTGGATCCTCACAATCATCAGCATCATCATCTCACGATAATCAGCATCATCATCACACGATCATCAGCATCATCATCAGCATCACGATCATCAACATCGTCATCACACAATTATCAGCATCGTCATCACACGATCATCAACATCGTCATCACATGATCATCAGCATCGTCATCACACGATCATCAGCATCGTCATCACACTATCATCAGCATCGTCATCACATGATCATCAGCATCGTCATCACACGATCAGCAACATCGTCATCTAGATCATCACGATTAGTAGCATCGTCATCTAGATCATCACGATCAGCAACATCGTCATCTAGATCATCACGATCAACAGCATCTTCATCTAGATCATCACGATCAACAACATCGTCATCTAGATCATCACGATCAACAACATCATCAATACAAGTATAAATATCATTAATACAAGTATCCTCATCAATACAAGTATACACATCATCAATACAAGTATCCTCATCAATACAAGTATACACATCATCAATACAAGTATCCTCATCAATACAAGTATACATATCATCAATACAAGTATCCTCATCAATACAAGTATACACAATAGCAGCATACCCTGCAACACACAAGATCCAATTACGGGATGATCAATCCCTCTCACTTTAGGACATAGGTCCAAGGATGATACAATCCTGATCCGCTTACGGGATGATCAGTCCCTCTCGGTTTAAGACAACTCTCATGTCTATGGATGATTCAATCCAGATCAACTTACAGGATGATCAATCCTTATCACTTTAAGACACCTCACCATGTCTAGGGACGAGGCAATCCCAATCTATTTACAGGATGATTAGTCCTTATCACTTTAAGACATCTCACCATGTCTAGGGACGAGGCAATCCCAATCTATTTACAGGATGATTAGTCCTTATCACTTTAAGACATCTCACCATGTCTAGGGACGAGGCAATCCCAATCTATTTACAGGATTATTAGTCCACTCAATCTCATTTAGGACTATCCTTCCTTTCGAATTACTGGATTTACTGTCCAAGGATGATTTAATCCATTCAATTCATTTAGGACTATCCTTCCTTTTGGAATTACTGGATTTACTGTCCAAGGATGATTTAATCCACTCAATTCATTTAGGACTATCCTTCCTTTCGGAATTACTGGATTTACTGTCCAAGGATGATTTAATCCACTCAATTCATTTAGGACTATCCTTCCTTTCGGAATTACTGGATTTACTGTCCAAGGATGATTTAATCCACTCAATTCATTTAGGACTGTCCTTCCTTTCGGAATTACTGGATTTACTGTCCAAGGATGATTTAATCCACTCAATTCATTTAGGACTATCCTTCCTTTCGGAATTACTGGATTTACTGTCCAAGGATGATTTAATCCAAGCAATTCATTTAGGACTATCCTTCCTTTCGGAATTACTGGATTTACTGTCCAAGGATGATTTAATCCACTCAATTAATTTAGGACTATCCTTCCTTTCGGAATTATTGGATTTACTGTCCAAGGATGATTTAATCCACAACCGTACATTTAGGACCACGTCCAAGGATGACTCAATCCTCAACCGTACATTTAGGACCACGTCCAAGGATGACTCAATCCTCAACCGTACATTTAGGACCACGTCCAAGGATGACTCAATCCTCAACCGTACATTTAGGACCACGTCCAAGGATGACTTAATCCTCAACCGTACATTTAGGACCATGTCCAAGGATGACTTAATCCTCCACCGTACATTTAGGACCACGTCCAAGGATGACTTAATCCTCAACCGTACATTTAGGACCACGTCCAAGGATGACTTAATCCTCAACCATACATTTAGGACCACGTCCAAGGATGACTTAATCCTCCACCGTGCATTTAGGACTACGTCCAAGGATGACTTAATCCTCCACCGTACATTTAGGACTACATCCAAGGATGACTTGATCCTCAACCGTACATTTAGGACCATGTCCAAGGATGACTTAATCCTCCACCGTACATTTAGGACCACGTCCAAGGATGACTTAATCCTCCACCGTACATTTAGGACCACGTCCAAGGATGACTTAATCCTCCACCGTACATTTAGGACCACGTCCAAGGATGACTTAATCCTCAACCGTACATTTAGGACCACGTCCAAGGATGACTTAATCCTCCACCGTACATTTAAGACCACGTCCAAGGATGACTTAATCCTCCACCGTACATTTAGGACCATGTCCAAGGATGACTTAATCCTCAACCGTACATTTAGGACCACGTCCAAGGATGACTTAATCCTCCACCGTACATTTAGGACCACGTCCAAGGATGACTTAATCCTCAACTGTCCACCAAGGACTTCATTCTCCAAGACATACGTCTACGGCTCTTCTTTCGGACTGAAGTCCAGGGATGATCCAATCCCCTCACATGTTCACCAAGAACTTCATTCACGAAGACATACGTCTACGGCTCTTCTTTTGGACTGAAGTCCAGGGATGATCCAATCCCCTCACATGTTCACCAAGAACTTCATTCACGAAGACATACATCTACGGCTCTTCTTTCGGACTAAATTCCAGGGATGATCCAATCCCCTCACATGTTCACCTAGAACTTCATTCTCGAAGACATATTTCTACGGCTCCTCTTTCGGACTGAAGTCCAGGGATGATCCAATCCCCTCACATGTTCACCAAGAACTTCATTCTCGAAGACATATGTCTACGGCTCTTCTTTCGGACTGAAGTCCAGGGATGATCCAATCCTCTCATGTCCACCAAGGACTCCATTTTCGAAGACATACATCTACGACTCTCTTTAGAACAAGTGTTCAAGGATGATACAATCCCTCTTCTTTCTCGGAGACACTTGTCTACGGCTCACTTTAGAACTTGTGTTCAAGGGTGATGCAATCCTCACATGTATTTTCATCAATTACTATCGATCCTGGGAACCCATACAAAACCTGATTCACACTTCTTCTTTAATTACACCATTAAGAGAATGGTCTTATCTAGCCACTTGGAGCAAACATCTCATCATGATTATCTTCTTCTTTCTAAGAGAATCTTCTAGCCACAAGCCTTCTATAGTGTGTTTGATTTGAAAATATTTTTTTTTGTTTAACATCCATCGCTTGTTCAGTGTTCATCATTCATCATGATCTTTCCTACAAATCAAAATTAAGTACATGATTTGTAATACTTCATAATCATCAAATCATATTGACATGATAACCTATTATGCATACAGATATCATTTACATAGTTATGCAACTATTTTGACCAATACTTTGGCACAACACTTTCCCATATCTTGTATGCATACAGTGGCTATCTAGATGCCTTCCATCTCTACCAGAACATACTATCGAGAGTGTGCACAGCTCTCAGCATGTCAGCAAAGAGGTTTCATTCTAGACAAGCAACAACGGAATGTTTTTCCAACTTACCAATCATATGCATATTAGTAGTATACTGTTAAATGCTCTATGAATGTTTATACTCAGCATGATATATTCTAGGAATACAAATATGCATACAAGCAATATCATTTACTATTTCAAATAACAACTCAAATACTTATCTTTTATGTTTGTGTGGTTGCCTCCCGCATGATCTTCGATATGTCTTTTGAACTTGTATTCATTCTGTACCACTGTGCATGCTCAAGTGTGCACTAGTGTCATCCTCATGATCTCATACACAAACATACATTTATTAGTATATTATAAACATTATCAAAACATCTAAATAGTCTTGAATATGTATAGTCACGATCATAAATAATAAACATTAGTATTCAAGATTTCAAGGAAGACTTCTTGTACTCATGCATATCATCAATCAAGATAAAAGACATAATATGCATAATCCCTTGATTACTAACTTTATGAATAAGAATATCTAATCATGCCAAGTATACTTATATAAGGGATCCCAATACAAGGTAAGATTCTAACATGACATAGGAGAACATACCTGGATTAATATACCTGCTTAGTTATGTACAACATACCTCGTAAGTAGAACAAATATTATGGATGAGTCTTTGTCTTCATGTTGTCATGGTCATGGAACTTGATTTGTCTTTTGTGATGTACCTGTATCTTGTTAGCAGACAACATCAACCTCACACAACACCATAATGCATTAGTACAATCATATAGCCCTAATCAATGAATGTCTTCGATCATTCACATGCATTCATACTGTTACTAGGGTGATAAGACAATTCTAACAATAATCAATATTGTACTAATAAATAATATGAAGACAAACACATTATGAACTTAATCAAGAATCATATTTTAAGACATACCTGAACCTCCTTAAGTCATACCTGCCGAGACTTCTTGTAGTCTTCTTATGTAAGGCCTTAGCCTCAACTCCCCCTGAAACTTGATTTGGAGCTTGATTAGGGCTTGCTAGAGAAACCCTAAAAATTCAATCTTTGACTTTCATGCTTCTGAATGGATGGAAGGATGTGTCTTGCTGAGCTGATCAAACTAGCATACTTCACTTTTGAAATCTCCAAAATTTGACCCCTCAAAATTGCCTTCGAAACTTCTGGATCTTCTGGATAGGAACCCGAACTAGGGTTTGATGAAGCCCACCCTTTTGTCCAATCAAAAGGTTCGATCCAAGGCTCTAAACTCTTATTTTTTTGAGGAGATTCCAGCCGTGGTTACAGACTTCAAAAATTCCAACTTTTGCTGAAGCCCTAATTTTCCATCTTTCTGATCAAAATCCCGAACTAGGGTTTGATCAAGCCCGGTCTTCTACCCAACCAAAAAATTTGATCTTGGTCTCTAAATTTCGATTTTCCTGAGTAGCATTCAGCCGTGGACTCCGATTCCAAAAATTCTAACTTTCTTTGAAACCCTAAATTCCGGAAGCCATGAATAAAGGTGCTCCAAAAATAATTCTGTTTTGACAGAAATATGCACCTGATTGTTTCTGCTATAACTATGAAATTTTTGCTCCATAGGGTCTGAAATTTTTTTCTACAGTATCCTGACCTGTCATCTTTCCATCCTGACAGGTCTGACCTCAATTGGATTTTCTAAGAGAGATTTATGCCAAGTGTCGCAACGTGACCTGTTTATGGGATAAAACAGGAGAGCGAACTTGTACGGAATGCCACGTGTCACTGTTTGAACTTCGACCTCTAAAAACTTTTCCTGGGATAGCTTGCCCTATTATCTTTCTATCCTGACAGGTATTACCTCAATTGGACTCTCTGAGAGAGAGTTATGTCAAGTGTTGCAACGTGACCTGTTTATGGGATAAAAAAGGAGAGCGAACTTGTACGGCGTTCCACGTGTCACTGGTTCACCTTCGGCCTCTGAAAAAGTTTCCTGAGATAGTAAAGTATGTGTACTACCTGTCACTTTTTACGAAACTTCATTTGGAGCTTCCTAGCCCAAGTTATGACCTTTTTTCCAAGGTTACCTGATTTTGACTGAGATCTGGAAGAGGCAGAAACCCTAACTTGTACTGATCATAACTCATAAAGTACAACGAATCTGAGGGTGCCCTTTGGACACAAGGTACCTGGGGATGTTAGCTTAGACCTATAAACTTTTCAGACCCTGAAACATCGAAGAAATGGATTTATAGCGAAAGTTCCACGATGACTGGTTTTTGCTATGTAAAACCCTAACCTTCAAATTGTCGTAAGTAAAGCAAGTGTCGTAAGTGCCATACCTTGCCTTCCTTCAGGTTAGCTATGATACCATGTTAATATTTAATATGCTAAGACAGAAAATAACAGCATTACATTCCATTTCACAATAATAGCATATACAGGATCACTGAAGAAACAACAAGCATAGCATAAACACAAGAGACACAGATTTATCCTGGGAAACCCTCATGGGGTAGAAAACCCAGTAAAGCTTCCTCAATATAGATGACCAACAATATACAAATATGCAAACCAAAGACATGATCTCCTCCTCCACCATAGCAGACCTCTCCTCCACAAGTGCGCCTCTCTCTCAAGTGAGTTTGTGTCAAATGAGGAACACACCTCCTCTATTTATACACTACTCTGACATATCTTTTACACAAGTACACGTAGGCTCGTATTTAACCAATGGGTTAAATACCCCACTACAACTGACTGGGCCGACCCCTCTAGGGTGGTCTAATAACCCTTTGACCCACATGACACATACAGGGCCGACCCCCACTAGGGAAGTCTAATAACCCGAGTTACCACATTCCGACGGAGGAATAAACATCTCCGGATATACAATAAGATCTTCACGAAGGAATGAAATATCTCCGGAATAATAAAGTACAAATATAATATTCTTTGAAGTTACAATATCTCAACATTCTAGGATTAACCCAATCCTATACTTCCAGGCTCGGAAGTTATCAGCCCCTTCAAGCTTATCCTCAAGCTTGGTGTGGTGAGACATCTTAAAGAGTACTTCAAATGGAAATAGAAAATATTTAGGTCTTACCACTTGAATTGCTGAAAACTGGATTTGGTCTCGGATTAGGGTTTGTCGAAAAAACCCTAAAAATTCAAAATGTGAATTTCAACCTTCTGAAAGGATAGAAAGATGCGCCTTGATGAGCTGATCAACCTGGTGAATTCAGAATTTGAGATCTGCAAAGCTTCACCTTTCAAAACTGCCTTTCTGTCTTCCCGGATTCACTAAGGAGAGCCCTGAATTAGGGTTTGAGTTTCCCGGAGATCTACCCAGCCAAAAATCTCGATCCAAAGCTCTAAACTTCGATTTTTGCAAGGAGCTTCCAGCTATGTCTTCAGATTCCAGAAATTCATATTTTTGTGGAAACCCTCATTTTTAGGGCCAAATCTGAAAATGCTCAGAATTGAATTCTGATTGGACAGATAGATTCTCCTTGATGAGTAGAGTCAATCTACTATACTGGTTTTCCAAAATATGTGGAGAGAAACCCAATAAACAAGAAACCCTTGGTTTCCATCACTGTACAATGTCTTCTTCTCAGGTTAGCTCTGATACCATGTTAAATTTTGAGCATTAATTCACAATACTCTAGGATCTTTACTGAGAGAATAACATGTACAGTATATCAATACATATCAATCATAACAAGCATGTCAATCATCACAAGAATCAAAAGCATGAGAGACAAAAGACATAGAGTTTCCGTGGGGAAAACCCTAAGGTGAAAAACCCCACAACTTCCTCAGAGATGGAGAGAGAAATGGCTCAACCAAAGTACAGCCAAAATACATAGAGATAGTCTCCTAGTAGCAGATGATCCTCCTCCTCACTAGTGCGCCACTTTCTGAGTGAGAGAAGTGTGAGTTTTCGAATGATCAAAATAGAGATCTCTCGATCTCTATTTATACTTGTCTGTTTGCCCAGTGACCTTATGGGGCCGACTTGTCTAGCTAGGTACATCAACCATATAATATATATATTTCAGGGCCGACCCCACACATGGTGGTCTAATAACCCATCGGCAAGTTCACACACTTGCAACACTTGTCAATACATATGATGACACTTCCGTATAGAGGAATGACACATCTCTATAGGAGTACAATAATATATAAATGAAATACATGGATGAAATACATTCCGAAGTTACATATACATCAACAATCTTAAGTATCATTGTCTAGGTTTTGATCTCTCACGTGGATTTTTTAACCTAGGGTTCTTAGAGATGAATCCTCCAAAAAAATACTCATCAAATATCTAGTTGGAGTCATTGTCCTCAAAGACTCGGAGCAAAGGAAGGTGTCAAAGGATAGGAGTCCCTTGGTGTCATCCATTGCTACTTCCTTTGTGGGTAAGTTAAATTCACTCTTCACTTCTTTATTCTAGTCCCTTAGCTTATAAGAGATTTATTTTATTGAAACGGTGGAAGGTCGACATGTCTTTGGTGCTTGGGAAATGGGTTTTCCTTCCTCGAATTCTCCTTTAGTCTAGTCAGATGAAGGTTTTATCTCGGATGGGACATGTTAGGAGTCAAATAGGTTGTCGAGTTTTATATTCCTGGTTGTTGATGATAGACTTATGGGTGGTATTGCATTGGAGTCTAGTTATTTTAGGGAGTTGGTTCACTGCCTATAGATGGAAGTCCCCATTTATGGCTTGGTCTCTCCCCAATAGGTGTTTCAGGAGGTGGTCTGTTGGTGTCAGATATTGTAGAAGGTGGAGATGCTTTGATTAGTGCTATTGATGGTAGACTTGAGGTTTCTCCCTCTATTCATTCTTACAAGTACATTATTCAAAATACCTCGAAGACTGTGTATAAGAAAAATTCTTCCCTTTTGGCTGAGTGTACTTTGGCCTCTTCGGTGGACTTCCAAAATGTCACTATTCATAAGAAATAGAATAAATCAAGGGAAGGAGTGGCATGTGGTTTTACTTCTCCTTCTGTTACAGATGTAAATCATTTGTTTGGTGTTAGCATTTCTTGACCAGTTTCTGATGGTGGTGGCATTTTGTTGTCTAGTTCCACTCAGGTCCTTAGAGCATGTGAGCCCAAGACTGTTGGTTCCTAATGAAAATTATGTCCGTTAGTGTCAAAGGGGTAAGGGGCTCCCCAAAGTTTATGGACCTCAAAATATTGTTGGCTTTGGAAAAGCCAGGCATTTTTCTTATTCAAGAGACGATGGTGCTCGACTCTAGGGAACAAGATGTTTTCTTGCGATTTCTCCCAGGATGGGAATGTTTCACAGTAGATGCTTAGGTTTTGTAAAGAGAACTACTCTTAGTATGGAACCCTAAGGTTGAAAATATTGCTCCTTTTTTTACTTGCGTTGGTATCCATTTGGAAGTCCACTTTAAAGATCTAGATCAAGAGATTAAAATTATGAATTCCTATGGTCCTTACTCCGATCGTTAGATGTTCTGGGATGATGTGCTTGAGTCGAGCCTTGTTGATGATCCTTTGGTTATTATTGGTGGGGATATTAACCTAGTCCTTTCGGCGAATGAGATATGGGGTTCTTCGACAAGATTGGATCTTATGTATGGATTTTTTAGAAATCTCTTCAACCCTTCCAATCTCCTTGATGTTGTTCCATGCACTTTACTACCTACTTGGAGGAATGGTCACTCTGGATAGTTGGGGGTGGAAAAAAACCTCGACCAGTTCATGATGGAAGAATCCTTAACAGGAATTGTTGACATATTTCAGTCTTGGGTGGTGAATGTTAACATATCAGGGAGTATTCCTATTTTCTTGCAGTTGGAAGGAGTCATGGACAAAATTTTTATCCCTTCAAATTTAACCATGGCTGGTTGAAATTTGAAGACTTTGACCAGATGATCAAGCACAAATGGTGTTCCTTTGAACAATATTTCGGTGTCTCTGCCATGGAACATATGACCTATAGATTGAAAGAATTGAAATGTGTTATCATAGATTGGGAAAAGACACAAAAGGATGGTATGAAGGAAGAATTCGTAAATATGGAAGCTAAAATACGTTCCATTTTTGTTTGAGATTCTTCTTATGTCCTTTCTCTAGCAGATAGGGCTCGTGTTGAGGATATGGAAGCTTTAAAGTTAAAATTCTTACTTTTGGAGGAGGAAGCCCAATTCCTAAAAAGTCGAATCACATGGTTTAATCTAGGTGATGGCAACACAAAGTTCTTTAACAAAGTGGTTGATCAACGTAGAGTATAGAACATAGTTTGGGAATTAATAAGCTCAGAAGGGGTCTGTATCTTGGGTCAAAAAGAGCTATAAGAAGCGGTTGTTGCCCATTTACAGCCCCTATTCCAGGCACTGAGTTCTAATTACATTCGAGAGTAGCTCCAGGTGGTGCAAAACTTCCCAAGGTTTTTTCAAAAGAGGAGTCTCTTGGGGTGGAGGTCCAGGTAACTTTACAGGAAGTGGAAGATGTATTAAAAAAATTCCCCAAATTCAAGAGCCTGGGTCTGGATGGCTTCTCAGTTGAATTCTTTCTCTACTTCTTCGATCTAGTGGGTGAAGACATCTTGCGGGTTGTGGAAGAGTCCAGGACTACTGGTAGGATTTCAGGAGTTGTTAATTCCAATTTCATTGCATTCATCCCAAAAGCAAATGTTCCCTCCTCCTTTGATGATTTTATGACTATTTCATGTTGTAATTTGATCTATAAGGTGATATCCAAGATTATTGCAAATCAGATCAAGCCGATACTAACAGTTTTTCGAGTAATAAAATCATTTTTGATACTATAGGAGTAGCCCAAGAATATCTTCACATGATTAAAGTCGAGAAGGTTTAGGCATTGATACTGAAGATGGATTTGAAAAAGGATTATGACATGGTTAATTGGACCTATTTAAGATTAATCCCGCTTCAAATTGGTTTAAATGTGGAGGTCATAAATTGAATTTTGGGTTGTGTATCCTCATAAAAAAATTTATTTTAGTGAATGGTTCTCCAATAGTTTTTTTCAAGATCCAGTGGGGATTGAGGTAGGGTTTACCCCTGTCTCCCTTACTCTTTTTGGTTATTGTTGAAGGCTTGAGTAGTCTTATCAAGAGGTTAGATGTGATTATCACCTCAAGGGTGTCAAAATTAACAATGCACATATTATTTCACATATGCTTTTCATTGATGATGAGTTACTATTCGATGATGGGTCTCTTGAGGAATGACGGTCTCTAAAGGAAATTATCAACATATTATGCTCTGCTTCAGGCATGGAGGTCAATCCCTGTAAATATTATTTCTTATTTTGTGAAGTTGAGGGTGATACTCTTGCACATATTAAAGCATTGTTTCCTTTTCACATGGAAATCCTTGATGCTGGTATGAGGTACTTGGGATACTTTTTGAATCCCAATAATTATTTGAAGAATGAATGGATTTGGATACTAAAAAAGGTGGATAAAAGGATCAACAAATGGGCCTTCAGGTGGTTCTCATTGGGTGGTAAATTATGTCTTACAAAATATGTCAATTTTTTGGCTCTCTTACAAAAGTGCCCAAGTTTATTATAAATCAGATCAACCATTGTGTAATGTCCACAATTTGAAATTTTTTCCGATTTGGCCAATTTTCGAACCTTGGACTAGTGAAGCTCCAAACTGTCCCAAATGATAAAAAATGGTTTCGAATTATGTACAGAGTGGATTGAGGTGTATTAGGACACCCTAATACATATATTATATTATTGGACACCTTCTAATTACTTCAGCAACTTGCATTTACAATTAGAGAATGAAGGAAAAATTACTAGGAAAATTGATGTTGAAACCCCCAAGGGTAGATAGCTCCAAAAGACTCCCAAGGATTTCAAATTGGGACTGAGAGTGTTTGAAGGGTATTAGGACATAAAAATGAACCTAATGGGTTCTTAGAAACTATCAAAATACTTCTGCAACATTCATTTAAGTTCAGGAGAAAATAGGGAAATTTGTTAGTAAATTCGAAGTTGAAATCCCCCAAGGGTATAGGTCACTAATGGCTTCCCAAATGCAATACGAGCCTCCCAAATTTCAGAACATAGACATGTATTAGTTATATGACTTCAATGGGAACCCAAATCCATCATTAATCAGTTCCTAAAGGCTGTTGCAACTCCCATAAATCAGAGATTGGTAAACATGTCTTAACATAGGGGAAATGAGAGAAAAACGCTATAAATTGTTATGAAATTTGTGAGAAATGTTACAAGGAATTGCATAAGGTGTATGAAACTTCTTAAGTATATTAATTTCTCTCCAAACAACAATAAAACCACAGATATTTACTGATGCAAGTCGATTCCAAACAACTTCAAGCTCTCTCAACAAGATATATGGGAAAATGGCTCGAATCTCTTCCTTGAATGTAAATATCAATTGAAATACATGATGTTTCGAGCTGTGGGTCTCATGATATGATTATTATAGAGATATATAGCAGCTAACATTTCCATTAATTTGAAATATCAATCCTTCACTAACTATGTGCAACAACAAGTGCATTATGCAAAAGCTATGGGGGAAATAACACCATTCATACATAGTTTGGAGTTTTTACATGGTTTTAATTGGATATTTGTGTTAGGATATTTAGACATTTAGGAGTTAGTTAAGATCAACTTTTGTAATATATCCATTAGGGATAGTGTGTTTCTTTAGTATGCATTAGTATGCATTTGTAAATACTTAATCCGACGGTCACGATATGTTCCCGACATAGATTGATCCGACGTCTCAACTTCTCTTAGATCAAACCTAACCTTGATCTATGGATTAACACCCGATTGGTCCATGATCTCTATTTAAAGAGCATGGAGGGTCATTGTTTAGTTGATCGATTATGAGAAGCTCATTTGTAACTTTCTTTCTTTGCATAATAAATTGTCCTGTAGAAGCTATTTGGCCGGGGCCGTGGAGTGTTTCCCTCAAGAGGGTTTAAACCACGTCAAAACATCGGTGTGTTGATCTGTGATCTGTTTGTGTGAAGTGGTTTCTCTTGGTGTTCGGTCCTTTGGTAGTACCCTATGTACCCTAACATGGTATCAGATCTTTTATGAAGTGTTGCTTCCGGTTATGATCTAGATCTTGAACTGTTGTTGCCGAAACTCGAAAGGGTTTCTAGTTTTGGTATTTTTGTGGATTTATGGGCTGTGGGAGGTGTTCCATTGCGTCCGGAGCGTCATTTCCATTGGGAAATAGTTTTCATTTGATCGAAAACGGTTCCCGGTTGCTCCAGAAACGCATATTTCATCAGATCTGAAGGTCTAATGTTACAGTGACGCAATTTTTTATTTCGTTTTTTAAAAAGAAAAATCTCATATTTCATCTTTTTTTACTATTAGATTTTTTTTAGGTTCGGATTGTTGCTTTTCCGTCTGCGTATGCTCTTTGCCGTGCACCTTGAGCGATCTCGGCAAATCAGAAACAGAAAGGGAAAGGGTTTTTCTCGGCTGCGTATGCTCTTTGCCGTGCACCTTGCGCGATCTCGACAAATCAAAAACATAGAGAAAACGTAGACTTTCCGGGAAAACTAACAAGATATAACTCCACAAGTGTGGAAAAGTGTTTTTGTTTCGATTTGTGGTTTGTTTTGCAAGAAAAAGGGCAAGCACGCAAACCGAGCAAGAAGAGTTAAAAAAAAAAAAAAGCCCCCTTCCTCATTCCCATATTTTACATACATTTTAATCTAGCTCACTTGGTTCAAAGTTGCTTTATTCCTTAATATGTCTTGAGTTCAAGTCTTAGGAAGTTACTTTTAAAAGAAAAAGTGCATGCAATTGCACTATTTAAAAGTAATATCATTGTAAAAGTGAAATTACTTATTTTACAAAAGTGGTTCACTTAAAGCAACTTTCTTGTAAAGTGATTGTCAAAAGGTTCATCTTGGCAAGAGGGGGGTTCTTTTTTTTGCTGGACATTCTCTAGCTGCCACGTCACTATTGGGGACATCTTCAACAGTTTCTTTGTTCGAGCATAACTTCATCATACAGAGTCAGTTTTCAGTGCCGTTTTTTTTAAACTGCCTATTTTTTCGCGCTCTTCACATCCAGACTATTGGTTTCTGCTTTTACAGCCATTAATTTACAAATATGGCCGCCCCTTGTGATATTCTACTTAACAGTTCCAACTATTTCTCATGGAAATCTCGTATGGAGGTTGTTCTACGAAGTAGGGGACTTTTCAGAATTACCACAGGGAAAGAAAAATAACCCACTGATGATGATAAGAAAATAAAATGGGCAAATAGATGTGATGAAGCTCGTGGATTGATTGGGATGTCAATCTCTACTAATTTGCGATTCCACATATCTGGAATTGATGAACCTAATGTTGCTTGGGACAAGTTGGAATCTGTGTTTGGTAAACAAAATAAAATTCGAGGTCACCAACTTGAAAATGAGTTGATTTCTTTAAATCCAAGTGACTTTTCATGCATTCAAGATTATTTATCTAAGTACAAAACTCTTAAGCTCTTATGTGCAGAATGTAATATTGAGAGGGAAGACAAACAATGTATTTATCATATTCTTTCCAAACTTGGACCTGCATATTCTGTTTTTGTATTTACATTTTACTCCATGAAAGCATCCTTGAATGCAGCTAGCTATAAAGAGCCTAGTCTTGAATCCTTTTGTGATTCCTTGATTAGGGAAAAATAGAAACTCATTCATTTTGGAATAATCAACAATGCAGATACATCTGGGAAAGCCTTATTGTCCTAACAAAAAGAAAATTCCAAGCCTCCCAAGAAACAAAATTTTCGCAATAATAAGTCAAACAAGGGTCCAAAACCCTCTCAGTCAGATCCTTTTTTAAAAAATGACAAAGTATCCAAGCCAAAAGGAAAGAAGACTGAGCGTCATTGCAACTATTGTGGGAAAGATAATCATGATGAATCTAAGTGTTTCAAGAAGATGGAAGCCTTGGAAGCAGCAATGAAGAAGCACCACATCAGCCTAGATTCGCCTTCAGAATCTGCCTCTCATGGACATGCACTTTGTGCTTCTGGTTATTCTTATAATGCATCTTCTTCTTCTACTTCAAATGAATGGCTCATTGATTCTGGAGCATATTATCATATGTCTAAAGATCAAGCCATCTTTTCTACTATGCATGAATGTAACACCAAACAAATATTTGTTGGTGATGATAGATCTCTAAGTGTTGTAGGAGCTGGAACAGTTCCAGTAGATAATGGTCATTTTAGTGATGTACTATGTGTTCCAAGAATTTCCTGCAATTTGTTATCAGTCTATCAGATCACTCATTCTGGTGAAGGTAAAACTGTGACCTTTACACCTCACCAAGTTATAATCAAATATTTTAAAGATCCTCAACATGTCCTAGCTACCGGAATTGTTGATGATATTACCAGGTTGTACAAGTTTAACAACTTTGGGTCATCACCTTTCCCTTCAGTTTTTGTTGCTCATAGTGATAACTTGAGCAAACTTTGGCATGAGCGATTTGGTCACTTAAATTATCGCTCATTGCAACAACTATGTAAAGAAAATATGGTGACAAGTCTTCCGATGGTATCTTGCAGAGATGGTGTTTGCTCCGGTTGTGTACTCGGAAAACATCATCGGGATAGTTTTGACAAACGTGCCTCTTGGAACGCCTCGGTTCCCTTGGAGCTTGTGCATAGTGACTTGTGTGGTCCTCTTCCATCTGCTTCCTTTTCTGGTTTCAAATATTTCTTAACTTTCATTGATGATTACACCAGACGCACTTGGGTTTATTTCCTAAAACTTAAGAGCGAAGTATTTAACATGTTCTTGTCCTACAAGGCCCTTGTTGAAAAGCAATCTGGTCATCAAATTATTAAGTTAAGATCTGACAATGGAGGAGAATATGTTAACAAACAGTTCACTACTTTCTGCACTGAACAAGGCATCCAACAACAACACACTGTTCCATATACATCACAACAAAATGGTGTAGCTAAGCGAAAGAACCACACTTTAAAGAAATGGCTAATTGTATGATCCAATCTAAGGGACTAAGTCTTCAATTTTGGGCTGAAGCCATTAATTGTGCAAATTACATAGTTAATCGCACCCCCACTAAAGCATTACAAGGTATAACACCGGAAGAATCATGGAGTAAAACTAAACCTGATGTAAGTCACTTCCGTGTGTTTGGTAGTGAAGCATGGGCTCACATTCCGGATGAAAAACGGAAAGCATTGCAGCCTAAAAGTGAAAAGTGCATATTTTTTGGATATTCTGAAGATGTAAAAGGTTATAGAATTCTTCAACCACATTCTCATGATATAATCATTAGAAGAGATGTTAAATTTGATGAAAATATCTTGGCCTGCGAGCCTAACTCGGCGATTGTGCCATCTTTGTCCTGTGAGCCTGATTCGACGTTTGTGCCTTCTTCTTCTTCTTCCAACTTCCTTGACAGGTTTCCAACTCCAGTTTCTGATGATGACAGTGAGGATGAAAATCCACCTCCGCCTGCTCATGTTCCTCCAGTTGCACCAGCACAAGTGCTTCCTCGATGGGTCCGTTCAACATGTGAAGCAGCTGGTGATCTTGACGGTGATCCTAGAGATCAATGTCGAACACATTCTCAGTTTCAGCGAGCCTCTTCTCTTTTGGCTCAAGTTTCCGAGAATCATGATCCAGAAACTTTTGCAAAAGATTCAGGGAATCCAGATTGGGATGCATCCATGGATGAAAAATATCGTTCCTTAATGGCGAACGATACTTGGGATCTTGTACCTCTTCCAAAAAGAAGAAGACTTGTCAGATGTAAATGGGTCCACAGAACTAAGTATGCATCAGATGGAAGTGTTGAAAGACTTAAGGCAAGGTTAGTTGCCAAAGGTTTTTCCCAAGTTGAAGGGATTGACTACAATGAAACCTTTGCTCCCGTCGCAAAAATGAACTCCATCCGCCTTGTTCTTTCCCTTGCAGCCTTACACAACTGGGAAGTACATCAAATGGATGTCAAGTGTGCCTTCTTACATGGTTATTTACAGGAGGAAATTTACATGGAAAAACCTCCTGGCTATGTTCAGAATAACTCTAACCTTGTCTGCCGCCTTAAGAAATCCTTATATGGCTTTAAGCAAGCTCCTAGAGCTTGGTATGCCAAAATGGATAACTTTCTCCTTGACACTGGTTTTTCTAGATGCCATTCTGACCCCAATGTCTATACCAAGAAAGTAGGAAACCATCTCATCATACTTGTTCTATATGTTGATGACCTTATTCTTACTGGTAGTGACCCTAAGCTTATAACCCATGTGAAATCCAGTCTTAAACAAAATTTTGAAATGTCAGACTTAGGACATTTGCATTATTTTCTTGGTCTCCAAGTCATGCAAACCAAAGAAGGAATCTTTCTTTCTCAGTCTAAGTATGCTTGTGACCTTCTTCGTTGCTTTCACATGGAAGATTGTACACCAGCTCCTTCTCCCTTCCAGTCTGGAGTCAAACTTTCTGCCACTTGTACTTCACTTGAAGTCGATGCCACCTTATATCGTCAGTTTGTTGGTAGTCTCTTATACTTGACTCATTCTCGTCCTGACCTTTCCTTTGCCGTTGGTCGTGTTGCCCATTATATGCAGACACCTCATGAAAGTCACTGGAAAGCAGCTAAAATAATACTTCGATATATTCGAGGTACAGTTTAGTTTGGGATTCATTACAGTACAGGGGGGGAACCTTTGTTGGTTGGTTTCACTGATTCAGATTGGGTCGGCGATCATGATGATCGAAATTCTAATGCAGGTTATGTTTTCAGTCTGGGATCTGGACCTATTACTTGGGCTTGTAAGAAGCAACAATCTCTTGCTCTTTCTTCAGCAGAGGAAAAATATCGAGTAGCAGTTAATGCCAGTCAGGAAGCTTTATGGCTTCGACAGATCCTTTCAGAGTTTGGATTCGAGCAGCAGCAGCCTACTCCACTTTGGTGCGACAATCAAAGTGCCATCAAGCTTGCCAAAGATCCAGTTCTACATCAACGCAGCAAACACATTGAGATACATATGCACTTCACCAGAAATCTTGTTCATGATCGTGTTCTTGAAGTGCTCCTTTGCCCTACAGATGATCAAGTTGCAGACATCTTCACCAAGTCTCTTATCGAAGTGAAGTTTTCTAAACTTCGATCTATGTTAGGAGTTCAGGAACCTGTCATTAAGGGGGGATGGGGATAGGCTCTAATGCCTCCTTCCTTCTCCTAATAGTGTCACTTTTGTAAATCCTTCAATCTTATCCCAAGTTGTTCTTAAGGGGGGATGTTAGGATATTTAGACACTTAGGAGTTAGTTAAGATCAACTTGTGTAATATATCCGTTAGGGATAGTGTGTTTCTTTAGTATGCATTAGTATGCATTTGTAAATACTTAATCCGACGGTCACGATATGTTCCCGACATAGAGTGATTCGACGGCTCAACTTCTCTTAGATCAAACCTAACCTTGATCCGTGGCTTAGCACCCAATTGGTCCATGATCTCTATTTAAAGAGCATGGAGGGTCATTGTTTAGTTGATCGATTATAAGAAGCTCATTTGTAACTTTCTTTCTTTGCATAATAAATTGTCCCGTAGAAGCTATTTGGATGGGGCCATGGAGTGTTTCCCTCAAGAGGGTTTAAACCATGTCAAAACATTGGTGTGTTGATCTGTGATCTGTTTGTGTGAAGTGGTTGCTCTTGGTGTTCGGTCCTTTGGTAGTACCCTGTGTACCCGAACAATTTGACCTAAGGTTCATATGAGCATCAAATAAAAATTTCATACATCATATTACAAATAAATGAGTCCCCTTGGACTTCCACAAAGATATCAGCATCTCACCATATGTGCCCTTTCTCCTAGAGCAAGCATATAGAGAGAAACGTGAGAGAGATGTGGGAACAAGTTGAAGAAGAGAATATCAAGAGCATACATGTAGATTCAACCTAAAACAAATGAATCCATTTTATATTAAAGGTATGAATGGCCTCTCAAATTTTCAATTAGGATGGGAATCTTTCACCCTCGAAATTGGTACTAAGGCAAGTAGAGTAAACACTCCACTAGCATGTACAAGCTATGCTCTCCAATTTGCAAAATGAGAAATGATAAAAAGTTGGTATCCTTCTTTATTCTTGTACTTTATTAACCTCCAAAGGTCTCCTTAGCTCGAATTCCATCCAAGATACTCATCCCAACTTGAGTTAGGGAGAGATTCCCATGAATGCCACTTGTCCCACAATTCCTATTCTCCATCTTCTCTCAATTCGAATGGGGAAGATTCTTGGATGCCATAACTCCCTTGTGCTCCATCTTGGAGCCTATTTTTAGCCATAACATCTCATATATGTCATATGTCAACAATCAGGTCTGAAATTTGTCATAAGTGTCATAGAATCTTCATCATTGTTGTCATAGGAGTTAGGGAATCTAACTCCAAGTGTCACAATTCTTATAAGATGCATCTTGCTCTTCCATGGGAGTTTCTTTTCCACTCCAATTCGACCTTACATGATTCATTCCATGAATAATAACTCTTCAAATTCCCCAAGTATGTTACCCTTCATCTTGAACTCGAATTGGTGAGAGAATAATGCTAAGTATAGTGGGGAATCTTACCACATGTGGGTCCCACAACCTCTTTTGTTCCCTCATGATCCAATGCCACCTTATTTTATTCTTATTATTATTTGTTTGACCAATTTAATGTGAATTTGTAATTCTAAGGTCATTTTGGGTCTTGTAGCTCCCTTATTCCAACTTTTACTTCTTCCACCCCCAACCTAGGGAACTAGTAATTTTCCTCCATGATAGTTCATTTGGATGGGTATATTACAAAATTTGAATTGAGAATTTCTCTTAATGTGACCCACCTTGTCCATTTGGATCCAATTTTACATTATTACTAACTTGGACATCATTCTTGTCAATTATTTGACTCTTAGCATCAATTTGACAAACTATCATGAGTATGGCAAGGTGGCTTAGGCCATTGTGACCCAATGCAAAATTTGGGGACATGATAAAATCCTCCCATCCCAATATTGCTTGTCCTCAAACAATTTCAAACATGGATGTTGAAGAACTTGCTTTCTTTCCAACCTTTGCTTCCAAAACTTTGAGTAGTGGCACTCATGTACTACAATTGTGTGTTTCCAAAAGAAAGGAGATGTGGGTTTTCTTTTTCATATTGATATCCCCTGTAACATCACCACTAAACACCAAAATATTAATTAAATCCATCAAACCAAATCTCGCACAATTACTCTTTACCTCTTTCATATTTTGGAAACCATTTCTAATACCACTGTATAATTCTTTGAAGTTGCCACTGAGTTGCCCAACTTTGAGTCTTCAAGATCCCATGAAAATTTTAGAGAAGAACCACCATGCTTGCTGTTGCACTACTCTGATTAAAATCACCTTATTAAGTGGGAACTCAATGTCCCAGATTACTTGTTTCCCCCAAAAAATTTGAAACCAATGAGACTAAAATTTATTCCAGGGTCCCATTGCTTGTATTGCACTCCAACAATTAGGAGTGCTCTCCAACCCATACCATCAGGAAAGAGAAATCCTGGATCCCATTTCCTTGTATGAATTTTTTCAAACATCATAAGTACAAAATATAGATCATCAAAGTACATAACAACATAATAAAAATGTGCATCAAGGACGTTCCTCATCAAAGAATCATGAAAGTGCTTGTACCTCCGAGTAAGTAGACCACCATTTGCCAAGGGCATACAAGCATCAAGTGACCAATCAAATCTGGTCCAATGACATAGGTGAGGATCCCATGTCCTATAATGCTGCTCCAAAAGGATGTAAGATGCATCAAAATAATCAACCATGTATTCTTTCATCCAAGAAGTGAATGACGAATCTACATTAACATCTGAATCAAGTAGGGGGCAAATAAAACAATGAGCCTACAAGGGGTTCGCATAAGTACCATTTATGCATCCATGGATATGTGTATCATCAAGAAATAACAAATGATGTTGCTGTCAATAAAAATTTGCTCCAATCATATATATCTTCGATGTATTCTTTCATCCAAGAAGTGAATGACGAATCTACATTAACATCTGAATCAAGTAGGGAGCAAATAAAACAATGAGCCTACAAGGGGTTCGCATAAGTACCATTTATGCATCCATGGATATGTGTATCATCAAGAAATAAAAAATGATGTTGCTGTCAATAAAAATTTGCTCCAATCATATATATCTTCACCCAAGTAGTTGATGAAGTTCCTCCAACATCAATTGAACTGAGCAAGGAGCAAGGAAAATCATGAGTCTTCAAGTGACTCAAGTGAACATTATAAGTGCATCCATGAAGATATGTATCATCATAAGGTAAAAAAGGATGCTGCTACAAATGTAAATAATAAGGTGCTCCAGTCATGTCATCATCGAAAGGAGAGGCATGAGTTTCATACTCCTAATGTGGCACCATCAAAAAAAAAAATTCACCCATACTTCATTAGGATGAATGATTCAAAATATGGAATTATAGGATGTAGGAGAATGAACCAACTCACCCAAATGATCAAAATATGAAAACGCGTCATCATGTGTCGGCTCCATAAGGGTAGGATCATGCACCTCAAAAGGGAAAACTTTTCCTCATAGGTTGGTTTGAAGGTAGTGGAATCATACACTTCTTCAAAAAATTTGTAACCATTTCCAAGAGGCAACCCAAGTTCCTCTTCCACCACAACAAGTGCTTGGTTCTCATCATGATCATCTTCAAACACATCAAGCACCTTCAATTTTCCATGTTTCTCATGATCAATCATGTCATGAGAATCCTCCAAGCAATCTATCATTTGACAATCTGAAACATAGGAGGAAGAACAAGTATCTTGCAACCTATCAAGAAGTTGCTCATTTTTCATTTTGAGCTTATGAATATCCTCATAATTATTCAAGTATGATCCATGTAACCATTCATTAAGCTCAACCAAATTATTTCTATAAAAAATCAAGGACATGAAATTACCTTCAATGTTGCACATTGCTCTTTGAATCTTCTCCATGTCTTCAAGGAAAGATGGATCCTTCAATAAAGAAACTCTCCAACAAGAATTTGACACCAATGCTTGAGTGTCATGGAGTATGATAATGCTATATTGGATATTATTTTCATTCATATTTAATGACCCTTCAAGAAAATGAGACTCTTGCAAATGAACTTCCTCATCTTCTTCTTTCTTACTTGGACCAACTTCATGAAGCTCAAGTGGTGATGGGGAAGTTGATCTTGTTTCTTCTTCAACTTCTACAAGGTCTTCATTTTCATCCTTAATGGAAGTTTGGCTTGCAACAACACTTTCAAAAGTGAACTCTATGTCAAAAACATAGAGGTGTGAGCACCCATCAGTAGGTACTCCTTCATAGTTCAAGCATCCATCAATAGATGCTCTTTGATTCATGTGCAAGGTAGAATGTGTCTCGAACTAATCTTCAATATTTTCAATAGAGTCTTCTTCATGCTCATGTGATGTCTCTTCATATTTTTCAGAGTCACTTGGGAGTGACGTTCGATCATCTTCATGTACTGCTTCTTCTACTTCACGTATTTCAGAACTAGGTGGCTCATGGGTCTCCTCCTTTTTACTCAAACATATGTGATTTTCTCTCCAGGGTATTTTGCAAGAAGGGCATAGAACTTTCTTCACTAACTCCACATCTTCATTTTTGGTCCTATTTTCAAACACCCAATCAGCAAATTCTTCAAAAGGAATGGCCTTTTGTGTATCTCCCTTATACACATCAAGATATGCCTGATATTGTTCGGGCAAGGTTTTACATGTTTCTCTCAATCATTGTAATTCATTCATAGAATTATAATTTGGTAGTGTGACACACTCATCTTCATAAAATTCAAGTTCATAGGAATAACCCTCATTCCTTATAAAATTGTAACCAACTGTTGCATGATGGCACCTCTTCCTCATACCATTCACATTCTTCTTTATATTGCTCATAAACATTGTACTCACATGATTCATCATAATAGTAAGACATCGATGGGAATTATTATTCAATGTATTATATTAATGCACATGTGCAAGGAACATGCTCTGATACCATTGTAATGTCCCCAATTTGGCCAATTTTCGAACCTTGAACTAATGAAGCTCCAAACTATCCAAAATGATCCCAAATGGTTTCGAATTATGTTCAGAGTGGATTGAGGTGTATTAAGACACCCTAATACATCTATTATAAGCTTGGAAACATTCTAAGTACTTATGCAACTTGCATTTACAATTAGACAATGAAAGACAAAATTACTAGGAAAATTGATGTTGAAACCCCCAAGGTTAGATGGCTCCAAAAGACTCCTAAGGATTTCAAATTGGGACTGAGAGTATTTGAAGGGTATTAGGACATAACAATGAACCTAAATGGTTCTTATACACTATCAAAATACTTCTGCAACATTCATTTAAGTTCAGGAGAAAATAGGTAATTTTGCTAGTAAATTCGAGGTCCAAACCCCCCAAGGGTAGAGGTCACTAATGGCTTCCCAAATGCAATTAGAACCTCCCAAATTTCAGAACAGAGACATGGATTATTATATGAATTCAATGGGCACCCAAATTCATCATTAATTAGTTCCTAAAGGTTGTTTCAACTCCCATAAATCATAGATTGGTAAACATGTCTTAACTTGGGGGGAATGAGAGAAAAACACTATAACTTGCTATGAAATTTGTGAGAAATGTTACAAGGACTTGCATAAGGTGTATGAAACTTCTTCATTATATTAATGGCTCTCTAAACATAAATAAAATCATAGATATTACTGATGCAAGTCGATACCAAACAACTTCAAGCTCTCTCAACAAGATATATGGGAAAATGGCTCGAATCTCTTCCTTGAATGTAAATATCACTTGAAATACATGATGTTTCAAGCTGTAGGTCTCATGATATGATTATTACAGAGATATATAGAAGCTAACATGTTCATGAAGTCTAAATATCATTCATTCACTAACTATGTGCAACAACAAGTGCGTTATGCAAAAGCTATGGGGGGAAATGGCACCATTCATACATAGTTTGGCATTTTTACATGGTTTTAGTTGGATATTAGACCTAAGGTTCATATGAGCATCAAATGATGATTTCAGACATCATATTACAAATAAATGAGGTCCCTTGGACTTCCACAAAGATATCATCATATAACCATGTGCACCCTTTCTCCAAGAGCAAGAATATATATAGAAAAGTGAGAGAGATGTCGAAACAAGTTGAAGAAGAGAATATCATGAACATCCCTGTAGCTTCAACCTGAAACAAATGAATCCATTATAGCTCCAAATGAAAGGTCTTAATGGCCTCTCCAATTTCCAATTAGGATGGGAATTGTTCACCCTCGAAATTGGTACTAAGGCAAGTAGAGTAAACACTCCACTAGCATGGACAAGCTATGCTCTCCAATTTGAAAATTGAGAAATTATCAAAAGTTGATCTCCTTATTTATTCTTGTCTTTTATTAACCTCCAAATGTCTCCTTAGATCGAATTCCATCCAAGAGACTCATCCCAACTTGAGTTAAGGACAGATTCCCATGAATGCCACTTGTCCCACAATTCCTAGTCTCCATCTTCCCTCAATTTGAATGGGAAAGCTTCTTGGCTTCCATAACTCCATTGTGCGCCCTCTTGGAGGCTATTTTTATCCCTGACATGTCATATATGTCATATGTCAGCAATCCAGTCTGAAATTTGTCATAAGTGTCATAGAATCTTCATCATTGTTGTCATAGGAGTTAGGGAATCTAGCTCCAAGTGTCACAATTCTTCTAAGATGCCTCTTCCTCTTCCATGAGAGTTTATATTCCACTCCAATTCGACCTTACATGATTCATTCCATGAATAATAACTCTTCAAATTCCCCAAGTATGTTACCCTTCATCTTGAACTCGAATTGGTGAGAGAATAATGCCAAGTATAGTGGGGATTCTTCCCACATGTGGGTCCCACAACCTCTTATGTGCCCTAATGATCCAATGCCACCTTATTTAATTTTTATTATTATTTGTTTGACCCATTTAATGTGAATTTGTAAGTCTAAGGTCATTTTGGGTCTTGTAGCTCCCTTATTCCAACTTTTAATGCTTCCACCCCCAACCTAGGGAACTAGTACTTTTCCTCCATGATAGTTCATTTGGATGGGTATATTACAAACTTTTAATTGAGAATTTCTCTTAATGTGACCCACCTTGTCCATTTGGATTCAATTTTACATTATTACTAACTTGGACATCATTCTTGGCAATTATTTGACCCTTAGCATCAATTTGACAAACTATCATGACTATGGCCAAGTGGCTTAGGCCATTGTGACCCAAGGAAAAATTTGGGGACATGAAAAATTGTCCCATCCCAATATTGCTTGTCCTCAAACAATTTCAAACATGGATGTTGAAGAACCTGCTTTCTTTCCAAACTTTGCTTCCAAAACTTTGAGTAGTGGCACTCATGTACTACAATTGTGTGTTTTCAAAAGCAAGGAGATGTGGGTTTTCTTTTTCATATTGATATCCCATGTAACATCACCACTAAACACCAAAATATTAATTAAATCCATCAAAACAAATATTGAACAATTACTCTTTACCTCTTTCATATTTTGGAAACCCTTTTTGATACCACTGTATAATTCTTTGAAGTTGCCACTGAGTTGCCCAACTTTGAGTCTTCAAGATCCCATGAAAATTTTAGAGAGGAACCACCATGTTTTCTGCTACACTACTCTAATTAAAATCACCTTCTTAAGTGGGAACTCAATCTCCCATACTACGCGTTTCCAAAAAAAAATTGAAACCAATGAGACTAAAAATTATTCCAGGGTCCCATTGCTTGTATTGCACTCCAACAATTAGGAGTGCTCTCCAACCCATACCATCAGGCAAGAGAATTCCTGGATCCCATTTCCTTGTATGCATTCTTCCAAACATCATAAGTACAAAAGATAGATCATCAAAGTATAAAAGATATATCATCAAAGTACATAACAACATAATAAAAATGTATATCAAGGAGGTGGCTCATCAAAGAATCATGAAAGTGCTTGTACCTCCAAGTAAGTAGACCACCATTTTCCAAGTGTATACAAGCATCAAGTGACCAATTAAATATGTTCCAATGACATAGGTGAGGATCCCATGTCCTATAATGTTTCTCCAAAAAGATGTAAGATGCATCAAAATAATCAACCATTCATTCTTTCATTCTTTCATCCAAGAAGTGAATGAAGAATCTCCACTAAAATCCGAACCAAGTAGGGAGCAAAGAAAAAAAGGAGCATTCTTTTATGCATCCATAGATATGTGTATCATCAAGAAATAACAAAGGATGTTGCTGCCAATAAAAATTTGCTCCAATCATATATCTCTTCACCCAAGTAGTTGATGAAGTTCCTCCAACATCAGTTGAACTAAGCAAGGAGCAAGGAAAATCATGAGTCTTCAAGTGACTCAAGTGAACATTATAAGTGCATCCATGAAGATATGTATCATCATAAGGTAAAAAAGGATGCTGCTGCAAATGTAAATAATAAGGTGTTCTAGTCATGTCATCATCAAAAGGAGAGATAAAAGTTTCATACTCCTCATGTGGCACCATCAAAAAGAAAATTTTCAACCATACTTCATTAGAATGAATGCTACAAAATATGGAAGTGTAGGATGTAGGAGAATGAACCAACTCACCCAAATGATCAGAATATGCAAAAGTGTCATCCTGTGTAGGCTCCATAAGGGTAGGATCATGCACCTCCCTCAAAAGGGAATACTTTTCCTCATAGGTTGGTTCGAAGGTAGTGGAATCATACACTTCTTCAAAAATTGTGTAACCATTTCCAAGAGGCAACCCAAGTTCCTCTTCCACCACAATAAGTGCTTGGTTCTCATCAAGCTCATCTTCAAACACGTCAAACACCTTAAATTTTCCATGTTTCTCATGATCAATCATGTCATCAATCATGTCATGAGAATCCTCCAAGCAATCTATCATTTGACAATCTGACACATAGGAGGAAGAACAAGTATCTTGCAACCTATCAAAAAGTTGCTCATTTTTAATTTTGAGCTTATGAATATCCTCATTATTATTCAAGTATGATCCATGTAACCATTCATTAAGATCAGCCAAATTGTTTCTATAAAAAAGAAAGGACATGAAATTACCTTCGATGTTGCACATTGCTCTTTGAATCTTCTCCATGTCTTCAAGGAATGATGGATCCTTCAGTGAAGAAACTCTCCAACAAGAATTTGACACCAATGCTTGAGTGTCATGGAGTATGCTAATGGTATCTTGGATCTTCTTTTCATTGATCTTTAATGACCCTTCAAGAAGATGAGGCTCTTGTAAATTTACTTCCTCATCTTCTTCTTTCTTACTTGGACCAACTTCATGAAGCTCAAGTGGTGATGGGGAAGTTGATCTTGTTTCTTCTTCAACTGCTACAAGTTCTTAATTTTCATGTTTAATGAAATTTTGGTTTGCATCAACACTTTCAAAAGTGATCTCTATGTCACCAATATAGAGGTGTGAGCACCCATTAATAGGTACTCCTTCATAGTTCAAGCATCCATTAGTAGATGCTATTTGATTCATGTCCAAGGTAGAATGTGTCTCGAACTGATCTTAAATATTTTCAATAGAGTCTTCTTCATGCTCATGTGATGTCTTTTCATATTTTTCAGAGTCACTTGGGAGTGACTTTCGATCCTCTTGATGTACCGCTTCTTCTACTTCATCTATTTCAGAACTAGGTGGCTTATGGGTCTCCTCCTTTTTACTCAAAGATATGTGATTTTCTCTCGAAGGTATTTTGCAAGAAGGGCATAGAACTTTCTTCACTAACTCCACATATTTATTTTTGGGCCTATTTTCAAACACCGAATCATCAAATTCTTCAAAAGGAATGGTCTTTTGTGTATCTCCCTTATACACATCAAGATATGCTTGATATTGTTGGGGCAAGGTTTTAGATCTTGCTCTCAATCTTTGTAATTCATTCATAGGATTATTATTTGGTAGTGTGACACACTCATATTCATCAAATTCAAGGTCATAAGAATAACCCTTATTCCTTATGAAATTGTAAGAAGTGTTGCATGATGGCACCTCTTCCTCATACCATTTACATTCTTCTTCATATTGCTCATAAGCATTATACTCATAGGATTCATCATAATAGTAAGACATGGATGAAAATTATTCTTCAATGTATGATATTAATGCATAGCTTCAAAGACCATGCTCTGATACCACTGTAATGTCCCCAATTTGGAATTTTTCCCAATTTGGCCAATTTTTGAACCGTGGACTAGTGAACCTCCAAACTGTCCCAAATGATCCCAAATGGTTTCAATTTATGTCCACAGTGGATTGAGGTGTATTATGAAACCCTAATACATTATTATATGCTTGGACACCTTCTAATTACTTCATCAACTTGCATTTACAATTAGAAAATGAAAGACAAAATTACTAGGAAAATCGATGTTGAAACCCCCAAGGGTAGATGGATCCAAAAGACTCCTAAGGATTTCAAATTGGGAATGAGAGTGTTTGAAGGGTATTAGGACATAAAAATTAACCTAATGGGTTCTTAGACAATATCAAAATACGTCTGCAACATTCATTTAAGTTCAAGAGAAAATAGGGAAATTCGCTAGTAAATTCGAGGTTCAAATCGCCCAAGGGTAGAGGTCACTAATGGCTTCCCAAATGCAGTACGAACCTCCAAAATTTCATAAAAGAGACATGGATTAGTTATGAATTCAATGGGAACCCAAATTCATCATTAATCAGTTCCTAATGCTGTTGCAACTCCCATAAATATGAGATTGGTAAACATGTCTTAACATAGGGAGAAAGGAAAGAAAAACGCTATAACATGCCATGAAATTTGTGAGAAATGTTACAAGGAATTGCATAGGGTGTATGAAACTTATTCAGTACATTAATGGCTCTCCAAACAGAAATAAAACCACAGATATTTACTGATGCAAGTCAATACCAAACAACTTCAAGCTCTCTCAACAAGATATATGGGAAAATGGCTCGAATCTCTTCCTTGAATGTAAATATCACTTGAAATACATGATGTTTCGAGCTGTGGATCTCATGATATGATTATTACAGAGATATATATTAGCTAACATGTCCATGAATTCGAAATGGAATTCCTTCACTAACTATGTGCAACAACAAGTGCGCTATGCAAAAGCTATGGGGGGAAATGGCACCATTCATACATAGTTTGGCATTTTTACATGGTTTTACTTGGATATTCAACCCGAGGCTCATATGAGAATCAAATACAAAGTTCAGAAATCATATTACAAATAAATGAATCCCCTTGGACTGCCACAAATATATCAGTATCTCACCATGTGCGCCCTTTCTCCAAGAGCAAGAATATAGAGAGAAAACTAAGAGAGATGTGGGAACAAGTTGAAGAAGAGAATATCATGAGAATCCCTGTAGATTCAACCTGAAACAAATGAATTAGTTTCTATCCAAATTAATGGTATGAATGGCCTCTCAAATTTCCAATTAAGATGGGAATCTTTCACCCTCGAAATTGGTACTAAGGCAAGTAGAGTAAACACTCCACTAGCATGTACAAGCTATGCTCTCCAATTTGCAAAATGAGAAATGATAAAAAGTTGGTATCCTTCTTTATTCTTGTACTTTATTAACCTCCAAAGGTATCCTTAGCTCGAATTCCATCCAAGATACTCATCCCAACTTGAGTTAGGGAGAGATTCACATGAATGCCACTTGTCCCACAATTCCTATTCTCCATCTTCTCTCAATTCGAATGGGGAAGATTCTTGGATGCCATAACTCCCTTGTGCTCCATCTTGGAGCCTATTTTTAGCCCTAACATCTCATATATGTCATATGTCAACAATCAGGTCTGAAATTTGTCATAAGTGTCATAGAATATTCATCATTGTTGTCATAGGAGTTAGGGAATCTAACTCCAAGTGTCACAATTCTTATAAGATGCATCTTGCTCTTCCATGGGAGTTTCTCTTCCACTCCAATTCGACCTTACATGATTCATTCCATGAATAATAACTCTTCAAATTCCCCAAGTATGTTACCCTTCATCTTGAACTCGAATTGGTGAGAGAATAATGCTAAGTATAGTGGGGAATCTTACCACATGTGGGTCCCACAACCTCTTTTGTTCCCTCATGATCCAATGCCACCTTATTTTATTCTTATTATTATTTGTTTGACCAATTTAATGTGAATTTGTAAGTCTAAGGTCATTTTGGGTCTTGTAGCTCCCTTAGTCCAACTTTTACTTCTTCCACCCCCAACCTAGGGAACTAGTAATTTTCCTCCATGATAGTTCATTTGGACGGGTATATTACAAAATTTGAATTGAGAATTTCTCTTAATGTGACCCACCTTGTCCATTTGGATCCAATTTTACATTATTACTAACTTGGACATCATTCTTGTCAATTATTTGACTATTAGCATCAATTTGACAAACTATCATGAGTATGGCAAGGTGGCTTAGGCCATTGTGACCCAATGCAAAATTTGGGGACATGATAAAATCCTCCCATCCCAATATTGCTTGTCCTCAAACAATTTCAAACATGGATGTTGAAGAACCTGCTTTCTTTCCAAACTTTGCTTCCAAAACTTTCTTTCCAAAACTTTGAGTAGTGGCACTCATGTACTACAATTGTGTGTTTCCAAAAGCAAGGAGATGTGGGTTTTATTTTTCATATTGATATCCCCTTTAAAATCACCACTAAACACCAAAATATTAATTAAATTCCTCAAAAAAAATCTTGCACAACTACTCTTTACCTCTTTCATATTTTGGAAACCCTTTCTGATACCACTGTATAATTCTTTGAAGTTGCCACTGAGTTGCCCAACTTTGAGTCTTCAAGATCCCATGAAAATTTTAGAGAGGGACCACCATGCTTACTGCTACACTACTCTGATTAAAATCACCTTATTAAGTGGGAAATCAATCTCCCATACTACTTGTTTCCCCCCCAAAAAATGAAACCAATGAGACTAAAAATTATTCCAGGGTCCCATTGCTTGTATTGCACTCCAACAATTAGGAGTGCTCTCCAACCCATACCATCAGGAAAGATAATTCTTGGATCCCATTTTCTTGTATGCATTCTTCCAAACATCATAAGTACAAAATATAGATCATCAAAGTACATAACAACATAATAAAAATGTTAATCAAGTAGGTGGCTCATCAAAGAATCATGAAAATGCTTGTACCTCCAAGTAAATAGACCACCATTTTCCAAGTGCATACAAGCATCAAGTGACCAATTAAATATACTCCAATGACATAGGTGAGGATCCCATGTCCTATAATGTTGCTCCAAAATTATGTAAGATGCATCACAATAATCAGCTATTCATTCTTTCATCTAAGAAGTGAATGAAGAATCTCCATTAAAATCTGAACCAAGTAGGGAGCAAAGAAAACAATGAGCCTTCAAGGGGATCGCATAAGTACCATTTATGCATCCATGGATATGTGTATCATCAAGAAATAACAAAGGATGTTGATCCCAATAAAAATTTTCTCCAATCATATATCTCTTCACCCAAGTAGTTGATGAAGTTCCTCCAACATCAATTGAACTAAGCAAAGAGCAAGGAAAATCATGAGTCTTCAAGTGACTCAAGTGAACATTATAAGTGCATCCATGAAGATATGTATCATCATAAGATAAAAAAATATGTTGCTGAAAATGTAAATAATAAGGTGCTCTAGTCATGTCATCATCAAAATGAGAGATATGAGTTTCATACTTGTCGTGTGGCACCATCAACAAGAAAATTTTCACCCATACTTCATTAGGATGAATGCTGCAAAATATGGAAGTGTAGGATGTAGGAGAATGAACCAACTCACCCAAATGATCAGAATATGCAAAAGTGTTATCATGTGTAGGCTCCATAAGGGTAGGATCATGAAGCTCCCTCAAAAGAGAAATTTTTTCCTCGTAGGTTGGTTCGAAGGTAGTGGAATCATACACTTCTTCAAAAAATGTATAACCATTTCCAAGAGACAACCCAAGTTCCTCTTCCACCACAAAAATGTGCTTGGTTCTCATCAAGCTCATCTTCAAACACATCAAGCACCTTCCATGGTTCTCATGATCCATCATGTCATGATAATCATCCAAGCAATCTATCATTTGACAATCTGAAACATAGGAGGAAGAACAAGTATCTTGCAACCTATCAAGAAGTTGCTCATTTTTAATTTTGAGCTTATGAATATCCTCATTATTATTCAAGTATGATCCATGTAACCATTCATTAAGCTCAACCAAATTGTTTCTATAAAAAATCAAGGACATGAAATTACCTTCAATGTTGCACAATGCTCTTTGAATCTTCTCCATGTCTTCAAGGAAGGATGGATCCTTCAATGAAGAAACTCTCCAACAAGAATTTGAAACCAAGGCTTGAGTGTCATGGAGTATTTTAATGGTATCTTGGATCTTCTTTTCATTCATATTTAATGAACCTTCAAGAAATGAGGCTCTTGCAAATGAACTTCCTCATCTTCTTCTTTCTTACTTGGACCAACTTCATGAAGCTCAAGTGGTGATGGGGAAGTTGATCTTGTTTCTTCTTCAACTTCTACAAGGTCTTCATTTTCATCCTTAATGGAAGTTTGGCTTGCAACAACACTTTCAAAAGTGAACTCTATGTCACAAACATAGAGGTTTGAGCACCCATCAGTAGGTACTCCTTCATAGTTCAAGCATCCATCAATAGATGCTCTTTGATTCATGTCTAAGGTAGAATGTGTCTCGAACTGATCTTCAATATTTTCAATAGAGTCTTCTTAATGCTCATGTGATGTCTCTTCATATTTTTCAGAGTCACTTGGGAGTGACGTTCGACCATCTTCATGTACTACTTCTTCTACTTCACCTATTTCATAACTAGGTGGCTCATGGGTCTCCTCCTTTTTACTCAAACATATGTGATTTTCTCTCCAAGATATTTTTCAAGAATGACATAGACCTTTCTTCACTAACTCCACATCTTCAATTTTTGGCCTATTTTCAAACACCCAATCAGAAAATTCTTCAAAAGGAATGGAATTCTGTGTATCTCCCTTATACACATCAATATATGCCTGATATTGTTGGGGCAAGGTTTTACATGTTGCTCTCAATATTTGTAATTCATTCACAGAATTATCATTTGGTAGTGTGACACACTCATATTCATCAGATTGAAGGTAATAAGAAAAACCCTCATTCCTTATGAAATTGTAAGAAGTGTTGCATGATGGCACCTCTTCCTCATACCATTTACATTCTTCTTCATATTTCTCATAAGCATTGTACTCGTAGGATTCATCATAATAGTAAGACATGGCTGCAAATTATTCTTCAATGCATGGTATTAATGTACAGGTGCAATGAAGGTCCTGGATGATTTACCAAACCACTGGTCCGCTGAATTTTCATCGATATTCCTTGCCTATTACTTAAATTCCCCCTCAACATTATCAATAATACTGAGAGTTTTTATGCCAGATTGTTTAGAATAATCTGTAATGTTGCTCTGCTTCAGGATCATCATCTGTAAACTTGACACTTTTATTTTTGCTTGAATTAGCAACTGTAGCAAGTATGTCCTCTGAGATTTCTCTTTTCCCTCACATCTTCAGCATGTAATACCAATTCCTTTTTGTCTTTGATCATGTTAAGCCCTAAATATGGGCACATTTCCCCCTATATTTTGGTCCATTAGTGGTAATTCTCATTAGTATGGTTATATTAGTTATGTCGGCTTGGGTTAATTAGTTGGGATTCTACCCATAGTGTCCTATATATAGGAAGGAGACCTTTCATTTGGAGTATCTTATCTTGTCTTGTCTTGTGTACTTAGTACATTGTATAAGGAGTTTCCCCCTCGAAGAAGATTTTTATTAAGATATTGTCTTCAATCAAGTTGTGGAGTATTCCCTCTGATCTCTTTCTGCTCCTTTTCATACTCTTTTTGGAAATTTGTTGCATAACATTTGGTATTAGAGCCCTTTCCTCAGGATTGTTTTCTTCAAAACGATTCATGTTGGAATTTTCTCTCGAATTTTTTTTCTACAAGGATTCAAAGAGCAATACTTATAACCCATCTAGAAAAAAGGTCTAACTAACTATGGACCAAGTTTCATATTTTGAAACATTACAAGTTTGGAGAGATTCGCTCCAAAAGCTAGGGCTTATGACTAGTCCAAAAACTAGTCTAAAAGAGGTGGTCTGAGAAAAAAGGTCATATATGGGGCATGAAAGATCCAAATTGAGTGAGACCTATTGCATCTGAAATAAGACGGACCATGGTATTTTTGATAGGGTTTTCAACCTCAGATACAAGATATTGGACACGTGGCATATATGATAAGTTCGCTATTATGGAAAGACCAAAAATAAGAGGTGGTGGGATATTCACAATAAATTATTATTGGTAAATCCAAATTAGGTTAGACCTATGGAATTGGAAATAGAATGCATTAGGATATGATAGTACAAATTTTCAGACTCAAAAGAGCAGAAATTTAAAATTTATATCAGTTTCAAGTCGGACTTAAAACTGTCTTCCAATCAGGGTTTGAAAAGAGGATCCATCCTCGATGTATGATGAAAGGGAAGACCTCTCTTTTCGAGTGTTCCAGTTAGAATATATTATTAAAGAGTCTTTGAAAAAAGTTAATTTGGATAATTTAGAGGAAACGTTGATGATGAATATGACAAATATTATTAATCTCATACAAAATTCAAGGGATACTCTTCCTACATGTGATGATGTGTTCCAGGATACTCATGAGGATAAATATAATTTTCATGTTGAGAAACCTTCCATGAATAAGAATATTCCAAGAGGAAATGATTCTGGTAATGGAAGTCATCAGGGATGGTCACCAAGGGGTACCCAACTTCCCAATATTGACATGACAAAGTTTGATGGCAATGATCCAATAACATGGATATTCCAAATGGAGCAATTCTTTGATCTACACCAGGTTCCAACTTTGCAAAAGGTAACTATTGCATCATTATATTTAGAGCCTGATCAATTTGTATGGTACCAATGGCTTTGTGACCGTAAAAAGAAATCTATTATATCTTGGTCTATATTCACCGAAGAATTGATTGCACATTATGGGGATATTAATACCCATACCTTCTTTAGCCAGTTAATAAATATCAAGCAAAAAGGTACAATTGCAGAGCACATCAAACAATTTCAGAAGCTAAGTCTAGAGTGAAGAACATTTCAGAAGATAATCTGTTGGATCTCTTCATTGGAACCTTGAAGGATGACATTCAACATGATGTGTGTCTCTTTGAACCACCATCCTTGGAGAAGGCCTTCATGATGGCAAGGAATGTTGAAAGTAAAAATATGACGATGGCTACTAAAAAGAGCACCTCCAACACATACCAAGAGAATATTGTTACTTCTTCTAACCCCCCTCAAAGGTTGATAGCTCAACAAATAGAGGAAAGAAGAGAAAAAATACTATGCTTTAATTGTGACAGCAAGTATAGTAAGGGACATAAGTGTGGAGAGAAGAAATTAATTTACATAGAATATGAAGAGGAAGAATCAAAAGTACAAGAACCATCTCCAAATGAAGAAATAGAAGATACTACTTTAGAAGAGATTACTCCCACCATATCATGCCATGCATTGGATGGAATTAACACTCCTCAAACTCTCAAGATCGAAGGATTTATCAAAACGAAAAAGGTAACAGTGTTGATTGATTCTGGTAGTACTCATAATTTCATTCATTGTAAATTAGCAAAATCTCTCAATTTCTTTATATATCTAGCACCAGAGTTTCAAGCAATGATTCAGATGGAGGAACTATCAATTGCTCAGGAAAATGCAATAATACAAATCTTAATAGGGGAGAATATGTATTGAATAGTCCAATGATTGTTTTCAGTACAGTTATATATTAAATAGCTGACATCAAATTGTCAACCCGGGGAGGTAAGCTTGTGAGGTGCAAACACTGTTTGTGCAGAATTGGAATGCAAACCAAGCCTATTCTACCAAACTGATAAAAAAATATTCAAGGTAAACCAACTCCAACTCAAAACAAGACATCAAAATCATCTGGTACTACTCTGGTATTGATATGGAAAATGCTATTACTAGAGCAATTTGAATAGAATTCTTAAAACAATCCACTTGAAGCAGTCTAACTGAAATGGCCCTTGACTGCCTTTAATCTGACCTTGCATTCAATCTACTGAATTGAATTGGTTCTTTCTAACTAAAGATAATGATCCACCAGATTTCTTAATCATTAATCCAACTTTGTACATTTATGAGCATATGAACAAAAATCTTAAGATTATAGATTCATTAGTATGACTATGACCGCATACAACTCATAATAATAAAAGCTTCTTCATCTTTTTCCAATCCCAGGAGCATTGAGCCTTTTAAAATGTTTCTTCAATTCACAAGCCAAAACATAGAACCTGCTTTCTCATACCATTACTCTTAAATTTCATAAGATGAATGAATACTCTGACATGCATTCAAGATGAAACCAATTCTGAGTTTCACGTGACTATTCCTTCTTTCAAATGTAAAAGATAATGGACCATAAATCAACTCATGCTGTATTTCAAATCTCAAAGCTTGGCACTTCATCCAAATGAACTGGAAACAACTAATAACCTCACTCTGCTAAAAATTGTATATGAAATTACTCAAGATGCAACTATGAAATCTTCAATTGTAACCAAATCTTTTTCATTGAAAATTTAATAACCACTAACATAGCTTGAAAATCAAATTACTAAATATCAATCAAAACCTATGAATTAAATATTGATCACTCTGATATAATGACTTAAGATGCACAGTCGGCCTGAATAGGGGGGCCTCTTCTTCCAGGATGCATTTATAATCTATTTCAAACTATGCCATAAAAAGACAAAGTACCTTCACAATTTATTCATTTCCCAGCCAGTTCAAAAATACAACGTTTGAAATTCTAATGATAAATCATTATTTTCCATCCCATGTCTACTCCCTACACTATTCTATCTCTTTATCATCAAAACTTGAGTTTTTATAAGCTCAAGAATTTGAGCTTTTGTTACAACCAACATCCTATAAAATAGGAGTGTTATTTATTACATAATCTTGTTTTTTTCAAAGCATGCCTAAAATAGAAATATCCTCTTGATTCAGTTGCAACAACTACGTCTTTGTTGGAAGAGAATATCACGGTTTTCTTTGACTGCCTTAATCTCACGACACGAAGAGTCATGAGATAAGGCAATTTATCAACATAACTACGCATTACTAAAAAGAGGGCATGTGCTCGCTATTACTCTTGCCATCCATTTAAGAATATTTCCATCAATCCACCATTCTAGGCATGTTCTAAACCTTCTTGTATTGGTAATGAAATAAAAATATTAGTACTAGAATCCATAGCATATAATTACAATTGGTATTTTGCACTAAAAACTCTTCAAAACTTAATTAAAAGCAAGAGAATTGCTAAAGACAAGTTCCAGACCATTAATCATTGATTTAGACTAATGTTCGGATCAAAGTCATATACAGAATGAAAGGTATAGGTATAACACAAGGATAATGAAAGAGGTATAAATCCTGAAAATAGTGAAAATATGGAGCCTGACATCCCCCCAAACCCAAAATATTTCATGTCCTCATGCAACAATAGTTCTAAACAAAACTGGAACAACAAAATTGTTGGACACCTATTATGGGCAGCAACTTGGTCAACAGTGCTTGGATTCTCCTTTGCTTGGTCCTCTGCTTCCCTCTCTGTCTCTGGAAGTTGTTTTTTAAGAGTTCTATTTTCCATTAGTAGCATACGATTCTCATGATATCTCATGTTGAGCCTGCAGTGTAGTTTCTGATTTTCATGATTGAATAGATCGGCCCGAGAACGAAATTTATCCACTTGCATACTTATGTCTAATTCTTGAGCTTTTAATTGTGTAATCCTATTTTTCAGTGTAACATTCTCGGGTTTGAGGAACCTGTCTAAAAAATTATATTCATGTAATTCATTATTCAACCGAGCATTTTCTGATTGCAATGCTTTGAAAGAAACATAAGTGGAAGAGCTGGAAAGATCCAATATTTTAGTTTCCTTCACATTTACTAAGGCCTCCACAACAGATGAAGGCTCTAGCTCTTCTTCATCTCAGTATCAAGATGTAAGACCATGGGGAAAACAAGAGGGTTTTGATCTACTTTCATATTCTTTTGGGTCATAATCCTAGTAGTTCGTTTCATTATTGGCTCAGGCAGAGGGATTTTGTTTAGGTCTTCAATTTTTCTCTTCTTCCTTTTTGAAGTTTCTCCAAATTTTGTCTTATCAAAGCTACTGAAATCACACCTCTGACTACCCCCTATTATCACGCTACCCTGAAAATTTTGTGTTAAGAAGTTTTCCCATGTATCTTTACAGCTTTTTAACTCGGCTACAATCAAGATTTTAATCAGACCATGGTGGAATATATTACTCTTAGGATTTGAGGTTGATTTCTATACTCCTTTAAACATTTTTCTCAAGCTCTTCAAAAGGAAATATGGAAAATTTAAATCCTTACCTGACACAAAAATTTGTAGAAGACGAATGTGATATGTGAAGGTAAGATTATAGCGCCCTTCACATGTCAGATACTTCTGCAGGACAATCACTTTTTTTGTCAGGTATCCTTGAGCCATTTCCTCGGTACACCTCTAAACCATTTTGCTTCGGCTCGATAATGCTTCTTCATAAATTTGTTGCGCTACTTGAGTGGTAATTATTTCTTCTTAAACTATTTCTCCCCTGTCTGGGGTAACCCAGTAGCTTTTGCTATTGTCTTTTTTGTAACTGCCATAACCATATCTCCAAATCGGGCAATTTTTCCTTCAAACCCCTTAGCAAAGGCTAGCGACACCCTGTCATCGTGTCCCTTAAATTTAGAAAAGAATTGATGCCACCCCTGAGATTGAAATACTTCACGAGATGCATTGTATTCAGGCGTAGCTTCCAGAATTCGAATAGACTTTGGCTCATAACGAGAAGCAAGCATCTTACAGGGAGCAAGAAACCAACCACTAGTTCGAGATAAAAACTGGGCATGGAATGAAGGCGCAATAACGAGAAGGGCACATTTCGAATCCTTTTAGTGATTCAAAATGCGTAATGAAATGAAAACGGTACAGGATGACAGTGGTAGATGGTGGAAAGGATAACGCTGCGAGGGAACAAAAAAACTTGGTACCAAAATATAATCATAACCCGATATGTGTGAGAATCAGTGGTAATCATGACAAGGGAGGTTTTAGATAAGTCTGAAATGATTCAAAAACACTAGATCAAACTTTGTCCATAACTTTTCTACTTACATTTAATCAAATTGAGAGTTTTAAATATGCATACCTCAGTCCCATGTTTATCTGTACCAATCGTGCTGATGTGAATACCAATACTTGTAATGATTGATGTGAGCACTCTTAGAATGCTTGCTTCAAGAAAATAATGTCATGGTTGGAGCCCCTTTGGAGAAGAAGTCTGTCCACCCATTGCACAAACCTGTCTACCCATACATTGTGCATAAAATTATGCCTAAAGGTATTAGACCCAACATATGAGCTTGATCCGAGTAGAAAGTGTTCCTATGAGGGATTTTCAAATAAAATTTGCTGATGAAGTCCAATCTCAATCAGGTACAGGATCATCAGTACAAGAATAATAGTGCAGAAAAGTGGACAATTCTGAGCATTTTCTCCTTTGTGAATTCTAAATTTGAATTCCTTGGATTAGAAGGAAGAAGAACAGAGGCTTCCCACTGGATGACTTATTAATTGTTGACAGCCTCGTCTTATTTAAAACAAACATTGCTGCATTTTTTTATACTAACTACCTGCAACATTTTATTCCTACCTACTGGAAGACAAATTCCCTTCAAGTATAGACTGATTTCCAGAGCATCCATTCACACAGCAAAATAAAAGATAGACTCATATCCAAATAGGAAAATTGTACCTGAATCACTTGATGGATATGAGGAACCAACAAAGTGCTTGTGTCCAACACCAAGAAGAGCTGGAGGAGGAAATTTTCTCATGGCCTGACAACAGATTGGAACCACTCTTCTATAAAATCTTTCATGCCTCAAACCTTTTGTTTAGCAATTATATCCTTTTGCAAACCTTATCCTACCATATCATGTAGATCTTCATAGGTTCGCACTTCATGTTCTTGACTGCACACAGGAGATAAACTTGGAAGGGATTGGTCAAGCCTAGGCTCAAATATGTGTTCTTGGTTAGGTGGAGTCTCTATTAGACATGAATATTGGAAAGGGACTGCAGGACCTGCTGATTTTTCCTCTATTTCCTGAACAACAGATATCTCGTCCAGTTCCTCCAAAATACGAGAAAGCTCCTTAAGTATTGTCTTCCTTCTTTCTACAATTATTGAGTCCATTTGAGTGATTCTTGTTGGTTCTTTATGCTTTTCATTAGAGGGGGGAATTTGCTAAAAACAGAAATTTGTTGGTCACACTAATTGAAAAATAAATCTTGATACTAATTCTGCAAACTTCACACCTTGCTGAAATGAAAACACACTTTATTGAAAATGAATCTCATACTTGTTGAATGAAAAGCACACTTTACTGAAAGAAAATGCACTCTTGCTTGAAAGAAGTCTTCACTCTACTGAAAGAAAAGGACACCTGCTTGAAAAACCATAAATATTTAGAGAAACCGCTAAAGCAGACACGTAGGTTCTTACCTCTCGTTTTATTGTTTCTCCTCCCCTTTTATAACTAAAATCCAACCCCTTTAGCACCTCCCTGGAAACGATGCCAAAAATGTCAGTACAATTATATACTAAATAATTGACATCAAATTGTCAACCTAGGGAGGTAAGCTTGTGAGGTGGAAACACTGTATGTGCAGGATTGGAATTCAAACCAAGCCTATTCTACCAAAGTAACTGATAAAATATATTCAATGAAAACCAACTCCAACACAAAACAAGACATCAAAATCATCTGGTACTACTCTGGTACTGTTATGAAAATGATATTACTAGAGCAATTTGAATAGAATTCTTAAAACAATCCACTTGAAGCAGTCTAACTGAAATGGCTCTTCACTGCCTTTAATCTGACCTTGCATTCCATCTATTGAATTGAACTGGTTCTTTCTAACTAAAGATAATGATACACCAGGTTTCTTAATCATTAATCCAACTTTGTACCATTATGAGCATATGAACAAAAATCTTAATATTATAGATTCATTAGTATGACTATGACCGCATACAACTCATAATAATAAAATCTTCTTCATCTTTTGCCAATCCCAGGAGCATTGAGCCTTTTAAAATGTTTCGTCAATTCATATGCCAAAACATAGAACCTGCTTTCTCATACCATTACTCTTAAATTTCATAAGCTGAATGAATACTTAGACATGCATTCAAGATGAAACCAATTCTGACTGTCAAGTGACTATTCCTTCTTTCAGATGTAAAAGATAATGGACCAGAAATCAACTCATGCTGTATTTCAAATCTCAAAGCTTGGCACTTCATCCAAATGAACTGGAAACAACTAATAACCTCACTTTGCTTAAAATTGTATATGAAATTCCTCAAGATGCCACTATGAATTCTTCAATTGTAGCCAAATCCTTTTTATTGAAAATTTAATAACCACAAACATAGCTTGAAAATAAAATTACTAAAGCTCAATCAAAACCTTTAAATTAAATATTAATCACTCTGCTATCATGACTTAAGATGCACAGTCATCCTGAATAGGGGGACCTCCGGTTCTAGGATGCTTTTATAATATATTTCAAACTATGCCATAAAAAGACAAAGAACCTTCACAATTTATTCATTTCCCAGCCCGTTCAAAAATAAAACGTTTGAAACTCCAATGATAAATCATCACATTCCATCCCATGTCTACTCCCTACGCTATTCTATCTCTTCATCATCAAAACTTGATTTTTTATAAGCTCAAGATTTCGAGCTTTTGTTACAACCAACATGCTATAAAATAGGAGTGTTATTTATTAAATAATCTCATTTTTTTCAAAGCATGCTTAAAATAGAAATATCCTCTTGATTCAGTTGCAACAACTACGTCTTTGTTGGAAGAGAATATCACGGTTTTCTTTGACTGCCTTGATCTCATGACACAAAGTGTCATGAGATAAGGCAATTTATCAACATAACTACGCATTACTAAAAACAGGGCATGTGCTAGCTATTCCTCTTGCCATCCATTTCTGAACATTTCCATGAATCCACCATTCTAGGAACATTCCAAGCCTTCTTGTATTGGTACTGAAATAAAAATATTAGTACTGTAATCCATAGCATATAATTACAATTGATATTTTGCACTAAAAACTCTTAAAAACTTAATTAATAGCAAGAGAATTGCTAAAGACAAGTTCCAGACCATTAATCATTAATTTAGGCTAATGTTAGGATCAAAGTCATATACAGAATGAAAGTGTTGGGATATTCCTATACTCCATCCTAGTCCTAACAACATTTCCATTATCTTGCATTTCAGTCATGCATGCAGTCATGAAATTGCCGTGCATCCTAGTCATCAGTCCCATCACCTAGTTCTCATTTAGCTAGCCTCGGGAGCTTCTCTCTGATCAGTTTTAGCCCTCCTAGTGCTTGGTGCACCCTCCTTTCACCTACCACTTGTGAAAGGCACCCTCTCTCACCTACCACTCAGTTGCACTTCAATTAGTTGGGTTATATTTAGATCTTTCCTTGATTTAAGGCTAGATTGACTCCTCAACTGATTGTATCACTCTGATGGACCTCCAGTGAGACTAGACTGCCTATTCTGACTCCAGTTATCTCCTCATGCGCGCTCCACTGAGCATCCTTCACTACATTAGTGCTCTCATGTGCCAGTTACACCTACCACACTCAATTAGACTCAATTTGACACATGGTTGACCATTACTTGTGCATTGATGACTCCACTGATGATGATGAGGACTCCTAGTTGTGCTTTGATGACACTCCACTGACCTAAATGATTAGTGCATGCAGGATAATTCAAATTTCCACCTTGGCATTCGAATCCTCTCCACCATTGTATTATTTATTGTTCATATTATGATTAATGAATTAGTGTGTGACGTTATTATGCTTCTATCTGAATTCTACTGTATCATAATTATGTTGCTCATTTACACTACATGACCACTCTTATTCTATTTTCCTGCTTAATCTTAATCTTTCTTGTGAGGTATACATCAGCTCTTAGATCTGCTGTGAGGATTTTCACATGGTATCAGATCCTGTTGAGAGTATTGTCTATCTCCATTCTTGAGAGTTTTTTGCAGGTTATTATCAAGATTTCGAGTGCAGCAGTTGCAGTAGTTTCTACACTTTTGCAACAGTAGCAGTTGCATATATTTTCTATTGTTTTTTGCAGGTCTTCTGAAATAGCTTCCATGAATCCGGAAGGAATTCCTCCTCTTTCTCCATTCAACTATGATGAGTGGAAACCAAAGATGATAGCACATTTGAAGAGACATGGTCTCTTTGATTATTGTTTTGAAAGAGAGTTCAAATCCTCTGAAGAACATAATGGTTGGTTAAATGAAGGTGACAAAGCCTATGCAGCAATGATGTATGCTATGTCACGTTGGATGGTAACCCACTTCCTTTCAGCTGAATCTCCAAAAGAGCTATGGGCCCATCTGGATGAAATATTTGGCAAACATAATGAAGGGATTGGTCCAAACCATTTGGAGAGCAATCCCACTGTTGCATTCGCCCTCCTTGATGGTCTCTCTGATCATGAATCAGTAGCAAACATATCTCGTATTGAAGTTGTCCATAAAGAAGAAGAACTTGTATATTCTACACTCATGCTCCAAATTTCTTCTATTTTGAATTTTGTGCCAACTCACACTCTAGAAACTGCAGAGGTTCTTAAATCCTCTCTTACACAAGAGTCTGTTGGTTTGCATCATGATCTATTGAATGTTTCAGAGGTCAAATCAACAATAGGAGGTAATGAATTCGCTCTCCTTGATCACTCACCTCTTATGTACTACTATATGATCATTTGTACATGCTCTCAGAAGTTTATTGAAGATGTAGAGCATTGCCATTCGCTTGGGATAATTTCTCATGCATTTCATGGTTTTGATCTCACCTCTAATGGTTCAAAGGAGATCTCAAGAAACCATTTTTCAAGTCTTGGATCTGATTTGGATTCCAAGCAATCACTATCATGTGATGGTTCTTTTGGGCATAATCTCACCTATGATGGTTCGAAGGAGAAAACAAAAGACTATCTACACATTCATGGATTTGATCCTACCTCAGTTGATTCGAATCACAGGTTCCAGGATCATCCTCATACTTTTTGATTTGTTCTCATCACATTCGATCTGAAGAGCAAGTACAAGCACATGCTTTTTGAGCATGAACCACTTCTTCCCAAGAAGAAGATACCTCCAGACATATGACCAAGCATCACACCTGCTTGAGTTTGGAGCATTTATTTTTGGTGTGCCCTACAGTCTATTTTGAGGGGGGGTTATTTTTCCCATGAGGTTTTTCCCCATTTCCTTGTTTCATGGACTATTCTTTATCATTTATTTGATTGTATTGGGTGACCTTTGGTCTTAGTTACCAGGGCCCAGGATGGATTAAGGGGGGGTGTTGGGATATTCCTATACTCCATCCTAGTCCTAATAGCATTTCCATTATCTTGCATTTCAGACACGCATGCATTTTTGCATGCAGTCATGAAATTGCATGCATGCATTCCAGTCATCAGTCCCAACACCTAGTCCTCATTTAGCTAGCCCCAAGAGCTTCTCTCTGATCAATTTTATCCCTCCTAGTTCTTAGTGTGCCCTCCTTTCACCTACCACTTGTAAAAGATGCCCTCTCTCACCTACCACTTAGTTGCACTTCAGTTAGTTGAGTTATCGTTAGATCTTTCCTTGATTTAAGGCTAGATTGACTCCTCAACTGACTGTATCACTCCGATGGAACTCCATTGAGACTAGACTGCCTATTCTGACTCCATTTAGCTCCTCATGCGCCCTCCACTAAGCCTCCTTCACTACATTAGTCCTCTCATGTGCTAGTTACGCCTACCACACTCAGTTAGACTCAGTTTGACACCTGGTTGACCATTACTTGTGCATTGATGACTCCACTGATGATGATGAGGACTCCTAGTTGTGCTTTGATGACACTCCACTGATCTAAATGATCAGTGCATGCAGGATAATTCGAATTGCCACCTTGGCATTTGAATCCTCTCCAAAATTGTATTATTTATTGTTCATATTATGATTAATGAATTAGTGTGTGACGTTATTCTACTTCTATCTGAATTCTACTGTATCATAATTCTGTTGCTCCTTTATACTACATGACCACTCTTATTTTGTTTTCCTGCTTAATCTTAATCTTTCTTGTGAGGTATACATTAGCTCTTAGATCTACTGTGAGTATTTTCACAGAAAGGTATAGGAATAACACAGGGATAATGAAAGATGTATAGAGACTGAAAATAGTCAAAATCTGGAGCCTGACAATTGCTATTCCAATCGGTGGTGATGATGTTGTCTTAGGATTTCAATGGTTACAAACTTTGGGAACTGTGGCTTTTAATTTTCAGAAGCTTTTCATGAAATTTGTATGGGAAGTAAAGGAATATGAATTAGAGGGTATCACAGGGAAACTAAGCAAGGTGATAAGCTCTAATGGTATGACAAAATTGATGAAAAAGAGACATCAAGGTGTAATTGCCCAATTATGCTCATTAGATGTTCAAACATCTAAGCCTCCTATTTCCCCAGATCTCCAAAAGGTCATTAATAAGCATTCCGGGGTATTTGAAGATATTCCATAAGGTATTCCACCTGTCCGAGATTTTGATCATGCTATTCACTTAATCCCAGGAAGTGTTCCTCCTAACATCAGACCTTACAGATGCCCCTATGGACAGAAGAGTAAAATTGAGCATATGGTTGAAGAAATGTTAGAGGCTGGCATAATTAGGGCTAGACAAATTTCTTACTCTGCACTGGTGGTAATGGTACACAAGCTGGATGGATCACGGCGTATGTGTCCAGATTATAGAGAGCTGAACAAGATCACCATTAAAGATAAGTTTCCCATTCATGTCATTGATGAATTGTTAGATGAATTACATGGAGCAATTTTATTCACAAAATTGGATATTCATTCTGGGTATCATCAAATTAGAATGAAAGATGAAGACATATCAAAAACAACATCCATAACTCATGAAGGTCATTATGAATTTCTAGTCATTCCATTTGGTCTTGCGAATGCACCTTCCACATTTCAAGGTTTGATGAATTCCATTTTCAAGCATTTTCTTAGAAAATTTGTGCAAGTATTATTTGATGATATATTAATCTATAACAAGTCTTGGGAATAACATGTTCAACAAGTTGACAGGGTACTACAACTACTATAGGAGAAACAACTATATGCAAAACCTTCCATATGTTTCTTTGGGGTGAAGAAGGTAGAGTATTTGGGTCATATTGTATCTCATGAAGGTGTCAAAGTCGACCCTAACAAAATTAAAGCCATGATAGACTGGCCAATTCCCAAAAACCTAAAGAATCTTCGAGGATTCTTAGGTTTGACAGGGTACTACCACAAGTTTGTTCGAAATTATGGAAAAATAATAGCGCCTCTATCAACATTATTGAAGAAAGATGCATTTTCTTGGAATCTAGAGGCAACTCAAGCCTTTGAAAAACTTAAATAGGCAATGTGCATAGCTCCTGTATTGGCCATACCAGACTTCACAAAAACCTTTATTGTGGAATGTGATGCTTCAGGAAATAGCATTGGCGTTGTTCTAATGGAAGAAGGACACCCACTTGCTTTCATAAGTCATCCAATCAAGGGAAAGAACTTACAAAATCCCAATTATGAGAAGGAAATGTTGGCAATACTACACGCTCTTAAGAAATGTCGTCCTTACCTAAGAGGTAGGCACTTCAAGGTCAAAATAGATCATGATAGTCTTAAATACTTCTTGGAACAGAGACTATCTTCAGAAGAGCAACAAAAGTGGGTAACCAATATGTTGGGATATGACTTTGAAATCATCTATAGAAAGCGGAAACATAATGTGGTGGAAGATGCACTCTCCAGAAAAGATGAAGATGTTGAGGCATTAGTTTGTTCCATTTCCATTCTACAACCAGATTGGATAGTAGCAGTAAGGGAAGAATGGAAAAAATACCTATCTGTGTGGATGCTCATTAAGAAGCTACAGAATGATCCCAGTGTATTAGATACTTTTTTGTGGAAAAATGATTCACTGTCGTATAAGGATCGCTTATATTTATGCAAAAAAATCAACTCAAGAAGAAGGTCCTTTCAGAATTACATGCCTCTCCTATAGGTGGGCACTCAAGACTCCTGAAAACTTACCACATGGTTAAGAAGGAACGTTTTTGGGAAGGTCTTAAATCTGATGTTCAAAGTTTCGTGGCTGAATGCTTGGCTTTCCAATAGAATGAGGGTGAAACAGTTAAGACCCCAAGACTTCTACAACCATTAGGCATACCTTGCCAGTGTTGGGAGGAATTTTCCATGGATTTTATCATAGCTCTACCCAAGTCTGAAAGAAAGAATGTTATTATGGTGGTTGTTGATAGACTCATGAAGTATGCACATTTTTTAGCACTCTCTCACCCTTTTAATGCAAGTACAATAGCGACATCCTTTATGGAAACTGTTCAGAAGTTACATGGAAATATGAAGATTATTGTAAGTGATAGAGATCCAATTTTCACTGAAAAATTTTGGATTGAATTATTTTCCTGTTTGGGTACTCAATTGGCTCACAATTCATCTTATCAAACTCAATCTCATGGGAAAATTGATATCGTGAACAATTGTTTGGAAGGCTATCTTCGCTGCTTTGCATTTGATAAACAAACACATTGGGTGAAATGGTTGTCTTTGGCAGAATGGTGGTACAATACTTCATTCCATACATCATAAAAAATGTCTCAATTTATGGCACTTTATGGGTACCAGCTTCCATCTATCACATCTCCCTTAAAAGGAAAATCTAAAGTTCAAGCCGTGGAAGATCACATAGAGCACTAGCATGAAGTTCTCCAGATACTTAAGGACAACCTGACTATGTCAAAAAACAGGATGAAACAACAAGTTGATCAACATCGCAGTGAAAAGAGTTTTGAAGAAAGGGATTGGGTATTTCTTAGGCTACAACCTTACAAGCAGATGTCTCTCAACCTGTTAAAGAAGGACAATGAATTAGCACCCAAGTATTATGGTCCTTATAAAGTGTTGCAGAAGATTGGTAGTATGGATTACAAATTGGAGTTCCCTTCATATTCAAGAGTACATCTAGTTTTCCATGTTTCTTGCTTAAAGAAGGTAATAGGAGACAAGATCCCAATTCAAACAATCTTTTTGGAGCTTGATGAAGAAGGAAAAGTCATATTGGAACCTGGAAAAATCACTGAAACAAGGACTAAACAACTACGAAATCGGGTTATTACTGAGTACCTCATAAAGTGGAAGAACTTAGCAGTTGAAGATTCGGCATGAGAATATGAGTCCTTCATACAGAAGCATCCACAACTAATCAAGCGTTGAGGAAAACACTTGTCTGAAGGGGAGGGGCATGTTAAGCTCTACATATGGGCACATTCCCCCCTATATTGTGGTTCATAACATTAGTTTTTATGTTGGCTTTGCTCCATTAGTGGTAATTGTCATTAGTATGGTTATATTAGTTATGTCGGCTTGGGTCAGTTAGTTGGGATTCTACCCTTAGTCTCCTATATATAGGAAGGAGACCTTTCAATTGGAGTATCTTATCTTGTTTTGTCTTGTGTACTTAATACATTGTATGAGATTCCCCTCTCGAAGAGGCTTGTTATTCAACTATTTTCTTCAATCAATTCGTGGAGTACTCTTTCTGATCTATTTCTGCTCTTTTCATACTCTTTTTGGAAATTTGTTGCATAACAGATCATGGGACATGTTCTTCTTTCATTCAATATGTTTCCCATATTTAAGATAAGTGATTTGATTTGGTTTCTTATCCTAACCTTTGAACTTTCATCATCTATAGAGAGGACCATACCACAAGATTCTTTCTTATATCCTTCTGACTTCTTCTATAGAGAGCTCCATCGTGCTTTTGCATTCACGAGCTATGTGTCCAAAGTTATGGCATTTGCAGCATTCAACATAGTGGTTCATCATACTTCTGCAATCTCTTGCCATGTGTCCATAATTGTGGAAGATGTAACATTCAACATTGTAACTCATGTGGACACCTCCATTTCTCGCTTAATAATTTCCTCCATAAGCTTTGCAATCTCTAGCCATGTGTCCAAAATTGTTACATGAAAAGTAATAACCGAAAAATAAACTTTGGTACCTGTGAGAAAAGGATCTTCTTTGTGATATAACTTCTATGTATCCATTCTTCCTTAAATCTTGATGACCATGAATTTTTCCTTTGGAATAGGAGATTTTGAGAATATTTGCTTAACTCTTAACCTTTTCTGCACTTTCCTTTTCTGGTATCCTAGAGCTTTCACTTTCTTCGATGATCTTCTTGAACTTCAAATTTGTCTTCAACTGAGCATCTATCTTGTCCAAATTATCCTTTAAAGAAAGGATCTCAAGTTCTTTCCTTTGACAAATTTCCTTCTTCTCTTGAATTTGATTTGTTAGGTGTTCTTCAACTTTCTTGGTCTCCTCTATCTGACTTTTTAGACCAACAATGGTCTTTTCAAATTCTTCAATAAGTTTTTCCATATGTCCTTTTGAAATGTTATCATCCTCATGAGTTTCTTAGAGTTGACCTTTTAATACTTGGTTCTCCTTTCCAAGTTCCGAGGCTTCTTCTTCAACTTGTATGTTTGCTAGAGTTAGCTTCCTTAATTCTTTCTTTAAGGAGCCAATTTCAGCTTTTTGTTTTCTTCTTAGTTTATTTGCTAATGTTTCTTTAGTCTTCTTAGCCTCTTCAACTAGCACAATATTATCCTCTTGATACTTTTGCAGTTGTTCCATTAGCATCTTGTTCTTCTTTCTTTCTTTCATCAAGTCATCTGGGGCAGTAATCAATTCTATTTCAATATATACAACCCCTTCAATTTCTGAATATTCTTTATCTTCAAAAGCATCGCTTTCAGAAACTTCATCATCTGCTTCTGGATGTTCTTCATTTTTTGTATCTAACCTTTCTTTTTTATTGTATTCATGTTCTTTATCAAGAGATACCTTTGTGTAGAGGTTTTGCAGCTTGTCCCAGAGTTCTTTACCTGATGTACACTTTCCAACTTTGTATTTCATAAGATCAGATAGTCCATGCAAGATTATATCCATTGCCACTGCATTACTCTTTCTTAACTCTTTATTGGCTACTGTTTTTGGTGGTCTTTTTGGAGTGATGTAACCATTCACAACAGATTTCCAGATGTCAAGACCTTGTGCCTATAAATAGAGTCTCATCCTTATAATCTAATGATCAAAATTTGATCCATAGAAAAGAGGAACCCCATCTATAGAGTAAAGACTTTCATGTTCATCCATGTGCTCTAGAGATCTTCCTTCTAGCTGTTAGACTGTCCTGAAGGAACCTGATCTGATACCAATTGCTGGAAATACTGAGAGGGGGGGTGAATCAGTATTGAACACTTTTTACCCTTTCAAACATTAATTATATCACGTAAAAATTAACCATTAACAATGTCGTTCATTATCACATAAACAATACACGGTGCACAAGAGATTTAAAGTGGAAACCCAAACAGGAGAAAACTACAAAATGCTTTTCTTAAATAATAAGAAGATTACATTCATAGGAAGCACCAACTTCCAAGATTCTCTAGTACCGACTGGAAGGAGGCACCAACACATTGATTTACAGGCACCAACCTAAAGGAAGCTCCAACTCCTTGATTTACCAGCACCGACTAGAAGGAGGCTCCAACCCCCTAATTTACAGGCTCCAACCTAAAGGAGGCTCCAACTCCCTAATTTACCAACACTGACTGGAAGGAAGCTACAATTCTCTATCCTTGCCCTGTCCTACCACTCTGATATGAATAAGAAGATCAATCTGCCACTGCCACTGTATCACTACCACAACCTGTACTTGTATCACTGTCTCCATCAATCTGTACCTGTATCACTTTCTTGGTAAACCTATACTTCTACCACTGTCTCTGTCAACTTGTATCACTGCATCACTACCTTTGTCAACCTATCACAATCATTATCTCTATAACAATGCCCCAATCACTATCTCTGCAACCTATATCTTTGTCTCTATCAACATGTGACTGTATCTCTATCTCTGTACATGAATCACTATCCTTGTCACAATCACTGTATCTCTACCTCAATGCAAGAATCACTAACTCTGACACAATGCCAATGTTATTGTCACAATGCCACAATCACTGTCACATTGTCTCAATATCTGTCACACCATATCAACATGTACATGCTTCAAACCTATAACCATAAACAATCATCAATCGATTTCATTTGCATCATCAACTTTTACATCATAGACATTTTCAAAACATTTAACATTCCAAGAGATGAGCCATATGCCAAAACATAACCATGGACTATGCCAAGATAACCACTATGATCTATGCCATTACCATCATACAATATTCCAGATAATCATCAAGATCTATGCCAATATGCCAAGATATCATCAAGATCTATTCAAATATAAAATTCATCATAGCCTCCATAACATATTCAATTACTTCAAATAGATATAGCAAGAGAGAAGCTCAAATACTATGATCAAAGATGAACTCTATCCATGAGAGACATGTGCCAACACAAGAGAAACCAACAAGCATGAACCATACCTTTTCCAAGATCACTATATGAAGAAACAATAGACAAACCAAAAGAAACTCCAGATAATGTCATCACGTAGACCTCACAACAAGATTTCCAAAGAGCCAAGAATTTCGTAATTTCAATATCGTCTGAGAAAGTTATGCCAATTTTAGTGAATCTCCTCAACCCAAACATTTCCTCTACAAAGTTTCGGACTTTTCTTCAAGAGTTGCGCATTAGCAAAGAGAGACTTGAATGATGGATCAAATGAAATGTTTGATCTTCTATTTATGCACTTCATCATGCCTAGTAGCTTCTTTTAGGGTCTCCTTAAACTCATCCTTAATTTGTGGATCTCCATATTTTAAGGGGGTCTCAAGGGTTAGTACCACACTTCAAGGATCCATCATGACACTTTGTACAAAAATTTCAAGGTCACTCCATATCTTTTCAAAGGGGCCTTAGGTCTCGTCCACATCATGATACTTGGTGGATACATCATTATTTCTTGTGGGGTTCCTTGCCACCTCATGTGGTCCAACGGGACAACGTATCACAACTTTTGGGGTCATGTGGACCAAACATCATTATTTTGGGAATACTTCATGCTTCACACCAACTTGCTTTGGACCAACTTTGGAGACTCTTTATAGCCTTCTCCACCACAGGTCATGTAACCCAAAATTCATGGGAAAGTGGACTAAACAACATTGTTTCGAGGTTTCTTCACCTTTTATTTCAACATTGTCTTGTGTACCAATCCTTACTACTTCGGGCGATACTTCTCATGGTCATATAGACCAAACCTTTTGGTCATGTGGACAAAATCACCACTACATTCAGGGTTATGTGGACCCATCATCATGATTTTGGGAGATATTTCACACTTCATCTCAATATGCTTTACATACAACCTTAGGGTTTCTCTAGGGGCTTCTCCAACATGGGTTATGTGACCCCAACCACATGGTCATGTGGACCCAACACCACTATTTTAGGGATTTCTTCACATTTCTTACTGGCATTGCTTAAGGGCACCTTTAGGGAATTCCTTAAACTTCTCATCATATTAGGTGGCCCACCATCATGGTCATGTGGACCCAACACCATTTCTTTATGAAATTCTTCACACTTCTTCAGGACACTTTAAGGACTCCTTTACACTCCACATCATCATGGTCATTAGGAGCTTCTCTAGGGGCTTTGCACCACTTGTGTACAACTCAATTTTTCTTCCCGTGAGGGCCATGCAAAACTGTTGCACCATAAGGGGACCGCTTTGGTGTTATGTACACTTGTGACAAGGCTTCTTCTTCAAGCGCTTCCTTAGGATCATTAGGGTCTTCTCTAGGGGATTCAAGGCTTCATCAAATTACATTCCCAAACAATCTATATCTACTACAACCACATCATCATTATCACCTTGACATGAATGACAACACCACAGATCTCTTCGCCTTTTTGACATCATTGACACCCTCTTTGACATCAATGACAACTTCTTCCAACACTCATTAATTTGCTCAAGCCTCATCAAAGTCAGAAGCTATGGGAACATAGCAATGCTCAGGAGTAGTCAAAGGAATTTCCAAAAGAAGATAAGCATTCAAATAGGGGGAGCAACAAAAGAAGAAAGAGAAGCATGAGTCCAAGGGGAGCATCCCTTTGCCATTGATTTCAAATGGGGATAAATTGTAAATACTACATAGGGGGAGAGATTGCAGATACTGCGCAAAAACATAATTGTGTGAATATAGAAAAAGGTTGTGCAACAACATAATTGTCTAAAGGTTTCCATCAACGACAAATGGGGATATTGTTGAAAATATTGTTGTCGTTGATGTCAAACGAAAGGCAACTACATATAGAGATTACAACATGAAGACTATTGGAAATATTGTTTTGGATCCCCAGTTTGGATACTCTATCTTTGAAGAAACTTTTACCCTAGATACCTAACTAAAATTGGTTGGAAAGCTTGTTGCTAGACCTTTCCAACAGTATATAGAAATCCCTCTAATTGCTTAGGAATGAGGAGATATGAAACGATTTGTAAACACAACCCAACAAGAATGTTAGGTCAGCCCCGCCAAGATATTGTAAGATGTTATGTCGGCCCATAAAGTGACTTAAGATCTGTATAAGTAAGTTGAGAACTCTCCTCATTTGATCATCCATCCAAGGAAGCATCGAGCTCTGAAAAGGTGTGCAATTCCAAGGAGAAGATAAATTTTCTAGGGTTCTTGAAGATGATTTCTTGGGTTTTTTGAAGATGTTCTAGATTCTTGAAGATGTTTTTGAAGGATTCTTAAAGATTTTTTTGATTACTTTCTAAGAAGGAGGCATACCTTGTGAAGTGGAAGGGATGTTTTCTTGCAAGTAATTCTTTGGTTAAGGAAGAATGTAGGTACCATAATGGATGCACAATAGTTAGGGTTATCTTGCATAATTTAGAGTGTGCATTGAAGAGTGCAACAGTGTGATAGTAGTGAATTTTGTCTTATGTAGTGCAGAATGCAACAGTGTGACAGTAGTGAATTTTTTCTTGCGTAGTGCAGAGTGTGACATAACAAGAGTGTAACAAAGTATAGCTTGTGCAATATTGAATATTTTATCGCATAGAGCAAAGCGTGATAGGAAATTTGGTACGCAGTACATACACTAGGGTTATCTTGTGCGGATCAGAGTGTACATAGCAGTTTGCAATGGAGCAGAGTGCGTGTTAGAACAGTAATCCACACTTAGTACCATAGTCCATAACCATAGTCAATTTTTATTGCTCATGTGCTTAATTACACCATAGTTTGGACTAGGTGACTTTAATTGGTCAAATACCCACTTTTGAGAGTGTTCACACCCACTTCCAAGCAAACCAGTTCACCCAACCTCCTGTTTTGTCCACAAGTGCGCCCTCATTAATTGCTGGAGCGCCCTCTCTCCTTGATTTAGGGAATTTCAGTTGACTAGGGGCGCTAGGGTGGATTTTGCCCAATTTTGTCTAGATTTGGAGCATTTATTGCTCCCTTGGTCCCCCCAAACTCCTCTACTTGCTCACCCACGCCTGCCTTGGCCTCATTAATGACCCAACATGCTTCATCCACCTTCACACCTGAATTCGTGACTGTTTGGGATGATTGGGATTGAGTTGGACCCACCTAGGGGGGATTGAGGCCCATTTGGAAATTTTGACTTGTACACTCATCTTGAGCTCACTAATGCTCTCGAATTTCTCATGGATGTAATAAAAACCTGTTACTAACATTTTCACATGTTAGACAGTCAGTTAATGAAAATATTAAGCTCACATTGTGTGTAAAATTATCTCTTTTTTCAAGTTTTTCCACTAGTTTTGAAAATTAATTTGATTTTGTGAGGTTCTCCATAGATCCTAGATCTTCTGTGATCAAAATACTCACATGGTATCAGATCAATCATGGAGTTAGTGAGTTGCAGGTCAATATTGAGCATTGAACTGCATTCTAGAGAGGATTTCCAAATAAAAATTGAGTGTTTTTTGCAGGTGTTTCAGTAGTTTTCTCACCATTAACGCAGCAGTCATGGAAGCAAACAAAATTTTGCTCACACCCTTCAATTTTTTTGATTGGAAGGATGAGATGGTTATCAAGCTAAGATCTAAGGGTCTCTATAGAGTAACCATGGGCACAGAAGTGGAGCCAAATTCTGCTGTGGAGAAAGCAAAGTACTACAATCAACTTGATAAAGCTTATGGATTGCTATGCCTGAGCATTTCGAGGGAACTCTTGTTTCATACAGACAGTTTGACAACCCCCAACGAAGTATGGGTGAAGCTAGAATCACTCTTTGGGAAAACTGATGAACTAAGAGGCCACCAGCTTGAAAACGAGCTCATTAGCTTGAGCCCAGCGCATTTTGAAACCATCTAGGAGTTCTTCACAAAGTTCAAGTCACTAGTGCTTCAACTGCAATAATGTGGAATTGTTAAGAAGGAGGAACAACTGATTCTGTCCATCCTTTCGAAGCTAGGCCGATAATTTTCTGTATTTGTTAGCACATTTCACTCAACCAAGATGACCCTTCGAAATTGGCAAATGCCATCACTAGCTACCTTCATGGAGTGTCTCACTCAGGAGCAGAACAAACTAGTTCAGATGGGTACCATAAAATCAAAGGACCAAGCACTGGCAATGGGTGTTTCAAATGCCAACAAAGGCAAGCAGAAAGCCAAAAATTCGAAGCAGCCAGAGAAGAGGAAGTTTGACAAGACCAAGTCTGCAGATGGAGGTTCGAAGCTGTCAAAGGAGAAGGACAAGAAGGGAAAGTAAAAGACCAAATGCACCTATTGTCATAGGGGATGGCATCTAGAGAGATCATGCATGAAGTAAACCATTGACTCAATGGCGCAGCTGCTGGAGAAGAACAACATCCCAGTCCCTGAGGGCGCAAGGAAGAAAGAGAGCACCTCAAATCCTGACAATAAGGAGAAGTGTCATGCTTTGGTAGCAGGTATTTCGAATCCCTCATCCTTTATCATTGATTCAGGAGCTTCCAGACATATGGTTTCATCCAGAGAGCTCTTCTTCTCTATGCATTCTAATGGTGGCCCAACAATTCGAATGGGAGATGATTCAGAAATCCATACCAAGGGGATTGGTAGGATTGACATGGAGCATGGCTATTTCAGTGATGTGCTCTATGTACCTTCATTGGCTGCAAATTTTCTATCAGTTTATCAAATGACCCATACAGGAGAAGCCAAGAGAGTAACATTTACTCTAGATTTGGTAGAAATCTTAGAAATTTCTTCAAATCAAGTTGTGGCAGTGGGGTATGTTGATCATGAAGAGAGAATGTACAAATTCTCTAATTTCATTCCACACTCTAGTGACCATGCTCTTGTCTCTCATGCCAACGAGACCTCCAAGTTGTGGCATGAAATATTTGGCCACATGAACTACAAATATCTCCAGACACTACACAAGGACGAGATGGTGGAAGGGCTTCCAGATATCAGATCTTCAAATGGTGCATGCATTGGTTGTGTAGTTGGAAAGCATCCTGAGCGTAGCTATGAGAAGGGAATGGAAAGGAGAGCCACTCAACCACTTGGATTGGTACATTCAGACATCATTGGTCCTCTTCCCACTCCATCATATGGTGGATCAAGGTATGTACTCACATTCATAGATGACTACTCTCGATTCTGCTGGGTTTACTTCCTTAAATTGAAGTCAGAAGTGTTTGAGAAATTGAAGATTTGGAAGGCCTTAGTGGAGAATCATAGTGGTCATAAGATAAAGATCCTTAGGACTGATAATGGAAAGGATTATGTGAATAATAACATTCAGCATCTTTGTGAGGAATGTGGCATCCAAATGCAGCATTCAATCCCCTACACACCTCAGCAAAATGGTGTGGCAGAGAGGAAAAATAGATCTCTCAAAGAGATGGCCACTTGCATGATTGAAGCTAGGGATCTAAGCCCTAAGCTATGGGCTGAAGCCATCAATTGTGCTGCTCATATTCAGAATAGAGCCTTTCAAAAATCAATCAAAGGAAAAACCCCCTATGAGGCATGGTTTGGCCAAAAACCAAATGTGTCAAATTTCAGGATTTTTGGGTCTAGAGCATGGGCTCGAATTCCATCAGAAAAGAGGAAGGATTTGGAGCCACAGAGCAGAGAATGTATCATGGTTGGATATGGTGAGGACATAAAGGGCTACAAGCTCTTTGACACATCCACACTCAAAACTTTCATTGAGAGAAGTGTGCAATTCGAAGAAGAACGAATTCCAGATTTTGAGCTTGCACCGGGGGAAAGCTCTTCTCCTCCACACCTTAATGAAATTAGTGATGATTCCACTTCTGATTTTTCTGATATTGCTGAAGATGACATGGCTGAAGATGAAATTGTTGTACATGAGTCACCATCAAGGCCCAAGTGGGCTGAAAAAATCATACAAGCTGCAGGTGAATTGGCAGGCAATCCCCAAGAGCCTAGGAAGACTAGATCTCAAACAATCAATGCTTCCTTTGCAAATGAAAGTGAACTTGTTGGTCACTGTTATATGATGATTGGATCTGATCCAACATCATATCAGGAAGCTCATCATGATCCAAGGTGGAGAGAAGCAATGCAAGAAGAATTCCAATCTCTCCAAGAGAACAAAACATGGGATTTGGTGCCTCTTCCTCCCAAGAGGAAACTTGTGCAATGTAAGTGGATTTTTCGAACCAAACCTGTTGCTGATGGTTCTGATCTGAAGTACAAGGCTATGTTAGTGGCTAAGGGCTACTCACAAATCCATGGTGTGGATTATACAAAGACCTTTGCATCGGTTGCAAAGATGGACTCAATTAGACTAGCTCTAGCCATGGCAGCTAGTAAAGGTTGGGAAGTTCACCACATGGATGTTAAAAGTGCATTCTTGCATGGTGAGCTACAGGAATAGATATATATGCAGCAACCTGAAGGATTCCAAGAGGATCCCACACTAGTTTTCAGGTTTAAGAAGTCACTCTATGGACTCAAGCAAGCCCCCAGGGCTTGGTATGCCAAAATGGATGCTTTTTTGCTCTCAATTGGTTTCTGTCGATGCAAGTCTGATCCAAATGTTTATTTGCAGAAATGTGATGATAATTTGCAGGTCATTGTACTGTATGTTGATGATCTTTTAATTACAGGGACCTGCAACAAACAAATTGGCTCAATTAAAGCTTCTTTGCACAGTGAATTTGCCATGAGCGACCTAGGATTGCTAAGGCAATTTTTGGGTTTGGAAATTGAGAAATATGAGAGAGGTATATTGCTGAGTCAACCTAAGTATGCTTCAGACCTGTTATTCAAGTTTAAAATGGCTGAATGTAAGGCATCCAAGTGCCCATTCCTTTCAGGCATAAAACTAGGTGAATTTGAAGACTCTCCATTGGTGGATTGCACACTCTACAGGCAGCTAGTCGGAAGTTTGTTGTACCTTACACATACAAGACATGATTTGTCTTATGCTGTAAGTGCTGTAGCAAGGTATATGCAGCAGCCACATGATATCCATTGGAAGGCAGCCAAAAGGATCCTTCAATATGTCCAAGGAACAAAGAGCTTTGGGGTACACTATGCAGTTGGTTCATCACTACAACTAGCTGGATTTTCTGATTCTGATTGGGCTGGAGATCCCATCGATAGAAAGTCCACTTCAAGTTTTGTGTTTATGTTTGCTGAAGGTCCCATTTTCTGGTCAAGTAAGAAATAGCATACCATTTCTCTTTCATCAGCAGAGGCGGAGTACAGGGCAGCAGTGAACGCAGCCACACAGTGTGTTTGGTTGCAAGGCATTCTTCGGGAGTTTGGTGTTGCTATTGATTCTCCAACCAATATTTGGGTGGATAATCAAAGTGCCATCAAGATATCTACTGATCCAGTACAGAGGAAAAGAACAAAGCACATTGAAATCCATATGCACTACATTCGGGGCTTGGTGCATGACAGGGTGATTTCATTGCAGTATTGCCCATCCACCGAGCAAACTGCAGATATTTTCACCAAGTGCTTTACTGAGAAGACCTTCACTCACTTGAGAGATTTGCTTAGAGTGAGTGATGGATGGTGATTGCTGCAATTTAATTGCAGGTTCAGCCCCATGTCCATTTTAGAGGAAAGTTTTTATCCCATGTGGTTTTACTTCTTGTCCTCAGTTTATATGGACAAATAAAAATTTATGTTTGTAATGAGGTGACTTGAGCCTTTGTTACCAAGGCCTCCCACTTATCTTTCATGAGTTGTACTAAGTTCTGGTTAAGGGGGGGTGTTAGAACAATAATCCACACTTAGTACCATATTCCATAACCATAGTCAATTTTTATTGCCCATGTGCTTAATTACACCATAGTTTGGACTAGGTGACTTTAATTGGTCAAATACCCACTTTTGAGAGTGTTCACACCCACTTCCAAGCAAACCAATTCACCCAACCTCCTGTTTTGTCCACAAGTGCACCCTCATTAATTGCTAGAGCGCCCTCTCTCCTTGATTTGGGGAATTTCAGTTGACTAGGGGCGCTAGGGTGGATTTTTCCCAATTTTGGCTAGATTTGGAGCATTTATTGCTCCCTTGGTCCCCCCAAACTCCTCTACTTGCTCACCCACGCCTGCCTTGGCCTCATTAATGACCCAGCATGCTTCAGCCACCTTCACACCTGAATTCGTGACTGTTTGGGATGATTGGGATTGAGTTGGACCCACCTAGGATGATTGGGATTGAGTTGGACCCACCTAGGGGGGATTGAGGCCCATTTGGCAATTTTGACTTGTACACTCATCTTGAGTTCACTAATGCTCTCGAATTTCTCATGGATGTAATAAAAACCTGTTACTAACATTTTCACATGTTAGACAGTCAGTTAATGAACAGATTAAGCTCACATTGTGTGTAAAATTATCTCTTTTTTCAATTTTTTCCACTAGTTTTGCAAATTAATTCGATTTTGTGAGGTTCTCCATAGCTCCTAGATCTTCTGTGATCAAAATACTCATAGTGCGTAGAGAAGTGTGTAAAAAAGGAGAATGTGTAGGGTAGAGTGCAAAAGAAAAGAGTGCACAGAGAAGAGTACAACATAACAGAGTGCATAAAGCATAGTGCACATAGAAGAGTACAACAGAACGTAGTGCGGAGAGCATAGTGTGTAGAGAAGAGTGCGACAGAGCAGAGTGCGATAGGTGAAATGTTGCGCAATAAATCATTACAGAATTTAGGGAGTTGGTTCTTCCTTTCAGTTTGAGCTGGAGAATCTAGGGAGTTGGTGCTTCCTTCCAGTTGGTGCTGGAGAATCTAGGGAGTTGGTTCTTCCTTATAATTGGTGCTAGAGAATCTAAGGGGTTGGTTTCTCCTACACGTTGTTGCTTGGAAACTTGGAATATTGGTGTCTCCAGCAGATAGGTGTCTGCAAATCAATGTAACCATTGTTTATAGAAAGAACATCTTCTCGTGGTTTTCTCCCTCATTGGGTTGCCACGTTAAAATCTTGTGTCTCTTGTATTGTTCATTTTTGTTTACTGTTTCTCAATGTGATTGAAGGCTAATATGATTGGTAAATAAGTTTAGAAAGTTAAAATATGACCTATACTGACTCATCCCCCTCTCATTATATTTGAATATTCCAACAAGTTGGTCAATATTAAATGAACACACTCACATCTACAGAAACTGAAAAATACATAGTACATGTACAGAGACACACATGAATACTTGTACATGAATATAGTCACACATATAACTAATCTTCGGTTAAACTTTGCAGAATGTGAACTCTTTTTAAAATAGATCTATTTTACTTAGATTTGAAAGTGTTGTTGCTGAAGCTATTAAAATCAACTAACATAAATATAATACACATTCCATTTTCTAAAGTAAACAGATTTTAGTTCAGTCACAGAGCTATGAATTAAATACAAATCTGAGTCAAATCAAGTTTTAAATATGTAACATAATAATTTTAGATCAGAAATATGTAAGATAATATATATATATATATATAACAATCTAATTTAAATAATTATCAATAGAATACCATATTCAAATGACAATACTATAACACTGTTACAAATTTGCAACACACAAAATTAACACTTAACAAAGAATAGGAAATTAAAAGAAAGAAACAATAGCGTACTTCCTAATGAAGGGGGCACTCCTCCTTCGGAAGCAGGATACCAAGAGAACTCAAGTGATACTTGTAATCACCAGCATAGATAACAATGAATAGCTTGCATTAATAGTTCAAAATAGAGTATTATAGGCTCAACAATTCCAGAATCATGAATATAATTTCAACGTGTTTACTAACTAGCATTCAATACATGTTTGTGTTCCATTTATTCCCACACGAGGCCACACAATAATAGGAGCTTGATTCTATCACAACATTAAGGATGATGGATAGAATCAGTTCGTTAACACACTAATTCCAAAAGAAGAATCAAAATATGGATTTGTTCAAGATTTCAATAGATTTCATGGAGCAAAATCTGGAAATAGTATCTTGGATAAGAAAGCTGCGCTATATTCCAGTTTAACTACTTCAAGCTGTTTGAATGCTAACAAGATGGCGTCGTTGGTGATATTCAATCATCAAGGAAATATTTGACAAGCTGGATGCTACTTGGAATCCATCTAATGACACAAATTCCTGTTTTCATGACAAATTCCTTAAAAACAGTAGTTACTAGCAACTGCAGAATTAGTACTTATCAATGGTTTTAATCTCATTTAAAGATCAAACTGAAGGACAACATACCAAGTAACATTTAATACCTGGTGGATGCTAGATATATTCATTCATGGAGTAAAAAGGATGCTATAGAGGTAAAATGGTAGTCAAAATAAGGAAAAAAGGGTGCAAAAGTTGAAAAAATTGATGCATATCCTTGTCCCAACATCTGTTAAGAGTTGTAATATCATGTGTCAAGTTGGTTAGTTAGTTGAGTCAATGGTCCTAAGTTAGTTGAGTTAGTTGTTGACTAATACATTAGTTGACCCATGGTATTCACTGGCCCATAGTATTAGCCAGTTGTTTTGAGTCTTGTGAGAAACTATATATATATGTGTGTTTAATAATGAGAAGGAAATCAATATGCCCTTTGTGTTTCTGCTCTATATTTTGTGTCTCTGCAAACTTTATCATGGTATCAGAGCTGACGGCCTGATCCTTAAATCTTGTTTTTTGGGTAAGCCTTTTCAGAAACTAGAAAGCACACACACACAACTAGAAGGTGCAGCACGGGACAGAAACGGAACACTCGGGCCACGAAAAAAAAAAATCGGCGATTTTTTTTTTCGGCGAAGGGTATTTCAAAAAACCCACTGAAGGGAGGCTGGCACACTGAAGGGAATTTGCACTGGGAGCACCTTGCTTGAAGTAAATTCGCGTCGGTGGCGCACCTTGCCTGAAGAAAATCCGCGTCGGCCGGCTCACCTTACTAGAAGAAAAATTGCGCCGATGGGCCTTTACTTAGATAAATTTTGTCCGGTGCACCCCGGAGGCGCACTGTATATGTAAGAAAACTGTGCTGGTCAGTTTAATTGATCCGAATTTTATGAGCATAATGAAATGAATACAAATTATTATCAGATGCTTAACACAAAATAACAGAGATACAGTAAAATTGGTTTTCTATTCAATAAGGAAGTAAGCTAGAACTGTAAAATGCAGCGGAATATAAGCTTGCTGGAATGGTGGCGGCTTATCTCTGAGAAGAGATGTGACGGCTGCGCTCATTTCGCAAGAAGATGGTTACAATGAGGCTCTCAAGGCCTTTTACTATAAACAAGAATGTCAAAAAACCTAGACATCCAAAAACCTAACCCTAGGAGATGAAGCACCAAAAGTCATGTGGGCCCCATTTGGGTAAGTTAGTACATCAACTTCCCGGGGTCGTAACTTTTGCATACGATCTCCGTTTGGGGCGCTCGGTAGCCCGTTGGAAAGGTCTATCTGAGATTTACAACTTTCGATTGGGGCCAACTGTTTATGGCCCCCCAAATTGCCAAAAAAGGTCGTTTGGGGCCTTAAAACGACCCCGGAAGTTCAGGACACGAAAAACTGCTAAAAATAGTACAATACTAAAATTGCCATAAAACTGTTTTGAGCCAGTTGGAAAGGTGGGTGGCCACCAATATCCACCTGGATCAATTCTCCCTCCTTAGGAAGCAATGGTCTCCATTGCGTTGAGTTCCCCCATCAGATGAGGAAATTTCTACTGAATTTGGCCTTGAGTGAGCCACTTGCCTTGGTGCAGGAGCTGCCCTGCTTTGACAACTCGATAAAGCTAGATCCTTTGATGTCGAGTGCCCTTGATTTGTGTGTCTGCAATATGATCACTGGATGCTTGTTGTAGGCAGTCAGGGTTGAGCTCTGTTGGTGTCAACTTCTCTGCTATCTCTGAGGTGTCTAATAGTGGTGGGAAATATGGCCGAAGGAGAGCCATGTTGAAGACCGGATGCAGACCAAGGAAGGGGGGAATGTTGAGCTCAAAAGCATTGTCACCCACCGCCTTGGTGATGGTGTACGGCCCATAACGGAGTGGGCGAAGCTTTCGATGGGGCCCTGTAAGGCGTTCTTTCTGCAAATGCAACCAAACTTTGTCGCCCACCTGAAACTTATGTGGAACCCGATGTTGATCATGGCGCTGCTTGTACTTGGCATTAGACTTCTGTAGAATATCCTGAACCTGTTGGAGGATATGCTGGATCCGTTCAATGAACCGGGCGGCTTTGTCAGCTTCTGAGGACGAGTCGGCCGAGGTGGTCGCAAGGAGAAGTGCAACATCCATGGGGCCCAATGGTTGGAATCCCAACCCCACCTGAAAGGGGCTGTGGCTAGTTGAGCTATGCAGGGCTTGGTTGTAGCTATGTTGGACATAGGGGAGACTCTCATCCCATGTGCGGGGGTGTGTTTAATTGTACATGCGCAGGATATATACGACCATCCGGTTGACGACCTCCGTTTGTCCATCGGTCTGGGGGTGGAAGGCAGTGGATTTGGTGAGCTTGGTATCCAACAGTGACCAAAGGCTTGACAAGAATGAGCTGAGTAACCGACTGTCACGGTCTGAGATAATGGTCTGTGGGATCCCAAAATGTACCCATACTCGTTCAAAGAAGAGCTTGGCAGTGGCTTCTGCTGTGATGTTCTTCTTGCAAGCGGCTAGAATCGCCATCTTGGAAAAGCGATCAACAACCACGAAAACACAGTCATTTCCCCTCTTGGTGGACGGGAGGCCCGACATGTAGTCCATTGAGATGGATTCCCACGGCCTGTCAGGAGTAGGCAGAGGGGTGTATAGGCCCTGTTTCTTAGTGGTCGGTTTGGCAATAGCGCAAGCGGTGCAGGACCTAATATATTTGCCAACATCCTGTTGAAGTTTCGGCCAGTAGAAATGTTTCTGCAACACTGCCACTGTCTTTTCAACGCCAAAGTGTCCTGCCACCCGACTGTAGTGAGCTTCCCAAATCAGCTTCGCGCGCTCGCTTGATGGAACGCAGAGATGGCCCAGACGACACAACAACCCGTCCTGAAGATGGAAATTAGCAACCACTGAGTTGGTGCCCAACATTTGATAGGTGGCGGAGAAGTCAGGGTCTGTCTCGTAGAGGTGGGGCCATCCGGAGGTCTCGTGGCCACAAGAGTCTAGCACCGTGGTAAGTGCCGCGACTGGAGGTCGACTGAGGCAGTCAACAACTCGGTTGGTACTCCCTGTTTTATATTTGATGTTGAGGTGGAACTGCTGTAAATATGTTGACCACTTCTGATGGCGGTCATTCTGCAACTTTCATTGGGTCTGCATGAACTGTAGTGGCTTGTGATCAGTGTGGATGACTGTCTCCTTCCCAAGAATGTAATGTCTCCACTGGCGGCAGGCTTGTACAATGGAGTACATTTCTTTGTCGTAGGTAGGGTACTTGCGGACAACATCTGAGAGTGTCTCACTATAGTATGCCATGGGGTGGCCGTGTTGAGTGAGAACGGCGCCCACAGCATAATCTGAAGCATCTGTCTCGATCTCAAAGGGATGTTGCAGGTTCGGTAATGAGAGTACCGGTGATGAGCACAAACGCTTCTTCAAGTAATCGAATAATTGTTGTTGGGATAGGCACCACACAAATTTTTCCTTACCACCACCCCTGGTCACTTGGCTGAGGGCCCATGCGATATGAGAGAATCCCAGCACGAACCGGCGATAGAAATTGGCGAGGCCCAAGAAGCTCCGAAGTTCAATGAGTGTGGTTGGGGTTGGCCAGTCACGGATGACCTGGATCTTGGCTGGATCCACATGCACACCATGTCGATCAACGATGTAGCCTAAGTAATGGACCCTGTCCATGCCGAAGGAGCATTTTTCCAAGTTTGCATATAGTTTGTGCTTCCGCAGGGTGTGCAGAACCTGTTGAATATGCTGCAAGTGTTCCTCCCAAGTCTTGCTGTAGATGAGGATGTCATCCAGATACACCACTACAAAATTGTTGGTGAAAGGTCGTAGGATATCGTCCATCATCCTCATAAAAGTTGCTGGAGCATTTGCCAAACCAAAAGGCATGACCAGCCATTCAAAAAGACCTTCTTTTGACTTGAAGGCAGTCTTCCATACATCTGTCTGTTCTATTGGAACCTGGTGGTAGCCAGACTTCAAATCAATCTTACTGAAGTATTTGGCCCCCGTGAGTTGATCAAGGAGGTCGTCGATTCGGGGAATCGGGTACCGGTTGTGGACTTGTGATTTTATTCAGGGCCCGGTAATCAATGCAGAGTCGCCAGGTCCCTTCTTTCTTCTGCACCAGCACGATTGGGCTCCCACAAGGTGATGAACTGGGACAGATGTGCCCTTTGTGGAGGAATTCTTGGATCTGCCTCTTGATCTCCTCGTTTTCCAACGAAGAGCAACGATAGACTGTCCCATTGGGTAGCGGTGCGCCTGGGGTCAGATCGATGGGATGCTTGCCCTGGCAGTGCAGAGGTACCCCAGTCGGAGAGGAGAAGATATCTGAGTATCCTTCCACCACCTTATCCACTTGCTTCTGTTGTGTGGATAGATCGGTCATGGAGGCCCGAAATGTGGCTGCGATCTTTCTTTCACTCTGAGAGCGAATCACGAAGAAGAAAAAATTCCCGGTCTGAGAGATGACCTTCCTGCATTGCTTGGCAGAGATCAAGGAAATAGCACTAGGAGGGACTGCCTCGGGTATCCTGTCCAATTTCCTGTTCAAAGAAATAATAACACTACGAGGCCTAGACTCATATACAGCATGACATTTCCATAAATAAGGTTGGCCCAAAAGAACATCTGAAACTTCAAGAGGAGCAACATCACACAATACCTCGTCCTTGAAGGGCTTGATGTCGTGTGGCAGTCGATGCTGTTGGCTAACGCGGAGATTGCTTCCCTTGCGGAGCCATCCAATGGTGTAGGGTTGTGGGTGCGGCGTTGTCGGTAGGGCCAGGCGCTTGACAACCTCTGTTGAGATGAGATTCTTCTGGCTACCGCTATCAACGATGAAGTGCAGTGGGGTGCCTTTTACCCACATATGTGAATGGAAGAGGCGTTCTCCTTCTTCTGGCTCGTCTGGTTCATCAGGCTGGAGCTTGGTGGTAGCAATGGTGGCACTGGGTTCCGCGTCAATGATCCGTCTTCCCCTTTCTAGTTCGGACTCAGAGTCAGAACCCGCATCTGATTCAGATGCTTTCACTTCGGCCACTAGCGACTGCTTTGAGCGGCAATCAGTAGTGTTATGCCAAGGGCTCTTATGGAAGTCGCACCACTTCCCAGTATCTTTCTTTGTTTTTTCGGTGTCCTTCTTTGCTTGCGGCTTGGACTAGTTGTCCTGATATTTTCCATCTTTGCTATGTCCTTTATTCTGTGGGTTGGGGCCTCCCTTTCCCGTCTTTTGTTGTGAAGGGTTCCCATGCCCAAATTGCCGCGTCTTTTGTTTGAGCTTCTGCTCGATTTTGATGGCATATCGGTAGGCCGCGCCTAAGGAAGAGATGTCTAGAAATTCCATTTCGGTCTGGATGTATCTATGCAAACCACCGCGATACTTGAGCACCAGATGTCGCTCTGAATCTTTGATACCCAGCTTGGTGCGCAAGGTATGGAAGATATTTGTGAACTCTGGCACTGCTTGGTCTCTTTCTTGTCGCAGTGTGGTCCATTTGGTATACAAGTCGTCATAACTTCCAACAGGGTAGTATTGTTCCTTAATAGCATCCCTGAAGGATTCCCAGGTGGCCGTGACTGAAAATAATGAGGCTTCTTCTGTGTCCTTTTGCTCACAGAATGTTTCCCACCAATATTTGACATGGGGAACGGCTTTGGGGAGCGCAAAAGTAATATTTTCTTTATTCGAAAAGTTATGGACAGAAAAATACCCTTCTAGTAGATTCAACCACTTATCTACATCATTTGCGTCTATCTGTCCTTCAAATATAGGGATATCGAAGTTGATTTGTACCTTGAAGGGGGCGGCGCCTCTGCTCGAGGAAGATGCGTCGCTTGTTGGTAGTCACTGAAGGATTTGCGCGAAATTATCCATCATCTCGTTCCTCTGCTGTGTGAGGGATTTCTCAAGCAACATTTTGATAGGATCTCTTGTCCCGTCATCTTTCTTTTCTCCTGCCATGAGAGGTCGCTTAGGCGTGCGAGAGCTTTTGTCCTCAAGAGAAACAAGCTCGAGACCCAATTCTTTGTACCCTGACCTCGTTGGGGACATGCATTAAGACGACAAGGAGCAGACCGCTCTGATACCACTGATCTGAATTTTATGAGCAGAACGAAATGAATATAGATTATTATCAGATGCTTAACACAAAATAACAGAGATACAGTAAAACTGTATTTCTATTCAATAAGTAAGCTAGAACTGTAAAATGCAGCGGAATATAAGCTTGCTGGAATGGTGTCGGCTTATCTCTGAGAAGAGATGTGACGGCTGTGCTCATTTCGCAAGAACATGGTTATAATGAGGCTCTCAAGGCCTTTTACAATAAACAGGAATGTCAAAAACCCTAGACATCCAAAAACCTAACCCTAAGAGATGAAGCACCAAAAGTCATGTGGGCCCCGTTTGGGTAAGTTAGTACATCAACTTCCCGAGGTCGTAACTTTTGCATACGATCTCCGTTTGGAGCGCTCGGTAGCCCGTTGGAAAGGTCTATCCGAGATTTACAACTTTCAAATGGGGCGAAAAGCTATTTGGCCCCCCAAATTTCCAAAAAAGGTCATTTGGGGCCTCAAAACGGCCCCAGAAGTTCAGGACCTGAAAAACTGCTAAAACTAGTACAATACCAAAATTGCCATAAAATTGTTTTGAGCCAGTTGGAAAGGTGGGTGGCCACCAATATCCACCTGGATCATTAATTGTTATCATAATCCATGGCAAGCCTAAACATGAAGGCGATCTCAGGTCCAAGCTGAACGACAAGAATTATGAATTCTGGTCTATAAAGATGTAAACCTTTCTACAGCTCAACAAGTGTTGGGATATGGTCGAAAAGGAGTTCACGGAACCGACGGCAGCTACTCTCGCTGCAATGACAAATGCAAATAAGAAGTCCCTCGACGAAAGCAGAGATCGAGATCTCACTGCGAAGTGGTTGATCCAAAGTTGCATTGAGGAGTCCATTTTCCCGCGGATCGTTGGAGCTACGACCGCACATCAGGCATCTGCATACAAAGGTATAGATCGAGTCAAAACAGTAAGACTCCAAACCCTTCGACGCTAATTTGAAAGTCTTAAGATGAAAGACACAGAGACTGTCGATCAGTTTATGACTAGGGTTTCTGGGATTGTCACGCAATTCCAAACCTATGGCGAAGCCCTAGAGCAGAAGGGTATTGTTGAAAAGGTACTTAGATGCCTCACTAAGAAATTCTTTATGGTGGTTACAACCATAGAATAATCTAAGGATCTATCGACGTTTACCCTAGAATAGTTAACAGGGTCACTTTTGTCTCATGGAGCTAGACTCAGTCAGGAAGATGAGTCTCTGTCATGCATTTAGCACTCAGACTTCTTTCAACAGAGGTCGCGGTCGGGGAGGCAGAGGATGAGGCAGAAGAGAAAGGAGTTCTAGTTCCACAGAGGATAGAACTGCCCATGAACACCATGAACACACAGATCACTATGAGCACAATCATAACCCTCAGAGCCAGAGAGGAAGAGGAGGCAAGAGATGGACTAACGGGTCCAATGTCCAGTGTAACTACTGCAAGAAATATGGCCACTATGAACGTGACTACAGAAAGAAGCAAGCAGATCAGAACAGTGGCAGAGCAAATGTCTCCAATGTTGAAGAACATTCGTCAGAAGTTATGTTTCTGTCATACCAAGCGATTGAAGAAGAACATCAATTAGATGTTTGGTTGCTAGACGGTGGATGCAGCAATCATATGATAGGTAACAAATCATTATTTTCTGATATAGATCCATCTGTTAATTCAAAGATCAAACTGGGTAATCATTATCTCGTTCCATCTCGAGGCAAAGGTACTGTTCCTATACTTACCAAACAGAATGAGAAGAAGTACATAAATGATGTATTTTATGTTCCAAATCTTAAGGTCATTTTATCAATGTGGGTCAACTGATTCAGAATAAGTATGTGTTAGGTTCATTGATTCCTACTATGCTGTCTATGATAAAGCCCCTAGTAGAAGACTCATAGCCAAAGTAGAAATGACCAAGAATAGAATTTTCCCACTCAACCTGAGGAGTGCTATCCTATAATAGTCATATGCTCATATTGTCTCCAGTCAAGACGAAACCTAGTTGTGGCATTGTAGGTATGGTCATCTACCCTTTCAGAGTCTCTCTCATCTGCACAAACAATCCATGGTCAAAGGATTACCAGTCATGAATGAACAGTCAAGTTCTTGTGAAGACTGTATTTTAGGGAAACACCAAAGGGACAGCTTTCCCACTTCTACAAATAGTGCCAAAGAACACCTTGAACTTGTTCGCACAGACCTATGTGGACCGATGCAAACCCAGTCTACAGGAGGAAGTCTGTATTTCTTAGCATTTATTGATGACTATAGTAGGAAAGTCTGGATTTACTTTCTCAGAAATAAGTCAGAAGCTTTGTCCAGATTCAAAGAGTTCAAAGCATTGACTGAAAAGCAGTTAGGTAAACCACTCAGAATACTCAGATCAGACAATGGCGGTGAGTATGTCTCTCATGATTTTGCAGAGTTCTGTAAGCAACATGGAATCCAACATCAGTACACCACCAGATACACTCCACAGCAGAATGGAGTTGCAGAATGGAAGAATCGAACCATCATGAACATGGCCCGAAGTATGTTGTCATACAAGAAGTTATCCAATGATTATTGGGCAGAAGCAGTTGCATGTTTAGTATATCTACTAAACAGGTCTCCCACAATAACTGTCAAAGACAAGATACCTGAAGAAGAATGGAGTGGCACTCAGATTAGTGTCTCACATCTTAAGATATTTGGATGTGTTGCATTCGCACACATACCTGATAAGTTAAGAAGAAGTTGGACAAGAAGAGTGAAAGGTGTATTTTCACAGGCTATAGTGAACAACATAAATCCTATAAGCTGTATAATCCTGTCACCAAGAAAGTAGTGGTGAGCAGAGATGTAAAATTTATGGAAGATAAATCTTGGACTGATACAACAGACATTCAACAGACAGACAGTCCATTACCACCAGAACCACTCAGAATGCCTAGACTTGAAGTACAGCAGCAGCAACAGCAAGAAGGGACACCAACAAACAATCCACTACAGAACCAGAGAACCAGAAGCTTAAGGGAGTTATATGATCAGACTCCTGTCACTGATGAGCAGCTACAGTATGCTCTATTTTCATGTCAGCCAACATGTTTTGAAGAAGCAACAAAAGATCCACAGTGGATCCAAGCAATGAATGAAGAGATTAATTCTATTGAGAGGAATCAGACATGGGATCTCGTTGATCTCCCATCAGATAAAAGCTGCATTGGTGTAAAATGGGTCTATAAGACCAAGTCAAATGAAAAATCAGAGATAGAAAAGTACAAGGCAAGGCTTGTTGCAAGAGGTTTTGCTCAGCAATATGGTGTAGACTATGATGAAACCTTTTCTCCAGTAGCAAGGATGGACACCATCAGAGCTGTACTTGCAATAGCAGCTCAAAACCAGTGGCCTGTTTACCAAATGGATGTGAAATCTGCCTTTCTGAATGGCATACTTGAAGAAGAAGTCTATGTAGATCAGCCACCTGGTTATGTTGTCAAAGGTCAATAACACAAGATATGTAAGTTGAAAAAGGCCTTGTATCGTCTCAAACAAGCTCCAAGAGCTTGGCACAACAGAATTGACTCTTATCTCATCAACAATGGGTTCAATAGAAGCAACAATGAACCTACTCTGTATGTTAAAACAGATCAGCAAGGTAACATTTTACTTGTTTGTCTTTATGTTGATGATATGATCTATATTGGAAATTTGATGCTAGAAGAGTTTAAGACAGCCATGAAAAAGGAGTTTGAGATGACTAATCTTGGTCTTACGAAGTTTTTCCTTGGTATGGAAGTTGATCAAAGTGAAAATGGGATCTTCATCTATCAACATAAGTATGCGACTGACATTCTGCAGAGATTCAAAATGGATAAATGTAAACCAGTAGAAAATCCCATTGCTACAGGAACCAAGTTAAGCAAGAATGATGAAGGACTAGCAGTAAATTCTACACTTTACAAAAGATTAGTAGGTAGTTTAATGTATTTGACTGCTACTAGACCTAATTTGATGTATGTTGTCAATCTTATTTCTAGATTCATGGAATCTCCCAAAGACTCTCACTGGAAAGTTGGAAAAAGAATACTGAGATATATTGCAGGTACAATTGATTATGGAATTTGATACACTCATTCACAGGACTGTACTCTCACAGGGTACACAAACAGTGATTTTGTAGGTAGTATTGATGATAGGAAAAGCACATCTGGTTATGCTTTCCATCTTGGTACTAGTCTTATTTCTTTGGCTTCTCAGAAACAGCCTATTGTGAGCATGTCTTCAGCAGAAGCAAAATATATTGCAGCAACTACAGCAACCTGCCATGCAGTTTGGCTCAGAAGACTCTTGAAGGACATGGGACATACAGAAACAGAACCAACAGCCATTTATTGTGACAATAGTTCTGCTATACAGTTGTCTAAACATAATGTATTTCATACGAAGGGTAAACACATTGACACTCGCTACCACTTCATACGTGAGTTAATCAATAATGGAGAAATCAGTTTGATGTTTTGTGGCTCTAAGGAGCAGCTTGCTAATATGTTTACCAAACCTTTAGGTACATCTGCATTTGAGTTCCAGAGGAAGCACTTAGTCATTGATAGTGCTGACCACAGCATCCCACTTGAGATCAAGGGGGTGTGTTAAGAGTTGTAATCTCATGTGTCAAGTTGGTTAGTTAGTTGAGTCAATGGTCCTAAGTTAGTTGAGTTAGTTGTTGACTAATACATTAGTTGACCCATGGTATTCACTGGCCCATAGTATTAGCCAGTTGTTTTGAGTCTTATGAGAAACTATATATGTGTGTGTTTAATAATGAGAAAGCAATCAATATGCCCTTTGTGTTTTTGCTCTATATTCTGTGTCTCTGCAAACTTTATCAACATCTCCCCTAGACTAGAGATATTTCTCGTCGCCAAACAATATGATCAAAAATACTGTCTCAGATGTGCAAGTGTCTGCGTGTCTAGCTGTATTCTTTGTGTCCTATGGTTATTCCTCATAAAAACCCAAATACTTATTGATTTCCCTCAAGGATTCCTTCTCTACAAATCCATCCCAATAACCCGTTATTCCATAAGAGTCTTTGATGCACCAGAGAAGGATAAAACAAAAACAAAGACCTAACCACCTTGTTCCATTCCTGCGAATGACATCAAGGTATAGGTCGGATCTTGTCAATGGCATTCGAAATAGTGGATAACCCATACAGTCCTACTTTTGTATCTCCCGTGGTAAAATTTCCCATATTTCCTGTGTAGCTAGAAGTAAGGCCATGAAAAACTGACTTCTAATATCTTCGAAGTTATGGATATCTGACCTCTCATGGAATCTGTAAAGCTTAACTTGCTCAGAAATGGCCAATAATTGTTGATGGTTTTCTATGATTTCTTCTGGAAAAGGGTGTTCTCTTCTTACCCAAAGTTCAGAACTTAACTCACACCTCTTATAAAAATTCATTTCAAGTTTCCACTTAATCTGGTTCTGAATAAATGAAGAAAATGATCTCAATTGTAGATCACCAACTATGAGATTTGTGTTCCAGATAGTTTATTGTTCAAGAAGGAAAACGTGTTGATAGAATTCACAAAGAAGATTGCATTCTCTATCATAACAATTATTATAAATGGAAATGAAGTCAAAATTTGTAGAGATTTGATATTGTGACCCTTGACTAAACGTTCCATCTGGAATGATACCCATTGTTCTGTTAAATAAATTGAGTAAAATTTTGCTGGTGCCCTGTAGGATATCAATTGAACAATCATATCATATAATGTAGCTATTTCTTTCTCTTTCATCTAGAACTAATTTTTGAGTTGTTGTATTTTAAGTTTCCACTTGGTTTCTTTCTGCAAATATCGACCAAACCAACTTTCTTACATTCTCTGTATCTCCAATTTGTATGGGTCTCGGTATATGATACTGAGATCATACAAATCATCTTTGCCTCCCCAATTCACTGTGTTGAGTTGAATTGATGATATAGCATGATTGTTTGTGATAATATCATTCAGTATTTGACTAACAATAATATCTGCTTCTGAAATCTCTGTATAAATAGACTGCTTATCTTTAGAATCAGACCCTGCTTCTGAAATCTCTGTATAAATAGACTGTTTATCTTTAGAATCAGACCCTATAAGAGAAACTACAGTCTTTGCCAAAACATCTAGACTAGTATTGTTGACATTCTTCTCCTTTTTGTCTTTTTGCACTATTATTTTTCACTAGTCTATTTTGTCTAAACAATTTCTTGTTGTCCTTAAACCAAATTCTAGCCTGTTTCTTGAAGGTTTTGAAACTACTTTTCAACTTAGCATGTTCTTCTCTAAGCAAGGTTCCATGATTTCTCAACATGGCATTTTCACTCTTAATATGCCTATCAAAAACCTTTAACTCTTTAACTTGCTTATTTAATTTCTTAATTATGAGGTTCTTTTTATTTAATAAAGAGCGAGATGCCTCGCTGACCTCGTTTATGCACCTTTCTTCATTGATTTCAATTTTTGGGAAGTCATATTCTTGCTGGTAGGAAGTATCTTTAGGCTCTACAGGTTCCAAATTTTGTGGCTGAGAACTCTTGTCCCTGGGCTCCTTGGTATTTCTACATGTGTGGATTTGGCATTTTGTTGATCTACTTTGTTTGTGAAACCCTTCTTTCCATACCACGGGTATTATAACATGTAGCTATAACTTCAATTGGCCTGTGAAGACTGCATGGATTTCCTTTTTCTGCTAGAACCCTCATCCATTTCCTTTAATCATTTTGATTCATTTTTCTCCATAAACACCTCTATATGGCCATGAGGGTTTATATCAGGTTGCACTGGAATCCCTTTAAACTATGTAGATTCTTCCTAGGAAACAGAGTGCCTTTGCAACTCAGTAGAAATCAATAACTTGAACAGGTCGTGATGAAAAATATTGTTAATGGTTGTTTTTGGACTTTTTGTGCTTCTACAGACATTTTAGACAAGCTTCTCTAAAGATAATAGGGCAAATTCAAAGGGGCATCCCTTGTCAAATGTAGCAACAATCTAATGTGGTATAATAAAATGAAACTATAGCACCCCTCACAGGTAAAGTACCTTTTCAAAAGATAAACGACATCCACCCAAGGTTCACTCAATGAATTTCATAAAGTCCCTGTTTCCCAACTTGGTTCCAGCGCGCCCCTCCTTAGGAATTTCTTCCATGCATCGGCGACCTGTATTTTCTGATGTTTAAACCACTTCTCACCAGATCTCGGTAAACCTGTAGCTAGTGAGATAGTAGCTTCATAAACCAAAATTAATAATCCATAAATAGTGGCACATGTGCCGTCATACGACAATGCAAAATCTAAGGCCACATCATTATCATAACCATTCAGTTTCCCAAAGAAGTCGAGTAATCCTTCCTGGAGAAAAATTTCTCAGCACTTAGGAAATTCATTGAGGAATTCTATAGACTCTGGTTCTTGTATTCTTGTGGTCTCTAGTGCTCATTGGGCCATGGAGATAATATATGGTGCCATATATTAATACTTAAATTATCAACAGTTGCAAGGGCGACAAGTTAGGGTTTACAGAGACAGCAAAAAAAAAGGAGAGTAAGGCAAATAAGGTGAATGAATTTAAAATCAGAGTGACAGGTGATATGATGTGAGGGGAGAACTCCCTACTTGGGACACCTTGGTTCTCAGAGGTTGGGAAGGGCCGAATCTCTGTTTTCTTTGCAGACTCAATTATGAATCCGTTGACCACATTTTTGTGGACTGCACCTTCACGCAGGAACTCTGGCTGGCTCTGCATCATCACTACAAAACAATATGTCAGTGGGGAGTGGCTTCTTTTGCCCAGAATTCACTATCTTGGCACAGGTCCACCGTGGAGCTCCCCTTTCTACCTGCTGTGGCTGCGTGGGCGGTCTGGAGGACTCGCAATCTTGCCATTTTTGAAGACCTTCGACATGGTATGGATCGGACACGGTTGGATTTTGACAGGCAAAATGCCCGTCAAATACGGTCTAAATTTCATATTTCCCGCCATAAAAAACAAATAAATTGTAAAAACGTTTGTATATTGTGTAAAGACGGTCAATTTTGACGGGTGGAATTTTTTCCAAATTCCTACCCTGATCGGACACTTATGTGTATATTTAGGATGATCTCTGAGCAGTGTTCCGATTATCTGAGAGTGAAATCAAACTTGATTCCCACTTTTCATCCTCCAGATCAAAAAGCTGTTATGATGGTGCGTCTGTTATCTATTTTGATGGTGCTGCAGACGCTGGATTGTATGCTTCCGGTGGGGTCATCTTCATCAACTTGGAACACTACTACACACTGAAATTGAATTGTGGTCTTGGCACTAATATGAAAGTACAGATACTTGGACTTTGGTGTGTCTTTACTTTACTTTACTGTTGTTTATATTTTTGGTTTATTTGATTTAGTAATATTTGGGGATTCTCGTGTAACTATTAAATGGGAATGGGGCTTCTAAACATTGGATAATCTGCCCCTATATCACTGATGCAAAAGAATAAAAGAACTATTGCAGCACTTTGAACATTACACACTTGATCACATTTATAGGCAGTATAATACATTGGGTGACTCTTTTTCCAAGGAAGCTTATGCTGGAGTTGAGGGGGTTATTTTCTGGGAGGAACACTTGGAATCAACGATCGGGTTACTCATTTTGGCTCAAGAATTGAAAGCATGGAATGTTTTTTGTCTACAGTCCTGAACAGGTTTTTTATTTTTTTGGAGTCTATCTACTGAAAGTTACAATCATTTGGGAACTTTTGATAAGTCATATTATTAACTTATGTGTATTTGTATTATTTGATTCACGATTGAATAGCAATAATATAGTTTTTTTTCGCTGAAAAAAAAACTATTAATTCATCTACACCCGATTTCATAATGAATAAATAATGGATAATACAATATGAAATGAGTATAAACAAGGTATTGAGTGAACGATACAACATAAAAGTTAAATGATTTAATTCTTATAACATAAATAAAATCATTAGATATGGTATCATGTAAACGTATAATCATGTCATATCATGATTTTATGAAGGATATGGTATTTAAATCATAACAATGGCATGTAGTTCCAAAAGTTCTTTATTTAAAGAAGAAAAACCATACATGTATTTACCTTACTATGTAACTTTGAAAGTGTTGCACAATGTAATCTGCAACTTCATGTTATTTGTGAACTATAATGATCTTTTGGAATTCTTGATTTAGATATGAATTGAATGATCTATTTATTTAATGTAAAAGTAATTGCTATTATTTTTTAAGAAATATTAATAAATGAAAATTATGAGTGTTGTTATGCAAACAAAAAAGGTCTTTATGAACATGAAATCTATTATTATCTTTTAAGAAATATTAACAAATGAAAATGATGAGCGTTGTTGTGCAAACAAAAAAAGTCTTCATGAACATGAAATCAGTGTTGGTCTTTGTAACAAACAAATCCATGAAACTTATCCAACAGGTTTTCCTACAGTCAAAGGCAATGAACTTATCCTTTCCAACACAATAAACCAATGTCCAAAGAAGAAATATATGAACTGATTTGCTGTAAACAGTTTGTTGGAACTACCTTATTACAAGTTTTGTCAATTCTTATAGCTGCTGTAAAATTGCTGGTCTTCTAGCAAAATCTTCAGATCTCGATCATTTAGTTACAATTCTCTCTCTTTGTGATTGAAGGTGTTATAGTCGAATAGGGAGTGAATTCAATGGATTATCGATCAGTAATGGAAATCTTTAATGAATGCGAGATGACCCACCAGTAATGTCAATGGGAATCAAGATACCAAGTACATTCTAGCAGACATGAATAGATTTGCTATTGTCAAATGCTTGCGGAATTCATCATACAAGGAACATTAATGAATTTCCATTGTTAGATGACAAGAGAGCCTTCCATTGAGGCATACAGGCCTCATGGTACTTAATTGTCTCAAATTTCATCCCCGAAGAATGCTTTGTTGTCGATGGGAACAAAACTTACTGAAAAGAAATCCTTAAAGAATACTCCACCAGTCAACATGAGCATTGAATCAACTAATTGATTGAACCAAAAATTTAAAAGGAAACTTCCAAACACATTTATTTGAACTCTATCCAACCAGTTGCCTAGTTTTCTAACTAGAATTTTGCTATGATGTGCTAGAAAATCTAGTTTTCACAGCTAAGCTTATTTTTATCTTTACTATTTTTTCATTTATTTATTCTACTATCCTACACTACTTGAAAAAGTCCTCTTTTTCAAGTGTATGATAACTTCCAATGAAACCATGTGTGTTTCAGGATTACAATTATACTCATATTCAAGTTTGAAATATATACATTGATAGATACCAGAATATGAGGAACCAACTTCTTTAATTAATATGATAGAGAGAATTGTTGAAAAGTAGAGTGGTGCTTTGGCGTTATGCTTGTCTAGAACCAGAGTTCAATGTAGTTTTGATGCCCTTGGTTTTCTCGTTCATTAGCACTAAATTTTATGTCATCATTGGTAATTCCACATAGATCTTCTTCTATCTAATGATCGATCTCTTGGATGCATATAGGATCTGATGAATCCTCGATCTAATGGCTGCTCTCCATCGAATGTGGTGCATGATTCTTTGATCTCCTCTTGTCGTTTTTCATGGAACTCTTCCTCTTTTATCACTTCTTGAAGTGCATATATGTTCTTAACCGCTGTCAAGATTTGCTCTTCATGAGAGGAAGAGATTTTGACTGTTGCTAGGATTTGAAAAAGTTCTTAGAGGAACATTCTGATTTTCTCAATAGGTTCTTGAACATTCATGAAACCTTCTTTGTTGGTTGGTAATCCTTGTCTTACACATGGATTAGTGTATGGGGTTCTTACAACACCCAAAACTGATTGAAATATTTAAAGCAAATGACTTAAAACTAATTGCAAAATTAAAGAAATCCACACTTGCATAAAGGAACAATCAAGGATTTGGAGAAACCCACAAAAGTGGAAGTGTCCACCTTGTCTTGCACTCCTCCTCCACCAAGTCGTGTAATTTAAAGGAAACCTACCTACCTAGGATTTAATCCCTTTAGCACCTCCCCAACAACGACGTTGAAAATGTTGGGTAAATTATATGCTTTTAATTTTCATACATTTTAATGTCAACCTTGGGCTTGTAAGCTTGCAAGGTGCATGCACAGTATATGAAGGACCAAATCTTAACTAATCTTATCTAATTGAAAACTAAAGAAAACAAGATCACTAAGACTCTCAAGGGACTAATTTCTCTTCTTGGACCTTGTGCAGTAGGTGGGGCTTAGTCTTGGCCACATGTGGAGTCAATCACTTGTGATTCTTAGAATCACTTGCTCCATGGGTACTATGTTTCTAAGTATTCATAGAGGGTCTTTTTAAGTAAGTCCTATAAAGAGTTAACCTTAAATTTGAAATATAAGTGAATCCAATCCACAGAACATGAAATGTAAAGAATGAAAAACATGCAAACTTAGATGCTTCCTTAGCCTGTATAGTTCTTCACACACATCAAACACCTTGTGACTAGCCTGAGTACAACTTCAATTGATAACATTGGAATAACACAACATTTTTCTTCAGACGCAAAGGTTGACAAGGTGGACTAGTTTCAGGTGAGTCTAATATTTACAAATATAAATCAACTGTAGGAAATCAAAAGTAATATGAAAACCAAATTGAAATGTAAAAATCTATGGGTTCCCAAACTAATCTAATGTGCTTACACAGTTGAGATGATCAATCTCAAATGAAGACACTCACATTTATAGAAACTGGAAATATTGAGTACATGCACAGAAACACACAAGAATACTTGTACATGAATAAAGTCACACATCTAACAGAGCTTCAATTATACTTTGCAAAATATGGACTCTTTTTGAAACAAATAAGTTTTACTTAAATTTGAAAGGGTTGTGGCTGAAGTTATTAAAATCAAATAACATAAACATAATACATATTATATTTGCTGAAGTAAACAGATTTTAGTTTAGTCATAGATTTATGAATTAAATACAAATTTGAGTCAAATCAAGCATTAAATCTGCAACATAATAATTTTAGATCAGAAATATATAATGGTAAAATAAAGTCGAACATTTCCTTAGTTGACCCAATTGACCAATCGAACATTTCCTTAGTTGCCCCAATCGACTGGTCAAACATTTCCTCAGTCAACCCAATCGACTAATTGAACATTTCCTTAGTTAACCCAATCGATTTACCCAATAAACCATTTTACTATCGACCATCCATCGAGCTATCGGCCACCAGTCGATCTACATTCCCGTCAAACATTCATCGATCTATTGACCATTCGTCAATCTATCGACCACTAGTCGATTTGCATTCCCATCGACCATCCATCGAGCTATAAAACATCGATCGATCTGCATTCTTGTTGACCATTAAATCACCTTCGTCGATTTGATAGGTTGACTTTAACTATTTGATTTACTTATCCAATAGAACACATCTCTGACCACTCCATCAACTACGATTTATCCGACCATCCTTGATTCTTGTCGACTTCAACCGCTTCAACCACAAATATCTCCCTTGATATTTGAATCTTATGAAGCATTACACATAACCTCAACACATGTGGAGTCAATCACTTGTGATTCATAGAATCACTTGTGATTCATAGAATCACTTGCTCCATGGTACTATGTTTCTAGGTATTCACAGAGGGTATTTTCGAGTAAGTCCTATAAAGAGTTAACCTTAAATTTGAAATATAAGTGAATCCAATCCACACAACATGAAATGTAAAGAATGAAAAACATGCAAACTCAGATGCTTCCTTAGACTGTATAGTTCTTCACACACATCCAGCACCTTGTGACTAACCTGAGTACAACTTCAAGTGATAACACTGGAATAGCACAACAGTTTTCTTCATACACAGAGGTTGACAAGGTGGACTAGTTTCAGGTGAGTCTAATATTTACAAATATAAATCAACTGTAGGAAATCAAAAGTAATATGAAAACCAAATTGAAATGTAAAAATCTATGGGTTCCCAAACTAATCTAATGTGCTTACACAGTTGAGTTGATCAATCTCAAATGAACACACTCACATTTATAGAAACTAGAAATATTGAGTACATGCACAGAAACACACAGGAATATTTGTACATGAATAAAGTCACACATATAATGGATCTTCAATTATACTTTGCAAAATATGGACTCTTTTTAAAACAAATATGTTTTACTTAGATTTGAAAGGGTTGTGGCTGAAGTTATTAAAATCAAATAACATAAATATAATACATATTATATTTGCTAAAGTAAACAGATTTTAGTTTAGTCATAGATTTATGAATTAAATACAAATTTGATTCAAATCAAGCATTAAATCTGCAACATAATAATTTTAGATCAGAAATATATAATGGTAAAATAAAGTCGAACATTTCCTTAGTTGACCCATTCGACCAGTCGAACATTTCCTTAGTTGCCCCAATCGACTGGTCAAACATTTCCTCAGTCAACGCAATTGACTAATTGAACATTTCCTTAGTTAACCCAATAAACCATTTTACTATCGACCATTCGTCGAGCTGTCTACCACTAGTCAATCTACATTCCAGTCAAACATTCGTCGATCTATTTACCATTGGTCAATCTATCTACCACTAGTTGATCCGCATTCCCATCGACCATCCATCGAGCTATAGAACATAGATCGATCTTCATTCTTGTTGACCGTTAAATCACATTCGTCGATTTGATAGGTTGACTTTAACTATTTGATTTACCCATCCAATAGAACACATCTCTGACCACTCCATCAACTACGATTTATCCGACCATCCATGAATCTTGTCGACTTCAACTGCTTCAACCACAAATATCTCCCTCGATATTTGAATCTTATGAATCATTCCACATAACCTCAAACTATATCATGCATACCACGATTTATTTATTCCAATATTTTACTTCACACCATATTCCAATGGCCGAAAACACCGACTTCATGCCATATTCGAATGGCCAAAAAAACAACATAGACAAAAAATGGAAACAACCGTTGGTCTACCACTATCTTGAGAGCACCCAAAAACAACATGCTCCAATCTGGAAAGAAGCCAAACAGATTTGTGTACTTGCACTCCATGTTTCTTTAGCATACCTCAGACCTATCATTTCCATTACTTATCAGGTCGACCCATCATTCTAATGGATCCAACCACTCTAATTCACACTCCACTTGCAAATCAAGGCAGTTTAAAAAAATTCTTCAATCGACCTCTTAACATCAACTCCATGTACACTCTACCATGTAGATCGAGGCAACCAAATCTTAATCAGGTCGTTGTCTTTGGAGATTTAGAGTTTACCAAGCTCTAATACCATGTATATATTTCATGGACACATCAACATTATTAACACAACATAAAACATATAACAGTAAATCAAACAATAACATCGTGCACATCATCAACACCATGATTGATCCTAAAACCCCTCAACCAGAGGGGGAACTAGTAGAATATATCTTCATTAGTCCCTTGACTAAATTCATACCAAGGCATGGTCAATCATGGATCTACTGGCCATGAACACGGTCGATCTTCAATACAATATCTCTCTACAATGGAGTTTGACCAACCTCTTTACAGGATTAAATCACATGAATACCATGGGTAGATATCCCAATACCATGGGTAAATAACAAGAAACCAAAGTTAGTTAACTTTCTCTATGACCGATTCAAGATTAACCTAACAATTGTTCTGTGGGAATCCAACTTTATCAGCGGACATCCTTTCTAAGAGGACTTTGCGATGTTCGAGAGTGCCACCAAAGCATTTGGTTTCCTATAGCATCACCATCATTGTTTTTTATTTATCTTGTTTCAAAGAGTCCATTGTTTTCTCTTCCCATTCAAGCCTCTTATATTCCATGATATCAAATTTATGATTACTTAGGAGGGGGGTTATAAAAAATCTTATTCATGACTGGGATATACTTAGTTGGTCCAATCAATTGTTCCCCTGGATCCTTTAGAAGTTGCTTATTTATTTTTCTTCCTCTCTTTTGTTCATTGTGCATGATTTTTTATTTATCCTTTGGTGGAACTCCATGGCTTGGTTTTTTTCTCCTCCCCTTTTCCTAACTCAGCTTGAAGTTGTTGTATCATTTCTTTAAGAAGTTGCAATTGTTGGTCTTGTATGGATTGAGAATCCTCCCGGTTGCAATCCCCCATAATTCCCTCTAGATATAGATCTTCCAATTCCATGTCCTCCCCAACTTTTGATTCCATTAGTTCATCCCCGTCTCCTAGGTTTTCTTCTATGGCTATTGGGTTGTGTTGTTGGTGTCCCATCAATTATCCTCCTTTTGGGTTGTTTGGGTTGTCTGTCTCTTGATATTGGGATGTTGGGATCAATTCCCTTGGCTCATCGACTGTTCCACATCTTGTTTGAATATTCAGGGTTTCCTCATTTAGCACTTCAAATCGATTCGATGGAGGGTTTTTGGGAGCCAATATGGGATTATTTATTTTTTCTCCATTCCCTTTTTCCTCGTGACTATGGTAAAACCCTATGCATCTAGTGGTTCTTTTGAAGTGGTTGTCTTGCGAGGATAGTTTAGTAGATAGTCTCAAAAGAGGTGTCCATGTTAATGGAAACATCTACAATGGAAATTAATATTCTCATATTCTATTGTCTGGATCCAATCTGTATCTTGGTAGCTGAGACAAATTGAATCAGGTAGAGCCCGATATATATTCGTTTATACATAGATTTGAGAAAAATAAGTATACCTTCCCTTTTGAGTGGAATTATAAATTTTCATGAAGGTTCCAAGTGTATTTCCCATTCCAACCAACATTTATTCATCCTAATATTCCCAATGGAGAGAGTAAATACAGCCTAATCCAAACCAGTGTTGTTGAAAAATATTCTTTATCTAGACTAAAATTATTGATCTAGAAGTGGAGGTAAAGTCCCACTGAGTTAAAGAAGAATGGACCATTTTCTATAACCATCTCTTGGTATTCCATATTTTAGAAGATAGCTATGAAGAAACATTCAGATCCTAGATTCAAATCAATATGTCCGTTTGGCCACCATTTATTGGTAGGATATCCACCATGTTAGGGATTTTTTTGTCAACCATATTCCTAGAATTTACCTAGAATTACTTGTTCTTGCATATGTTTCCGGTATGCCCTTATTCGAGTTGATGTTACCTCATAACATGGTAAAAAATATGATTTTGGATACAACTTCTAGTGGTTCAAGATTCCTTTTTCAGTTTTTCATCTGTGTGCTTGTCCTCCCCTATCTCTTTCGATTGAGAGGTATTCCTTGCACCCCCTGTTCCCCTTCGATTTGCCTCTCGGATATTAGCTCTCTTTCCCTTATTTAGATTTGATTTTATTATGTTTTGTGTTGAATGCAATATTTTTTAGTAGGAGGGAGCCATCGTCCCTCTCCCCAAAATCTCCAATGGAGTCAATAATGTGAACCAAACTGAAAACGCTAGATAGGTCAGATGTATTTCTATAAAATCTTAGATTGAAATATTTTACTTAAAGACAACATTAAAATTCATTCATATTTAATCATAAGGATAATCACTAAATGAAAATTTTACTTAATTTAAAGAGGCAAAAATAATTTCAAATAAAATCAAGAGCTCGGAGCATGCCACTTATCTTAATCTAGAGGAGCATCATGTAATTTATTTTTCTAAATTGGAATTAGAGGATTTTCCTCTGTAAAAATGTCCTCAACCCTAATCTCTCATTTTTTATCCATTATTTCTTCATATATTCATGTTTTCTCCTCCTTTCTTCTTATCTTAGGGTTTCTAGATAGGGTTTTCTTTGCATGAGGGTATTATGGATTAGAGGGTTTCTTTTTTTAGGATTCTTCTCTTACGGTGAGGATTCCTCTTATTTTACCTTATTGTTTAGCATGAGTTTTTTGATATTATTTCTCTTTTCTTGTTTTCTTCTTTCCAAGTTTAACAGTATTCTTAGTATACTTTTGGAAGAGGGAATGAAGAATCCATTATTTTCTTGTAGACGTGAAGCGCTAAGATCCATAGGTTATCTCCTTCATTTTCTCTTAATTTTTTGGGTTTTCTTCATGAATTATTTTAATTGTTTATGCAAGGGACTGTTTATTTTGATTTTTTAGGAATAAAAAGGGTTTTTTAGGAAGAAATAGGGGTTCTTAGACTCCATTAAGGGGTGTCCATGGCCTTGTTCTCATGGAATCATTGTTCCCCTCCTTCTTCATTCATTTTGTTTCTTTAAATTTTATTTCACAAATTTCGCCATAAACCCAAACCATGACTTTGTAGGTGGTTCCAGGAATAATGTTTAAGGATTTAGCTTATAAGTAAAGAATTTATATTGTAGTTTTTTTGTTACCTTTTAAATGAGCTATAATAGAGCTCGAACGGGTCAAAATTTCAAAAATTAAGTCCAAAATACAAAGCTACCTTTTTTTTGCTTAAAACCCCAATTGACCTGGTTCTTTAACAACCTTTTTACCTTGGTGGGATGCTAAAACTATTGAATTTGATGGACCTGACGTTGGTGACACTAATATCAATCGACATATCCACAGTCAGAAACAACATGGCAGTGTTTCCTTGATGGCTCGTGTTTATGAAACCTATGATCCTGACACCTATGTTGATGCCCAGGGACTACTTGATGGTAGAATTTTATGTATGTTGAAATTGATTCCTTATTGAAAAATCATACTTTGGGATTAGTTCCACAACCACATGGAAATAATGCTTTGAAATGTCAATGGGTATACAATACCAAGTTTACTTTAGAAGGTGTTGTTGAACATCACAAGGCTCGTTTGGTAGCCAAGGTCTTATCTCAACAAGAAGGAATTAACTACCTTTGGACTTGTTGCAAATATGAACTTGATTCAGTTGATTCTTTCACTTATTGCTCGGTTTGGATGAGAAATTCATCACATGGAAGTGATAAGTGTGTTTATTCATGGATATTTTTCCAAAGAAATATATATGGAGCAACCTCTTGTTTTTGTGAAGGATTACAATCTCATTTGTTGATTGGAGAAATATTTGTATGGTTTGAAGAAAGCCCCACGTGCTTGGTATGAGAAGATTTGTTGGTTCTTCATCAATCTTGAATTCAAACATTGTGAATATATCATAGTATTTATGTATTACATGATCATGGTGATACTTTGATTGTTGCATTGTATGTTGATGATTTACCTCATAACTAGAAATAATGTCAAATTAATTTTGAGACTGAAGAAACAACTTGTAGATACCTTTGAAATGACTAACCTTGTCCATTTTCCTTTATTTTTGGGCATTCAACTACTACAAATGAATGATGGTATCTTTATTTCTCAAGCCAACTAATATTTGGATATTTTGAATTAATTTGAATGGATGACTAAAAGTCTTGTGCTACACCTTTTCAGTCAGCTGTCAAATTATCTAAGGATTGTGACTTGCCCTAAGTTGACACCACCTTTTATCGATGGTGAGTTGATAATATTGTTTACTTAACTCACAGTAGGCCCGACATCTCCTTTTCCATTAGTGTGGTTCCCTAGTTCATGCAGGATCCCAAAGAAATCCACTGGGAAGTTTTAAATAAAATTGTTTGATACATTAAGGGTACTTATCAATTTGGCATCAAATATTGTTGTAGTATAGATCCACTGGTTGGATTTACTAATTTCAATTGTGCCAAAACCATCGTTGACACATAGTCCACTTTTGGTTATGTGTTTCAACTTAGCTATGGACCCTTGGTCCGTTCGTGTAAGAAACATAAGGTAATCTCTCTTTCGACTACTATTGGTGCAAAATTGCGATCAGGTTCTCGCGCATGGTCCAACAAAGGTACCATTGTAGTCTAGTGTGATGGAATTTTCAATCCCCCAAAGGAGAAGGTATCACCCAAAGCATAGCTAATACTGGTGTGCGATAGGCATTGGTTAACTGTAAGGATATGGTTGTGAAAGTTCTTATCATTCATATCGCAACAATATTCATACTAAGATATCACAACATTATTTATCTCACAACATATCAACATTAGCATATATATTACTTATAGAAAATAAAGAGTAAGCACATGAAAGACAAACATATTCAACACAAAAAATTGAGGGACCCATAAATCTTTCTTCATTACAAAAAATAAAGTTCATTACATTGTGTCTCTATGGCCTTACAATCACCGAGGAACTACCTGTCGCAGCATGTACAAAACATGTAAGAAAAACCCAACTATCCAAAACCCAAATACATTATCCTCTACTGCAGATCTGGCTATCTCCATCTTTTGCTATTATACTTTTCCTCTTATCTCTCACATCTCTCGCTTCTGTCTCCCTTTCTGCTTCCTTTTATAATTGCAAGGGTGGGTCCAAAATGGTTGCATCCTTTAGCATCTTTTCCGTAACTCCAACTCCTTTACCCCGCACTTCCTTATTTGGTCCTTTCCTCTTCTTCCTTTTGCGGTCCTCTCCAAAAAAAAAAAAGCAAATAGGACCCGACCACAAGGGTTAAATCACCCTCGAGTCAAATTTGTTGCATTCTTGATCCTTACACATCCTCTGCTACTTTCCTTTCAAATGAAGGATCCAAATCTGGTAGCTTGGTAGATACCTCCTTCCTGATATCTTCGAATTATTCCAAATTTGTCTGCCACTTGCCAAGAGAAATATTGGCATTGGATAATTTTTTTGGGATTTCCCGATATCTTGTGTGAAAATTTTGTCACAGTCAGGATCTGGTAACATAAAATTCCTCAGAATTAGTTTTCTCAAAGATGTGCAGAAAATAGAAGAAACACGAAGAAAGTATATGCAGAACATTAGTGGAAAATCACACTAGAGGATTAATCATCAATTAGCTTCATAGTGAATAATATAAGTACAACGTATAGACATCCTCAAAGATGAAATTCGAATTCCTTGGAGGCAATTCGAGTAGCTCACATTTGGCAGGATTAGATTTAGTAAAAATCCCCATCTATGACAAAAGTAATATCAAACTCATAGCAAAAGGTCAAGAATTGCCTAAGTGGGCCTAGTTATTCCATGAGTGTCCAAAAATTAGCTAATGAGTATCTTTTCAAGGGAAAAATATGGAAGGAGTTGAGGCAAAAGTTGGAAAACTTTCCCAAGTTACCCAAGTGCACCTAACTCATCCTTATCTAGGAGAAAAGCATAGCAAAAGCTACTTTAACTCATAAAAGCATAATAAAGTAGGACAAGGGTTCCATAACTCAGAAAAGAAAAGTAAAATCTAAATGAGGATGCTATTGTGGATAAACATCACAAAGGTAGGCCAAGCAAGCACTAGGTGAACAACTAGCAATTTCTAAACCATTAGGAAACATAAAATAGTGTCTAAACCAAGGTCTAGATGGATTAATTATTCCAACACCCCCCCTTAAGCCTGACTTATGTGATTAAAATAAGATTAGGACCCTAGAAACAAAGGATTATGGTCACCCTTTACATTTTATTTGTCCAAACAAATAAGGTAAAAGAGGAAAACCACTTGGGAAAAACCTCCCCTCAAAATGGAAATGAAACTTACCAAAACTTTTAGTGATGCTCTCTAGCACTGAAGATGTCTGGAGGTATCTTCCTCCTTGGTATAAGAGGATCATGCTCCCAAAACATGTGCTTGATTTATCCACCAATGGAATCAAGTGAATTTGGAAGCTCCTTGGACTTGCTCATTGAACCAAACATGGTAAGAACAACTCCAAGAATATGTATATCATCCTAGAACTTGAATTTTGAACCAAATGAGGTAGGATCAACTCCAAGAATGTGTAGATGGTCCCTTGAGATATCCTTCGAACCAACAAGGATAATATCAAAACCAAATGTACCATGATATGCTTTATACTTGAACCCAAGTGAATGGTGGTGTCCCCCATCTTTAGTGCAACTCTAAGAACATGTGCCAATGATCAAGTAGAAGTACATATGAATCATGTGACCAAGGAGTGCAAATGCAGTATCTCAAGAATTTGATATAAACTCCAAAAAATTCAGTAGATCACCATTTTGCACACCAGTAGACTCATGTGAAAGAGAGTAATCGAATTCCTCTTCATTTTCTAGAGCATAAACTGGCTTATCTTGCTTGGAATTCGAATTAGAATACTCATAGGAGAACATGAGAGATGAATGGATGAATTGATCTTCAACAACTGTATTTCCATTAGTTGGATCTTCTTCATCATTAGCAGCTACATGCGAAGGAGAGAGATCTGATTTCTCAAATTCTAGAGCCACACAAGAAGAGATCTCTTCAATTACTGCTCCATGACAAAACATAGGAAGCATTTGAATCAAGGAGAATATCTTCAACAAGAACTGTATGTGTTGAACCTTCTGCAACTTCTTCTTCTTCCTGAACAACTTCATCTGAGAAGCTTTAGGTTGAGACATTAGTGACATTAGTGAGAAAATTTGAGGAGGTGTCTCTAATAGGATCTCTCTCCATATGGCTTATCTCTTCCTCATATTTTTTTGGCCAATTGCTCCATCTAGAATGCTTCGGAGCTCACTTGGGAGATCAACAATATCAATGAGGTAGCACATGTAAGGAGTAATTTCCTAACACATAATTCCAAATTCTCTATCACAATCATTGAACCAATTGCGATTCTCTTAATAGAATGTAGGCATACTAACAACTCCAATAGAGAGATCAAAGAGATCCAGTCTCTTCATATGCTCAAACATCTTCAATTTCCAAATGTGTATGTCAGTTCTTCACAATGTGTAATGTATTTGAAATCGCCATCCTTTAATAGGAAAATCAATTCAAAAATATGAAGCATTAATGGTAGAGATTAGTGGGGATTCGATATAATTACTTTCCTAAATGTTATAAATGACTACTGGTTTCAGACGATCAAGATTTATTCTAGAGGATATGGTCATTAAAACTCATAAATAACAAAAAGATAGTTGGACTGAGTTAACGTGCCGTCGACGGAAATTGAATTGAATTGTATGTCCCTCCCCAACCACAATGGTTTGAACTAACTGCCAACTAACTGCACTGAAAGAAACTTCTAAGAGTTGAAAGTATAAAACTCACCAAACTAGAAATGAACCTAACTTCTAACTAACTCATTCCCGAAAGTAGAAGTGGCCTCTTGCATAATTATTGATTATAAACATAGGGATTTAGGCGTGTACCATTCACCCATCATGGATATAGGATACCATCAAGTTGCATAGGTTTCATAGTGCCTGAATATTTGGTTTATGTACCAATAAATGGTCCTAACCAATGCATCTATACTTTCCTATATGTTGCATGAATTTGCTATCATAGAGTAGCACTTTGTCTCCTTTAGCGAATTGTTTATGCTTTATGTGTCTAATGTACCATGCCTTCTATTTTCCTTTTTCCACTTTTGCATTATCGTCATCTAGGAACTAAGATTCTTCAATTTCTATCAGTTCCACAAGACGTTATGCAATTGAATCCTCCTCTGTCATGTATGTTTCATGTGCAATGTAAATACTTGGAACTACAAACTCCCAAGTAACTAGTGCTTCTCTTCCATAGACTAATTGTAATGGAATCTTCTTTTGAAGATTCTTAGTAGTATTATGTATGGAAATAATACAGTTGGAATCCATTCATCCCAATCATACCTATTTGCACAACATACTTTGGTCATTCCATTTTCTAGGATCTTGTTGAAATATTCAATAGTGCCATTTGCCTGAGAATGATATGGACTGCTTTTCTGGTGTTGAATTACAAATTCATTTTTCAACTCTTCAATAGTGTTGTTTAGAAAGTGCTTTCCATGATCACTTGTAAGGATTATGGGCATACTAACCAAGAAATAATTTTCCATAAATGAACTGAGTTGTTATCTCTACGGAACAATTGTGAACTGATGTTATTCATCCCATTTGGTTAAATAGTATGTTGCAGTGATAATGTAGCAGGATTTAGAATGCTTTGCCGGTGGGTTGATAGGTCCCACAAAATCAATCACCCATTTTTCAAACGGTTTCAAAATTTGATATGGATGAAGGGGAAGCTTGTCTCAGCGAGATGGTCTTCCTACCCATTGACAGACATCGCATTTCATGGCATACTCCTTGGCATCTTCAAACATTGTGGGACACCATAGTTTTTCTTGGAGTACCTTCTTTTGTGTTGATTTTATACCAACATGGACACCCGTAAAATCAGTGTGGAATTCCCATAAAATGATTTGGCATTCATGATCTAATACACACCAGAATAGAATATCATCAACTCCTAATTTGTAAATTTTTCATGTGATCAACGAATATTATGTGGCTCTAACAAAAAATTGATGCTTTTATTTTGCTTAATAATCATCTAGGGCCTTTCCTATGGCAAGGAACAATGCAATCTCTTACAAATGGTATGGAATGGATTCTACCCTGAAAAGTGATGCATTTGGTAACTGGTCATCAATGGGCTCATCAAATTCTCTAGACTCGATTTATGATAGATGATCAAGACCATGGTATCCTTCCTGGGTTTGACTATTATTTCAAAGGAGAACTATTGTAATAAGAGTAACCATCAGTAGATTTGTCCTTCTATAATGGGCTTGCTAACCAAATATTTCAGATTTGAGTGATTAGTAAAAAGATTAAAATGTCCTCCCAACAAGTAATGGTGGAACTTCTACAATGCATAAATCATAGCCAATCCTTCTCGCTCTGTTGTTGTGTAATTGTGATCCACTTGAGATAGCTTTCTATTGGAAAAGTAAATTGGATGGTCCACCTCACCTTCTCCTTGATGGGATAAGATAAAACCAAGAGTGATACTTGATGCATCAAAATGTACATGTAACTCATTTTTCCAATTTAGAAATGCTAGGATTGGAGTGTTTACCATTTTTACTTTTAATGTTGCTAAAGATTTTTCACAATCACCATTCAACTTGAAAGTTTCCACTTTATTCAATAATTGTTCCAAGGGAACATTGATGGAGGCATAATTGTGGATTATACCCTTTTAATACCCTATATGTACCAAGGCGGATCACAATTTCTTTACTGGTGTTGGGGCCTACAGATTCACAATTGCTGCTATTTGCGTAGGATCTACCAAAACTCCATCTTTGCACAGAATATGGCCCAATAGGTTACCAAAAGGAACACAAAAAATGCATTTCTGAAAGTTCAAGAAATTTCCATTTGTGTGCAACGATCTCACATAAGACGAAGAAGTGCAATATGATCTTTGAGTAGGTTGTAGACTATCTAGTCATCCTTGAGAAAATGGATGGTGCATTTTTCAATCCAAATGGAATCACATTATAAGTAAATGATCCCCATTCTATAGTGAATGTGGTCTTCTTCTTATCTTCTTCAACACTTATGACCTGGTGGTAGCCCGAGAATCCATCAATTAATGGATATGGCTCATTTCCTTCTACTTGATGTTGTACTTAGTCACTAAATGGTGTCGGGAAATGGTCATGGGCATAGGAAGCATTTAGGCTACGATAGTTTATGCACACCCTAATGTCCTATGTATATTTCTTGCTTTGGGTGATGATATGGTTGATATAGTTTGATTCATCTATCGGGAAAATCAGATTGTCACTTAACATGTGGCCAATCTCCTTTTTCACTTTTTGCTTCACTTGGGGAGTTAGTCTATATGGTCGATGCTTAACAGGTTTGGTGTCTAGTTTCAACACAATTTTCATTTTGGCTAGATCTCTTTAAATCCCTTTAAATTCTCTGAAGCTTTTCTCCTCCCAGTAATCCCCCATGGCTTCCATGTTCAATTTATATTCAGTAGCAAATGTTGACTTTCAACAACTTCATAGGTTGCACGGAGATTGCTTATGTCTCTTCAGGTTTTGTCTATCTTATTTCTTGTTATCCTTCTAACTCCTTGAAGGTTAAGTGTTGAAAATGCTTGAGCTCATATGGATCATATTTCTCTTTCTATACCTTTGCACAACAAAGAGGGGATATGACTTTGGGAATCATGAATGTAACATTTGAAAATTCCTAATGCATAGGAAATAAATATGAGTGTCCCACATTCCACAACCTATTTGTGAATAACGCTTCCTTAATATCCAACAATGATTCCATCAATGTATCACTAGTTACTGAAAAAGAAAAGTCTTGAAATTTTTTTGCACTCATCTTCTTCCAACGTCCTATATGTTTCCTTGTTTCTTCGTGTAGGTATGAAGCTTGTAGAATAGGTCCAAGCTCATGAAAGAATCGATGAACCCAAAATCCTAGTTGTAGTCCATCTGATTCCCATTGGTTGGTGCTCACACAAGTCAATGTGCTCATAGGGAATGGTCTCTCCTAGGTATATTTCTTTCACTATATTTCCATGCATGGATGGCTTGAATCTGATCATTAGTGCCAGCTGAGTGGTGTCCCAATTAGGTATGTCATCTTTGTGTGTCACTCACCATATTGCGAGAGTCCCTTTAAGCATGTTATCCAGAACATCCATGCGGTATTCCACTATGACTAAGTCCATTTTCCTAAGGAATTGGTCTAAGCTATTGGTTACGTCAAACCTTGCATGTGCTTCTACTCCAATCCAAAGAACTGATTTCACCATTGCACAATGTATGGATGAGAGCTCATGTCACCAATTTTTTCATTTGTCCCGAGCCTACTTAGAATCAATGCCAAAGGATTGAATGCTCCTCCATATTATTGATCCCTCTACTATCAAGTTTACATAATCTTCCCTTTTACCTGCTGTCAAAGAATATACGTTGTCTAGGACATATCGTTCCATATTTTATTTGATTGGCTCTATGTATCATAGAATTTGGTGTGGATCTAGAGGTTGTGTTACCTTCATGCCATCAACCTCAAATTCATTATTCTGTTTTTCAAATCAATTATTCCATAGTTTCATAATCCCATTTGATTCCTAGCAATGTTGGCTAGGGATCCATTCCTTCCATGATCTCTATTACTTCAAATATGTAGTGGTTTTGATACCTCCCAAATAAACTTCAACATTGTGTATCTAGACAATGGGGAAAATTGGATATTGATTTTCCTTCCTCAAATGAATGGGAGAGTAGAAAACAAAAGGAGATCTCATTGCTTCCCATGAATTCTTTGGAATTATGTTTACATTAGAACCTACGTCTAGCACCACATTCTTAATAACATAGCCATGTACATGTGCATCTAGACATAACTCTCGACCAGTCCTCTTCCTTCTCCTTTGTCACATAAAATGCAAGTTACTTTTTGGTAGTAGGGAATAGATATTTCCATCAATTTCCACAACATCCTGTAGTTGTGAAGTGCTCCATGCAACTTCTGCGTGACATTCTCATATTCTAGAATATATTTGGGTAAGAACCATAATGAAATAGAGTCCCTTTCTTTGTTATTATCTAATTCTCCCTCATCAATTTTTGGGTCATCCTTTCTATATTGGTGAGATGGTCCTACTTCATCTAGAGATGGCGGGGTTGGTATTCCACCAAACATGTTTGTGGCCTCTCGATAGATCTCTTTCTACTGGAATGTAATATACGTATTATTCCTTAGTGTTTCCTTCGTGATCAATGGTGATTTTGGTCATCGTTGATCCATCTCTTGCACCTGTCTAAGTAACAATAAGTCCTGCTGCACTTCAGTATTCTTGTGGTTCACAACTAATAAAGTTGGATGGTCACTTTGAGTGATCTTCCCATTTTGCGATAAATTTAGGGAATTCCTCCATGGTTTGGGTGTTTGTGCGACAGTATGTACACCATGGTATTTTTGGAAAAGGACAGTTGCAGGCAAGATGGCCAATTTCATTTCATTTGTAACATCGGATGGGTCCTGTGTGAGCACCTCCTCATCTAGTGCCAAATCCTCTCCCATGTCCTTATCCTATTCCTGGGGGTTGATATACTACTTGATATATAGAGAATATAGTCTTTCTGTCAAAGTGTCTAGTTCCCCGCACTTCTTAGTGCTATGTATAATGGAATCACAAAAGTCATAGTATACTGTGTTTGGGACTAAGGAGTATTTCTATAAAATTGGGAAAGTCACGGTAGATAACCAAATGCTTTCAAAATATTGCAATAATCGTTGGGGGAAGCACTTGGTGGTTCTGGATATGTTGTTAATCTTGCAGAGTGAAATGGGTTCTCCATGGAAACCTACACAACTGTCGGGCTCGAACTTGCAGTAAATGATCCTCTGTTAAACAATCCACCTAGAAGAATTTGTCCACTTCTCATCCTGGGGAATTTTGAGGCATAATGTCCTTTCGTCATGCGGCCAATACACCATACCTATGGCTAGGTTTATTTTGATATATTCAGATCATGAATTCTTACGCTTATTTCCACCAGTTTGTTATGCACTTGTTCCAATTCTCTTGAAGTTGGCGAGGCTCCTACCACGGTAGTGTTCGGATAGTTAGCCATGGCCTCAATCTTCATCACTTTCTCTAATGCAGTTCTAGGCGAGTCTATCACCTACTGTGATAAAGATATCCTTGTTAATGGTAGTAAACCTTGAGTAAACCACTCCTTATGGTGGGATTCATGCACTGGAAATGTTATTTTATTCAATACATCCCTAAAATGTTGTGCATATGCCCAAGCATATTATCCATGCATCTACCATATTTCTCTTAATTTTGCAACACCTTGCTGCTTTGAATTGGGTTGTGAAAATTTGTCTAGGAACTATTTATCTGTCTTTTCTAAAGTGGATATAATGGTCCTCTTGTTTCAAGTAACTTCATGTACCATTATAAGGCCCTTCCTCTTAAGTTTGTCTACAATTCAACCAATTTGGGCACCATTGGGGCTTCTCTTGCATTCCATATTGCTTCACAAAGGAACCCATATTATGTTGCATCATCTTCTCTTCCTTTCCGCCAAAATTATGGACATTTCATGGGTGGCCCCACTAGTACTCGATCCATTGTGACAGTCATGTATCCTACTAGTATAAATCCTTGAGGTCTGGGTTGCACTATAATGTTACCATTGCTATGAAAATAACTATTACTACTACTTCCTCCTCCTAATGCGTTGGTTTGTAAATTATTTGTATTGATACCCATTTGATTATGCCAAGGTAATTGTAAAACAAAATTTTGAGAGTTTGTTACCAGATTATGCGAGTGCACCTAGGGGTCGATTAAAGGAGTATTACTTCCGTTGCTTCTAGTAACTACTTCCACGACAATGGGGGGTTCATTTTTTGGGGTACTTCTTTTTTCCATAGGTCTTGATATTTCTTGATGTTATGGAACTACATCCAAGGTTGGTTCTAGTGACTAATCTGATGTTACACTACTTGGTGGTTGAAGTGACTAATATGATGTTCCACTACTTGGTGGTTGAGTTATGTAGTCCTTCTTTCCACTTGGGATTTATCCATAGATTTTTCTTATTGGTATTTTTGGAACTTCTATCCATCTTTCCCTAAGTCTGGATCCAGTCAATTCCTCTCTCTGCTTCATATGACATAAATCTCTTTGATTTTCTTCACTCTTTTCCCCATTCTATATTTATTTTTTTAGTTGCGTGCTTATTCTTCGTACCTTTCTCATTTGTGCTTCCCACCATTGTTCACATATTTCCATCTTTATTTCTTCTTTTTCATCCTTGGATTCTTTGCTATCAAAACCATTGAGTTTTCCCCTTGGGAGCGAGGGATTTGTTGGGCCCTAGAATTGCCCCTTTTTTACCACACTTATTACATCATTTTTCCTTGTTACACCCAATTTCCATGAACCATATATATGCCTTTCTTCCAGATCAATCCAGAATCCTAACAAGGTATAATTCATTATTGCTTCATTTATTTAATGCCTAAGATTGTTATGGTTATGAATTCTAGCCTTTGATTTATGCTAACTTGTGTTTATTTCATTAAGTCAAGATCAAATCACAGGTGTATCAGCCGCAATGCCTTGGGGAAGAATCACACGTGGTGCTAGTTGTCACTCTTCATATTTAGTTCCTCACATTAATAGGAACAACACACCTTCCCACGTGGAGCTGTAACAGGACTTCGCTGAAACAGAGCATTGCTGCAACAGACAGGACACCTCCCAATTGGTTAATCCGTTGATCCATTGACTTCTAGAGTAACAACATCCTTCATGTCCAACGGCCTCATTCAATATGGCTGTAACAGTTCAGTTGTAACTCCGCAGCATGAAGATCGAAGATCTTCATTGCTGCGCTAAATTAGTGGATCATGAATTGTATTTTGCATGTATAAATATGGGAAGGCTTTCAGAGTCTGGGGTTGGTTAATTATCATTTTGTACGGGCTGTAACAAAGAGCTAAGACTGTGGATTACCATCTTTAATATAAAGAGCAGAGTTCTTCATATTTCTGTGTCTTAATTTGTGGTAGTTCACGGTGTCTCTGTTAGAAGGCCAGGGCCCACCTTCTTACAGAGATTGCCAAGTTAAATAGGTAGTTTAGTTCCTTTCCTGTTGTGTGGTGTGGAATTGTATTAGGCGTGATTATTGTTAGCTACAACAAAGGGTTTATAATTGCATTCTTCTTTGTTAGTTTATAATTGCATCCTAAATAGCTGCAACTGTGTGGTGTGACAGTTGACTGTGTAGGTTAGTTTAATTGATGCATGGTGTGTTAGAATTAGTTGTTACAACCAAGCTCAGATTCAATTCCTTTCAGTCATTTATGCTTTATAGGATTTCCAATATTAATCAAATTAGAATTCAAGCTTATTTTTAGCTTCTAGTTGCTGTTGTATCTTTCCTGAATTCATTAGATTAGATAGATTGTGATTGAGTTACAGTAGTTGCTAGATGAATAATTTTGGTAGAGATTGAATAATGTGGTTTGATAATTATAGGATTTAACTTCTTGCAAAATTAATCTAGTTCATCTTTATTCTTATATCAGTAACTGCTGGGTTGATATCTGTAGGAAGGTAATTGTATTTTGAATTCCTAGATGTATAAGTTAGATTAGTTTTATTTATGGAATGAGTTTGGCTGAGCAGATAGGTAGGATAGTTTATCTCCATTTTACTGAATCAACTACTTGAAATGTTTATGCATAGACTGTGCGTATTGCCATTGAAATAAAAGACCTCCCTGGGTTGACAATTTATATTGATTATCCTGTGTGTTGGTTGTAATTAATTAGCATATAGGGTGACCAATAGGATTTATCCTCCATTCTAATCTAGTTTAGAGGCAGCAAATTGAATTCAACCATCCAAGTCTTAATCCACATCGAAACTTCCTTCAATAGTCTTCCCCTAGCTCCTCTTTTGAGTTTGTCTTTAGATTTAGACGTTGATTTGTTGTTTTTGGTTGAAAATTCCATAATATAATAAGTGAGGGTACTTTCTACTTAGAAATCAGTAGCTATGGTCAATGGTGAATCTAGATGATTCAATCTTATCAGGTCTTTTTGAGTCCACTGAATATTCCTTCTTTGTTGGTTGTGATATTCAAGAACTTCTACAAGTCTATGTAACCACTCTTCTAGGGCTATCAAAAGTTCAATCCACATAATTTTGTACTGATCTAGTGGTGATCCTCTGTAGAAAAGACATTGTCTAAACTTGGATAGTTACCACCCTCGTAATTTGACTTCTTGTGTTGTGCAATTTTCAAACTTCTTATCCCGCCATAGCTTAAGTTGACTTGTCATCACATAGGTATCCATACAGTTAACAACATCCCATTAAAAACTAGGTCTCGATAACGGAACTATTTGTTGGCACAAAATTGAGATCGATTTCTTGCGCATGGGCCAACAAAGGCACTAGTGTAATCTAGTGTACTGACATTTTCAATCCCCTGAAGGAGAAGGTATCACCCAAAGCACAACCAAGACCAGTGTCGGATAGGGATTGGTTAACTATGTTGAGAAAATGTTGTCATTCATGTCAACAAGGTCAAGAGGGTAGTTGATGCCAAGACTTCAATAAATTGTCATTGATGTCAAAGGTATATATGAGAATTTAAGAACTGAAATCTTTAATAAATAAAAGCTAAAGGTGGATTAAGCGTAAAAGTGAATTAAAAAGGTTAAATGAGGATTAAAATTGGAGTAAAAATAAAGTTACATAAAAGTGGATTAAAAAGGTTAAAGGAGGATTAAAAGTGGAGTAAAAAGAAAGTTAAGTAAAAAGAATAATGGTGTGGATTAAAAAGAATGTTAAGTAAAAGAAAAGTTGTATTGGCCCATGGTATTTGAATGCTACATAAAAGTGGAGTAAGAGGAAAGTTGTATTGGCCCATAGTATTTTTCCCGTAATATTTGAAGTATAATAAAAAGGTGAGCGCACATAAATAAAATAATGGTGTGAAATAAAAAGGAGGGAAATTAATTATTAAATTAATGAAAGTCATTTCTTTTTTAATAAACATGACTTTTAATACCATCCTATATAAGAGGAATCACTCAAGAAGACAATGTATGAAAACGGTTGAGGAGTGACAATCAGAAATTAGTCAATAAGTGACTTGAAGATTTGAAATGGATTTCTATAAGCATGTAGATCTGATAAAGAAAGAATTCACAAGTAGGCAAGATGGATACAAAATCAAAATGCATATATGATAAAGGAAGAAGTCACAAGCGGGCGTAGTGAAAACATAAGCAACAAGGAGGTATGATAAAGGAAGAAGTCACAAGTAGGCTTGATGAAGACAGAAGCACAAGTAGATATGATAAAGGAGGAAGTCATAAGTAGCCTCGGTGGAGCCAAAAGCAGATTGAATATCTTATCCAAAAATCAAAATCATATATATTCAAGGGTGGTAGGGTGGTGTAAGGAAGGGAGTTGAAGCTTCCTTTACGTTGGTCCTAAAGAAAATAGGGAGTTTTTGCTTCCTTCTAATTGGTGCTGAAGAGACAAGGGAGTTAGTGATGAAGAATCTATGGGGTTAATGCCTCCTTCTAGTAGGTGTTGGAGAATCATTGTAATCATTACCTATTGAAAGAACATTCCTTTGTGATTTTCTTCATTTTTGGGTTTCAACATTAAATTTTTGTGTCTCTTCTATATTAATGTGATGAGATTTTGCTGAAAGTTAATGTGGATGGAAAATAAGAATTGAAAGTTAAAAAAAATTCTATACTGATTCACCCACTCCTCTTAGTATAGTTGAATATTTCAACAAACTATAAGGATATGGTTGTGAAAGTTCTTATCATTCATATCACAATAGTATTCATCCTAATATATCACAACATTATTTATCTCAAAGCATTGCAACATAGCATATATATTACTTATAGAAAATAAAGAGTAAGCACATGAAACATCGACAAATTCAACAGAGAAAATTGAGGGGACCAAAAATATTTCTTTAGTACAATATATAAACATCATTAAATTATGGCTCCATGGCCTTACAATCACCATGGATTTACCCATCACAGCGTATGCAAAACATGTAAGCAAAACCAAACTATCCAAAACCTAGATACATTATCCTGTGCCACAGATCTGGATATATCTTTCTTTTTCTATTCTTCTTTTCCACTGATCTCTAACATATCTCACTTTTGTACCCCTTTTTGCTTACCTTTTGCTTCCTTTTATACTTGGGGGGGTTGGTCCAAAATGGTTGTGAATGTTAACATATTTTTTGGAACTCCTTCTCCTTTACCACACAATTCCTTCCTTGGTCCTTTCCTCTTCCACCTTTTGCAGTCCTCTCTAAAATAAAAGGAATCAACAACTACATAAGCAAAATATCGATGGAGCCATCAAAGAAATTATAGAGGCAATTTGGGTTCATTAGCTTTTGGCAAAGCTAGGTCTTCCTATTTAGGCCTTGAATGTTATCTATTGTTACAATCATAGTGCAATTTAGCTTGGTGTAATACTATTGCACACATGAAGATGAAACATATTGAACTTCATGTCCACTACTTGAGACATTTGCAATGTACCCGACCTCGAAACCAAGGTCACAGGAAAATGTAAACCCAAAGGAAGGATGAATAAAGGTATATCATAGTGGAATAAGGTCAACCAAAGGCTAGGATAACATACCATCAAGCTCATAAAAACAAACATACAACCTTTAAAAATAAATGTGATATTGTTGAAACAATTATAAAACTCCCCCAAAATCTCATGTAGATGCAACACCGTGCAAGCATAATAATGCAACCATATTTACAAATTTTAATAAACTTGGCCCTTATCATTATTAAAACATTAAAGGTGACCATAATCATCCCAATAATGCTAACTAATCATATTTACGTAATTCTTTGTAAACAATTAAAAACTAGATCTTTCCACCATAAAACTATGCAATTTATGACACTCCTGTCAATCCAATTTATGGCACTTTTATTAACATTTTTCCATTGCACATTAGGTCAAATATGAAACTAACACTAAATCCAATCAATAATTTAAAATGAAAAATAAAAATCTATCATATACAACCATTAATTCATACAAATATAAGATCTACTATTGCTATAAAAATCACTATTGGATCATCCAGTAAGCATCCAAATCCCTGCAAAACCAACTGCGAGTCCCAAATAAAAAGAATACCAGAAATATGGGGCACTATACATCCACCAAGGGAACACTAGATAATTCACATACGTCCATACAACATCATATATTCAAATATCCAAAGAAACTATCAATTCAATCTACTTTTCCAAGCAGAAAACCCATCAATTAGTGATCAAAACTCAATAATTTCAACTGTAGAATCATGGAAAAAATCTGATCAGCCATGGAGGGTGCACTTGCAGAGAATGATATGGAAAATGATACATGCAAAAACATATTTAAAGCTTCCATTAATATCATATCTCAAAACAAGGAGAAAACTCCAATTTCCAAGAAAGATTCCTTAACTGGTGTTCCAAAAACCAAGCCATTGCAATTACAAATTTATCTACTGATCTAATCAGCCAAAGAGGGAAAATTTTAAGATTAATATAAAATAAATAAACACATAAATCACATATGTCAAGCTTCCATCAAGATCATATCTCATAGTAAAGGAAAATGTACAAGTTTCCAACATTTAAACCATCAAATATGCATCCAACCATTGATACAAAACCATATAATACATTTATATATGAAAAGATCATCCATCAAGGGTGCTATAGAATCAATGGAAACTTAATATAAACATATGAATTAACATAAAATAATCCACGTATATTAATAATGTACAACTGGCATCATCCAGACCACGTTCCACCTAGCCATAGGCACTAGAAATCCAAATCCTCTTAGATAGGCCACCCCCGAGATGAGGCCACTGATCCACAACAGAGGTGTAATCAAGTATAACTCAAGTATCAGTTTGAGAATCCAAAACTAAATTCCTAACCACCTTCTTTCTCCTCCACCCCACTACCAGGTGCAATGGTAATCCCTTCACCCTCCAGGTTCCTCGGGTCATTTCCATTCACCATTAGGATTTATGTGCAGGTTCTGGATAGAGACAATAAATGGACATGGAGGAACTATACCATAGTTCTCTAGGATTTTCACAAACACCATACATGATCATAGTTCTTCAAGCACAATTTCCATTCACATAGCAACACATACATGGCTTCCCAAGCTCACAAGCTTACCAAGATCTCAAAATCAATGTCATGAACAACCATGATCAACCAACAATAATCAACAGCCATAAAAAACCTTAAATAAGGAGATCAACCATGTATTTATAGACCAAAAAAGGTAATTATGACTTAATGGGGTCAAATCAAACCAAGCTAATCCAACTTGAGTTAATATAAGGGGGGCTAACTCAACCACAAGAGGATAACTCTAATCCAACCCAAGCAATTTGAATTTTAAGGAGAGTGGCTCCAAGTCACCCTTCCCAACTCAAATTCATGTGTGGATGCATCATACATGAAGAGGAATCAAAATTAGTGAGGTGAGGAGTTACACAAAACAAGGCATATTCCCAAAATAACAAAGGAGGGGTTACACAAATCAAGGCTAAAGATAGACAGTGAGGGCACACTTGTGCAAATGGGGGTTACAAAACCAAGTGTAACCTCCAAAAAGGAGTTACAAACCAACAAAGGGGCCCAATAAACAAGAGGAACCCACCCAAGCACCCACTAAATCATGAATTAGGCTCAATAGTACCAACATAGGCTAAAATAATCAAAATTTTGGTCCATTGTACAATGTTTGGGTGATCATAAACTAATAAATCCACCAAGGAATAAATATGAACCAAGCTCAACCAAACAAGTTCTAAAGTGATAGGAATGTCCCCATTCCCCCGTGATTCCCCCTCACATTGTGGATCTAGGCCTCCCATATTCTTTTAGTGGTCTCCGATGTGCCAGTTGTTTTCATTAATTAATTATTTACAAAATAATAATAATTTCTCTAGGTCTTTAAAGACCCTTGTTTCAGCACCTAGTGGCACAATAATATACAATTACAAATTACATATGTATAGAGCTTAGCACATGGGGCATTACATTCCCCTCCCCCTTAAACAATGCATCATCATCAATGCATATTTCATACATGCCTTTATAGAAGGATAACATACATGCTCGTACATGCCTCAGAAAGATAACATATTTCTAACAATAGTACTTCACACTACCACCTACTTTCCTGTCTGCCTCCATTGCCTAAGGGAGAACTGGGACTAGTATCAAGTAAGCAAGGGTCAATCTTCAATCACCATTACAGTGTATTCAAACCTCATTACAAGGAATTCAAACCTTCAACAAGGATACATCTACGTAAAAATCATATTTTCAATCACTCGTATGATTAACGTCGGGTATATAAAAAAAATATGATATACATATATTGTTCTACAAAGATACTTTATATACATTACAGTACATTACAACAACCACATGGTTCGCATCATATATATATATATATATATTCAACATAAAATTCATCTTTCAAGAAATAAAATTCTAATTAATCACATGAAATATTTCAAAAATACATGAAATAAAATCCTTTTAATTCCATTTCACACCACTTCACCAAGAATACATGAAATACATCAAAAGTATATGAAATCAAAACATTTGAAAAGCAACTACCCGAAACACATTCTAACCAATTTCAAATTCAATTTCAATCATGCATTAGGTACATGTTCTAAGTTACTTGAAATGCATGAAAAACACATGAATTGCATTAGGATACAACTAAAACTCCTAAATAGATTTGCTTGATTCTTCACTTGGTCAAAGGGCCTTTTATAGTTTTGGAATAAGTCCACATTAAAATTACTCTCAAATAGATTAGGCTACACATAGCTAGAAGCAACTAATTTAACCAACTGTTAACAAATTTCTTTGAAGAATGAGCTCTCAGGAAGGATTGTCTTATACAAGGGTGAGTTGTTGTTGGTGAGGCATTCATGTGCGAAGGTGTGCCCATGTTTTTTATCATATAGTTTGGTGCTGATTGTTTTAACTCTATTTATTACTCTTTTAGTTTGTTTTAGTGATTTGAGTGCTACATATGTAATATAAAGTGATAATAATAAATGAAGTCGTAGTCTAAACATGCTATGATTTGGATCTTTTTCTATCATAATTGTTTGACCAATTTTGCCTAAAAATCCAATTAAAAAATTAGAACAATTATTGGAATTGCAAATATAAGATGTTGAGATTGCACAATCTAGGTGCAATAGGGTTATTTGAGGGTGATGAATGCATTTATTCTTAAAAAAAAAAATACAATTTTAGTAATGAAAATTTACAAATTCCAATGATGATAGTAAAAAAATTTCCAAATCATATAACGTTTAGACTATAAATAAACATTCTATAATAAAGATATTTTGTAAAAAATTGTATTTCAAGAGGATATTCACCATTGCTTACTAAAATCAATTAATCTCCAAAATAAAATTTCATATTACATGTTGGATTATATACTGTTCTAGAGGTTTCCAATGTAGACCCAGGTTCTTCGCAGTTTCAAGGAACCAACAAAACCCCTTCTCACCGGCCCTTTCAGCAACAGTCTGCGAATAGATTGAGGTCTCACCCGAGCTGAAGTTATGGGGGAGCTGTGGAATTAGGTTTTCACAACTATGTGATGAGTTGATCAGACAGAACTACTGCACAGCGCACTGCGGGGCTCATGCTACGGGCTGAAGACTATGCGACAATATCCTGCGTCGCGGTCCTCACTTCTACAAGCTAAAATACTTGCACAACCAGCGCATCCAAGGACTGCGCGGTTTGGGTAGAATTCACTCGACAGGACAACGGAACTGAATTATACGCTTCCTCTTCGAACTTGACCGATATTGATGAATTTACTTAATACTTATTCATTCATCTACTGCCTTAGGTTATTTAATCTCATGTCTTATGCAATGGAACGAAATACACAACTCTGCGCACACCTGATGATGCACTTCAAGAGAGTCGCACGACACGAACTCTCCAACTTAACTGATTATCCAAATGACTTATGCATTTATTAACTCGGAAATACTGCGCATTCAACATTCATCCATTCATGTAATACTTAACATATTATTCCCATCTCAGTCCCATGGCGAGTACATATAAAAGCATGAACATATCAACTGATAAATGAGAACTCAAGCATTCAATTGTAAGAAAACAGACAAGTGCAAAACACATAAACAATCTCACTACACAAGATTTAATGTGGTTCACCCCCAGGATGGGAGCTACATCCATAGGAACTGTTGTTGTATTAGTCTTTGGGAAGGGTACAACAGTTCCAGTCTGCGCACTCAGCTCCAGACTCTCTTCTCTCTCAATAGGCCTCTGCGCACGCAGCTTGCAGAGCCTTTACACAATTGTCTCTCAACAGAGATCTGTTCAGTCAATAATGAAAACAATAACAATGAAGAGTAACCCTTTCCCATACAAAATATGCCTTATTTATAGATCATGCCCGTAGGTCATGTATTTACAATCTGAAGGAAAAACCCTAAGGTTTACAAAACTATCGCGGTTTTCAGGTAACCAGACTTGTTAGTTTCTGGTAGCGAATATTCCATCGTGGCCACCTTCAGCACATGCTCATGACGCTATCAGCCTCCATGTTGCGCACACGCCAACAGGTCGCTTTCACTGAGCCATTATTCCTCTAACAACCTTATGCGACTGGTTTGTGTAGTGGTTCTTTCACATGTGCGACCAGTCGCTTTCCTTCCGCATTGATCCTTACCCGTCGCCTGGCGATCATGGAGCATATTTACCAAAAATAGACCACCGATGGTCTAACCGGAATCTATGCCATCTTCCGTACAACCTTCTGCCTTGCCAGATCTCCGTAGATCGGGCTCTTCGTAGCACTGTCTCCTCGCAGCACTGTACTTCACATCTCTTCCGACGCTGCATTGTGCTCCACTTCACAGCATCCCAAAAATGACATGTCCAAAAAGACTTCAGCTTAACTGTGCTTAGCTCTGCAGTTCCAAAATCTGACTTGCTAAAAAATGCCCCACTTAGGCCAGGCCCAATAGGCCCCTAACACTTACATGTGGCTCGTCCCCGAGCCACCTTCAAATTCTACTTCTCCTAGCTATGCCTCCTCCTGCAAAGCTAGCTTCGCAACAAACTCATTGTATGTGATAATCAACTTTTCAATGGATTCCTTAGTGTCTTGCTCAACTTGTCTGACGGTTTCCAACATCTCAGGTGTTATTTCATCATCGACTTGTCCTTCCACCTGTTCTTGACCTTCACGCATCTCCTTTAACTTTTCCTCAATCTCTTGCGAGATTGTGTGGGCTTCCTCCAGCAAGGGTTGCGACTTGTCTGTCATTTCACTCTCTTTTTCTCTTAATGCTTGAACTTCTTTTTTCAGGTTCTGGACTTCCTTGTACCTCTGTAGTCTATCTCTAGGCTTCAACGCTTTAAATTCTGCGTCCAACAGTTCAAATGCTGCCTACTTATCTTTCACAGTGTTCTTGATTTCCAGCAACTCTGGATCCTCTTCGAGGGCAGTGAATGCCTTCGATGCCTCATCTAACAGACTTTGGCACTTAGCCACCTCGACAGCTATACTTTCTGTTGCGGCCTTCACTTCTTTTGCTCTTAACTGTTGCTGATTAGGTGGAATTTGTGCTTCCAACGCAACAATCTTTGCCTCATAATTGATTTCCATATCCTTCATCTCTGCCTTAAGCTCGCTAACCACTTCGCCGATCTTAACGACAGTGTCTGCGGGGTCTGGATGCACATCACACTCCGATATGTCCTCGACGAGTGATTGTAGACTCTAGTCTCTTCCATCGATCATGATCGTCTTGCATTTCCATGGCCCTCCGCGAGCTAGCTTCTTCCAACTGCTTATTAGTTGCTTACAACTCAGCTTGCTGGTTCAGAGCATCCATACTTCATTCGTGAATCTCCTCAACAACCTGCAGATGCAGATTGTGTAGACCGGGAAGTGGTATCTTTGTAAGGTCCAAGTCCACATGCTTTAGGTCCTTTGTGTCCAACATTAATTGTTCTGGCAGTGGCAGCCTTACATATAAGGGATTAAGATGGACAATGCGGGACTTCGCAGGAATGGTCATGGATAGCTGCGGTGTCTTCTGTTGCGAAGGACCTCCTAACTTTCCTTCAGACTTGGAGTCCCACGGCAAGGGTAATATTTTGTGTACTTCTTCAATTTTTTTCTGTAATTCCCTACAGCATGGTCAGATTTTTCTGCAGACTTTGTTGAATTCCCTCATTCTTTTTGTCTTTCTCAGTCATCAGGTCTTCCATCTGTTCTGTGACCTTTGTCGCGATCATGTCAAAATCATCATCATGAAGTATTGCTTCTGATTGGCCTTTAGTGGCTTTCTGCTTCTTCCTCTGCACCTTCGGTTGTACAGGGATTTCGGCTTCCTTCCTTTTTCTTGTCCATAGCTCTTCAACAATGGGACATGGAATGGGGTTGTCCTCGCCAGAGTCACTTTGGATATCCACAATTTTGACTCGAAATTCGGCAAGCCATTCCTTCATAATGTTGTCAATGTCCTCTTCAGTCATATGGTATCTTCCTGCAAACCATTCAGGGTCCTTTGTCTGTTCCTTGGCTGAAATGTGAATACAATGCATGTCAGCATAAAAATTTACAGTGCGAATGTACTTACTCGTTACCTCTTTTGTTATCCGCCATGTGACGATAATGGCCTCCCGCAGCTGCTCATAATAGGTATAGAAGACCTCGGCTGTCGCGTGCTGCCTTTGTGAATTCAAGTTCGCCCAAAGGTTTGTATAACGGGCTCCTCTACAATCACTGCTGTCAATTATTATGCCAATGTACTCCTTCGGTTCCTTCCACCCTACAAACACAATCAACACTATTAAGCATGTAAAATGGAAATTAATACCATTCGCTTGTGTATCATTCAGTTCCTCTAGGAACTCATTCAATAGGTATTGACACCAGTTGAATCTACCTCCTTCCGCGGCCTTTTCCCTGAGTAGCACTGTGCTCGCAGGTACTTCTAATGGTCTTGATTTCCTAAGTATCTTTCCTGTGAGGAGTTGTGTGACAAAGCGCATAGCCTCGTCGTCTATGTCATCGGTTTGGAATCCTCTCTTCCCTTTCGCAGCAGGTGTAGATTTCTTCATTTTTGCGATGACCTCTTTGTCTCTGTTCTTTCCTTGGAAAAACTGCTTTGGATCTTCGCCTCTTTTACTTAATCCAGTGATCCGGTGGATCAAGTCAATGTTCAAGTCTATGTTGCGATCCAGCCAGAGATATCCCTGGTGTATGCATGACATCAGAGTTCGCACCACCGCATTCAGCTCTGGCGATCTGTTAAAGTGTGGAAGCCTCAACAAGTTGAGCAGTCCTGACTGGACTACTCCGGACAACCATCTTTCTGCGACCAAGGCAAGGTTTCCTTTCACATATTTCTTCCAGCACATGTACTAGTCGGAATGGAATTATGGAAAATTAGGTTCATTGGGATCCTTCTGCATCTGAAGCATATCATAGTCCTCCCTCTTACATTCTAGGATTTTACCCAACATATTTGTGTCCACCTTGACATGCTTTGATATTGGTGATAGTGGAATCTCGTACTTGGCATTCTTCGTCAGCCTAATGGTTGGTGCATCCTATGCATGCGGATAGATGTAATCATGGGTCAGCTTCAAAGGTATTTCCTTGTCAGCCAGCAGATCTTGCGGCACTGTGGAACTCATCTTTGGTTGCTTCAGTTTCAGTCCTGCTGGTGTTTTGCCTTTGTCTTCCATAGCCACAGTGTGTCTTGGTGATCTTCGGGAAGCCTGACCCTGTTCTATTACCACTTTCTTGATGGGGGTTCTCATTAACCCTTCGATTCCCCCGTATTTAAACACATTCACAATCTCCTGGACCGTGAACTCTTCCTCAATAGAAGACCTCTCAGACATTCACTGGACGGATCTCGACGGGATTTCTGAGAACTTGCTAAAACCAACTCGCAAAGTAGTGCTCGCAGAAAATTCAAAGGTTGCGGTAACCCCGCGATTCCAAATGCAACAGTATTTATAGGCGCAGCTAGCCCCCTCCGCGCCCCTTAATGGCTAGATAAGCATTAAATGCGGTATCTGTTGGCCAAACACAATGAATATTTCAGTCCTTTCCTTCATTACTTCGTTCAGAATGGCTTTTCTTCGTTAAATGTTGAAGCGGTCACTGGAAAAATCACTGTATAACGACTACATTTTCGACCGACATTCTAACGGCTACTTTTCTGGAGTGTTGCGTCAAACTGCACGGTGGTCATCGCTACTCCTGTGCAGTTACTTCGCGGGGCCTGATTTCTTGCTTCTGAACTTAGCCTCTTTTCTCATTCAACTTGATCTTCGTAGTTGCATTTTGGTCTTCATACTGCGCAGTTCCTCTTTTCTTTTTCTCTTTTCATTTTTTTTTTGGCGCAACTTCATTGCTAAACACGTACTACGTGGTATATACACCTTCTTCATCAGACTTTGCATACAGACTCTTTCCGCTTTCTAGTGCCCAATTTCAACTATACTTGGCACTTAGAAATTTTCTTTGTTTCTGATCATCAAGGGTTCTACGAAGCAGGACTATCCCGATAGGGTTTTAGTCTGCTTTCATTGACTAGACCGGGCAAGTTATCTCCTGCTAACGTGGCTAACTGGACTACGCCACCATTAGTTACAAGTAAAACAGTATATGGATTAAGCCAATTCATTTTAAACTTTCCAAGAAACTTCATAAACTTGCTATCATACATGAGGACTAGATCACCTACCTGGAAGGTCTTGTTTTTGATATGACGATCATGCCATGATTTTTCCCTTTCTTTCTGCACTTGTTGGTGAAAACCTGCGATGAAGCCATCCTCCTCCATACCAACCAAGTGTAGAAGTCTTTCTTATAGTGCGTCATGATCTTCCATGCCTGTGAATGGAGCTATTCTCAAGATGGGAATAATGTACTCCATTGGCATTATTGCTTCTTGTCCATAGGCCAGCCTAAAAGGTGTGTGGCCAATCAACTTTTTGTAAGTAGTTCTATATGCCCATAAAACGGATGGAATGCGTAGGTCCCAATCATCCCTATTCACATTGCATACCTTAGTTAGCACATTCTCTAGTACTTTATTGAATGCTTCAATTGTTCCATTCGCTTGTGGATGATATGGCATACTTCCCTGATGATGAATGTGGAACTCTTCTGTCAATGCCTCAATGGTTCTATTGAGAAAGTGAGTGCCCTTATCACTCATCAAAATCTTTGGGCATCCAAACCTTGTAAAGATGTCTTCAAATATGAACTGCGCGGCAGTACTTGCGCTATAGTCCTTCACTGGCTTCGCTTCTGCCCATCTGGTGAGGTAATCAGTTGCAGTAATAATGTACCTCACACCTGTTCTTTTTCCCGGTGGGTTTATAGGTCCCACAAAGTCAATGGACCATTTCTCAAATACTTGTAATGTCAACTCTGGATTCAATGGAATTTCATCTCTTCGCGATGGATTTCCTGTCCTCTGATAGACATCGCAGCTCTGGAAATGCTCCTTTGCGTATTTGTGAACCGTAGGCCACCATAGCCCTGCCCGCAATATCTTCTGTGCGGTGGGTCTTCCTGCGTAGTGACCTCCTACTGCTCCGAAATGTGCAACAGCCAGTATGAATGGTTTCTCGTGCTCTAACACACATCTGCACAGTAATTCATCCAGCACCAATTTGTATAACTGTCTGGCAATTATGGTGAAGTCTGCTGCTCGTACTACCAGCTGCTTCTTCTGCTGCGTAGTAAATTCTATTGGTTCCAACCCAGTAGTAAAATTTTTTATTATATCTGTATAGTATTCATCGCCAATTTGGATAGCAAACAACTACGCATCAGGTAGATTGTCTTCAAGGTTCGTAGGCTCTTCTCCTGACTCGATCCTTGACAGATGATCAGGTCCTAAGTTCAATCTACTCGGCTTAACCACTATGTCAAATTCATACTCCTGAAAGAGTAATAACCATATGCAGATTCTCCCCCCTAACACTGGCTTGTTGACTAGGTATTTCAAAGCAAAATGGTCAGTGAACATAGAGAAGTGCGCACCATACAAATATTTAGTGCCTGAACTTCTGCAGCACGTAGACCATAACTAGGCCTTCTCTCTCAGTGGTGGTATAATTCTTCTCTGCAGATGAGAGCTTCCTGCTCGAAAATGCGATGGGATGGTCAATACCCTCCTCTCCTGGTTGTGCTAAGACAACTCCCAATTCTATACATGAAGCATCGACATGGACATGAAACGACTTCTACTAGTCTGGAAAAACTAGGATCGACGCAGTTACCATTTTCTCTTTTAAGGTGTCAAAGCCTTGTTCACACTTTGCGTTCTAGATGAATGGTGCATCTTTCTTTAAAAGCTTATCCATAGTTGCGGTTATCTGCGCATAACCTTTTATAAACTTCCTGTAGTAACCGGTATGCCCCAATGTAGTGCACAGCTGCTTGACTGAATTCGGTGTTGGAAAGTTTACAATAACTGTGATCTTCGCAAGATCAACCATCAAGCCCTGCTTGCACACAATGTGTCCCAAAAAAATTCCATAAGGTACACAAAAGATACACTTCTTCAGGTTTAATGACATTTGATGTTGTCTTCATTTTTCTATCATCAATATGAGATTTTCACAATGTTCCTTCAACAACCCAAATACTGTCCAATCGTCAAAATAAGCTTCTAAAAACGTATGCATGAAATCCTTAAATGCTGCGACCACAACTCTGGAAAAGATGGTAGGCGTGTTCTTCAGACCAAATGACATTACTGTGTACTGGAACGACCCCCATTCGGTGGCAAAAGTGATCTTATGTCTATCCGTGGGATCAATTATTATCTAATGATATCCTGAAAATCCATGAGTAAAGGAATATGCCTCATTTCCTCCAACGTTATCAAGTACCTAATCAGTGAAGGGAGTAGGAAATGGGTCATGCATTAAAGCATCGTTCAATTTTATGATATCTATGTAGATACTGATCTTTCCTTTGGTCTTCTTATCTTGGAAAACCACAGGGCTTATCCATTTTGAATCTTCGACCGGCTCGATGATTCCTGCGTCGAGCATCTTATCGAGTTATGCCCTGACTCATTCTTTGTATTGAGGATTCAGTCTACAGGGCCTCTGCTTAACAGGATTTGCACCTGACTTAAGAGGTATCTTCATAACCCCTAAATCTCCCAAAATGCCCTTCATCTCTGTAAACTTTGTCGAGAATAAATATTGATACTCATGTAACATGTCTGCGATCTCCTCGATACTCTGATCGTCCCAATAGTCTCCAATACTTTCGAACTTCGTCTCTTCCCTGGTTCCAATGTTCACTTTCCTTGTTTTCATAGGTCCACTCAGGTCCACTCAGGTCTAGCAGAGGTCCCTCTACGTCGTGCGCTCCTTCTGACGCAGGAATGTTATGTTGCGCAGATCCTCCCCATCATTGTCTTCTTTTTCTTCAACCTTTTCAGCTAGGTTATAACATTCCATGGCATGTTCTACTTGTTCCTTCCATTATGTCTGTAGGCTTACAGGTATGCTGTTATCGCCAAAGAATTCCTCTAATGTCATGTTTCTATGTGGACATTCTAGTCTAAATATTCTTTCCTTAATAATTTGCAAAGCATCATTTATGGTAGGACTCTCGTCTTCAAAAATGAAACTCTTTTGGAAGTTCGTAGTCATGGTAGGCCAATTTGTAGTTTCCCTGCGCAACTCCATATCCAGGTGCCATTTCTTTGGAATATCTTCCCCCAATGTGTGCACAAATAGATGCACCCATTCTGTCTGTGGTCTCTCCTCCCATGCTTGTGAACAGATTTCAATATGCTTCCTTGGATATGTCTGTCTATTATATTTTTCAAAGGGTAGTGTAACCTTTTCAACAAACCTAATCTGGATCTTGATTCTACATTGATCCCATGTGGTCAATGTCTGCTTATGTGCAGCCCACCATATCGCAGGTGTCCCGCGTAGTGCCATATCTAGTGCTGGTAAGCGATGTTCATCTGCAATTGCTACAGTATATTATTTGATAAAGGAATAAACATTATATAAACCATCATAGGTGGGAATTGGGCTTACCTCCTTTCCAATCCAACGTAGTGACTTTGTAACCTGCGCGCATCTCCTTGCAGATACTTCATGCATACGACTTTTCCAGTTTTCCAGTCCTGCATCAGAGTATGAGATGCAAGAGTTGTCACATCTCCAGCTGAGTGTTCCATCCACAGTAGGATTAATATAGTCTTCCTGGTTCGTAGTCATCTTGTAAAGGCAGTCCAAGTCTTGAGCTCTGGATTCCTCCTGAATTGGTTCGCTGTATCTGTCTCTGTTTGAAGGGTCCAGTGGTGTGATAACCCTAAGATGATTTCCTTCGAATATCATCTTCTTTGTCTTTAAGTTTATGATAGAGAGGTTATCCATATCCCAGTCAATCCCCAACAACGCAAGATAAGGATGACTATCATCCACAATCTCGATAACCTCAAAATCTGTGTAACTTTGCACTCCATCAATGTCAACAACAACATTGGCTAGTCTTCCAAAAGGTATGACTTTCTCCTGGTTGGCCATTCTCAACTGGATAGGTGACCATAACAGCTTTGGTTTCCCCATCTGCTGCCATGTCTGTTTAGTTAAGACATTTACTTCATATCCCAGATCAAGGATGATCTCATCCATTTCATAGTCTCGTATCTGTGCACTGAGTCTCATTTCTATGCCTGTTCTTTTGTGTTTCTTGATCTGGTGAACTGCGCTATCGGTAGTCTCTGTCTCGCTCTGTGGCTCATACTGGTTTAATAGTTTTTGCAACTCTGCTATAGCGTATGGGATCTTCAGCAACTTCATGCATCTCTTCAGGAACTGCGCAACAGAGGTTCATGTCTCTGTTGCAGTGCTCGTTTTGTCATAGGTAGCCGACATATCTTCTATATGCGGTATTTCACTGCGTAGCGGAATTCTTGGAGACCGGGGTGCTGATTCTTTGAAGATATCCCTGCTTCTTCGAATACTTCTTTGTTTTTATCTAAGTTGAAAGCAAGTGCTTTCCCATTAACTTTTCTTGTCCATATTGTTTCAAGAGGAGTCTGCTTAGTGTTAAAGTTTCCAGAAGTTGAAGCTTCTGCTCCTCTATCTCTCCCTGTTGTAGCGCCACTTCGCGTCACTACATTGATACTTGGATCCGCAGGCCTCCTCTCTGCTGCGATCAACTGAATGTTTGGGTTTGGCACATCTTGCCACTTCCTTTTCTGCATTTCTGCGTCTAACACTGGGCAGTATTCAATAACATGATCGAACGATTTAAAATAATTACACGTAGTGCACAGGTTGGTACAATCCCTAGATACATGACCTTCCTGGCCACAGTTATAATAGATTACTTGACCTTGGCCTATTCTTGCATTGGGTCGTTATTCCTTCCTCTCCTGCGGTATCCTCTGCGGCCTCTGTGTGCTCCCTAATCATGCTGGACATTATCTTGTTTCCGCGGAGTCTCTTATTGGACTCTATACACTCCTCCATACATATGCTCGATACCTTTCTTCATTTCCAACATGAGTTCATATGCGCGACAATTGGACTCATCATGCCCAACTGACTTACATAAATTACAATATAGGTTTTTAGGTGTTCTTACATATTTCTGAATTAGGTAGCAGTCTTCTGGCCGATGTCCTCTAGTTCTGCAAATTTCACACCATGGCCCTTGGTTCTGATTTAATGGGTTTGGTGCACCCATGTTAAGGAAGTATTGGAATAAAGGACAATGATCCTTGGTCTGTCCTTGTCCCTTATAGCCTGTACACCAGAATTCCTGTCTCTCTTGCTTTCCTTTATTGATATCTTGTAGTTGTAGTGTCAGGGTAGCCAACTGGGTTTGAATCTGCGACAGCCCAGTGCTAGTTTCTCCAATAGGAAAAGCTTCTAACTTTATCGCGATATCCAAGGCCTCTACCTACGAAGCCACTTTCTGCTGCATCAATGACAGTCTGATATGAGGCAACAATGCAGCTATAAACCATTCTTGGTGTTGTTGCGGTGCTATAACGAATCTTACTTGGTCCAACAGTGTTTTAAATTTCTGGTCAAATTCCTAGACTATTTCATTAGGTTTATGCTTGATTTCTTTGAACTCTTTTATACACTGTGATTCTGACTTCAGCTTCTTAAATTCTGCTAAGAGTGCAGCCTTTATTTTTACCAGGGTTCTATTATGTCTCTGCGAATATTTCATGAACCAATGCAAGGCTCTTTCTCTAAATGTGGTGATGAGTTGTGCTCGCTTCACAGCATAATCCTAGACTTGTTTAACATTCCATACAGCTTCACATAGAAACCAATGTTGATCAATGTCTTTTAGACCCGTTCCTTTAAATATTGGTAGCGCTATATCTTCAATCATGCTTCTTCTAGGTGGTGGAGGGTTCTACGCAGGTTGCTAAGCGAAAAAAATAAAAGTAGTATTGCGCGGAACGGTTCGACCCGAAATGTTATGAGTGCTAGGGATATTCACAACTGAGAAACTTTGTGCGATGGGAGGCGTAGTGTTCACAAGCGGTGGGTTCTGTGGAGTAATGGGCTGATAGTTAGAAGATTGAGGTGCGGTTTGGCTATCAGGTTCAGCTTGTGAATAAACGTCTACGTGGAGTCCATGCCCACTAGAATTTTTCTTAGGTGTATATTTGTATCTTTTCCCACTTCTTAGATTATGTGTCTCTTTGTTAGACGCACTAAAAATGCTATTGACCATTACAATTCCAAAATTTTTACAGCATTCTAAAAACGCCTTTCTCGACTAAAAGCATTTTAATGTATAAACTGAGGTTGTTCAGGTACTTACCTCTGAATCCCTTGAAAAAATCTCTTTCGGTTGCGTTGTAGGACTTTAGCATGTCCACAGCGAACTGCGTCACAAAACTCTGTAGTGTACTATCGAGCTAGAAGTCAATTGCTCGTGTGAATGGAATATCTACTGCTTTGAGCCTTTCAATAAGCTCTGGTGTCCGCTCGGTCGGTACTTCTCCTGGGGTACAGTTTCTACGCTCTATGAGCCTTGACAACCAATCGTGTAGCTCGTTTCCAAAATATGCCCAAAAAACATTGTGAACGTCTTTCCACAGGTATTTGTTCAACCACTGAATGTCAGAGAGATGTGGGTGTCTGTTTTCTTTTCTTGCGAAATCTCTTTCTGTCTTGTCACACCAAGCCCATATTTCTTTCTTGTCGGGATGCCAAACGTCAATACCCAACAAAGCTTCTTCTTCATCGCACATCACAACTTCAACTCATCACAGATTCTAAGCGCGGCAATGAAACCATTTGTTGGCTTATATACTGTTCTAGAGGTTTCCAACGTAGACCCAGGTTCTTCGCGGTTTCAAGGAACCAACAAAACCCCTTCTCACCGGCCCTTTTGGAAACAGTCTGTGAACAGACTGATGTCTCACCCGAGGTGGAGTTTATGGGCAAGTTGCGGAATAAGGTTTCCACAGCTATGTGATGAGTTGTTTAGACAGAACTACTGCGCAGTGCACTGCGGGGCTCGCTCTGCGGACTGAAGATTGCACTACGATAGCCTGCGTCGTGGTCCTCACTTATACAAGCTAAAATACTTGCACAACCAGCGCATCCAAGGACTGCGTGGTTTGGGTAGAATTCACTTGACATGACAGTGCAACTGACTTATATGCTTTCTCTTCGAACTTAACCGATATTGATGACTTTATTTAATACTTATTCATTCATTTGTTGCCTTAGGTTATTTAATCTCATGACTTATGCAATGGAACGAAACACACAACTCTGTGCACACCCAGTGCTGCGCTTCAAGGAAGTCACACAGCGTGAACTCTCCAACTTAACTGCTTATCCAAATGACTTATGCATTTATTAACTCAGAAATATTGCGCATTCAACATTCATCCATTCATGTAATACTTAACATATTATTTCCATCTCATTCCCATGGCGAATACAGATAAAAGCATGAACATATCAACTGATAAATGATAACTCAAGCATTCAATTGTAAGCAAACAGACAAGTGCAAAACACATAAACAATCACACTACATAAGATTTAACGTGGTTCACCCCCAGAATGGGAGCTACGTCCATAGGAACTATTGTTGTATTAGTCTTTGGGAAGGGTACAACAGATCTAGTCTACGTACTCAGCTGCAGACTCTCTTCTCTCTCAATAGGCCTCTGCGCACATAGCTTGCAGAGCCTTTACACAATTGTATCTCAATAGAGATCTATTCAGTCAATAATGAAAACAATAACAATGAAGAGTAACCCTTTTCCATACAAAATATGCCTTATTTATAGATCATGCTCGTACGTTATGTTTTTACAATCTGAAGGAAAAACCCTAAGGTTTACAAAACTGTTGCGGTTTTCAGGTAACTGGACTTACTGGTTTTTGGTAGCGAATCTTTCGTCGTGGCCGCCTTCAGCGCATGCTCACGTCGTGCGCATGCCAACAGGTTGCTTTCACTGAGTCGTTCTTCTTCTAATGGCCTTATGCGACTGGTTTGTGTAGTGGTTCTTTCACATGTGCGACCAGTCACTTTCCTTCCGCATTGCTCCTTACCTGTTGCTTGGCAATCATGGGGCATCTTTACCGAAAATAGACCGCCGATGGTCTAACCGAAATCTGTGCCGTCTTCCGTCCAACCATCTGCCTTGCCGGATCTCCGTAGATCGAGCTCTTCGCAGCACTGTCTCATCGCAACACTATACTTCGCAGCTCTTTCAACGCTGCAATGTGCTCCACTTCGCAGCATCCCAAAACTAACATGTCCAAAAATACTTCAGCTAAATTGCGCTTAGCTCCGTAGTTCCAAAATCTGACTTGCTAAAAAATGCCCCACTTGGGCCAGGCCCAAAATTACATTTAAATTAAATTAAATTTATTTCTCCATTATACATGTATTATAGTGAATATAATAGCTTTACAACACTTGGGAAAAAAATCCTTTTGGTAAACTATAGAGAAGGGTATGATTATTAAACCATTACTACTACTTACATGAGTAGATAATGAAAAACATAAGTATCATTATGGAGATTGGATATACCACCTTCCATCTATGTGCATTTTTCATATACCATTGATGCAAATATGTTAATCTAATTTATAAAAATATTTTATAATTTCATATCAACTCTAAAATACCACAAAAATGGAAATAAAAAACTTAAAAAAATAATAAAAACATATTATTCTATTTAAATTTATTATAAACCATTTTTTTTAAAACTTAATTTTAAAATATAAAATATCCTATTATAATTTATTAAATATAAATCAATTCCATAAAATATTTAAATAAAAGAAAATTTGTAAATTATAATTACGAAGTACGATGATATATAAATAAAATTGCATCATAGACTCACTTAAGGAACCATTCTCTCTTCATGTATGTAACCGTTCTCTCACTATATGGGATTGAAGCAAATCATGTCAATGCCATACAAAAGATTGATTTTGTTTGCGTGCTATAATCCTCTACACATTTCCCTGATTTGAATAGTGGTATTTACAATTAGTTGGTAATGGGTAACATGGTGTTTCTTTTTCATTTATCTTTTAAACTCCATAGTTGGACAATGGACATTAAAAAGTGGCATGAAGATGGAATATATCTCTACCATTTAATTTGTAACTTTCTATCTATTTTTAAAATACAAATATTTAATTTTGAATTTTCTATCCATTTCTAAATTTAAAAAATATTAATTAATGTTAAATATTAAATATTAAATAAAATATCTTTAAAAACCTAAATATTATAAATTATATTTGACAATATTATAGAACATTTTGTAATTTTCACAATATTATAAAACATTTGTAATTTTTTTATTTATTATTATTTCAAAATAAAAAAAACATTTAATTTGAAATTCTCCATCCATTTACAAAACAAAAATGTTTAACAACATTAAATATATAATTTAAATAATATATCTTAAAAAAATATTGTTACACTCATAGGTGTTTTTATTTTAGAATTTGGGGTGGATTGGAGCCTATGCTTTTCCCAGATTACACTGTTCAGATTGATTTTATGTAGTAGTTTCAAATTCAAAATAAACAATTCTATATATATATATATATATTGATAGCTATGACGGATAAATTGATGCATGGATAACACACAGTTCTTTAACAAACAAGCAGTTTGTTAACAGGCAATTCGTGTAACTAGCATGAAGAACAATTAACTTATTTGTAGCACTTAGCTTATGACTCGTGGATGTTCACTAGCCACAAGGTAAGTGGCTATGCTAGTACACTATATTTCACAATATTATAAAAACACTTATGTTATTATCAACTAACCAAAACCTATTAACTCGGTGATAATCTTATATGCATCATTAAAACTTTCAATATTTAAGTGGTTCTTTCTTTGAATCATTAACCTACATTTTAGGTTAGTGGACCTCTAATATATATGGTGAACCCTACTTTGATGGCCAATTTTAAACATGTTTTTTTAGTTAAAACTCACTAACACTAGCATTTAGCTAGGTCTAAGAAGAGGTCCAAAATTTAGCATCAAGCAACTCATTGTTCTGAAGGCTAAATAATTTTGTTGTCAATTATTTTTAAAAGTTTAGGGTTAGTGTGATATCCACGTTGTGAGAATGACATAGAATAGGAACAAAATATATGTGACATGTGGCATATTGCTACAATTTAGTGGCTATCACTATTACATTAACTGGAGAGTTTCCCAGTCCCACTAATTTCACTTTCCTATTAATAACATGTGAACAACCCTCCTTAAACTCCCACTTTCTCTAGGAATGCAAACATGATTTCCCTTCCCCACATGTGTCAAGTAGCCAATGCTTGTAAACCACATTCCACGGGCCTCAACGACCCAACTAAACCTAGCTGAAGGCTTACAAATCCATTTCTCGATTCACTCTCCTCTAGATCGCTAGTTGCAGTTATTTGGCGAGCTTCCTTCTCAAACAAGTGGTTCAACTTCATTCCTTCCTTCCTTACTTATGTGTGAATTTGGCCATGACAATGGCTCGATACAGTGCATGGGTAGGTATTTTTTGTTTTCTATTGACCCTTGAGAGCACAACAACGTTCGTGTACAGAGTAGGTGAGAAGAAAGGATGGGCGGTGCCCTCAGGAAGTGAATCAGATGATGCCTACAACCATTGGAAGGGATTCCATAGATTTAAAATTGGAGATTCCCTCTGTAAGTATTTATTCCTGAATTAATTGAATCTGAGATTTTAGATTAACAAATTGCCATTGGGTTGTGATTTATTTGGCCATAACTTTATATTTGGGTGATTCCATGAAGATGGGTAACTCTTTTTGGCCAAATATGATGGTGAAAAACGGAAATTTTATCCATGTATTAAATTGAAGCCCTCTAAACTCATATTTTCCAAATGAATTTTGACATGCGGTTGAAAAACGAAATGTAGAGAATTATGTTGGCTTTCCAATGATATTTTTTTCGAAATATACCAATGTCATTTATCATGTCGAATTTTCATTTAATGAAACGTGTGTACTTAAAAATTTGAAGAGCAATTAACAAGTAGTTTGTGTTCGTGCACGATAATTTAACGTTAAAGTAATAATTTAAAAAAATAAAATATGTGAACATGATCTAGATAGAATGCACTAGGGCTTACATATTTTTCTTTTATTTTTTCTCGAAAAATTATATTTATTATTATTTTTTGAAACTAACCAATGAATATTTCAGTCGCATTTTGCACACATGTGTGTTCGTGCACGCAATCTTTTGATTGTTTACATAATTTGAAAAACTAAAAATACCCTTTTGAAGATGACGCGTTTCTCTAGGGCTTGTGTATTTTTTCAAATTTTTTGGATGTGTATTTTGAATTTTGTGGATGTATCTTAGAGCTCAATCGAAGTTGTCGGCAGGGTTTTTTAGGGCAAGTTTTAGTAGAAATTTAAAAACAAAAGACATATGAAGATAAAAATTCATAAATTTTATATATCTGGATAGAGGATTTGTTGAGGAATCCAATGGTATCAAGTCCGCTCATTAATGAGCATTTAATGACATGGTTTATCTATGTGGAAGGTAGACAAAACTTTCATTCTGCAGTGAAAAGGGCTCTCGGCTTGTTTTTTAAGCCCTCGATCGAGCTATTTGCTCGATCGAGGGTTTTAAAATACCTCGATCGAGGGTGTTAACATACCTCTATCGAGGCTTTAACAACACCTCGATCAAGGGTTTAACAACACCTCGATCGAGGGCCTAAAACGAGCCTTTTTTGTTTTTCAAAATCTAGATCGAGGTCTTGTTTCAACCCTCGATCGAGGATTTTTAAAACCCTCGATCGAGGTATTTTAAAACCCTCTATCGAGCTTTTAAAACCCTCGATCGAGCTTTTAAAACCTCGACCGAGGGCTCTAAAATAACTAGATCGAGGGTCCGAAAAACAATTTTTTTCCATTCTATCCGCCAAAAATGGTGAACGATATTCGTGGATTCACCCATTTGCATTGTTTAAACACACCCAAGGCAGTGAATCTGTGTTGCTTGTGAAAGAGAGGGCCTACACCACTTGCAATACGTCAAACCCCACTGTTTATTCCATGAATCGGGATTTGCTTTTCAGGTTCACTAAATCTGCTCCCTTCTACTTCACCGACGACTTTGCGGAGAATTGCTTGAAGGGGCAGAAGGTGATTATAGTGGTCACGCCACAGTAGGATTCAAGCCTAGGTTGGAAATCGTCTGCTCTAACACATGCACCTTCTACAACGGTTGGTAATAATTCGTTCGTTGTATCGCCCCTCGCGGACTCTCCTACTTACCGCAATCCTCTTATCAATGCAGTTGCTTTCGTTGTTTCTTCCCATCCTAGCTTTGTTTTCAACAACTTTACATCAATAGTGTTTAAGCTTCTCTTTTTATATACTAACAGAAATGGATGTTGGATCAATATTATTACTGTTTTTAAATATTTGATAGAAAAAGAATGAAGTTATTCTGATTATGGCTACAACTTCCAATTAAACTCTGTTAATTGATAGGTGTGGTAGGGACTTGATGTGACTTGGATGTTGACCCTGCATAAAATTATATAAATTTATAAATTGAACTTCATATATAAGATTGTGAACTTTCAAATCAAATATATAAAAGTTAAATAACTATTTAAACTTGAAATATTCTTTACTCACCAATCATGGTGTCAATATCAACACTGCCTATTGTTCCTTTGACATTTATCATTTCCTCGTCACCTCCATCTTCTTCATTTCTTTTAGGAATGTGTTCCTTGACATTTTGCATTTATTTGTCACCACCATGCGCCTCCACATTTTGTTCATTTTTTTCTTTTTTCTCTTAACTTTCTCATGCTTTCACGTTGTTGCTCTTTCCTTGCCTCTCGATCAGTTCTGATGCGATCATACTTTCTTTTACAATTCCTATGGCTTCCCATGTTGGAAGAATTAAAAACCTAAAATCCAATACCAGAAACCTAAAATCATATAATAATAAATTGGATATAAAATTGTACAATTAATGAAACAAATTGCAATATTTAAGAGTCAAATTGCGATATGCCAAAAACAACATTACATAAGTGATTTAAAGCAAATTGGAATATCCATTTTTCATTGAAAAAAATTACAATATTTGTGTTTTCTCTTGGAAAAAAAATACAGTAAGATAAAGACAAATTTCACAAGTCTTGACTGAAATCACAATATAATTCATTTTTCCTTAAAAAATGTGATTATATGCTAAACACAAATCACAATTGGGCTCTTAGAAGAAAATAAAATATAATATGCATAAGCACAAATCCAATTTCAAAATGTGTCATTTATCTATAAGGAGTAATATGCCAAAATGAAAATCACAATACATTCCCTTTATAAAAATAGTGATATGCTAAAACCAAATTTAGAATATTCTCTTTATGAAAAACTATAATATGACCAAACTAAATTGACAATATGATCTTTATAAAAAAACAATAATATGCCAAAACCAATTTGAGAATATGTTCTTTATAAAAAAACAAAAATATGCCAAGAACAAATTGGCAATATGTTCCTTATTAAAAAAAGGAATATGCCAAACTTATTCCATAAGTAAAAAAAAAAATCCACAATAAAGAAAAAATTACCCAAACTTATTTTTCAAATTTTCACGCTTTCAACAAGATTTTCACTGTAGCTGCGCTTGATTCACACTTGATTCGAAGTAGTATAGTCGAAATATTTTTTATTTATGTTTAAAATATCTCGATTGAGTGTGTGTGTGTGTGTATACCATGCGAGAGTTTAAGAATATTATCACACATCGGCTAGGATCCTTGGCATTTAATGTGTCGGATCAAAGAACAAGCAAAATAGTTACCCAACTTCATGTTTTCACCCAACTTGGATCATGTCTAAGTCTTATAGTTCTTATAACAGATGATAAGGTTCATAGAGACTTCTCCAAAATACCATGAACAATAGCAAGAAAAACCCAATACAATAGATAAAAGATGCATAACTCAAACTCCTAAATAAATTTGCTTGATTTTTCACTTGGCCAAAGGACCTTTTATAGTTTGACAATAAATCCACATTAAAATTACACTCAAATAGATTAGAACAAATTAGGCTACACATGGCTAGAAGAAACTAATTTAACCAACTCTTAACAAATTTCTTTGAAGAATGAGCTCTGAAGAAGGATTGTCTTATATAAGGGTGAGTTGTTGTTGGTGAGGCATTCATGTGCAAAGGTGTGCCCATGTTCTTTTTCATAGAGTTTGGTGCTTATAGTTTTAACTCTATTTATTACTTTTTTCAGTTTGTTTTAGTGATTTGAGTGCTACACATGTAATATACAGTGATAATAATAAATAAAGTCGTAGTCTAAACATGCTATGATTTGGATCTTTTTCGATCATAAATTTTTGACCAATTTTGCCTCAAATTCAGTTAAAAATTAGAACAATTATTGGAATTGCAAATATAAGATGTTGAGAATGCACAGTCTAGGTGCAATAGGGTTATTTGAGGGTGATGAATCCATTTATTCTTTCAAAAATGCAATTTTAGTCATAAAAATTTACAAATTCCGATGATGATAGTTAAAAAAAATCCAAATCATATAATGTTTAGACTATAAATAAACATTTCTATAATAAAGATATTTTGCAAAAAAATGTATTTCAAGAGGATATTCACCATTGCTTACTAAAATCAATTAATCTCCAAAATAAAATTTAATAACACATTTAAATTAAATTAAATTTATTTCTCCATTACCTATGTATTATAGTGCATGTAATAGCTTTACAACACTTGGAAAAATAATCCTTTTGGTAAAGTGTAGAGAGGGGTATGATTATTAAACTCTTACTACTACTTACATGAGTGGATAATGGAAAACATAAGTATCATTATGGAGATCGGATATTCCACCCTCCATCTATGTGCATTTTTCATATACCACAATAATCCTTTTGATAAACTGTAGAGAGGGGTATGATTATTAAACTCTTATTACTACTTACATGAGTGGATAATGGAAAACACAAGTATCATTATGGAGATCAGATATTCCACCCTCCATCTATGTGCATTTTTCATATATCATTGATGCAAATATGCTAATCTAATTTATAAAAATATTTTATAATTTCATATAAATTCTAAAATACCACAAAAATGGAAATAAAAAACTTAAAAACTTAATAAAAACATATTATTCTATTTAAATTTGTTATACACCAATTTTTTTTAAAACTTATTTTAAAATATAAAATATCTTATTATAATTTATTAAAAATAAATCAATTCTCAAACTCCCATTTTCTCTAGGCATGCACGCACCATTTCTCAAACTCCCACTCAAAATTTTAGGGTTAATGCGATATTCACGTTGTGAGCGTGGCATGGAATAGGAACAAAATATATGCGACATGTGGCATCTTGATACAATACATCGGCTATCACTATTACATAAATTGGAGAGCTGCTCGGCCCCATTCGTTTCAGTTTCCTATTAATAACATGCGAACAACCTTACAACCATTCTCGAGTTCCCACTTTCTCTAGGCATGCACGCACCATTTACCTTTCCCACATGTGTCAAGTAGCCAATAGCCCAACTAGCCCAAGTAGTGATTTCTTTGGCCATAACTCTATATTTGCAGTGTTTAAGTACACCCAAGGAAGTGACTCTGTGGTGCTTGTGACAGAGAGGGATTACACCACCTGCAATACATCAAGCACCATCGTTTATTCCACGAATGAGGATTTGTTTTTCAGGTTCACTAAATCTGGTTCCTTCTACTTCATTGGCGGCTTTGTGGAGAATTGCTTCTTTACTATAGGTGCACTAGTGCTTCATGACAATAAATTATAAAGCTTAACATTTCAATATTAAGTATTATACATTTTTATAATATTATTTTTATGTTTATTGATAATGTCTTATTTCATATGCTTTTAACTATAGAATTATGATTCAAACAACCAAATTATATTTTTTGTTTAATCTTAGGCAAGCATTTCATTTTTAAATTGTAAATAAGAGATTCATTAATAAACAAGGGTAAGAGCTAATACTTGGAATATTCAAAATCAAAGTTATTATATCACTACATTTTAATAATCATGTATTTATTAAATCACCTCCCTTTATTTGCATGTTCATAAGGTTCAGGTACACAACATTTTTTTTGTGATCAATGCCCCTCTTTGTTATGCGTGCACCAATGCTCATTGTTGGTTAAGGTGCATCGATTCTCATCTTTGGTATAAATGCATCTATATTTCTTTACTGTAGGTGCACTGGTGCTCCATAACGAATGTGCACTAGTGTAGTTTTGGCAAAAAAAAAACATTGGTGCTCCTCTTTAATGAATTCACAGTGGTTCTAGTTCTCCTCTTTGGTGAAGGCGCACCACTGTCGATGCTCCTCTTTGGTGAAGGTGCATTACCGCATCTTTGGTATAAGCACACTAGTGCATCGTTGGTATAAATGCACATGTGCATCGTTGGTATAAGTGCACAGGTGCATATTTGGTATAAGTGCACTGGTGTGCTTGTCTCAGTAAAGTGCATTGATGAAAAACCCTCCTATAAAGCCTCCAACCGCCATTGACAGAGGTTGTAGCGGAGGTTTTTTTGAAAATTTTGACCAATCTTGTAACACTAAAAACATCCGATGTAACCTCCACTACATGGCCTTTTCCTTATAGTGGAGAAAGCATTATGGGTGAACCTCAACCATAAATCATCAGTAAAACATGCTCATATCTTGTTCTAAGCATAAACTTGGAACCTCACTGGGTTTTGAAATCAATCTTTAGGCTTGTTTTAGTTCTTTCTAGTAGCATTTGGGGTAGACCTATGCATAAAGGAAGTAGTAAACCATATAAAGCAGCAATCCTGGGTAGATCTGGACATGTTTCAACCATGTTTTGTCCTTCAAACATCATTCTGGGTAGTTCTAGGCACAACAAAGGTGAAGTGTTGTGAACCATTCATCATTATAATCAAACAAATATTTTTTGGGTGCAAACACCTCCTCTATTAGGAAATAGGATATTGGTTTTTTAAGTAAACATAATCTTCACAAATTAGGCATAAATTGTGTGCAAATTATTCATAATCTTGTATGCTCCTACATCAATGAAAATACTTTTTTTCATCATGTATTTAATATATTTACAACCCTCATTTAATATGTCTTCGATTGTAACCCATGTTGTATTTTTATTTTTGTATATTCCTAGAAGCTATAAGAAAAGTCACCAGTATGCTACAACCAATGCATTCATAAATGCTCTTAAAAAATGCCAAAATAGGAAGATATGAAAGTCAAATAAATAGTATAAGAACCAAAGCTACCAATAAATTTGTATATTGTCATATACATGCATATACTAATGCAAGGCATCATGATGGAATGTTCTTTTTTAGTATTCAATTTTATATCCTTTCTAAGCCTATTCTTCTATAACTAGTAGCTCAAAGGCATATGGTTGATCTCTATTATGATGTGTTTGTATGAAAATATTGCCTAGTCTATAGGGTTAATCAAGCATGCATGGTGTCATACTATACTTCATCAAAACCATCCCAATCAATGGTATTAACAATGCAGAAGAATTCAAATGGATACCAACAATATAAGTATCAATGGAAATGGAAGATACAACCATATTTTGATTGTTTTAAATGCTATTTTTGGGATATAAAACAAAGTATGGATGGTAAACCAAAACTAATATTGGGCCAAAAATACAAAATTTTAAAAACCCCATAAAAATTGTGAATGTGTCATCTATATGTGAGGATTAGGGTTTCATATGTGAGCATTAGAGTTTCATTTTAGCCCATTGTGGTTAATGGAAAATAAACAAAAATGCATGTCTATGCATTTCCATAGTATTGAACCAAGGAGTATTTTGAAGCTCGTGGAATATCAAGAAATCAAAGGGTTAAAATTTACAAGAGTTAGGGTAAAGAAAAACAACCATCTATGCCTAAAAGCAATGTATTCATGCATGCAACAACAAAATCTAAAAAATATATTTAGTGGATAATGAGCTTACCACATTTGTTTTTTTTTTTGTGGATGTGTATTCCTTGTAGTTGTGTTCTCCATGGAAGACTAATATCTTCATCCAAAATGCTTCATTTGGGAAGTATTTTTTCACTTGAAAGAGCCCTCTAAATGCTCATGCAACCTATGCATATAATGAAGGTAGAAAAGGCCGATTTCAAAGAAGGGGTATTATGTTGAATTCTTAGTTTGACTACGGTCTTTCCTTGTTTTTTCTATATACAATTTTGGATTAATAATGCTTCCTCCATGTACATGCATTCACAATACAAATTAACACTCATAGATATGTTGTAAAATTTATTTTCCTATCTAGTACCTATAGTCCCAAATGAAAGTTTGCTTTGATAGATGGCATGGTAAGGTGGGGAGGGAAAGGTGAAATTGCATGACATTGCAGTCAAAGGATGGACAAACACCATGATGGGAATCCATTAGAAATCTATATAATCATTTTTTCTTGGGCATACACTAGTTTATCAAGAAGAGTACATAAGATATTACCACCCTAAAATGTATCCTAAATAAGAAATTGATTAAAAATTAATTAACACCACCAATCAACCATTTAGTTAAACCCCTATTTCCCTTGAAATTTATTCCGGTTGTACAAGAAATAATGTGGAGTTTGGCACACGATACGATGTGGGGTTAATTCAAAATTTTCAAAACCGAGTATCAATGGAAAAATCCCTCCAATTTCATATTTTTCGATTTGCCCCAAAATATCTGATTTACCCAGACCCAAAATATGTCCTGAAACCAAATCTATGTCTGTATTGAATCTACCCTGCTTGAACAAAATCCATGCGCCTTTCAACACACTCGGTCTATGATCAAACCAAACTAGATCGTGTTGAAACCATCTGAAGACAAGTTATGCTATCATGATCGATTGGTAAGACTATGTTTTTTCTAGTTTTTTGTGCTCTAGGTTGTATATTTTCGAAGATTTTTTTTTTTCAGAGCCTATCGCAAGTAAAGAGGAACATTCTATTGATTACAGAATATGCATTGCAGAGGAACCCTCTATTGCTTACAAAATTACTTATTTTGTTTTATATCTTACCCTGATCAAAATATTCGAACTCGTTCCTTTTTTTAGATCTAACCGTGCTCGAACCATCAACGCACCAGCTCTCTGATCAAACCGAATTGTACCGCGTTGATATCCTCTGAGCAAAATCGATTGTGTGGTGATACGACTGGTAAGTATTTTTGTTTTTCATTTTTTGTGCTTAATTGTTTTTACATTCTTACCCTGCTTGAACAAAATATATGAACCCATCAACAGGTCTGTGATCAAACCAAAATTGATTGCATTGAAATCTGATGAAAAAATTGATGGTTTAGTGACCGTCTGACAATACTTTTTTTTACTTTTTCTGTTGATCGACTGGTGTAGTGATGGACTTCTTATCGGCAAATTGATTAAACCCATCAGCTATTTTATCAAACCAAATCGGACCGCGTTGAAATACTCTGAGCAAAATCGATGGTGTAGTGATACAACTGGTAAGAATATTTTTTTCAATTTCTTGTGCTTAAAATAATTTACATTGTTACCCTGTAATTTTTGTATTTAAGCAGTCTATAAAATGATTTATTAGATACTATATATGTAGAGTAATTAAATTCACCCTTTATTATTTCATGCAGATATCAGTTTGGACCATCTAGATGCGAATCTAAAATCTTAGTTAGAAGGGGAAAAGAAATCGAAGGTTTTTACCAAAGGTTAGAATTTATGTAGTATTAATATTATGCCTTTATAAATACTCTGTTTTTCACTCTTTCTTTCCAATTAAGAGACCACGTGTAACCTTTGTAGGCCATTTTGGCTCCCTGTCATGATTGCAGAATTTTACTTCTTATAAATTTGATCATGTTCAATATAGACCCTTATCCGTTGCAACATAAAGAACGTAATTCATTGCCTCCAAAGGTTGTGGAAGACGTTTTTTGAATACTTGCCGAAGAGGATGCTGAACGAGAAAAGAGACGAAAAATGAAGCAACAATTGTCTATACAGCGAGAAAAGTCACGGAAATTATATAGACTTGCAAAAACTGATTGTTGGAGTGACGATGATGTATCCAGCTGTAATGATGTTCAGATCCAACCTAATGATAGGGATATACCTTATCAACTCTGATGTCGTTCAACTCTGCAGCATGTTAAGGGAAATGCTCCAAAATTTGATACAGTTGTTGTTCTTAAAGGAGAAAATGGTTTAGAAGAAATCGTTATCTGCAAAGTTATAGATGACTCACATACAAGAAATGTATAGTTGACAATGTTGGATCCTTGTGGTGATGACCCAATTCTTTACACTGATAGTACCAATGACACATGGAAACATGTTATGGATGATGTTCTACCTATTCAAATGGTGTATGCAGATGAAAGTGGCAATCTTATGTTGCAACATCCTTCAATTTATGAAATAAAATCACAATTATCTTCAAGTGGGACAAATGAAAATCATTAAAAACATTCCACTGCAGTCATCAAGCGAGGGTTTTATATGGGATATTGTTCAGATGTGACTCCCCTATTGACTCAAAATGGTCGTTTTGTGAATAATGGTAGACACAAATTCATTCAAATGGATGGAATATTGGTGCACAACACAAATCCATTTGATTTTACCATAAAGGCAGGCATGTATGTGTTTATTATGAAAAATTTCCCAGTATGTCTGAAGATGAGTCTTTGAAAATTCCATATCCTATAGAAGTGTTGGATTGTCTAGTAGATGTTTCAACTGGTGGAACATTTTTTTGGGTAAGAATATTTGAAAATCATGTAGATGTTTTTGGTAGAGGCCACTATATTCCCGAAGGTGTGAATTTGCATCCACATGAGGTCTTTTACACAAAACAAGCATTGTTGATACCAACTGAAATAGTTGATGGTGAGTATACATGTGCATCTTTTAATATATATTCTTCAACTCATATATGAAAACTTTATTTATAGTATCTAATGTTATATTATGTTGTGTTGTAGGCATTGTTGATGTTTTCTTTACTGTGAACTCTATTAAAAGGTGGGGCACTATCAGTCGAAAAGGAGAATTTTTTGTTGTTGTTGGTGTATTGTTACGAATGATGATAAGCACACCAGTTTTCAACTTCTTGCAACAAAAGGTGACAATGAAGTTGTGACTGCTAGATTAGTTGCATCTACAGAATATGGAACACACAATTCATTGCCATCATATATCGGAGTATTGCATCCCAATCGAGTACATCGTCACAATATTCATCTTCTTTCCTACAAAGTTTTCAATCAAATAAGGTCTCGACACATTATACGCAGTGAATCTTATGTGGAAATTCCTTGTTTAGATGAAAGATTCATGGTTACTTTTGAACTAATTACAATGCATTATGTATCTCTCGGGATTGTAAAGAAGAATCATTCACTAGATTTCAGCATAAAAGGTTATCAGAATCTTAAGGAGGCAGTTTTCTATACATGGCCAACCTTTCCTGATAGATATCGACCAACTTCAGGATCAAGTGATCAGACTCAGCCTCTTGGTAAATGGAGAGTGGGACCAAAATTTAGATTTCGCTATTTGTATAATAGCCTATAACCTTGTGTACAAGTACACTTTTCATGGGATTCACACCAATGGGACCCTGTCCATCAGTGTTATGGATTAGGAATGAGGACTGGTGTACCCCATTTGGATTTGTAAACATTTTTCCTTTCATTAATATATTTTTATACTGTTTGGTGTAATATGTATGGTGAATTATATTATTTAGTATATATGAATTATTTATTTATTGCATTAAATTTTTTATATGTACATGCACTCTGGTTCTATAGTAGCTGCTCCAAGATTAGATGTGTTGATCATTTTGGAATTTCAGTCTGTTGAAGAAGCTTGGGGTCTTTTGATAGAACAATTTACAGATTGTTGAATAATGTACTATATTTCGGCTTGAACTATAATAGGCTTATTTCTGATGAAAAAATGAGTGGTGTTTTACCTTTTTTATCCAAGGACTAAATTCAGGTTATTTAATCTAACACAGAAATAAGAAAAATTCTTCATGTTCTAGTAAGAACGTTACATAGTCAAATTGAATGATACGAGTTGAACATGATGTGTATTAACAGTCACCACTACACTATTCAATATTTTCAATTTTATCCTAAAAATTGCTATTGTGTAAAAATACTGAAATACACATACTGAAAATAGGGTTCAATTTTTGGCATGTTTGAGTCATTCAAATTGGAAAATGTGAGTTTTATTATTCTTTGTTTTTTTACAGTTTCATATTGTCATTTCATATTTTCAAATACCAGGGAATTTTGCAGAGTTATTGTCCTTGTCAACAATGGCTAAGTACTTAAAATATGGCTGAAGTGACTTTGGGAAAATGACCTCCATTTCCTCACAGAGAGAGAGATAACTATTTGGAGGGCACCATCCTGTAGGTGGATGACTAATGCACCTAAATATAGTCTCAGTCTTGGAAAAAAGTCTCTGGTGAAGAATATATTGGCCTACCAAAACATCCACTCAGCCTTTTTTTCCACTTAAAACTGGCCTAAATGGCCTCAAGAAAATCCCCACCAGTTCTCACTAGTGAGGGATTAAATTTATCTCACAACATAAGCTTTCAGTTGGAGGATTTACACACTTGACCATTTAATCCTTCTCGATAAAAGGTTTGTGGCCAAGAATATAATGGCCTACCAAAACATCCAATCAACCTCTTTTGCACCATTCCATAAAATGCTCACCATGGGAAAAAAATGGCTAAGTACTGAAAATATGGCTCAAGTGGCTTTGGGAAAATGACTGCCATTTCCTCACAGAGAGAGAAAACTATTTGGAGGTCACCATCCTGTAGGTGGATGACTAATGCACTTGAATATAGTCTCAGTCTTAGAAAATGGTCTTTGCTGAAGAAAATATTGGCTTGCCAAAACAACCACTCATCCTTTTTTGCACTTAAAACTGGCCTAAATGGCCTCAAGAAAATGCCCACCAGTTCTCACCAGTGAGGGATTAAATTTATCTGACAACATAAGCTTTCAGGTGGAGTATTTACAAATTTGATCATTTAATTCTTCTCGATAAAAGGTCTGTGGCCAAGAAGGTGATGGCCTTCCAAAACATCCAATCAACCTTTTTTGCACCATTCCAAAAAATGCTCGCCATGGAGAAAAATGGCTAATTACTGAAAATATGGCTCAAGTGGCTTTGGGATAATGACCGCCATTTCCTCACAGAGAGAGAGAGAAAACTATTTGGAGGGCACCATCCTGTAGGTGGATGACTAATGCACTTGAATATAGTCTCAGTCTTGGAAAACATTCTCTGGTGAAGAAAATATTGGCCTGCCAAAACAACCGCTCAGCCTTTTTTGCACTTAAAAATGGCCTAAATGGCCTCAAGAAAATGCCCACCAGTTCTCACCAGTGAGGGATTAAATTTATATTACAACATAAGCTTTCAGGTGGAGGATTTACACACTTGACCATTTACTCCTTCTCGATAAAAGGTTTGTGGCCAAGAAGATAATGGCCTGCCAAAACATCCAATCAACCTCTTTTGCACAATTCCAAAAAATGCTCGCCATGGGAAAAAATGGCTAAGTACGAAAAATATGGCTCAAGTGGCTTTGGGAAAATGACTACCATTTCCTCACAGTGTAACGTCTCCACCCTTCTATCCAATGCAAGGAAGGGAACATGGCACTAAAATCTGGGCTTTTACAACAAACTCAGCCCATTCATTAGGTTCATACCATTAAAACCAATGTGTGCAGATGCCATTCAACAAACATGCACAACGGAAATAAACAAATCATCCACACACATATCATATGCATTCAAAATATCATTAAAAGTCATCAATTAATTAAAATAGTGCAGAAGTAAACACCATAAATACTCATCTTGATGTAATGTTGTCCCAAGCAACTAGCTATGTCACTTAACGTTCCTCCCAACCATAGGTCTCTTCCCAGCCTGTATTCTTTCAACACTCAGAGACCACCCCCGAGCTGGGCATGATATCTACAAGGAAAAGGGAACTCTCAAGCTCAGCCCAGCCAAAGCAATGGATACATATCTCAACCCCAGCATTCTCTTGTACACCAAACTCAGATATGGGCTCTGGAACACACTTTCAACAGTGGGACTTAAGGACTAGATGGACAGGGGTTTTCCCAAAATGTAGGCACACCAAAAACGGATTGTGGGAAGAGGAATCCAACCCCAGGGAAGAAAACCGATTTCTCCCACAGATGTATGAGCATACAGTGGGCCAAAAAGGCCTCTAAAAACCCCAAAATCATTTTACTCTTTTCTCCACTGTTAGACACAACGAAAACGCCCTTTCTAGTTAGGAAAATGAAGGTAAACACCGTAAAACCAGTGAGGAAAATGCCCAGGTAGCTCCAAACTCGTGAGAGGGAAAAGTTGGTTGATGGGTAATGGCTTGGGGAGCAATTCATGGCTCTTTTCTTGCCCAAGAATCCAAACACGTTTTTCCATGCAGGGTGGCTTTCCCATACTCGAATTTGGATAGCCATACCTCCCATTCCCCAAGGAATTAACTACCTCAACCAACTCTTGGGAGAAATCAATGATTGGGTACAAAAGTCAACATGGGTAGTTGAGGGTTTGATGGGTTCTCTCATTGAAAGTTGGCTTGACTTGATTGGATCCAAGGGTTTGAATTTTTTCCCTCCCAATTCCTTGTAACATCATGCCCCTATCTCTTGTTGCATTGCATAGCTAGTTGTGGGCATTTATATAAAAATGTATATTTACAATTCCCATGGTTCACTAGCACATGGGTAGCATAATTTCAAATACTTGCTTCTTCTAGATCGAGCGTTCACTAGCAAGGCCTTGGCCTTGAGCTCCGCACTAGGAATCATACATAATATGCATACATTATTTACATTATAGCCCAAAATATTACAAGGGTCAAAATGGGGGACATTACACAAAGAGAGAGAGATAACAATTTGGAGGGAACCATCATGTAGGTGGATGACTAGTGCACCTGAATATAGTCTTAGTCTTGGAAAATATGCTACGGTGAAGAAAATATTGGCCTGCCAAAACAACCACTCAACATTTTTTGCGCTTAAAACTATCCTAAATGGTCTCAAGATAATCCCCACAAGTTCTCACCAATGAGGGATTAAATTTATTTGACAACATAAGCTTTCAGGTGGAGGATTTACACACTTGACCATTTACTCCTCAATAAAAGGTTTGTGGCCAAGAAGATAACGGCCTTCCAAAGCATCCAATTAACCTCTTTTGCACCGTTCCAGAAAATGCTTGCCGTGGGAAAAAATGGCTAAGTACTGAAAATATGGCTCAAGTGGCTTTGGGAAAATGACCGCCATTTCCTCAGAGAGATAGAGATAAGTATTTGGAGGGAACCATATTGTAGGTGGATGACTAATGCACCTGAATATAGTCTCAGTATTGGAAAAAAGTCTCCGGTGAACAAAATATTGGCCTGCCAAAACAACCACTCATCCTTTTTTGCACTTAAAAATGGCCTAACTGGCCTCAAGAAAATGCCCACCAGTTCTCACCAATGAGGGATTAAATTTATCTGACAACATAAGCTTTCAGGTGGAGGATTTACACACTTGGCCATTTACTCCTTCTCGATAAAAGGTCTGTGGCCAAGAAGATAATGTCCTACCAAAACATCCAATCAACCTCTTTTGCACCATTCTAGAAAATGCTCGCCATGGGAAAAAATGGCTAAGTACTAAAAATATGGCTGTGGATTTGGGAAAATGACCACCATTTCTTCACAGAGAGAGAGACAACTATTCTGAGGGAACCATCCTATAGGTGGATGACCAATTCACCTGAATATAGTCTCAGTCTTGGAAAATAGTCTCTAGTAAATAATATATTGGCCTGCCAAAACAACCACTTAGACAGTTTTGCACCTAAAACTGGCCTAAATGTCCTTAAGAAAATGCCCGCAATTTCTCACCTTTGAGGGATAGGAAAATTCAGATAGCATAATATTTCAGGTGGATGATTTATGCACTTGACCATCGAATCATTTGTGATAAAAATTCATTGTCCAAGAAGATAATGGCCTTCCAAAACAATCAATCAACCTAATTTGCACCATGCTAGATAATGCTTCCCTTTGGCAAAAATGGCCAAGTACTCAAAAGTGATAGCTTACATTTATGTGCTTTTTTATGTCAAAGTACAACCACTTTATAAAATTCCAAAGTAAAAAATGAAAACTTATGTTTGTGCACTTTTTTATGTCAAAGTACAACCAATTTATAAAATTCCCTCCGATGACAAGGCCTGAAAAAATATTAAAATTTGGATGTCAGCATAGGGAAAAGTGCATGCCCTAGTCATGAATTATAACTTGGAAATACACTCAAGCAAAGCGTTTTGTTGTTGAAATACTCTTTCCGGGCATAATTTGCGAGCTTGAAATACAGTCTGCGTGCATCACCTCACCTCCGCTTCGAACCTAGACAACCATGGCTGAACTTGAAACAGGGGCATCCTCTACCACGGGCGCAGTTGAAGTACAAACATCCTCCTCTGCAACCGCATTTCAAACACAGGCGTCCATAGATGATAGGGTAACAGTAAAAAAATTCCAGGAGTATTCTGATGCATGGAGAGATGTAAATATTTGGCCACCAGGTATGGAAACTATCCTGAGGAAAGCATAAGTTTTCGACTTTTTGTTTGGAATTTTCAATTATGTTGATGAGGAGATAGATGAGGGAATTTTGAAATATGATGTTGGGAATATGGAACTCGAAAATTTTGGGAAGAGGGTAAACCTCGACTCTGATTTGGTTTCCCGAGCTACAAATATTCCACGTAGAGGGGGAGTGATTTTTAGCTCTTGGAAAACCCCCAGACAAGAGAAGAACCAGATGGCTAATAAAATTTGTGGGTGAGAAATATATGTTCCGAGGAATGGTTTAAGAATGCAAGATGTCCCTCCCGGAATATACAAAGCATTGATTCAGTTTTCTTTAGGACGATTCTGAATCATCACAGGCAGGACATTGCGGGTGAATGTATGCGGGTAGTGATACATTGGGTGGAATATATACCTGTATATATTCCTTATCTATTGGATAAGAAAATTCAGTCTGCCATGCAAGAGAGCCAATTAAGGAAGGTTAAATTTAGTTTCCCGGGCACACTTCAAAAAATTATTGATTTATGTCGACCCCATGCTACTGAAACAAAGATCGGTGATATCAACTAGCATGAAAATATATCTTTGCCAAAACCACCTGTTCATAAAACATACATTAGGAAATGTAATAGCAGGGAACATAATGAGGAATTTCTAGTACAGTCTCCTCAACAGAACAAGGAATTAGTACAATCTCCTAAGCACCATGGGGAATTACCATTACAACCTCCTGAACATAATGAGGAATCGCTAGTACAAAGTCCTGAGCACCATGACGAATTACGAGTATAGTCTTTTGATTTTGTCACAATTGATGTAGTTTGTGCTGCCACGACTTTGAAAGGGTTACATGGACATGTAGATAGAGGTAATTAGGAGGAGGTGATAGGCAACGAAATGGAACAAACTACTGCTCACTTTTCCATTCCTCAAGAGGCTCTTGATAGAATTCCTCCTAAACAGTTGGCAACTGAGTATGATTGTTCTTCCAAATCTTAGTCAAGGGATTCCACTATGAATTTAGACATTCCATCATATAAGTTTGATAGTAGATACATGTTCATCCTATATGATAAAATGGAGCATTTCAAGGAACAAGCTTCCTATATGTGCAATTGTTTCGAAGAGGGATTGAGAAAAGATAATAATATTATAGAATGCCTCAAACAGATAGCAGTGTTGCAAAATACAGTTGTGGCTACTCAATTCAAAGCGAACATAATTATAAAAGGGAAAGAAGAAATGGTTGAAATATTATCCAAACAAGTAGACAAAATCATTGATGAAGCTGAAAATGAAATTGAGTCAGTGAGGGTTGTGTATAAAGAGGATTTGGAAAACGCTAATGCTGAAGTGAGTGAACTCAAAGAAGAGTTGAAAAAAAGACCACATGTTTTCAATGTACCACCAATAAGGACAGAAATGGGTCCTTTACAGGTATTGGAGAAGAAAATTAAAGAAAATGAACAGTTAATACAATAATATTAGTTGAAGATGAAAGAGTGGGAGGGAAGCCATGGGAAAAAAATTGGAGAATTGTAATAATTAATTTCCAATTTGAGAAAAACCATTTCTAAGCAAGATGATAAGCTGAGAGGCAAAAGGTTCAAAAGGATCTCTGAATCTCTTGCACTTAAAAACCAAAGGAGAGGAAAAAACATTACAGTGAAGAAGGATGTGAGGGTGAAGGTAAGGGTACCAAAGGAGACAAGGGTAAGGGTAGAAGGAGAAAAACATACAGGTACAATGTCCTTAGAAGAGAGAGAGAAGTCCTTAGAAAATCGAGAGAAGATGCTACAAGAATACTTTTCAATGACCATTGCACTAGGTGATGTGTTTGGCTCATCACCATTATATAAAGAAATGAAAGACACGATGGATGGAAAAGATGCAAAAATAAGAGAGATGGAATCAAAACTCTTCGACGACCGAAAAGTTCAGCATTTGGGATGTGATATGGAAATTCAAAAACTTAAATCCACAATTGTTGATTTGCAGAAGGAATTACAAGGTCTAGCTGCTGTGATGATGGAAATTCCTGTCGTTCCCAACGAGAAAGAGTTGAGGGAAAAAGAGCACGAGAAAGAAATATAGAATCTGAAATGTGAATTGATTGAAGTTAAAGATCAGTTGAAAAATACTAGACAACAATTGGAGGTCAAGGAAAAACAGGAATCAATGAAGTATAAGAAAAATGTGGAAATGTTGAACAAACTGATGGAGGAAAAAAATGTTTTGCTCGAAAATTTTAGAAAAGTTACACAGAGAGTTAAAGAGCTTGAAAACAAATTGCAAAACGTGTCTTGTACAACTCCAGACCAATTACAGTTTTCTACGAAAGGCAAGAGAGACCATTCAGATTTGTCTTCTGCTCAAGAGGAGGGATTGCAACCATCTCGAAAACATGCTAGACATGTATAAATCAATGTATATATATATATATATATATATATATATATATATACATATATATATATTTATCGGTAGATAATGGAAAACCCATTTTTTATGATGTTTTTATTTATTTATCGGCAGACAACAAAAAATGCATTTTGTGTGATGGAGTCTTGTATTTATCGACAGAGAAAAATGAATTTTTGTATGATGGAGTTTTGTATTTATCGACATATAATGAAAAATTATTTTTATTTGTCTTACATTTTATGTCTAGGAGTTAGTGGTTCTACAGTCAATTCTTATGAATTATGCTATTCATGTTTATTCAGTCCTCATTCATATGGTATTCATGTTTATGAAGTCCTCAGTTTTTTATTGAGATGTTCTTTATGTCCAGGAGTTAGTGGTTCTACAGTCAATGCTTTGGCTTATACTTTATTGTGATGTGAGGCATGATTCTCAACAATTTCATAGTGACATTTTTGCACTTATGACCACTTTTGTTTGTGGATCCAAGTGCTTCCTCACCTTCTTTGATGGATTTTATATGCACAGGTCCATAGAATGACAGTAAGCAACATTTTCTCAAATTTGGGCACATTCTGGGTTTTAAAATAAATTCTCAGACCTGTTCCTAACCTCCTAATAGCATTGAGAGGCATTTCTAGGTTAATTCTGGGTAATCTGTGCATGATTCAGACCTCAAAGAAGCAGTAAACCTCATTGCTTATAAATATGGGCATGTTCTCAGCATAACAGTTTGTTATTCTGGAATTTTCTCTTTGATTTTGGATTCTAAATGAACCCAGCAGTCATGGAAGCCCCAATATCCTTCAACCTGTGCATGTTTTATCCTTCTAATAGCCTAATAATAGAATGAATTCCGAACTATATCCATCAATAATAGGTCTCTTAATACATTAAGAACATATGAATTCCATTTCATTACGAATGCTATGTTCTTCACCACTTTGCATACAATGTTGCTTTATGATCATTTTGGAATTTTCAACAAAACAGGTCTCTTAATACATTAAGGCCACAAATATCACCAAAATATCAACAAAATAGGTATCTTAATACATTAAGACCATATGAATTCCATTTCATTACGAATGTTATGTTCTTCACCACTTTGCATATAATGTTGCTTTATGATCATTTTGGACTTTTCTCTTTTTTGGTTGTCTCATACTTGGTTTATCAAGACTAGTTTCAATATGATTGTTAGCTTCCAATACTTGGATTTCAAGAACTGTCCCTTGAATTTCTTGTTCATCAGCACTCTGCACTGCTCCATTTATTGAGGATGAAAGGCACCTTCTATTGTGAATCATAGATTCCATCAATGGCATATCAACAATAGTTGCTCCATTCAATTCTTGTATTTGACTGGTCTCCAATGCCTCTTTTGTCGATGATGAAAGACCCAAAGTTTTATTGTTATTGTCATCATCCATCATTAGGGTATCAGAACCAAGTTCCCTTTGAATTTGTTGTTTTTGATCACACCAGACTGACTCATTTCCTGTGACCAACGAGGTGGAAAAAGTCAAAGTTCGAGCAAAAGTTGTAACTTCAACCAAAAATCAACTAGATTGATAAAGACATGCTGATATGTAATGAATTGAACTAATTACAATATTGACTATTGGAGGGAAAGACAGGTTGTTGTTTTTTTGTTTTAACACCATTTTTCGCCTTCTGCTTTCCAAAGCGATGTGATTCACGATAAGCCTCTTCTCCATATTTTTTGATTGGTTTTGATCTCGGAAGATAGTTATTGAACTGGGAGGACATATTAATAATTAAACACACACATTATGACTCATCACTCTATAAAGTGAAAATCGAACGAGATAACATATAAAATTAGGAAAAAATTATTGTTAGTGGTGCAATCAATGATTTCTTAGACTTTTTTTCCCGTGATTTAAATAGTTGTTCCACTTGTTGACAAGTGACATCAGGGAAACGTGATGCCAATTGTGTTGCAGTTTCCTTATTCGATCGATTCCTTGACTTATCATATCCAACATGAAGTTGACTTCTAATATTTGAAGGAAATAATCTTCTTTGTCTAAACTTTTGGAAAGTGCCTTCTGATCTCATAGAAAGCTTGAAAAATTGTGCTATCATCTCATTTACAAGAAACATTCTATCATGTTCAAATGTGCTTCTATTGTCCTTATGGACTCCTCTTCCTCCTCCTTGGTTTTTATTCAAAATTTTCATTTCTCTATGCTTACGCTCCATTACTTCATTCCTTAAATGTCCCAACGTATAAGGACGAATAGAATGTGTCATCTCAAGAGCATGGGCCCCTTGGACATGCATATAAGGAACCATATCATCTCCTAAACAACAAGAACACAGCCACAATAACTCACTTGCAAGGAATCCAATCCTGCAATGACAATGGATCAAACTCTTTGTCATGAATGAAATGATACCACCATTCAAACTAGATAATATAATGAAACCGACGTACATTTTCTCATATGCATATACATCATCCCCCCTACACCCTTGCAGTTGAAACATGTGGAATTCTTTATAACACTTCCACATACTCACCAACTTTTTATTCTTCTCTTCATCTGCTAGGCCTTCAATAACATAGAAACAATACATAAGTTTCAATGCATATGAATAAATACTATGTTTTATTTTCTAAGTATATAACACTGAGAGCCATTCAACAATAGTCAAAACATAATAACAACATAATTTATTGTTAGTCGATGCCCACATAAAAAATAATTGATATGTTAGCATAATTATTAAACCTTTAAAATTCCCTCATGTCGAATGAGGATCTTGTCTGATGCTGATCTATCTGATTTCCCATAGTTAAGATCATTGTATTATTGGCTTTTATGATGGTATAGTTCTCCTAGCTTACATGGAACACCAATTTTCTCCATTTCCTCCCAAATTTGAACAAATTTTGTTTTCTCCACGCCTCTAGTTGGATGTACCTTGTCATAATATTGTGCAATTCTTTGAATTTCACGAAACATCTTAAAAAATGTTCTGATCCCAGCATGGTGAGAACAATATACAAGCTTGGCCATTGAGACAGGAGTCAACTGTAATTGGAAGCAACAGTTTTTGAGGGTAGGAATTATTGAAATACTAAGAAGCTTAATTTCTAGTTAAGATCCAATCATGAAAGTGTGTACCTTTTCATCATTTCTTCTGTCAATGGGATAGTTCTTCACAATAGTCATATTTCTAGTAGATAAGTTTGGTTGAATGCTTGTAATATGCTCATCTAACTTTTATTCCCATCCTTTTCTTGGTTCCAAAGCGGGATTCAACTCTTATGGTAAAGTTCAAGAACATAGTTAGATTAGGAATGTTTTGGCAAGATATAAACATTAATTTCAAAACTTGTAATAAATTTGCACAGCTTACAAGCAACAATTCTGTTGACATTACCGAACATTCAGAAACACTACGAATAGTATCTCCTTCTCCAATGTTGATTTCATATGTAACCATGTGTATTGTTTTCTTATGGCATGTGCACCAAGGACAAAAATTATTTCCCATTGGAGAAACACTATTATTGCATACTAAACTACATATGGCCACTAGATCATGACACTCGAACAAATTAATTTTCACAACCCTTCCATCTACCATAGTGATGCCATCTTCTGAAAGCTTATTTATCTGTTTCATTAAGTTCTCATTTCAGGATCAACAGGATGTGCTAAAACTTGTCTATATTCTTATTTTCCATCCCATTTTCCAAGGCTTACACAAGACATCAATCCATTGTCTTCTAGTAACTCAAATAATATCTCATATGCCTGCCCACCTCGATCATAATGTATGCAAGAATCAATACCAAGTTTGAAAGAAACTTCATTGACTATAGTTCCATACTATTTTTCAAACGATTCAACCATAAAGAGGCATATGACTTTACGTGCTTGACCCTAAATCCATATGTGAAACCATCAGTTCTCTCCCTATCCATATTAATATCCTCGGCTTCTTTGCTCCACTTTTTCATTTCGCTACAAATTGATATTGGATTAACCCCCTTTAGTACACCATGAGCATCAATTCTCTTAAGACATTGCAAATCCTTATGAGTCATGCTTGATTCGATAAATACTGAACCATGTTCCTCGACATAAAATCCTTACGAATTTCTGCCACAACAATTGATCGAATTTTATAAAGGAATCCATTTAGATGTTCAAGAAAATCCTCAATTTTAGATTCTTCATTATAGTTTTTGCTCATGAAGTACCCGATTCCATCAATAATGTTATTCTCATCTACATCTTCAATCGATTTTCCAGAAAAACCCAATTTCTTTAAATTTTGTCTTCCCCTCATTTAGTCTGTGGTTATACCATCCCGGTCGCTTCTTAAAATGCAATAAGTATGTACTTAAGCAGTTTGCTAGTGACCTTCTCTTAGCATTTGTAGTTTCATTTTCTGAAAACCCTTATGGCATTTCTGCTACAGCTTGACCAATTGTAGAATTTTGTTTTTTTGTAGTTGCATTTCTGTCCATTTGTTCATGAAATGCAATTATTTCAGTTGTTTCATGTCTTCCACTTGCATCCAAGTTCATAAGAGTTTCATTTTCCAATTGCTGCCCATTGGGCTCTACACTTTGATTCCCTTCATTAGTTAATGCAGTCAAAGGTTCCCTAGGTTGTTGAGAAACACAACCTACACTTTGCTCAGAGTGATTTGTAACAATAGTAGCATCAATCACTGATCTTTGAGGGAAAAGTAGGGCCTCATTCTGTAAAACTGGTTTCATTCTTTGGTACAGATTTTTATTTTGCAACTCAACGTTCAATGTAATGGCATCCTGTAATGGGACCCTCCCATTCTCTGGAACAGAGTTCATTCTTTCATAAATATTTCCACTTTGTGCATTAACATTCCCTTCAAATGCAATTGGAGACAAAGTTTGCCTCTGTTGTCCAGCAACATTGTTGTTTGTCATTGGTTGCTTACATTGAGGACATTGAGTTTGAAGAATGGTTGGATGATTGCTTGTTGTTAGAGGGAAACTTGTGGACTCGTTCTGTGGTATGGAGTTCTGATCTTGAAATCCTTGACATTGTCCATGAGCAACACATTGCGTTGTCTTTTTACCTCTACCATGAGTGAATTGAAGTATAATGTCACGTGGTTCCAAAGTTGGAAGTTTTGAGTAATCTAGACCCTTACGTCGACCTCTTTTTCGAGGAATATTTTGTTGAGATGGCTCATTTGAATTATACGTTGATGATATACTCTACAAAATAAACAAAAACAATCAATATTGGCATTAGATTTCAGATATAATTTCTCTAATTAAATAAAACTAAAATATATCATAAATGTAATTTAGGTGGACAGGGCTTTGGGCATGTGGAAGATAAAAGAAAATATCAATGGAGAAGTTCAAGAATTTTACCACAGACCGTTCATAAAATGACCAGATTTGACAGAGGCTCTTCAACAACTTCAGGATCTTTCCTTTTTTTTCCCTTTTTGTTATTTCACAGAATTTTGTCTCACCCAGTTTTTGGCTCTTTTTTCAGAATTCAGAGTCCTTCTCAGAGGACAATTTTTTCATAATATGTAATTATGTCTATTAAACAAGAAGATAGTGTTTTAAAGGATTAGTATTAGAAATGTAAAAAGCTAAATGCATCAGAAGCATAAAAGAAGACTACAGGTCTATCCAAAAGGAAATAAATATCATAAATACACTCCTTACAAAGTGTATCTACAGAATGTAATTTTGTTCTCATTGGATGAAATAAAATTACGCTTTTTTCCCAGGAAAAAAAATAATTTTACACTCAAATTAACTTGTAATTTTACACTCAAATTTTACTTGTAATTTTACACTCAAATTTTACTTGTAATTTTACACTCTAAGTAACGTAATGTTGTGCAACAAAAATTCAAATTTATGCCATTTTGCACCCTTCCATAAAATCAGTTCACTCTACCATTGACTACTTTTTGAGACAAAGTCTCTGGTCAAGGAGATATTTTCCATCCAAAACAACCATTCAGCATGTTTTGCAACCTCCTAGAAAAATTCTCACCATTGGAAAAATTGGTTAAGTATTGAAAAATGGTTTAAGTAGGCTTGGGAAAATTCCCACCATTTCCCACCTATGAGGGATAATTTTTTTAGGAAAGCATCGGATTGCAGGTAGATGAATTATGAACATGACCATTGGATCATTTTTAAAAAACGGTCTCTTGTAAAGAAAATATTGGTTGTTGTCATTTGCATCCAGCGCTCTAGGTGAGTTTCGTGACATGGGTTATGTCAAAACCCAAAATTTTCGAAAAATTTAAATTTTTTAAAATAGCATGTAATATAATTAAATGCAGTCATTTAACTGTTTTGATTAGATTAAATGAACATAAATGTGTCTGAAGTATCTGTTATTGTACTTAAATTTTAATATGAGTTTTATTTACAGTTACTAATTGTTTTCTGTTCTGCAACCACAAGGGGGATTTTCCATGTCAGACTGGGCTTACTTAGCTTCCGAGCTAATGCATCGAATTGTCTTTCTCTTACAGATATACAGGTAATGTGCGGGTTGCTACATTTAAATCTTTAAAGTATTAAAATTCAATTAGCTGTACCAATCGTTCAGTAAAGTGTCTAAGCATGCTAGCCAGGTTATCAAGTGTTTAAAGGTAGAACCCTTCCTGTGATCTTTAGTTTTTACTCGTTCAGTTATCACATCATACCAGTTTTAAAGTTAGAATGTATTTTGATTTGCAACTGCAATGGTAAGGGATCTGGTGTGGTCAAAATATAATTTGCTTGTTTCTAGCATTTGCAAGATATTCTATCAGTTACATATCTCCTCTTAACATCTCAGGATTTATATGGATTGATAAAATATTCTTATGTCTATGATTGAAAATGGTTTAGGAATTATAAGCTACCTTGAGTAAACTCACCTACTTGTTATAAGAAATCTGAAAAAATGAAGTGATTGTTAATGCATCGTAACAATAAGTGAAAAGGTTTTAAGTAACCCTGATCCAAAGTTAAGAACTATGAAACTGGAATCCTAAAAGTGGAAGTCACCTAAGAAGGACTGGCAAGTCCTATACCATCTGTGTACAGCTATCGCATTTAGCATCATGGTAGCATAAATGTAACAGCTAAATCCAATATCAATTCATTATCTCATAGACTTAAGGAAAAGATCTATGTCCTTCACATGAGATTAGGGTGATTGGCAATGTCGTGGTAGGTTTTTATGAACCAAATAGAGCTTGCATTGCACCCTGATCATTATAACTTTTCTTTTATGCAAATACATTTTCTCTATGTCTAGAATACACCAAGGTTGAGTTTTGAACGATGTTTATATCGCATGAATTAGTAAGTCAAGGTTTAATCTATACAATGCAAGATTTAAAGGTATTATCCTAATGTTTTGATTGATAAAGGAATGACATATGAACTATGTTATTTCAACCTTTATGGATAATCATGCAAATAATTCTATTACTCATGCTATGATTTTTATTTCTGAAACAATGATGAATCCTCATCGTAATTTTAAACATTATTAATAATGCATAACTTTGTTGTTGTAGGGCAAGGTATTTACGTCCATTAGGCAAACTTCGAAGGCATTGTTTCACATGGATTATATGATGGGTTTAAATTATGGTGTCTCGACCATATTAAAATATCCAAGCTATGATTATCCCTTGATTTGGTGTACCCATGCTATGATTTTAATTTGAATCACAAACAATTTGAAACTCATCGTGGAACATTGGATCATCGACCCACTGCATGGAAAATATTTTAAGTGCTACGTGGTTGATCTTGAGCCATGCATTTGGTGATATATAGCAGTTGACTAACCCTACTCTATCATTTCCCTTTGCCTTCGGGCTTGGTCGCTCTGCGAACCCTTCTGTCTGAGTTTTGCTGTTACAGTGTACTAGTAGCTTCTATGCTTTCTCGAACCTTTGTATTTGTCCACTGTATCGTTTGGAACTCGTTGTATTTTTGCTGTTGACAGATATAATCTTGTTAAACGCCCAGGGTTTACCTGTGCTGCTGTTTCTGTGGGCTAGTAGTTTCTATGCTGCTCCCAGCTCTCGTGCTTGCTCATTGTATCGTTTGGAGCCTTTAAATTTGGCTGTTGAAAGCTATAAGTGTGTTGAGAAAATCTAGGGTTTATCCCTTTTCTTCCTTTACAGGTCTGGTCATGGCATGAGGGTAGCGTCTGACTTGCTTTTGTCCTGGCTCCCATCATGGAAGGTATCCTTTGATATTACCAGCTCATTCCTTTCATGACCAGGGTGGGGTTTTTCATTTAAGTATCTCATGGCTTATCAGGCCATTACCGTGGTTGCAACTTCTCTAAATTCGTTGGTAAGCTATAAAATTGCTTTATCGTTTTTTCCAGTTTTAAAAGAATTTGCTTTGTTTCTAAGAAAGAAAATTTGGTAACTAATTCGATTATGTCCTATGCAGGTCCTGGCTACTTTGAAGGTGTAAAAGACTCAACCCTCGGCACTTGGGTCTTACCTGGTAAGCCTGGTTTCACCATGGCGTTTCCTCCTTGCTGGTTGTCTGTATGGTTAGGATTTTGGTTTGAGCGTAGTGACACAGTGGTTACAGCAGCCTTGCTCAATCTTTTTAACTGTATGTTTAAATGACATATTAAGGGTTTAACCCTGTGTTGTATTAGGGTGTTACGGCTTCGGTCAATGTTGTCATTATTCGCCTTCTTTTGGTATTTAGGGTTTTTCTAAAGAAGAAAAATGTTGTATATATAAAAAGATGAGAATGACGGTGACCTGTTGGTAGATGAGATTATGGCCTCGCCCCTTTGTTTTATTACTGTGCTGTTAAAAATGTGAAGGGTTTCACTCAGGGTTTGGTAATATGTTTGGTTATAGACCTTACTGTGTAAAAGAACTTTGGTAATATGATGTATTATTGGTACTCCTGTATACTTGAGTTGGGTGTGGTGTATAATTTAAATGCTTGTTCCATTACTGCGATTTTGACTCTGTAGGTAAAATGAGAACCCAGTAAAAGATACTATTATGATACTGAAGCTTCGGCAATGAGCTCGAATACTGTTCTGATTGTTTCTACTGTTATAAAGTTAATAACTAGGTTACTTCTCTGCTGGTAATTTCATGTTGTAGAACTGGGATGATAGGGTTCCATTCAACACTCCACAGTCGTGATTTCATTTAATTGCTCATTCTGTTGTTATGATTAAGACTCTGTCGAAATAGAGAGTTTAGGGGAAGTTAATACTATACTGTTTAAGCTCGATACTGAGCCCAATAGGGTTCTGCTAAATCTTTTGTTTTTAAAACAATGACTAAGTTATTTAACAGAGTTAAAATTCTTTATGAAATTCTCTGTTAGGGTTTGGGATATTGATTAGGTTGAAAAGTAAAGATTTGTTTAAATTTAATTAGGGTTTGTGCATTGGTGTAGATAACCTAACTGTGGCTACAATTTCTATGCAATGTTAATTATCTTGATATCAGTACTGTATCTTCTATTGTTAAAAGTATCATTATTGTTTCCTACAATTGTTTATTTAATTTTGTAATATGTAGAGTACAACTGTTTATATGTAACCCTTGCTTATCTATTCAATAATTATAATCAGACTAGGTCTATAATTGTATTAATAAACTAATAATGAAAGTCTTACAGTTGTGTTGAATACTTGATAGATACGTTGTTATAAATGTAATAATAAGTTACTACTTAAGTATTACTATTATATTGAATACAATATAAATACCTAGTTAGTAATAGTTACTCCTTCGCTGATAACCACAGTAACATTGCCAAATCTGACTATGGCTATTCTGAGATTTTAACTTTCTAATCAATTACTCCTCGGACATATAGGAATTAAACACAACCTACATTCATTCATAGTTAATAAACATAAAGGAATAAAATAACAATCATAAAGCAATAAAATAACAGAACCTGTATAAGCTGTAGACAACAACAGCAATGGGAGGCTGTTCCTCCCTACCAACTCCTGGAGAGTGCCCAGACAACACTTCTCAGGACCCCCGAGCTTGCTCTGATCTCCCTGGTTGGAACTAGGTGTAGCAAGTAAATTCTCTCAGCCAAATAAGCTATAATGGAACCAATTTACCGCAGCATTCCTCTCAAACAACTTCCTTACTGTATATTTCCCTCTTCCTCAATGGGACTCCTGAATAACATTCACCTGAATGTATTCTCCCTCCAGAACAATTCGAACCCTCAGCTCAGTTCATTGAGTACTATTTAAAATATTGCCTAGGTCTTTGTTGGGTTAACTGTCATTAATGAGCCACCTGCTCTGATTCCACTTCCTTGGGGAATCATGACCCCAAATATAGGGAAGTTGCCACCTGCAACTTAGGAAGTGTTTGAGGATGCTGCCACTTGTCATTTTCCTTTCCACCTAGTTCCATCGACCAGTTTGACCAGTAACCTCTTTTTAACAACTCTCCCATGATGTTGTCTCCATAGTCTATTTATTAATAATAAAATATTCTGAATTACATTCCATTTCTAGTGACTCTGCTGAGTCATCAATTCCTACTTAGCATTAAATTTAACATAATGTCTCAAGAATATAATAAAACAATTACATAATTTTTACAAAATTGGGGTATGTGACAGGTTAACCCCCTCTCGTGGATCCTAAATTTGGCAATTGTGGAGGAGATTAACACCTGCAGGTTTTGGTCTAACAGCAATCGTGCTCCAACAAATGGTATCAGAGTGACAGGTCTCAAGTTCAAAACTCACCTAGGTAATGCCGGGGGGGAGATTGTTGGCATTTGCGTCCAGTGCTCCCCGGGAGTTTCGTAACATGGGTTAACTCCCTCTCGTGGATCCTAACTTTGGCAATTGTAGCGGAGATTAACACCTGCAATTTTTGGTCTAGGGACAATCGTGCTCCAACATTGGCTTGCCAAAATAGCCACTCATCCTGTTTTGCATCTAAAACTGGCCTAAATGGCCTTAGGAAAATGAATTCCATTTCTCACATTTGGTGGATAAAAAATTTCTGAGAGAATAAGCTGGTAGGTGGATGATTTATTCCCTTGATCATTGAATTATTTTCGAAACAAAGGCTCTGGTAAAGGAGATATTTTCCTGCCAAAACAACCATTCATCTTGTTTTTCACCTTAAAAGAACCATGCTCGCCATTGAAAAAAATGTCAAGTATTGAAAAAAAATGGCTCGAGTAGGCTTGGAAAAATGCCCACCATTTCCCACTCGTGAGGGATAATTTTTTTAGGAAAGCATCAGATTGCAGGTGGATGACTTATGAACATGACCAATGGATCATTTTTGAAAAAGGGTCTCTGGTAGAGAAAATACTGGCCTTCCAAAACAACCACTCACCCTATTTTTCATCTAAAACTGGCCTAAATGGCCTTAAGAAAATGATCTCCATTTCTCACATTTGGTGGATAAAAAATTTCTGAGAGAATAAGCTTGTACGTGGATGATTTATTCCCTTGATCATTGACTTATTTTTGAAACAAAGTCTCTGGTAAATGAGATATTTTCCTTCCAAAACAACCATTCATCTTGTTTTGCACCCTAAAATAGCCATGCTCGCCATTCGAAAAATTGTCCAGTATTGAAAAAATGGCTCGAGCAGGCTTGGAAAAATTCCCACCATTTCCCACCTGTGAGGGATAATTTTTTTAGGAAAGGATCAGATTGCAGGTGGATGACTTATGAACATGACCAATGGCTCATTTTTTAGAAAGGGTCTCTGGTAAAGAAAATATTGGCCTGCCAAAACAATCACTTAGCTTGTTTTGCATCTAAAACTGGCCTAAATGGCATTAGGAAAATGCCTGCTATTTCTCACATTTGGTGGATAAAACATTTTTGAGAGAATACGCTGGTAGGTGGATGATTTATTCCCTTCATCATTGACTTATTTTCAAACAAAGTCTCTGGTAAAGGAGATATTTTCCTGCCAAAACAACCATTCATCTTGTTTTGCACCCTAAAAGAACCATGCTCGCCATTGGAAAAATTGTCAAGTATTGAAAAAAAGGGCTTAAGTAGGCTTGAGAAAATGCCCACCATTTCCCACCCGTGAGGGATAATTTTTTTAGGAAAGCATCATATTAGAGGTGGATGAATTATGAACATGACCACTGGCTCATTGTTTAAAAATGGTCTATGGTAAAGAAAATATTGGCCTGCCAAAACAACCACTTAGCCGATTTTGCATCTAAAACTGGCCTGAATGGCCTTAGGAAAATGCTCACCATTTCTCACATTTGGTGGATAAAAAATTTCTGAGAGAATAAGCTTGTAGGTGGATGATTTAGTCCCTTGATCATTGACTTATTTTAAAAACAAAGTCTCTGGTAAATGAGATATTTTCCTGCCAAAACAACCATTCATCTTGTTTTTCACCCTAAAAGAACCACGCTTGCCATTGGCAAAATTGTCAAGTATTGAAAAAAAGGCTCGAGTAGGCTTGGAAAAATTCCCACCATTTCCCACCTGTGAGGGATAATGTTTTTAGGAAAGCATTAGATTGCAGGTGGATGACTTATGAACATGACCAATGGCTCATTTTTGAAAAAGGGTCTCTGGTAAAGAAAATATTGGCCTGCCAAAATAGCCACTCAACCTGTTTTTCATCTAAAACTGGCCTAAATGGCCTTAGGAAAATGCCCACCATTTCTCACATTTGGTGGATAAAAAATTTCTGATAGAATAAGTTGGTAGGTGGATGATTTATTCCTTTGATCATTGACTTATTTTTGAAACAAAGTCTTTCGTAAAGGAGATCTTGTCTTTCCAAAATAACCATTCATCTTGTTTTGCACCCTAAAAAAATTGCTCGTCATTGGAAAAATTGGTTAAGTATTGAAAAAAATGGCTCGAGTAGCGTTGGGAAAATGCCCACCATTTCTCATCTGTAAGGGAAATGTTTTTTAGGAAAGAATTAGCTTGCAGGTGGATGATTTATGCACTTGACCACTATATTAGTTTTGAAACAATGTCTATGGTCAATAAAATATTGGCCTTCCAAAATAGACACTCGGCCTGTTTTGCACCTAAAAATGGCCTAAATGGCCTTAGGAAAATGCCCGCCATTTTTCACCTTTGAGGGATAAATTTTTTATGAGAGCATAATTTTGTAGGTGGATGATTTGTGAAATTTACCATTGGTTGATTTTTGAAACAAAGTCTCTAGTCAAGGAGATATTTTCCTGCCAAAACGGCCATTCATCTTTTTTTGCACCCTCAAAGAAAAATGCTCACCATTGGAAAAATTGGTTAAGTATTGAAAACAATGGCTTGAGTAGCATTGGGAAAATGCCCACCATTTCTCATATGTGAGGGAAATTTTTTTTCGGAAAGAATCAACTTGTAGGTGGATAATTTATGCACTTAACCATTGGATCAATTTTGAAAACAAGTATATGGTCAATAAAATGTTGGCCTGCCAAAACAACCACTTAGCCTGTTTTGCACCTAAAACTGGCGTAAATGGCCTTAGGAAAATGCCTTTCATTTTTCACCTTTGATGGATAATTTTTTTATGAGAGCATAAGTTTGTAGGTGGATGATTTATTCACATTACCATTGTCTGATTTTTGAAATAAAGCATCTGGTAAAGGAGATATTTACCTGCCAAAATGACCATTCATCTTGTTTTGCACCCTCAAAGAAAAATGCTTGCGATTGGCAAAATTGGTTAAGTATTGAAAAAAATGGCTTGAGTAGCATTGGGAAAATGCCCACCATTTCTCATCTGTGAGAGAAATGTTTTTTAGGAAAGCATCAACTTGCAGGTCGATGGTTTCTGCACTTGACCACTGGATCAGTTTTGAAAACAAGTCTATGGTTAAGAAAAGATTGGCCTGCCAAAACAACCACTCAACCTGTTTTGCACCTAAAATTGGCCTAAATGGCCTTAGGAAAATGCCCGCCATTTCTCATATTTCAGGGATAAAAAATTTCTGAGAGCATAAGTTTATTAGTGGATGATTTATTCAATTTAAAATTGACTCATTTTGCAAAAAACGACTTTGGTCATGGAGATATTTTCCTGCGAAAACGGCATTCATCTTGTTTTTCACCCTCAAAGAAAAATGTTTGCCATTGGAAAAATTGGTTAAGTGTTGAAAAAAGGGGCTTAAGTAGCATTGGGAAAATTCCCACCATTTCTCACCTGTCAGGGAAAGTTTTTTAAGGAAAGCATAAGCTTGTAGGTGGATGATTTATGCACTTGACCATTGATCAAGTTTGAAACAAAGTCTATGGTCAATAAAATATTGGCCTTCCAAAACAACCACTCGGCCTATTTTGCACCTAAAAATGGCCTTAAACCAATGCCCGCCATTTCTCATATTTCAGGGATAAAACAATTCTGAGAGCATAAGTTTGTTGGTGGATGATTTATTCAAATTAAAATTGACTCATTTTGCAAAAAAATGACTTTGGTCATGGATATATTTTCCTTCCAAAATAGCCATTCATCCTTTTTTGCACCCTCCCATAAAAATGCTCCCTATTGGAAAAATTGGTTAAGTGTTGAAAAAAGGGGCTTAAGTAGCCTTGGGTAAATGCCCACCATTTCCCACCTATGAGGGATAATATTTTTAGGAAAGCATCATATTGCAGGTGGATGACTTATGAACATGACAACTGACTCATTTTTGAAAAAGGGTCTCTGGTAAAGAAAATATTGGCCTACCAAAACAACCACTCGGCCTGTTTTGCATCTAAAACTGACCTAAATGGCCTTAGGAAAATGTCCGCCATTTCTCACATTTGATGGATAAAACATTTCTGAGAGAATAAGTTGGTAGGTGGATGATTTATTCCCTTGATCATTGAGTTATTTTTGAAACAAAGTCTCTGGTAAAGGAGATATTTTCCTGCCAAAACAACCATTCTGCTTGTTTTGCACCCTCCTAGAAAAATGTTTGCCATTGGAAAAATTGGTTAAGTGTTGAAAAAAGGGCTTAAGTAGCCTTGTGTAAGTGCTCTCCATTTCTCACTTGTGAGGGATAATTTTTTAGAAAAGTATAATCTTGTACGTGGATGATTTATAAACTTGATCATTGGCTCAGGTTTTAAAACAAGTCTATGCTGAAGATAATATTGGCCTTCCAAGACAACCACTCAGCCTCTTTTGCATCTAAAACTGGCCATAATGGCCATAGGAAAATTCCCACCATTTCTCGGGATAAATTTTTTTTGGGAGCATAAGTTTGTAGGTGGATGATTTATTCACTTGACCATTGACTTCTTCTGGAAAAAGAGTCTAGTAATGGAGATATTTTCCTCCCAAAACATAAATTTGGCATGTTTTACACTTCTAGGAAAAATGCTTGCCGGTGTTGAAAAACATGGCTCAAGTAGACTTGGGATAAAAAATTATCTCCTCTGAGGGATAAAGAATTTATGAAAGAATCATCTTGCATGTGGATGATTTACGCACTTGACCATTGTCATTGCATTTCATAAAAACATCATTTCCAGAAATTTAGAGAGTCAACCAATCAATTTATATAATCACTGTTAAATTCATAATTCTGATGAATTTTCTAGTATGCACGACATACCTTCAACCCAATGAAAGTTTCAAAAGAAGTTTCTTCTTCGATGAATTTCCAGGAATTGTCTTTGTTGTGAGTCATCTTGATGGCCAAAGGTAAGGATGGATACAGTGGCATGTTTTTCGTTCTTTCATGACCATGCCAAATATCACCGCCAAAAAAAAAGATTTTCGAAAAACATTCTCAATATTATTTCTTCCATGAATTTTTTTCTAAAATCATTATCGGTTTAATTTCTTCCCTGGATTATTTTTCAATTCCCCTCCAAATGGGTGATCGGGTGTGAATTCTCAACCAATTTCAATTTAGGATAAGTTTCACAGTTTATTACCAATCATATCATGCTCAGGAATGGATGCTCCACCACTCCTATCACATAATTGCGCCACCGTTTTCTTAAATACTTAGAAATTAAAAACTATTTTACTTGCAAGTTTCACTTATGGAATACGCTAGTTATTGACTATGATTTAGAGTTTCAAGTCTCTTACACCCACCTTCATAGCTTCATAACTCTTCTTGAACTTGTGTTAACTCTTCTATTTGCCGGAAAATGTCCCAATTTTCCGGCATATGGTCCCCATTCAAATTTTTATGGCTACATACTTTTGCGATTAGTTGACTCACTCACCGTCTTCACAATAAAAAATATTATTTCCTCAACCATGTGGAGAATTTTAACCAATAAAAAAAAAATCTTTTTACAAAGAAAGCATCTTAAAAGCATATTTTGGAATTGTTACTAATGAAATAGGATACGTGCTAGTTATGGGTAGAATGCTATGTACCATGGCATTGACGTGCTACATGATTCATTATTCACCATTCAACAAAGGTGAAGTGTTGTGAAACCTTCATCATTATCATCAAACGATTTGTTTTGGGTGCAAACACCACCTCTATTAGGAAATAACATATTGGTTTTGTAAGTATAAATAATCTTCACAACTTAGGCTTAAATTGTGTGCAAACTATTCATAATCTTTTATGCTCCTACATCAATGAAAATATTATTTTCATCATGCATTTAATCTTTTCATGACCTCATTTAATATGTGTTCGGTTGTAACACATGTTTTATTTTTATTTTTGTATATGCCTAGAAGCTACAAGAAAAATCACTAGTAAACTAAAACCAATGTATTCATAAATGCTCTTCAGAAATGCCAAAATAAGAAGATATGAAATCCAAACAAATAGTACAACAATCAAAGCTACTAATAAATTTGTATATTGTCACATACATGCATATACTCATGCAAGGCATCATGATGGAATGCGTTTTTTTAGTATTCAAACTTATATAGTTTGTAAGCCTATTCTTCCATAACTAGTAGCTCAAAGGAATATGGTTGAGCTATGTTGTGATGTGTTTGTATGCAAAGATTTCCTAGTCTATGTAATCAAGCATGCATGGAGTCAAAATATCCTTCATCAAAACCATCCCAATCAACGGTCTTAACAATGCACAAGAAATCAAATGGATACCAACAATCTAAGTATCAAGGCAAATGGAAGATATAACCATATTTTTCTTGTTTTAAATGGTATTTTTGGGGATATAAAACAAAGTATGGATGGTCAACCAAAACCAATATTTGGCCAAAAATACAAACTTTTAAAAATACCCATAAAATACAAACTTTTTAAAATCCGCATAAAATTTGTGAATGTGTCATCTATATGTGAGCATTAGGATTTTATTTTAGCCCATTGTGGTTAATGGGAAATAGACAAAAATTCATGTCTATGAAAGGCCATAGTATTCAACCAAGGAGTATTTTCAAGTTCATGGAAAATAGGTAAATCAAATGGTTAAAATTTACAACAATTAGGGTTAAGAAAAATAACCCAACTATGCCTAAAATCAATATATTCATGTATGCAACAACAAAAGGTAAAAAAATATTTAGTGGATACTGAGCTTACCTTATTTTTTTTTTTGTGTGGATGTGTATTCCTTGTAGTTGTGTTGTCCATGGAAGAATGAGATCACCATATCACCTTCTTTGAAACAAGGGCATCAATATAAAGACAAAAACATAATACAAGGAAAACAAAAACAAATTGTGAAATCATTTTTTTGTATTTGATGTCTTTGTAAATAAGACATTGTTTGATCGGAAAAATGAGGTGATGAAAATGACAAACCCATACCAGACATAACCGTTTGAGAGTAGTTCAAAATTCTATATATGAAAATTGCTAGGTTTTATAGTGCCTTACTTTGCCAAAACTTCTTTGAGTCATTTCACTAAACAACATAGTTCAAATTATGGAGTCCTCTTACAAGTACTTGGTACTCAACTTGGAGATTTCTATGCAGAGCAAGCTTAAGAGTGATATGGTTTGTAAATAATTAAACCTGAAGCAAAATTGATGTTTTAGTTGAGAGGACTTTTTTTTAGACAAATTGTAATTAGATAGTGGAAATTGACAAAAGTTTTTAATACGAGGGATTCAAGGTTTCCTTACATATTTAGATCTGTTAAAATGGCTTGGAGGGAGCAAGCAAAAATAGAGTAGCTTCTTTTAGATTTCATAGATCTTAGCAGCACATAGTCTGTCCATGATTGATTTTTTTACAGTTGAGTAATTTTGGTCGTGCCCATTAAAAGGAAACACAAATTTTTCAATCAACCAAAGATATTGATATGGATGAAAAAGTGGAGAGGTCAACTGAAAACACCATTGTTCACAAGTAGGATGGATCAATACCAATCAATCGTATAGTATAATCAATGAGATAGTAAAGTCAATTATATAGTAGAATCAATGAAATAGTAAAGTTATTTGTGTGTTCATTATTCAAATCAAAAAAATCTCATCAATAATTGAAGAATGTATGAATCTATGAAATAGAAGAATCGAACCAAAGAAACAATGTGAAATAGGGAAATCAAACTAATTGTATAGAAAGAGGCAAACCAATTTTCAAATCAAAATGACTTATTTGCAGAAAGGTGGGATGATAAAGAACCATCCACAATGGATTTAATAAATCATAATCGAAGAATCCATGAATATGTGCAATAGAAGAATTGAATCGAATAATCAATGAAATAGAAAATTAGACCTAGAAAATTAGACCAACTCTATCAAACAATCTTTCAAATGAAAGTGACTAATTTGCACAAATGGCCAGTTGATAAAGATGAGGGTTGATCCACAATGGATTTCACCATCCACAAACATAGTGCTTGAAAATCCATATGATGCCATCCACAAACAAAGATCTCGAAAATTAAAAATAAATTTTGCTTGAAAAAAACAAAATTTATTGAAGTTAATGTTTCCATATATAAACAATTCATAATAAAGTCTCCTCTCACGGTTATTTCATTTAGATTATTAATGCTTCAACAAAAGAATTTCATTAGAAATTTTCTATCTCACTATCGGGTTAGTAGCGGGTTAGTGGTGCAACATGAACAATTTTAGATGGGATACATAAGTTGCAACATACAACCGAACAAACAAGGGAATTACAAACAAAATCTTTGAATCACACCCACTTTTAGTTATACCTACATGAATTTTCTTGTCCCGCGCCTTAAAACACGCAAAAAATTAAACTTGTCCATATGGGTTGCTTCCTTCTGTATTTCATAATAGAGATTGAGTGCTTTCTGAAAGAACCTATTCTTAGAATACATTTGATCACTATATTCCAATGGAACACATCCGGTTCAGTGACGTTTTCAAACACCTGGCGTACATTCTCCACAATATCACATTTGGAATACAAATTCACAAGCTCTATTTTTTTTTGTTTTAGTCCTGTTATAATCATATGAGAATGGAGTTGCTTACCTTCTCACGCAACCTCCAATGAAGTGCACGCTTGCAATACCTAGGTAAATGTGTTATACATATCGTGAAAGGCATACATTTCTTCATTCAAACAACCCTCTTGACATAGTGGGATGATGGTGTTATTAGATTCAGACAGATACTTGGGTTTCGAAGGTAGATGGGTTTGGACTCTTTAACACATATTCTTTAAGAGAATTCTCACACCTTGACTCTATGTTTTTCCTCTTGGCCATCTCACTAGACTTCGGTCAATGGCGATTCATCCTCTTCTCACAAACACATGAATTGTTGTTTTCAATTGGGACTTCCATGGCTCATTAGTCAAAATCATAAAGATTCTATTATTTTTCATTAAGAAAATCATGTGAGCATGTTAAACTAAGCCGAACAAATTGTTACTCAGTAATTATAGTCAATTAAAAAGGGAGATTCATGTGTGCATGTCTCAGCAACATGCCCATGAGGGTTTCACTCGTTATAGGATACGACTTAATGCATAAAGAGCTCTCATATAATGACTTTGTTAATAGGTGAACAAGAATTTCTTCTTTCAAATATAGTATATGAGGAATACAAAGGAGTGACAAAAGAAACCCTATATGATAAGAGCACCATATAAAAATTGCACAAAACATATTTGGGTTAGAAAGCATGTCATAAATTCTTCTAGGAAATTTCCTTTGTCTTTTGTGAACCAAAATTTGATGAAGCAAAGCTTGAAACTGGACTTTCCACCCAAAACGTCCCTAGTCTACAAGCATAAACAGGTGCAAAATTTTTGGATCCACCTCAAATCCTTAAATTCCATGAAACATGTCAGATTGATGTTTTATATATGATAAGATTAAATCCTTATTCCTATTTGCATACCTTATTTTGTGTACTATCCTCACTCTCTAGTGATGATCCCTCGTCCTCTGTGAACCCCTACCTCTTTGTGTCTCAAGCCTTGTCTGCGGCAAAGCAAGAAATCCACTAAATCCTTAGCTCTGTGCAAAGCTATTTAGTGAAGCGAATAGGTTGAGGTCCTTTCTATAAAGCCTTGAATTTTCTCCACCTTAACACGAAAAAAACCATTTCCACTAGTTTATTTTTGTATTTTCTTTCGTTACTTGTTTTGTACATAGTATAACTATAACTAATGTTTTATATAAATTATAGCATGTATTGTAACTAATATATATTATAATATTATATATTAAAAATAATGTGTAATATAAATTATATAATAGAACTAATAGTCAAGGATACGGTGGTCTGTTGGTGGGGATAGATGGATTTCATTCCATCCACCCGGGTTCAATTCCGTTGAGACATCTTCTAGCTTGGATGACCGAATGACAGTTTGCTCGACCTACCATCCACAATATGTCGGGAAGTTTGTTGATATTTCCCGTGCATGTAAGCTTTCCTTGATTCCTTCAGAATAGTAGGAAGGCGATTTTTCCGCGTGAAAAAAAAATAGAACCAATAAATAAAACATGTATCAAAAGTATTATATTTTATATATAAAACTAATGTCTAATATAACTTATATAATAGTATCAATAACTAATATTTAGTCATGACGGTTTTGGTTATAGATCTCCACTTTGTGAACATTTTCCCTTGACAAGTTTACTTTATTTTGATACTTTTTTCATCCTCAGATTCCTCACTCTTCATCCTCATGAACGAGAAATAATTCTTGAACTATGAAAACAATCATAAATAGGGATTTTCATAAAATTCCCTTGTCATTTTACAATGACTATTAGTAATTATAAGTAGTATATTTAAACCCCTACGAGCATGGCAATGCCTCCTTCCAAAATTCCATTATCTATCTGATTGGTCATTCTTCTTGGCACCAATGTTGTAGCAGGTGTACTTATAATGCAATTCATTTTGGAATCCAACATCATCATCCATGGTTCTACTTTGATATATCTTTAATTTATCATTTATCTTAGCATAGGTGTAGCAACCGGTGGACCTCTACTCCACTAACCTCTATTAAATTTACAATTAGTAATCCCTTTAAACCACAATCCCCCAAAACTAATTCCTATTCTTGTAGTTTTTATCTAGTCATATATTGTTTATCCCTGGACTAAATTAGTCGTTTAAGTTAGTCATTTTTAGTTGTGTCACTTAAAATTGTGCAAATTTGGTAGCATTTAGCTTAAGAAAATTGTCATGACTAACTTTTTTGGTCGTATAGTCGTAAGTTTGCCAGACTATACTAGTGCAAGGATGATGCACCACAGTTTCCCATGTATGCTCCCAATGTGATGGTATCCCTAGTTTCCTATGGGGAGGTAGTGTGGGAACCCCTCCTTGAATGGGGGTATCCCTTGCAACCTGAGATACTGCCTAAGGGTTCTTAGTTCCGCAATGGTTAGTGTTTTATGATGTACTAAAAGTAAGGTTGAAGGGAAAAAAACACAATTGATAGATGCGAAAATATGATAATCACAATAACATATGCAATATGGTGCAAGTGAAAAAGTGAGTGTATAGTTTCATGAATGTTGCCAAGAGTAGGTTCTTTTTAATTACATTTAGATGATATTTTTGTTATAAAAAGGGGCAATGTATTTTCCCTAATTGACTTAGTGTCCTTCCTCTCAAATGGTCATTGGGCCTTCCAATAACTCTATTGTTGGATGGTTATGAACCCACCGAAGATGGATAGTGAAGGTAAACATGAATTAGTTATAATGAGGAGTATTGGGGCTATGTTTCAAAAGGACTAGAAACATTTTCAATATCAAACGAAATCTTAATTAGGTGCAAATCCATCCCACAAATGCCACCTGGTGATGATTCTAGTTATTGGCCATTAAGAACCTGCATCAAGTGTGGATAAGTGTTTCAGCCTTAAACGATAAAGTGTTGCCTTCACAAAGGGCTAGGTGGCTCAATGTGATGAACAAAACCAACTCTACCTTGGATTTTATGTCCTTGGGAACCACACCTTCTTATCTAGTTTTGATCAAACTTGATTATAGCAGGATTTGAAAAGTTCCCAAAAAATCAACAACAACTATTGTTTCAAAATGAAGAAGATTGGTGGGAATTATTTGGATGCTTAGTCCAATCAATCCTAACCTACTAAAATATTTTTTGTGATCTCCTTGGTGGCTGATTTTAATTGGTTTAGAATTCTTTGCAAGTTGATTTTATGAGGGTCATAGAGGGCTTTAAAAGCAGAGATAGTGATCAATGAAAAAACCAACAAAGCCTCTTTCATTCCTTTCTCATGCCCTACAAAGACCTCAACTTCTCAAGAATAACTCCTTATACTCCCTTGAAAGTATAAGGGTTCTCCATAAAAAATTGTAGATCGATAAAGATGAGGAATCTTCTGTAATTTTGTTAAAAAGTATGCTCCAAGTCATTAATGTAAAGAACACAAATTATTTCAAATTGATATGAAAACTCCTACCCATTTTGAAGACATCATTATGGAAGATACCCCTAAGCTTGAGGTCAGTGACCAAACTCCTCCCATGAATGAAGAAGTGGAACTTAAAGTCCATCAAGACTAACCACTCATATCTCATCATGTTTTATCTAGTATTTTAGCCCCACAAAACTTGAAGCTTTTGGGTTACATCAAGTGTCACAAAGTGGTAGTCTTGGTTGAAAGTGGTAGAATACACAGCTTTATTCACTAGTGATTAGTTAAATAACTCCATTTTTATGTCCGTTGGGTGCCCAACTTTCAAATTATGATAGCTAATGGAGATATGCTGAAATGTGGGGGACGTTGTTAAAATGGGAAACTCCAATTGGGTGATTATCATCTCAAAACTTATATGTCGTCCATTGATATGGGTGGTTGTGACGTAGTTTTAGGGGTAGAATGGCTACACACATTGGGGCCAGCTACCATGGAATTCAAGTAATTATACTTGATATTTACTCACGAATCTCATACTCACACCCTCAAAGGGATCCAAGCAAGGTACCCTAAAATCATAATTTCTCATTGTCCAATAGAAAAATTATTGAAGAAAGGCCATATGGAATTATTGCTAACTTCCATGCTATCCAAGCTTTGGATAGTACCACAACTAAAATCTATATTTTTTTCAAATGGTTTTGGACAAAAATAATTAGGTATTTGAGATTGCAAAGGGTTTACCTCCATCTAGAGGAGAGCATGATTATGGTATTCCATTGATTCTGGGAATTCAACCACCAAATGTACAGTTGTATAGGCACCCATTCTCACAAAAGAATGAAATTGAAATATCATTCAGGAGCTACAAGAGGAAAGGGTCATTTGTCCTAGCACTAGCCCATATTCATCCCCAATGGTCATGGTTTTAAATAAAGAAGTCACTTGGAACACGTGTCTTGATGTCCATCCCCTCAATAATTTTACCGTCAAAGATAAATTTCACATCCCAGTCATTAATGATATTTTGTATGAGCTCCATAGGGCCAAAATTTTCACCAAACTTGACCTTCTTTAAGGATACCACCAAATCGGGATGAAAGAGGTATATATTCCAAAGACAACTTTCCAATTACATGAAGACCATTATGAGTTTTTGGTTTTTCCATTTGTACTTTATTGTACCCTCTACCTTTTAGAGCTTCGTGAATACAATTTTGAGGCCATACCTTCATGATTTTGTGTTGTTTTTCTTTGGTGAAATTTTGATTTATAGTAAAACTCGAGATTCCCATATACAACATGTTGATAAATCCTCACAACTCCTTCATGGTCATTAGTTGTTCATTAAATGCTCCAAATGTGCTTTTAAGGTTTCAGAGGTTGAATACTTTGGTCACATTGTTGAACAAGACGGGGTGAGAGTGGACCCCAAGAAGATTGCAGTAATGCAAGAATGACCTTGCTCTAAAACCTCGAAGAGATTATGTGGTATTTTAGGCCTTATATGCTAATATAGGAAGTTTGTGAATAACGATGGTAAAATTGCATCCCTATTGACAACCTTTCTCAATAAAAATGTCTTTGAATGAAATAAAGTAGTAGAAGAAGCATTCTCAATTTTAAAGAAAGCCATGTGCACCACATTGGTCTTAGTTGTGCTTGATTTCACTAAGACTTTTGTATTGGAACATGATACCTCCAGAAAAGGCTTGGGTGTAGTTCTAATGAAAGAAGGGAGACCCTTAGCATTCACAAGAAATCAGTTGTTTGACAGAGATTTGATAAATTATACCTATGAGAAAGAAATGATGGCCATCATACATGTAGTTGACACATGGTGGCCACATCTCGTAGGGCGATGCTTCCAAATCAAAATGAACCACCATAGCCTTAAGTATTTTTTGGAGCAAAGCTTGTCATCCTTGAAGTACAACATAAATGAGTCACCAAAATGCTTGGCTATAATTATGAGATCATATAAAAGCCAAGAAAATACAATGTTGTGGAATATGTCTTGTGAAGGAAACGTGAGGAAGATGGATCACTATTTTCCTTAACCTATCTAGTACCCAAATGGTTAGAGGAAGCACAAAAAGAATCGTTAACCAATGATACCACTGCTGCTAATATATCTCAATTCATCAAGTACCTCTAGGAGGATCCCAAACTTCCCTAAATTTACACTTGACAACAACATACACTATGATATAAAGGTCATTTTTTATGGTACCTAACTCTTCTTTAAAATAGACAAGATTGACATAGTTGCATTCATCTCCTCTCATAGGTCACTTGGGTTTTCAAAAACCTTATGCATGTGCTAGGAACTCCTTGTTTTGGGAAGGCGTGAAAAATGATACTTACTTTTCTAATAGAATATGATAGTTTCCAAAGGAACAAGGGTGAGATAGTAAAGACTCCTAAGGAATTTTAACCATTTCCAATCCCGTTTGCTATTTGGACCAACATTTCCATGGATTTTATTGTTGGTATTTTGAAAGTAGGAAACAAATAAGTCATCATGGTGGTAGTTCATCAACTTTCCAAATATGCTCATTTTTGTGCTCTCCAGCACACTTTTACCTTGGCAACAGTTGCCCAATTTTTTTTAGACCAAAATTTTGAAATCCATGGCATGCCTACCTCCATTGTGTCATATAGTGATCCCACATTCACCGGTAAATTTTAGCAAGAAATATTTAGACTCTAGGGAACCTAGTTGAAAATCAACAACTCTCATCATGTTCAAACATATGGCCATACTGAAGCAGTCAACAAGTGTCATGAAACCTATTTGATATGTTTTGTCGCTAAAAATTAGCACCAGTGAGAATAGTGGTTACCTTTGGCAGAATGGTGGTATAATACCACTTATAATGAGGCTACAAAAATAACACAATATGAAGTAGTCTATGGCCAATAACCAGCCTTCGTGGTTTATTTTCTACTAGGTACCTCCAAAGTACATGCATTTGGTAATTCAGTTCATAATCCTGATGTCACTCTTTGCACACTTAAGGAAAATTTGGCAATGGCTCAAAATTGCATGAAGCAATAGGCAGACTACCAGGACTTAGATTGTTCATTTTTCAAAGGAAACTAAGTGTTCCTTTTCCTCCAACCTTATAATTAGGCCCATCTCAAAGTTGAATGCCATCATAATATTCAACCAAATTTTTATGGCCCATATTGGATTGTTCAACACATTGGTTAGGTGGCCTACAAATTAGTGCCACCATCATGCTCCAAGATCCGCTTAGTATTTCATGTGTCCTGTTTGAAGAAGGTAGTTGGTGAAAATTGTCAAGTTCAAACTACATTACCAGAAATGGGTTTGTTGGCTTACAAATTGATCTAGAGGTTTTTCCAATATAGACCCAGGTTCTTCGCGGCTTAACTTAACCAACAAAACCCCTTCTCATCGACACTTTCGGCAACAACCTGTGAACAGGTTGAGGTCTCACCCGAGGTGTAGCTATGGGGGTACTGCGGAATCAAGTTTCCACAGTGATGTGATGGGTTGTTCGGATGGGACTACTGTGCAACGCACTCTTAGACCTGTGCTGCGAGCTAAGGACTGCGCGGCGATAGGTTGCATCGCGGTCCGCACTACTGCAAATTAACCGTTGCGCAACCAGTGCACCTAAGGGCTACACGGTTTGGGCAGGAAACACTTAATAGGACAGCGCAATAGAGTTATACCCTTCATCTTCCAAACTTAACCATTATGGAGGTTTTATTCTAACACTTATCAGCTCATCTACTGCCTTAGATTAATTAACCTTACAACAAATGCAAGTAGGCAAAACATACACTGCTACATGCACCCAATGCTATGTAATGAAGGGTTATACTAACTGAATGTTACATACACTTGTGATTATTCAATAAACTGATACTTCCACCAACTTAGAATACTGCACATCCATCATCCATCTATTCATGTAAAACTTAACATATTATTCCCATTCTTCCTCTATGGCGAATACATATAAAAGCATTAACATACATCTATAAATGAGAATCCAGACATTCAAAGTAGGAAAACGAGCAAATGCAGAAACACAACAATCACACTACGCAGTATTTACCGTGGTTCAACCCCCGGATGGAGGCTACGTCCACAAGAACTGTTGTTATATTAGTCTTTGGGAAGGGTACAACAGTTCTTTAGTCTACACACTTAGTTGCAGACTCTCTTCTCTCTCAAGGTAGGTCTCTGCGCACTCAGCTGCAGAGCCTTTACAATATCTTCTAAGCTTTAGATTCAACAATATTCGGACTTACAAAATGAAGAGTAACTCTTTCCCAGACAAAACTGCTTTATTTATATATCATTCCCATAGGTCATGTCTTTACAATCTGTAGGAAAAAACCCTTAGGTTTACAAAACTGTGACGGTTTCCCCAAAATCGGACTGCTGGCACCTGGTAGAGAAATTCCATCGTGGTGGTCTTCCACGCATGATTCACATCGTTATCGGCCTTCCTGTTGTGCACATGCCAACAGGTTTCTTTCACCGATTCATTCTTCCTCTAACGGTCTCGTGCGACTGGTTCAGGTAGTGGTATTTTTCGCGTGTGCGACCGGTCGCTTTCTTCCCGATTTGCTCCTACCCATCGCTTGGCACTCTTGGAGCATATTTACCAAAAATAGACCGCTGAAGGTCTAACTGGAACACATGCCATCTTCCATCCAACACTCTGCCTTGCTAGATCTCCGTATACTGGACACATCGCAGCACTTCCTCCTCGCAGTACTGATCTTCGCAACTCTTTCGATGCTGCGCTGCATGCAACTTTGTAGCATCCCAAAACTTATACAAAAATTACTTCAATTGAACTGCACTTAGCTCTGCAGTTTCAAAACTCCTTCTTTCTCAAAATACCCCACTTGGGCCAGGCCCTGCCGAAAGGGTCGGTGAGAAGGGGTTTTGTTGGTTAAGTTAAACCACGAAGAACCTGGGTCTATATTGGAAAACCTCTATATCAGTTTGTAAGCCAACAACCTGCGAACAGGTTGAGGTCTCACCTGAGGTGTAGCTATAGGGGTACTACGGGATCAGGTTTCCACAGTGATGTGATGAGTTGTTTGGATGAGACTACTGCGTAGCGCATTCTTAGACTTGCGTTGCGAGCTGAGGACTGTGCGACGATAGGCTTCGTCGCGGTCCACACTACCACAAATTAACCATTGTGCAACCAATGCACCCAAGGGCTGCGCAGTTCGGGAAGGATACACTTAATAGGACAATGCAACAGAGTTATATGTGTTAAGATTTAATATGCTAGGACAAAAAATAGCAGCATTACATTCCATTTCACAATAATAGCATATACAGGATCACTGAAGAAACAACAAGCACAGCATAAACACAAGAGACACAGATTTATCCTGGGAAACCCTCATGGGGTAGAAAACCCAGCAAAGCTTCCTCAATATAGATGACCATCAATATACAAAGATGCAAACCAAAGACATGGTCTCCTCCTCCACCATAGCAGACCTCTCCTCCACAAGTGCGGCACTCTCAAGTGAGTGAGTGTGTGTAAAATGAGGAATACACCTCCTCTATTTATACACTACTCCGACTTGTCTTTTACACAAATCATGTAGGCTCGTATTTAACCATTGGGTTAAATACCCCACTGCAACTGACTGGGCCGACCCCTCTAGGGTGGTCTAATAACCCTTTGACCCACATAACACATACAGGGCCGACCCCCACTAGGGAAGTCTAATAACCCAAGTTACCACATTCCGACGGAGGAATAAACATCTCCGGATATACAATAAGATCTTCACGGAGGAATGAATCATCTCTGGAATAATAAAGTACAAATATAATATTCTTTGAAGTTACAATATCTCAACACTCCCCCTTAACGAGAAGGATATTATAACAACATCTGCAGGAGCAAGGAGCCATCAAACATGATACATGATACATCTATAAATCATCGGAAGCTTTCTTCAATTCATCATCAGTAACTCAAGCAGCTACTGGAACATCTTCAATACTGGAACATCAACATCTGGATCCTCACGATCATTAGCATCGTCATCATACGATCATCAGCATCAGGATCTCGATCTACAGCATCTGGATCATCCCGATCTACAGCATCTGGATCATCATGATCTACAACATCTGGATCATCACGATCTATAGCATCTGGATCATCTCGATCTACAGCATTTGGATCATCTTGATCTACAGCATCTGGACCATCTCGATCTACAACATCTGGATCATCTCGATCTACAGCATCTGGATCATCTCGATCTATAGCATCTGGATCATCTCAATCTACAGCTTCTGGATCATCACGATCTACAGTATCTGGATCATCTCGATCTATAGCATCTGGATCATCTCGATCTACAGCATCTGGATCATAACGATCTACAGTATCTGGATTATCTCGATCTACAACATCTGGATCATCTCACACGATCATCAGCATCGTCATCACACGATCATCAGCATCGTCATCACATGATCTACAACATACTCTGCAATACACATGATCATATTACAGGATGATCAATCCTGCTCTCTTTAGGACATAGGTCCATGGATGATACAATCCGATCAAGTTCCAGGATGATCAGTCCTTATCACTTTAAGACAAGTCACATGTCTAGGGAAGATGCAATCCCATCACGTACATTTTGAACCCAGTTCATGGACGATGTAGTCCTCACATGTACCTTTAAGACAAGTCTCATGTCTAGGGATGATGCAATCCTATCTTCAATTCTTGGAGACATTAGTCTACGGATCAATTCTGGGACCAAAGTCTGGGGAAGATACAATCCCCTACCTGTTCATTCAGGACTTCATTATCGGAGACCCAGTCTACAGCTCAATTCTGGGACCGAAGTCCGGGGAAGATACAATCCCCTACCTATTCATTCAGGACTTCATTATCGGAGACCCAGTATACGGCTCAATTCTGGGACCAGAGTCCGGGGAAGATACAATCCCCTACCTGTTCATTCAGGACTTCATTATCGGAGACATCATGTCTACGGCTCAATTTTGGGACCGAAGTCTGGGGAAGATACAATCCCCTACTTGTTCATTCAGGACTTCATTATCGGAGACATCATGTCTACGGCTCAATTCTGGGACCGAAGTCCAGGGAAGATACAACCCCCTACCTGTTCATTCAGGACTTCATTATCGGAGACATCATGTCTACGGCTCAATTCTGGGACCGAAGTCCGGGGAAGATACAATCCCCTACCTATTCATTCAGGACTTCATTATCGGAGACATCATGTCTACGGCTCAATTCTGGGACCGAAGTCCGGGGAAGATAAAATCCCCTACCTGTTCATTCAGGACTTCATTATCGGAGACATCATGTCTACGGCTCAATTCTGGGACCGAAGTCCGGGGAAGATACAATCCCCTACTTGTTCATTCAGGACTTCATTATCGGAGACATCATGTCTATGGCTCAATTCTGGGACCGAAGTCCGGGGATTATCCAATCCCCTACATGTCCACCAAGGACTTCATTCTCGAAGACATACATCTACGGCTCTCTTTAGAACAAGTGTTCAAGGATGATACAATCCCTCTTCTTTCTCGGAGACACTTTTCTACGGCTCACTTTAGAACAAGTGTTCAAGGATGATACAATCCCTCTTCTTTCTCGGAGACACCTGTCTACGGATCACTTTAGAACATGTGTTCAAGGATGATGCAATCCTCTTTCTTTCTCGGAGACACATGTCTACGGTTCACTTTAGAACAAGTGTTCAAGGATGATACAATCCCTCTTCTTTCTCGGAGACACCTGTCTACAGCTCACTTTAGAATGTGTGTTCAAGGATGATGCAATCCTCACATGTATTCTCATCAATACAAGTACAAGAATCCTCAACCATACAAGTACATTAATCAATACATGTATCATCAAAAGTATGTATTCTCACCAATACATCTATCATCAAAAGCATGTATTCTCACCAATACATCTATCATCAAAATCATGTATTCTCACCAATACATCTATCATCAAAAGCATGTATTCTTACCAATACATCTATCATCAAAATCATGTATTCTCACTAATACATCTATCATCAAAAGCATGTATTCTCACTAATACATCTATCAATCAAAAGCATGTATAAGTAAAACTAAGTATTCTAAGTATAAGAGTCCTAAATCTAAATATTTCTAAGTATCTAGGTGTAGTGAACAGGTAACCTCATCATCGACCTTGCTGTTCGATGAGACAATCTCATCATCAGTGACTATACTACTCCCCCTTTCGAGGAGGGTCCTTTTGAACTACACCAAGCTTGTCTCGGAAGTATTCAAATTTCACTCAAGACATAGGTTTGGTCAAGATATCAACAATTTGATCCTCAGTGCTCACATACTCGAGCTTGATAGCTCCTCTCTGCACCATATCTCGTATATAAAAGTATCGGATCTCTATGTGTTTTGACTTATCGTGGAATACAGGATTTTCTGTCATCTTAATGCAGCTTTTATTGTCACAAATAATCACAGTGGGATCCATTTCTAAGTCAAACACTCCAGATAATAGCTTCCGAAGCCACACTGCTTCACAGCTGGCAGAGCAGGCAGCTATATATTCTGCTTCAGCAGTACTGAGGGCCACACTAGATTGTTTCTTGCTGAACCATGAGATCATGGCAGATCCAAGACCATAACATCCACCTGATGTACTCTTTCTGTCTGAGACACTTCCTGCCCAATTAGAATCTGAGTAACCATGTAATCTGAGTTCATGACCTCCAAGATAATATAGACCAAAATCTAATGTACCTTTTAGGTACCTCATTACATGCTTTGCAGCTATTAAGTGAACCTTTCTAGGTTCTACTAGATACTGACTTAAGGTATTTACAGCAAAGCATATATCAGGCCTAGTATTTGTAAAATACATTAATGACCCAATGATTTGTCTATATAGAGTTAGGTCCACTAATTCCGATGAGTCATTAACTAATAACTTCAAGTTGGAGTCCATGGGAGTGGCCATGGGTTTACACTCCAACATATCAAACCTTTTTATAATCTCCACAGCATACTTACCTTGATTTAGAAAGATTCCTTTTTGGTTCTTTCCATACTTCTAGACCTAAGAAGCAGTGCATTAATCCGAGATCTTTCATCTCGAATTTTGAAGAAATATTCTTCTTGCTTTCAATAATTTGTTTCTCATTTTCGGTTAGAAATAGATCGTCTACATATAACAACAGTATAATTGGTTCATCATTCATCACTTTGAGATAAAGATTTGGGTTAGCTTTACTCTTGGTAAATCCCAAGCTTTGTCAAGAAGCTGTCAATTGTCCATCATTCACACTCTGCATTGAGTGATCTTCTGCATATCTATTTGTGCCATCTCTCGTCAGATGGGTCTACTGATATGAGCCTCAAAATCATTCGAACTCTATGGTGATTTCCTTCTTGCATCCATGTCATATGTGTATAGCAGCCATATTCAACCTTGTAGCAAAGGTTGAGATCCACATCACCCATGATGATCATTAAGCTCATCAATTGACTACCAATCCTGGGTACCCATATAGAACCTGATTCACACTTCTTTTTTTTAATTATACCATTAAGAGAATGGTCTTATCTATCCACTTGGAGCAAACATCTTGTCATGATTCTCTTCCTCTTTCTAAGAGAATCTTCTAGCAATGAGCCTTCTATATTTTATTTGATTTGTAAATCCTTTTGTTGAACATCCATCACTTGTTCGGTGTTCATCATTCTTCATGATCTTTCCTACATATCAAAATTAAGTACATGATTAGTAATACTTCATAATCATGAACTCATGTTAACATGATACCCTATTATGCATACAGATATCATTTACATAGTTATGCAACTATCTTGACCAATAATTTGGCACAACACTTTTCCATATCCTGTATGCATACAGTGGCTATCTAGATGCCTTCCATCTCTACCAGAACATACTATCGAGAGTGTGCACATCTCTCAGCATGTCAGTAAAGAGGTTTCATTCTAGAAAAGCAACAATGGAATGTTTGTCCAACTTACCAATCATATGCATATTAGTAGTATATTGTTCAATGCTCTATGAATGTTTACACTCAGCATGATATATTCTAGGAATACAAATATGCATACAACCTATTACAGGCAATATCATTTACTATTTCAAATAACAACTCAAATACTTATCTTTTATGTTTTTGTGTGGTTGCCTCCCGCTTGATCTTCTGTATGTCTTTTGAACTTCTATTCATTCTGTACTATTGTGCATGCTCAAGTGTCATCCTCATGATCTCATACAAAAACATACATTTATTAGTATATTCTCAATGTTATCAAAACATTATAGTTCTAAATAATCTTAAAAATGTATAGTCATGATTATAGATAATATTCAAGGTTTCAGGGAAGTCTTCTTTTACTCATGCATATTCTTGTTTGATCTGGTTAGTTAAATTATCAACCAAGATAAGAGACATAATATGCATAAACCCTTGATTACTAACTTTATGAATAAGCATAACCAATCATGCCAAATATACTTATATAAGGGATCCTAACACAAGGTAAGATTCTAACATGACATAAGAAAACATACCTGGATTAGTATACCTGCTTAGTTATGTCTAACATACCTAATCAATATCTTCTTTGTTTTCTTCAATGATTTAGAGATCCTATGCTGGAACCTGCATATCTCATAGGTTAAGCATAATAGAACAAAGTCATACATACCTCGTAAGTAGAACTTCTATGTGATCAAAGATTATGGATGAGTCTTTATCTTCATGTTATCATGGTCATGGAACTTGATTTGTCTTTCATGATGTACCTGTATCTCGTTAGCAAACAACATCAACCTCATACAACACCACAGTGTATTAGTACAATCATATAGCCCTAATCAATGAATGTCTTCTATCATTCACATGCATTCATCCTGTTACTAGGGTGATAAGACAATTCTAACATTAATCAATATTGCACTAATAAATAATATGAGGACAGATATATTATGAACTTTATCAGGAATCAGATTTCAAGACATACCTGTATCTCCTTAAGACATACATGTCGAGACTTCTTGTAGTATTCGTATGTAAGACCTTAGCCTCAAATCCCCCTGAAACTTGATCTGGAGCTTGATTAGGGTTTGTTAGAGAAACCCTAAAAATTCAATCTTTGACTTTCACACTTCTGAATGGATGGAAGGATGTGTCTTCCTGAGCTGATCAAACTAGCATACTTCAATTTTGAAATCTCTAAAATTTGACCCCTCAAAATTTGCCTTCGAAACTTCTGGATCTTCTGGACAGGATCCCAAAATAGGGTTTGATGAAGCCCACCCTTTTGACCAATCAAAAGGTTCGATCCAAGGCTCTAAACTCTTATTTTTCTGAGGAGATTCCAGCCGTGGTTACAGACTTAAAAAATTCCAACTTTTGTTGAAGCCCTAATTTTCCATCCTTCCGATCAAAATCCCGAACTGGGGTTTGATCAAGCTCAGTCTTCTACCCAACCAAAAAATTCGATCTTGGTCTCTAAATTTCGATTTTCCTGAGTAGCATTCAGCCGTGGATTCCGATTCCAAAAATTCTAACTTTCTCCGAAACCCTAAATTCCGGAAGCCATGAATGAAGGTGCTCCAAAAATAATTTTGTTTTGACATAAATATGTACCTGATTGCTTCTGCTGTAACTCCAAACTTTTCGCTCCAAAGGGTCTAAATTTTTTTTCTGTGGTAGCCTGACCTGTCACCTTTCCATCCCAATAGTTTTGACCTAAATTGGATTTTCTGAGAGATAGTTATTCCAAGTGTCACAATGTGACCTATTTATGGGATAAAACAGGAGAGCGAACTTGTACGGCGTTCCACGTGTCACTGGTTCAACTTCGGCCTTTGAAAACGTTTCTTGAGATAGTACAGTCTGTGTACTACCTGTCACTTTTTACGAAATTTCATTTGGAGCTTCCTATCCCAAGTTATGACCTTTGTTCCAAGGTCACCTGATTTTGACTGAGATTTGGAAGAGGCATAAACCCTAACTTGTACTGATCATAACTCACAAAGTACAACGAATCTGAGGGTTCCCTTTGGATACAAGGTACCCGGGGATGTTATATACGACCTGTAAACTTTTCAGATCCTGAAACTTCGCATAAATTTATTTATAGTGAAAGTTCCACGATGACTGGTTTTTTCTATGTAAAACCCAAACCTTCAAATTGTCGCAAGTGAAGCAAGTGTCGTAAGTGCCATACATTGCCTTCCTTCAGGTTAGCTCTGATACCATGTTAAGATTTAATATGCTAAGATAGAAAATAGTAGTATTACATTCCATTTCACCATAATATCATATACATGATCACTGAAGAAACAACAAGCACAGCATAAACACAAGAGACAGATTTATCCTGGGAAACCCTCATGGGGTAGAAAACCCAGCAAAGGTTCCTCAATATAGATGACTAGCAATATAAAAAGATGCAAACCAAAGACATGGTCTCCTCCTCCACCATAGAAGACCTATCCTCCACAAGTGCGCCACTCTCAAGTGAGTGAGTGTGTGTAAAATGAGGAATACACCTCCTCTATTTATACACTACTCCGACTTGTCTTTTACACAAATCATGTAGGCTCGTATTTAACCATTGGGTTAAATACCCCACTACAACTGACTGGGCCGACCCCTCTAGGGTGGTCTAATAACCCTTTGACCCACATAACACATACAGGGCCGACCCCCACTAGGGAAGTCTAATAACCCAAGTTACCACATTCCGACGAAGGAATAAACATCTCTGGATATACAATAAGATCTTCACAGAGGAATGAATCATCTTCGGAATAATAAAGTACAAATATAATATTCTTTGAAGTTACAATATCTCAACAATATGCTTCCTCTTCCAAACTTAACCATTATGGGTGTTTTATTCTAACACTTTGTTGATGTATATGTAACTTCGGAATGTATTTCACATATATGTATATTGTATTCCTATAGAGATGGTATTATTCCTCTATAAGGAAGTGTCGTCATTTATATTGTAAGTGTCGTAACTTATACTTGATGGGTTATTAGACCACCTTATTTGGGGTCGGCCCTGTATAAGTCATGTGGGTCAAAGGGTTATTAGACCACCCTATTGGGGGCCGGCCATGTGGGTCAAAGGGTTATTAGACCACCCTATTGGGGGTTGGCCCACTCAGAATTATGTTATGTGGTAAAGTTCGAGCCTACATGAGTTAGGTAAAAAGGCAAGTCAAGTCAAGTATAAATAGAGTGCGGGAGGCACTCTATTTGCTCACTCACTTCTCACACATGCACTCAAGGAGGAGTGGAGCACTTATGGAGGAGGAGGATCTGCTGCTAGGTTGTGTCTATCTCTTATGGTTGGTTTTATCATTGCTCTATCTATCTCTGAGGAAGTTATTGGGGTTTTTCACCTTTATGGTTTTCCCCAAGTAAATCTTTGTGTCTCTTGTGTGCTTGCATTATTGTCTCCATGATTGATATGCTGTGGATATGCTATACATTTTGTTCTCTCAGTTAAGATCCTAGATCAGATTGAAGTAAATTCTGAAAATTTAACTTGGTATCAGAGCTAGCCTGAAAGAAGGCATGATATGGCATGTATGACACTTGTTGCAGTTACGATGCTAGGGCTTGATATAGCAAAAACCAGTCATCGTAGCACTTTCTCTATAAATCCGTTTTGGCGTCGTTTTTGGATCTGAAATTGTTACAGGACGAATATTAAATCTCCAGGTACCTTGTGTCCAAAGGACAACCTCTAATTCGTTGTACTTTGTGATTTATGATCTGTACAATATAGGGTTTATGCCTCTTCCAGATCTGAGTTAAAATCAGGTGACCTTGGGAAAAAGGTCATAACTTGGGCTAGGAAGCTCCAAATGAAATTTCGTGAAAAGTGACAGGTAGTACACAGACTTTAATATCTCAGAAAACGTTTTCAGAGGCCGAAGTTGAACCAGTGACACGTGGCACGCCATACAAGTTCGCTCTCCTGTATTATCCCATAAACAGGTCACGTTGCGACACTTGGAATAACTCTCTCTCAGAGAATCCAATTGAGGTCATACCTGTCAGGATGGAAATATAACAGGCCGATCTATCTCAGAAAAGGTTTTTAGAGGCCGAAGTTGAAACAGTGACACGTGGCACTCTGTACAAGTTCGCTCTCCTGTATTATCCCAAAACAGGTCACGTTGCGACATTTGGCATAACTCTCTCTCAGAAAATCCAATTGAGGTCAGACCTGTCAGGATGGAAAGCTAACAGGTCAGGCTATCTCAGGAAACGTTTTCAGACCCTGTGGATCAAAAATTTTGGAGTTACACCAGAAACAATCAGGTACATATTTCTGTCAAAACAGAATTATTTTTTGGTACCTTCATTCATGGCTTCCGAAATTTAGGGCTTTGGAGAAAGTTGGAATTTTTGTAATCGGAGACCACGGCTGAATGCTACTCATCAAAATAAAAATTTAGAGACCAAGATCAGAATTTTTGGTTGGGCAGAAGGCCGGGCTTGATCAAACCCTAGTTCGGGACTTTGATCAGAAAAGTGGAAAATTAGGGCTTCTGTAAAAATGGGAATTTTTGAAATCTGTTACCACGGCTGGAAGCTCCTCAGAAAAATAGAAGCTTAGAGATTTGGATCAAACCTTTTGATGGGGAAAAAGAGTGGGCTTCATCAAACCCCAGTTCAGGGTCACGTCCAATGAATCTGGAAGTTTCAAAAGAAAAATTGAGTAGTGAAACTTTGCAGTTTTCAAATTCTAAATATACCAGCTTGATCAGCTCATCAAGGCGCATATTTCTATCCTTTCGGAAGTTTGAAATTCAAAGTTTGAATTTTTGGGGTTTCTTTGACAAACCCATATCCAGCTCCAGTTCCAGTTCTTTCAAATCAAGTGGATAGGGTTAATCCTAGAAGAAGATGGATTGGTCATCTGCATAAGTGAAGGAGTTCCTGTTTCAGAGGGAGATGAGGCTAAGGCTTTACATAAGGAGATTACAAGCGATCTCGACAGGTATGACTCATCGAGGTATGTTTTGAGATTTGTTCATGATTAAGTTTATGGTATGTTTGTCTTCATGTTATTACGGTTAGTACAATCTTGATTTTAGATTTGTCGTATCACCTTAACCAAATTATGAATGCATGATAGAAGATATTCATTGGTTAGGGTGTTGACACTTATGATTGTACTAATGCATTATCGTGTTGTATGAGGTTTATGTTGTCTACTAACATGAAAGGTACACCAAGAAAGACAAATCATGTTCCAGTTCAAGAACATATGATCATGATGACATGAGGATAAAGACTCATCCATTGTCATGGATCTCATAGAAGATCCATTTACGAGGTATGTATAACTTGGTTTTATAATGGCTAACCTATGAGATATACAGGTTACTAGCACAAGTCATTGAAGAAGAACAAGAAGACATCATGTGAGTATGTTAGACATAACTAACTAGCATGCTAATCCAGGTATGTTTTTCCTATATCAAGATAGAATCCTACCTTGTGTTAGGATCTTATACTGTTGTTGATAATGATTATTCATGAAGTCATAGGTTTGAATAATCATGGTTGTATGCATACTATGTTTCTTACCATAATTGATGATATGACTAACCAGAAGAATCATGAAGGTATAGGTTTGAATAATCACAGGTTTTATGCATATTATATCTCTTATCTTGATTGATGATTCAACTAACCTGAAGAGTCATAGGTTTGAGTAATTTCAGGTTTAGACATGTTATGCTTCTTATGATTTGACTAACCATAAGAATCCTACATAAACCTTGAATGATAATGCTTATTATTTCTGTTTGAAATGATCATGACTATATATGCTTGAGATTATTGTGTTTCAATAGTATACTAATGAATGTATGATTTTATATTAGACCTAGAGGATAACACAATGATGATACTAACAAGCATGCATAGGGATCGAGAATGTATATAAGTTCAAGGATAGGTAATCCAGGGAGCAAAGATCAAGAGGGAGTACACTCCAGTGGTTTATGAAAGGATGCAGATATTCAGAGGGAGTTGACCATCTCTCTACATTCCACAACAGAAAGGTGTAGAAGAAGCTACTGCAGATTAGGAATCTAGCAGCTCCTGCAAGAAAGCGAAGACTCAGAGGGAGTCCACCCAATGAACAAACAAAGATAAGTATTTTAATTATCATGTATTGCATATGTGTTTGTTTAAATAAAATTGTTCAATGATATATATGCTCATGTTCCTAGACTTAGGATATGTATTGTGCATATTAGAATAGTTGCATTGATGAACAGTATACTACTAATATACATGGGTAAGTGGCCTATGGCACTGTACAACATTCCATTGCTACTTATCTAGAATGAAACCTCTTTGCTGACATGTTGGGAGTTGTGCACACTCTTAACAATGTTTTGGTAGAGATTGGAAGGCATCTAGAAAGTTACGGGATATGGATAAATGTTGTATTGAAGCATTGGCTAAGATAATTGCATGACTGTATGACATATTTCTTTATGTGTAAGAATTTGTTCTGAAAATTATGAGATGTTTCTAATCATGCAATTTAACCTGTTTTGTAGGAAAGACCGTATATCTTCACCTACAAAAAGGACTACAACATTTGTTCCATCAACAAAGATATCTATTGAAGATATTGAAGTTCCCAGGGTCTGGGATGAAGAAATGGAATGCCATGATCCGTCGATCATGAAGAATGATGTTTGGGATGTAGTCCCAAGACCTGAAGGGAAGTTTGTTATAACTTCCATATGGAACTATCAGATCAAGCATGTTGCAGATGACAGCATTGAGAAATATAAAAGTGATGAAATAGAAGATGCATCAGATGGATTTCAAGACAACATGGTGTAGTCATATATGTTTGCAGAACTTGGTATGGTAGGATAGACAGCTTTCTATCTAGTTTGGGCTTTACCAAGAGTAAAGCAGATTCCAACCTTTTCTACAAGGTTGAGGAAGGCAATCTAGTGATACTACTTTTGTATGCAGATAACCGGTTTGTATCAGGTGAAGATAGATTGATTACCGACACGCAGCGGAAGCTTACTACCGAGTTCGAGATGAAGAACTTGGGGATGATGCACTATTTGTTTTTGGCATGGAGGTGTGGCAGAGTGCAGATGGAATCTTCCTTGGACAAGGGAAGTATGTAGTAGAGATCCTGAAGAGGTTCGGGATGATGGACTGCAAGGATATGGCCACACCTATGGCATTTAATCTGAAGCTTCTATGTGATGCTTCATCTGAGCCGGTTGATGTCTCTTTGTATCGTCAGATGATTGGGTCCTTGATGTACTTGACGAACACGAGACCAGACATTTGCTTTGCTGTGAACACACTGAGCCAGTTCCTGACGGATCTGAGGAGTGTTCACCTGGTTGCTGTAAAGCATGTTCTGAGGTACCTGAAGGGTACAGTGGATTATGGGCTCAAGTATGAAGCAAATCAAAAGTTTAACCTGCAGGGTTATGTTGATTCAGATTGGGCTGGCAGTGCTGCAGATAGGAAGAGCACATCTAGGTGTTGCTTCAATATGGGATCAGGTGTGATCTCTTGGTTTAGCAGGAAGCAGTTCTGCGTAGCACTGAGTATAGCTGAGGCAGAGTATGTTGTAGCCTGTTCAGCTAGTTATGAGGCAGTATGGCTACGGAAGCTACTGTCTGAGTTATTTGATCTTCCATTGGATGCTACTGGTATCTTCTATAATAACCAGAGTTGTGTGAAGCTGTCCGAGAACCCAGTGTTTCATGACAGGTCGAAACACATAGAGATCAAATATCACTATATCAGGGATATGGTGCAGAGAGGAGCTGTGAAGCTCCTGTATGTTGCAACAGATGAGCAGATTGTAGATGTGCTGACAAAGCCACTAGCCAGGGTGAAGTTCAAGTACTTCAGAGAGAGGCTTGGCGTTCTTCAGATCGAGGACACTTCGAGGAAGAAGTGATGGACACATTTGCTGAAGCCATTCCAAGCATGTTGAAAGGAGGAACCTTCACATGGCTGTGGATGTAAGCGCTGGATGATGAGCATCAGGATGATGTTCTGGTTTCTGCTTGGATATGATCAGTTGGATCATTTTTTATGTATGTATGTACGCATCATGTTGATGCTGGATATGATCAGTTGGATCATGTGTATGTATTTTGTATATGCATCATGTTGGATGCTTGGACCATGTATCTGTATATGTATCAGGTGGATACATTGTATGATCAGGTGGATCATGTATGGTGATATGTATCATGTATTTGTATTTGTATCAGGTGGATACATTGTATGATCAGGATGATCATGTATGATGATATGTATCAGGTAGATACTTGGTATGCATCAGGTAGATGCATTGATGATCAGGATGATCATGGATGACGAGCTTCAGGATGTTGCTCTAGATGACATGCAGCAGGATGTTGCAGTGATGATCAGGATGATCATGGATGACGAGCTTCAGGATGTTGCTCTAGATGACATGCAGCAGGTTGTTGCAGTGATGATCAGGATGATCATAGATGACGAGCTTCAGGATGTTGCTCCAGATGACATGCAGCAGGATGTTGCAGTGATGATCAAGATGATCATGGATGACGAGCTTCAGGATGTTGCTCTAGATGACATGCAGCAGGACGTTGTAGTGATGATGATCAGGATGATCATGGATACATCAGGATGATGTATGGTGAGTATCAGCTTGATACTCTGTGGCCGTGGATCAGGTTGTGCAGATAAGCATGTAATTTGTGCCCTGGGAGATTTGCAGATGGTCTTTCGAGGTTTTGCCTATGGCATGTAATTCGGTGCCCTGGGACATCTGGCAAATGCTCTTTCGAGGTTTTGCTTGGGACGACATATAATTTGTGCCCTGGGAGATCTGCAGATAGTCTTTCGAGGTTTTGCCTATGGCATGTAATTTGTGCCCTGGGATATCTGGCAGATGCTCTTTCGAGGTTTTGTCCTATGGCATGTAATTTGTGCCCTGGGAGATTTCAGGTCGGAGTTGTGTACCCGTAACATCCTGAGATGCTCTTTCGAGGTTTTGCCATGACCACATGTAATTTGTGCCCTGGGAGATTTCAGGTCGGAGTTGTGTACCCGTAACATCCCGAGATGCTCTTGTTAGGTTTTGTGGTGACCACATGTAATTTGTGTCCTGGGAGATCCTTCAGGTTGGAGTTGTGTACCCGTAACATCCTGGGATGCTCTTTCGAGGTTTTGTGGTGGGGTCACATGTAATAGCACCCTGGGAGATCCTACAGGTCGGAGTTGTGTACCCGTAACATCCTGGGATGCTCTTTCGAGGTTTTGTGATGCACATAATAAGTCCTGAGGATTCCACAGTATGGCCAGTGATGATGAAGTCCTGCAGGTGGTGGGCCTACATCCAGTATGAAAAAGGATTGGCTCTGTAGAAATTCCTATGACGAGTAGATTCAGAGATTGATTGAGATAGCAGTAGCAGTGATGATGATGATGACTCGATGATGATTATCCATTGACGATGATCCAGAGAATATGACTTGTGCTAGAAGAACTATGCTGAGAAATACCTTCCTAGTTAAGAGGGAGTGTTGATGTATATGTAACTTCGGAATGTATTTCACATATATGTATATTGTATTCCTATAGAGATGGTATTATTCCTCTATAAGGAAGTGTCGTCATTTATATTGTAAGTGTCGTAACTTATACTTGATGGGTTATTAGACCACCTTATTTGGGGTCGGCCTTGTATAAGTCATGTGGGTCAAAGGGTTATTAGACCACCCTATTGGGGGTCGGCCATGTGGGTCAAAGGGTTATTAGACCACCCTATTGGGGGTTGGCCCACTCAGCATTATGTTATGTGGTAAAGTTCGAGCCTACATGAGTTAGGTAAAAAGGAAAGTCAAGTCAAGTATAAATAGAGTGCGGGAGGCACTCTATTTGCTCACTCACTTATCACACATGCACTCAAGGAGGAGTGGCTCACTTATGGAGGAGGAGGATCTGCTGCTAGGTTGTGTCTATCTCTTATGGTTGGTTGTATCATTGCTCTATCTATCTCTGAGGAAGTTATTGGGGTTTTTCACCTTTATGGTTTTCCCCAAGTAAATCTTTGTGTCTCTTGTGTGCTTGCATTATTGTCTCCATGATTGATATGCTGTGGATATGCTATACATGTTGTTCTCTCAGTTAAGATCCTAGATCAGATTGAAGTAAATTCTGAAAATTTAACACACTTATTAGCTCATCTACTACCTTAGATTAATTAACCTTACAACAAATGTTAGTAGGAAAAACATACACTGCTGCGTGCACCCAGTGTTGTGTAATGAAGAGTTATATAAAATGAATGTTACATACACTTGTGATTATTCAGTAAACTGATACTTCCACCAACTTAGAATACTGCACATCAATCATCCATCTATTCATGTAAAACTTAAAATATTATTCCCATTCTTCCTCTATGGCGAATACATATAAAAGCATTAACATACAACTATAAATGAGAATTCAGACATTCAAAGTAGGAAAACGAGCAAATGCAGAAACACAACAATCACACTACGTAGTATTTAACGTGGTTCACCCCCCAGATGGAGGATACGTCCACAAGAATTGTTGTTATATTAGTCTTTGGGAAGGTTACAACAGTTCTTTAGTTTACGCACTTAGCTGCAAACTCTCTTCTCTCTCAAGGTAGGTCTCTGCGCACTCAGCTGCAGATCCTTTACAATATATTCTAAGCTTTAGATTCAACAATATTCAGAATTACAAAATGAAGAGTAACCCTTTCCCATACAAAAATGCCTTATTTATAGATCATGCCCTTAGGTCATGTCTTTACAATCTGCAGGCAAAAACTCTTAGGTTTACAAAACTGTCACGGTTTCCCCAAAACCGGACTGCTGGCACCTGGTCATTGTGGTGGCCTTCCACGCATGCTTCACGTCTCTATCGACCTTCCTGTTGTGCACATTCCAATAGGTCGCTTTCACCGAGCCGTTCTTCCTCTAACGGTCTCGTGCGACTGGTTCAAGTAGTGGTATCTTTCGCATGTGCGACCAGTCGCTTTCTTCCTGATTTGATCCTACTCGTCGCTTGGCACTCCTTGAGCATCTTTACCAAAAATAGACTGCTGACGGTCTAACCGGAACACGTTCCATCTTCCATCCAACACTTTGCCTTGCTATATCTTCGTAGATTGAACACATCGCAGCACTGCCTCCTCACAGTACTGATCTTCGCAGCTCTTCCGATGCTGCGCTGCTCATAACTTTGCATCATCCCAAAACTTATACAAAAAATACTTCAAATGAACTGCGCTCAATTCCGCAGTTCCAAAACTCCTTCTTGCTCAAAATTCCCCACTTGGGCTAGGCCTAACAAGCCCCTATCACTTACATGTGGCTCGTCCCCGAGCCACCTGCAACTTCTTCAAGTTGTTCCTCCGGCTGCGAAGCTAGCTTCGCAGTGAACTCATTGTATGTGCCGATCAGCTTTCTACTGCGTCCTTCGTATCTTGGTCAACTTGCCTCACTGTATCCAACATCTCCAGTGTTATCTCATCGGTGAGATGGCCTTCCACCTGTTCTTGATTCTCGCGCAGCTCCTTTAACTTTTCCTCGATCTCCTGCGAGATCATGCTGGCATCCTCCAGTAATGGCTGAGACTTATCGCCCATTTTAGTCTCTTTCTCTCGTAAGGCTTGCACTTCCTTCTTTAGGGTGTTTATTTCCATATACTTCTGAAACCTATCTCTTGGTATTAGGGCCTTCACTTCTGCATCTAACTTCTCTAGGGAAGCTTGCTTATCTTTCACTGCATTCTTTATTTGCAGCAATCCTGGGTCTTCTTTGAGGGCAGTGAATTCCTTCGACGCCGCTTCCAACAGATTCTTGCACTTAGCCACTTCGGCAGCAATATTCTCTGTTGCGGCCTTCACTGCTTCCACTCTTAACTGCTGCTCAGTTGGTGGGGTCTATGGATTGGTATGTTCCTTCAAGGTAGCAATAATAGACTCATGGAGAATCTCCATGTCTTGCATCTTTGTCATAAGATTGGTTACCAGCTCGCCAATCTTAACAATAGTATTTGCTAGTTCTAGTGTTGATCTTTCTTTTTCTCTTCTAGCAGACCCGGGCTGACGGTAATCTTTTAGACCAACAGAACCCTTAGCTCACTGGCCCTTTCGGCAACAGGTCGCAGAAGCAACCTGAAGTCTCACCCGAAGTGATTCTAATGGGAGGCAGAAGACTCAAGTGTCCTCAGCCAAGTTCCGAGGCATCCAGGGTGCTTAACCCACCTTAACCCCTTCCTCTGGAGCTGACTATCTCATTCCATTACTCCGGCTACGCCTCTGTCTTATCGCATTACGCAGGGAATGCGATAAGTCTTCCCCTATGTGAAACCGTCTAGCGATGCCTAAGATATTGTAGGCACGATATCTTCCCCTTCTAGTTCCTGCGGTAAGTGAACTTTGACCGCTTCCTGGATTAGTAGGTGGTCTCAGCTATTCCTATCCTGGTACTGAAGTTAGCAACAACATTCAGTCTCCAAGCCTACCCTTCGCTAATGAACTTGACCCTTGATATCGCGCGGCAACGTAATTAAGTAGAATATTACTTTGAGCAGGGTCTAAGTAGACCATTCATGACTTACATTCAGTTCATACTCGCACATTATCCTCTGTTAACAGTTATCTAGGTGCTATGCGGGTAGCTATGGTTATCACAATTATTATACATCATTCAGAAGTTAAACTGACGACCATGTACACTACTTATAACAGACTGAAGCATTCATATATAACACAGACAAGTGCATGAGAGCAGTAGCTACACAAATACAATAGTGCAACTTAGATAAGCACGCTGTTACTCCCAGGGCGAGAACTGCGCCCAGAGGAACTGCGGTTCTTGTTTACAACTCTGAAGGATAAACACAGCTCCGTTCCACTCCTTACAACAAGGGTCTTCTGGGAAACTCCACCTCAGTGGGAGCCCTTCTCTATAGCCCTCTTTATCTTCCTGCCTTTTACAATGCACTCTCTTTCTCTCACAATCCCTGCGGATCGCACTATCTCTCAACAGGTTAGCCCTATGTTCTCTCAGGGATGTCCAAACTCTGCAACAACAGACTTGGCTAGCCTCTACCTGATGTCTCTATCACTATGTGGCCAACCCCTTATCCTATAAAAAGACTACTATATATAGATGGCCCGAAGGTCTCATCGCAGTTACAAAACTGTGGGCCTTATCCCAACAGTGACTCAACCCTAACCACTTACAGTCAACTGGCTGTACTTCCATGGCCGCCTTCTGTCTCGTCGCCGCTTCCTGCAGTCCTTAGTCTTTAATGCATCGGCCCGTCGCTTCTTCTTTAATGAGGGTAGCTGAACCCTCTCTTCATCTCCGGCGCCTTTATTGCGGTGGTTGAGCTCTCCCTTCGGCCTCTTCTTTGTACCACATGCTTGAATTTTCTGTACCTATCGCCGTGATTCCCGCCGGAATTTGCGCTACGGCGATATCTTTGTCTTACCGCCAAAATTGGTACTTTCTCTCCAAAATTAGTTATCCTTCCCAAAATTAGCAGCTTCCTAAATGCTGCGGAAGTTCTCTCCAACAACTCCCCTAACACTTACTTGTGGCTCGTCCCCGAGCCACTTGCAACAACAGCCTGATTCATCTGCCTAAGCTTATCCTTTGCTGCTCGTGAGATTGCTGCGAATTGTGCCTTAAGCGCTTTAATACTTTCATCCATGTGTGTTACTTCTTCCTGCGCTGCGCTGAGCAGCTCAGCGGTTACCAAGGAGTCCTCTGTGCCCTCAATGACTCCTTTACTTGAGGTGAAGCTTTTCACCTTTTGCTCCAGTTCGTCAACCAGATGTGCGATTTTGCTTTCATGCGGGCTAACTTCGTTAGCCAGGTTGATCTGCTGTTCTCTGTATTTCTGCACCTGCTGCTGAATTTGTGTGATTTCTCCTTTCTTTCTTATCTTCGCAAGAGCACTCAAGCCCTTGTACTCTTCTTCAGCTCTCGATATCGCATCTTCACAGTGCTTAATGTGCTGATCGAGCTCGGCTTTCTGTGGGAGCTCCTCTAGCTCCAGCCATGTTTTTGATGCATCTTCCAGGATGGCCTCTGCTGCTTCCACCCGACAGTGCATCTGTGTCTGTACAACTCTGAAAGCTTGCACTCGTGCTTCTTGGATTTCCTCTGGAGTAGGTGGCTTATTTGCTTCAAGTGCAGCAATCCTTGCTTCGTATTCTTCCTCCATCTTTTTCTTCTCTTCATCTAGAGCCTTTGCTCTTTCCGCTATTTTTCTGATCTTTTGAGTTATTTCTAACTCAGGCCTGATATCGCATTGCGGAAGTTCTGCTGCGATATTCTTTAAAACAAGAGAGACATCCTGCTCTCGCTGAACATATTGCGTCAACTGGGCACTCTCTGCCTCATGCTGTGCAATGAGCTGCACATTGTCGTTAGACAGCAAAACATTTTGCTCATATGTGACTTGTTCTCTGTGCCTCAGCTCCGTGCCTATCTGCTGGAAAATTTCGTACAACTGATCCACAGGTACTTCTGGTAGGTTCACCTCAAGAGGATGAACCATCTGCACTTCCATAGGTACAGGGAACTTAATACTTCCCGGCGGTATACGAACAATGTTCGTGCGGTCCCTTGCAATGCTTTCTTCTCTGCTCTGTGAAGGGGGCTGCGAACTTTCTGCGATTGTAGTTGGAGCTGGCTGAATCTGCATGGAAGCAGTCTTCTCAGTGATTGCCTTCAATTCTCGCAATTTTTTGTCAAGGCTGATGCGCATACGATCCTGCGATGACTGAATCGCAGCGAATTTATCCCGCATCTTCTCCTGTATTCGGCTGGCGATGAGATCATACTCCTCCTCTGTCATGATTGGTGCCTGCGGTTCGTCGGAAGTAACCGCTTTTGTTCTCTTCTTCTTTGCTCGCACCGGAGAAGGGCCTTCAATAGCCTTTCTCTTAGAACCCATTGGTTCTTTCTCTTTGTCTTTAGGATCTACCTCCACAACATCTTCTGGATCCTCAGCTGGGGGATCAACTGGAACTAGGCCAGAGGATAGATCATCATACATTTGTTTCATGTCCTCGTCGAAACAGTTCTTAATGGTATCTTCGACCTGCTGGATTTCCATGCGATATGGGCCGGGGGCCCATTCCTTATGTTTTCTGAATCCTTTGGGCCTGATGTAGGTTTTATCCCTGTCGACTTTAAATTCCAGCTTGGACTGATAAAGATCAACGACCGGCGAGTCGACACGCGGAATCGTTGCGACGGATTCAAGCAATAGCGTGTAATAATCATGGAATACCATTGCGTTATTCTTGTGCTTCTCTGGGTGACTACTCGCCCAAAGATTTGAGTACCTCGAGCCTCTGCACGCCCCTGGTGCCAGTTGTGGAAACTGCGAATTGGGCGGCTCTTTCCATCCAATGAAAGCCATAAGGATCAGCAGCCACGAGAAGTGGAAGCTGTGAAGTGGATCCTGCTGCGCCTGCGCACAGTCTTGAAAGAAACTATTTAACAAAAATAAGCTCCAGTTGTAAGGTTTACCTTTTATGACTTCAATCGCGAGGCGGATAACTGAGCCTGTGACCTCCTTCGGCCTCACCTTGAGGAGGAGTTTTCCAGCCAACAGACTAACAGTAAACCGCAAGGCGTCATCCTGTATTGAATTGACATCGTAGGCGCGACCTCCTCTTTGCAGCTTATACTCCGCAACCTGCTTGGTTGAGAGCCTGGTATCCTTTGTGGCGCCATCAATATTTATCTGTGGGTCGAAACCAGTCTTCGACAGACCGGTAATGCGGTGAATGAGGTCAACATTAACATCTATTCGGTTACCCAACCATAAGTAACCGCCATGCACGCATGAAAGTAGCGTCCGCACCACAGCATTGACCTCCGGGACCCGTCCAAAGTGTGGGATCTCCAGGAGATTGAGCAGTCCCGACGGTACTAAATGGCTTACATGGTCCATGGGGACGAACTCATCGTGCTGTGTCCTTGGGTTCCTCTGAATCGTCATATAACGATCGCGGCGGAATTGTGGGTACAGCGTATAATCTCTCAGATTATAATCAGTAAACTTAACAGCATGCATATTCCCCCACAAGTTACCTTCTTCCTTCACTCGGTTATCCAGCGGTGGGAGTATGAGTTCATATTTAAAGTCTCTTGGAAGGACAATCGCTGGCGCATTTTCTATTCTTGGTGGGAAGTATATGGTAGTGACTGTAACTTCTTCCGGAAGTTCCTGCTCCGGTTCTTCTGACTCTGTGCTACTCGGGGTTTCGCTACGCTCCATATTAGCTAAGGTTCTCGGTGACTGGCGTGTAGACGGAGAGCCAGCAGCAATTTTCTTCCCCTTCTTCGCCACAACCGAAGTCATAGCGCACTCGATTCCACCCCTTTGGAATCTCTGCAACACGTCTTCGAGAGGCTCGTCTGGCGCAAGGGACCTTCCCCTGTGGTACTCTGGACTTCCTATGATTGCTAATCTTAATGCAAATCAGAGTCTGCAACTGTTTCTAGTTTCCCTGCTCAGGACTCTGCTAAGAATACGCTTGGCTCGGCTCAACTGCGCTCAACTCTTTTAGTGAAAATGACCAAGTAGCCCCGTGCTTTGAATAGAACGTGTATTTATCATAAGGCGGAATTTCAAATGGCAACGGACCAGTGACTGGACCCGTTGGCGGCATTTAATGCATAGACAAGACAGCACCCCGCGCCTATTTATTGCAAACGCCGTTTGAAATTTCGCTGGGAAACTGTGCGCCGGAGTGATGTCGCATCGGATTTTCCAAATCTAGAAGAATCGTCGTACTGCTACCAAATCTTAGTACAACAGATACTTGTCAGCCGTGCAGTTAATGCTTGTCAGATGGCGAAGTGACTAGCCCTCTGATCAATTCAAAATCTGGTGTCGCATCAATCTGTTTTCTGTCCTCTACGATAAGATATCGCATCGTCTGGAAATGGAAAGTGCCAAAAACTCGCCTCTTATCAAAATTATCGCAACCACCAGGAAAACTGGCTGCGAATTCTTACCTGAAGTATTTCCCGGTGTAGACTCCTTAGGGTGCGATGCTTCATTTCAACTACACTGAACATCTGCACCATTTGCTTCCTTTCTGGGCTAGGGCTAGGAGGTGGCATGGCCTTCGCGATACAGCTTAAGCCGACTACCATTGATCAAGGTAGGAAGAAACTCCCCACTCATAGTACGAAGCTGTATAGCACCTCCATCTGTTATTTGCTGGATTTGATATGGTCCTAACCAATGAGTTTTGAATTTTCCAGGGAACTTTATAAACTTACTGTCATAAAGGAGTACCAAGTCTCCAAGCTGAAAGGTTTTGTTCTTGATATGCCTATCATGCCAAGCTTTTTCTCGTGCTTTCTGCACTTTTTGATGGAACCCTGCGATAAATCTGTCTTCCTCCAGATTGAGCAACTGTGCCAATCTCTCCCCTAAAGTATCAGAATCAACCATCTCTGTAAGCTGAGCAATCCTTAGACTGGGTAAGATGTATTCCATAGGCATAATAGCCTCTTGTCCATATACCAGGCTGAAAGGTGTGTGCCCTGTTAGTTTCTTACACGTGGTCCTGTAAGCCCATAATACAGCATTAACTCTGAGGTCCCAGTCATCCCTTTGACTATTACAAATCTTTGTAAGAGCATGTTCTAATATCTTATTGAAAGCCTCCACCGTACCATTAGCTTGAGGGTGGTAAGGTGTACTCTTATGGTGCTGTATTTCAAATTCCTCTGTCAAGGCTTCTATGGTGCTATTGAAAAAATGTGTGCCTTGATCACTCATCAAAGTCACTGGGCATCCAAATCTAGTGATGATGTTTTCAAAAAGAAATTGTGCTGCTGTAGCAGCATCACAATTCGTGACTGCTTTTGCCTCAGCCCACCTGGTGAGGTATTCTGTTGCTGTAATAATATATCTCGCACCAGTTCGTTTTCCTGGGGGGTTAATAGGACCCACGAAGTCTATGGCCCACTTATCGAATGCGCGTAGCGTTATTTGTGGTCGCAACGGCATTTCATCTCTTCTGGAGGGCTTTCCTGTCCTTTGGCAGATATCGCATGATCTGCAAAACTCTTTACTGTCTTTATGTAATGTAGGCCACCATAGTCCGGCTGCTAGGATCTTCTGAGCGGTAGGCTTCCCTGCGAAATGGCCTCCTGCGATGCCCGAATGTGCTTCCTTAAGAATGGTCTGTTTCTCGTGGGGCATAACGCATCTGCGCAAGATTTCATCTGGTCCTAACTTATAGAGGTGTCCTGCTATCAGGGTGAAGTCTGCTGCTTTCACCACTAATTGTTTCTTTTGCTGCTTGGTAAACTCAGGTGGCGCCCACCCTGTAGTAAGGAATTGAATTATGTCTCCATAATATTCATCTGTGACCTGAATGGAGAACAATTGCGCATCAGGCAAGTTGTCCTCTAAATTACTTGGTTCTTCACCTGAGTCTAGCCTTGACAGGTGATCAGGTCCTGCGTTTAGTCTTCCTGGCTTAACAATGATTTCGAAATCATATTCCTGGAACAACAATAGCCATCTGCATATTCTTCCCCCTAACACTGGCTTATTGACCAAGTACTTTAATGCAGAATGGTCGGTGAACATCTTGAACGGGGCACCCAATAAATAGTGCCGAAATTTCTGTAAGGCATACACCATTGCTAACCCTTCTCTCTCTGTGGTGGTGTAATTCTTCTCAGCTGTCGATAGTCTCCTGCTCGAATATGCGATAGGGTGGTCAATACCCCCTTCGCCTGGTTGCGTGAGAATAATGCCCAGTGCGATGCCAGATGCATCCACATGAACATGAAAAGGCTTGTTCCAATCTGGAAATACCAGAATAGGTGCTGTAACCATTTTTTCTTTTAGAGCGTCAAGACTCTTCTGACATTCCTCATTCCACTGAAATTTGATATCCTTCTTCAATAATTTCTCCATTGGTGCGGTAATCTTGGCATAACCTTTGATAAACTTTTTGTAATACCCAGTATGACCAAGTGTAGTTCTCAGCTGCTTTACTGAGTTAGGTGCTGGTAAATTGACAATGATGGCGATCTTCGCAGGATCTACCATCAAGCCTTGTCTGCACACAATGTGACCCAACAACGTACCAAAAGGCGCACAAAATATACATTTTTTTAAGTTAAGGGAAATCTGGTGCTGTCTACATTTTTCAAACATTAATCGCAGGTTTCCTATGTGCTTCTTGACTAGTCCAAATACAGTCCAATCATCAAAATAAACTTCTAGGAATTGATGGATGTATTCCTTAAAGACAGCAACAACTACTCTAGAAAAAATTGCTGGGGCATTCTTAAGACCAAAGGGCATTACCGTATACTGAAAGGAGCCCCATTCTGTCGCAAATGTGGTCTTGTGCCTGTCGTCTGGATGGATTCTTATCTGGTGATAGCCTGAAAAGCCATCAGTAAATGAATAGATTTCTTGTCCTCCAACATTGTCTAAGACTTCATCAGTGAATGGTGTCGGAAATGGGTCATGCAGCGATGCATCATTCAGTTTGCGCAAGTCGACACAGATCCTGATGTCTCCTTTTGTTTTCTTTTCTTGTACTACCATGGGACTAACCCACTCACTTTCTTCAACAGGTTCAATGATGCCTGCTGCTAGCATCTTATCTATTTCATCTTTTACTTTTGCTTTATACCGCGGATTCAACCTGTATGGGCGTTGCTTAACCGGCTTAGCGTCCTCCTTAAGCGGTATTCTCATGACTCCGAGGTCACCCACTATTCCCTTCATTTCTGTAAAGTTGGTAGGAAATAGGTCCTGATACTCATGTAATAGGTCTGTGATTTGGCCAATTGTCTCATCATCCCAATAATCTCCAATAGAGGCAAACTTAGGGTCTGTTTCTGTGCCAATATTGCTCTTTCTAATCTTGATTGGTTCTGTTACAGCTGGGATTTCTAAGTGCGGGCCTTCAACTTCACGTGTACCTTCTGTTTCTGCGATATTGATACTGCGAGGATCTTCATCCTCATCGCTTGAGTCTTGTGCGCAGTTGTAACATTCTAGTGCATGTTCCATCTGAATAGCCCACTCGGGTTGCGAATCCGCTGGTAATGGGAAATCCTCAAATATTTTAGTCTTTATGATCTTCAAGGCCCGATCAATGCTTGGATGCTCAGATTCGAAACTGAATGTGACCAAAAAGTTTTCAATCATAATAGGCCATGAGATAGTTCCTTTTCTTAGCTCTGCTTCTGTATACCAATTCCGTGGAACTGTATCCAGTGTATGGATAAACAAATGAACCCATTCTTCTGCTGGAATTTCTAGCCAACTCTGTTCACAGTTCATAATGTGTGCTCTGGGATCACTCTCCCCTGTGTATTTCTGCTGTGTACAGTCTTTTTCTTTAGAGAATCTAATGCGCATCAATCTCTTACAATCATACCATGATGCGATATGTTCCTTGTGTGTGTACCACCATCTTGCAGGCGTGGCTCGAACTGCAAGGTCAAATACCTCCATCCTCTGCTCTTGAGGGACCTCTTGTTCAAACTGCTGCAAAAAATCATTGACGTCTGCTAATCCATCAAAAGTTGGAATATACCTGTTTTCTGTCCCAATCCATCGCAGTGATTTAGTCGTTAATGCGCATCTGCGAATAGAGACTTCGTGGAGTCTATTTTGCCAATTCTCTAAGCCAACATCTGAATCTGATGTGCAGGAGCTATCACATCTCCAGCTGATATGTCCATCAGCTGTAGGATCAATGTAATCTGTCTGATTAGAAGTCATTTGGTACAAATTTTCCATGTTATGCACCTCCTCTTCTGCTTTGATTGGCTCAATGTAGCGAGGACCCTGTAAAGGGTCTAATGGTGCGATAACACGGACTTGAGCATCTTCAAATGTCATCTGCCTTTTCTTTAAGTTGATAACAGCCTTGTTATCAAAAGCCCAATCAATACCTAATAGAGCTGGATAGGGTTTGGTGTCACCAATAATTTCTATGATCTCAAAATCGGCATATGTGTGAACTCCGTCGATGTCCACTGGGACATGCGATAGGCGACCCATCGGTGATATTCTCTGCTGATTAGCTAGTCTAAGATGGATAGGGGATCTGCTTAGTTTTGGACTTCCCATCTGTTCCCATGTCTGCTTAGTCAAGACATTTACTTCTGAACCTAAGTCTAGGATAACCTCATCCATTTCAAATAGTCCGATCTGCGCTGTGAGCCTCATCTCTCTTCCTGTCCTTGTATGGCCCATTATATGGTGAATGGTGCGCTGTGTATTGCTCACAGAAGGGCTCTGTTGACATTGGTCAATAACTTTCTGAAGTTCCTCTACAGCTTTCCCATTTCTTAGAAGTTTCAAACAACTCTGCAAGAAGGACTGTACACTCCCGGTCAATTCCTCTTCGTCGCATCTGCCAGATGTGCTAGCCTGTGGTATCTGCGCAGTACTAACATCCTGCGGTGGTTTCCGTGGTATAGCCTGAGATGGTAATAATAGTGATCTGGGCGGTGTCTGTTCAGCAAAGGAAGTCTTAGTTTGTTGAAATGCCTCCTTATTCTTCTGTAGATCAAGTGGGATAGGTTTTCCTGGAGCTTTGCGCACCCACTGCGTTCCTGTCGTTTTTTCCACGTCCTGCGATATGTTGCTTGTGGAGAGGCCACTGCGAGTTACAATATTGACCCGTGGTTCGGTTCCGTTCTGCTCAGCAGCGATAAACTGGATAGTCTGATTGGTTGCTGGCTTGGCGTCCTTGATCTTAGCTATCAGTATGGGACATTCCTCTATTGTGTGGTCATAAGATTTACAATACTTGCATGTTGTAGTAGGGTTCTGACAGTCCCTAGCGTAATGTCCTGTGCCTCCACAGTTATAACAGGTGATAGTTCCACGGCCACGGCCACGTTCATAGCCTCCTCCGCGTCCTCGGCCTCTGAAATTTCCTCCACGGCCTCCCTGATTCGGATCAGTTTGTGCACGTACTGCTGGTCCGGATGCTTCTGACTGAACCCTGTAGAGGTCGTGCTTCCTTTCTATCATTAACTCATAAGCTCTACAATTGTTTTCGTCATGTCCCACAGATTTACAGAAGTTGCAATATAGGTTCTTTGGTGTCTGCACATATTTCTGAAGGAGAGGGCATTCCTGAGGACTGTGTCCTCTGGTTCTACAAATCTCGCACCATGGCCCCTGGTTCTGCATCAACGGGTTAGGAGCTCCACTGGCGATATAGTCAGCAAAGACAGGGCAGTTATCCTTACTGTGTCCCTGCGCTTTACACTTAGTACACCAAATTTCATGCGCAACCTCCTTTCCTTTCTTAATTTCATGCAGCTGTAAGGTGAGGTTAGCTAGCTGATTTTGCAGATTAGTGATACCGGTGCTAGTTTCTGCTAGAGGTGAAGCCTCTAGTTTCATTGCCATTTCTAATGCTTCATCTTGTGTATTTAATTTCTGTTGCATTAGCGGAAGTCTGATGTGTGGTAATATTGCTGCGATAAACCATTCTTTATGCTGTTGAGGCGCAAGCTCAAAGCTTACCTGATCAATGAGGGTCTTGAATCTCTGGTCAAAATCCCAAACCGTCTCCGTAGGCAATTGTTTAATATCTTTAAGTTCTGCTATGCATTGTGACTCGGATTTAGGTTTTTTAAACTCTTTAATCATAGCAGTTCTAACCTGTGCAAGCGTTCTGTTATGGCCAGTGGTATACTTCATATACCAAGTTAATGCTCTTTCTCTAAATGTGGTGGCCAGCTGGACAAGCTTGACATTATCATCTTGTATTTGCTTAATGGTCCATATGGCTTCGCATAAGAACCAGTGTTGCTCAGGGTCCTCCGACCCTGTACCTTTGAATGTTGGTAGCTTCATATCATCTCCCATTCTGTTTCTAGATGGTGGGTTCTGGTTTGCTGTATGACTACCACTCGGCTGTGTAGATGTGGAGGGTGTAGCGGCAGTATTCGCTGTATAAGAGCTACTGGACGGGGTTCCTGCGGGATTATTCTGAGTTCCGACTGGCTTTTGAGGAGTCCTAGGGTTCTGACTCTGCTGTCTCGGGTGATCTGAGCTGTCTTCTTCAGAAGAAGATGAATCGTTGACTCTATATCTTTTACCACTACGTGTATGTCCAAGATACTCGTAATCACTTTCAGAGTCTACTGACATTACAATATCATGCTACTATTCATCGGAGAGTATATCCAGTACTCCTTTTTCATATAGTAATTGCTTAATGGACAGACTTAGAGAATTTAGGTACTTACCGCGATAACCCTTGAAGAAGTACCGTTCTGCTGCGCTGAAACTCTTTCTCTGATCAACCGCGAACTCTGTGATGAAGCCTTCCAGCAGACTCGCAAGCCAGAAGTCTACTGCGCGTGAGATGGGGTTATCGACACCTTTCAAGGTCTGAATCAGCTCTGCTGTCCAGACAACTTCTCGATTCTTCTTGACACCGCTGTTGTCAGCAAGCTTTGATAACCAACCATATAACTCAATAGCATAAGTTACGAAGAATATCTCGTGGAGATCTGTAAAAATGTGCTTCTGTAGCCAAGCCTCAGTGCTCAGTCTAGGATTCTTGTTTTCTTTTGCAGCAAACTCTCTTTCTTTTGACTCAACCCACTGGTTAAGTTCTTGCTTGGTAGGATGCCAACAGAACATCAGCTCAATGTGTTCAAACCGGCAACGGAACCATTTGTTGATCTTTCTTTTTCTCTTCTAGCAGACCCGGGATGACGGTAATCTTTTAGACCAACAGAACCCTTAGCTCACTGACCCTTTCGGCAACAGGTCGCAGAAGCAACCTGAAGTCTCACCCGAAGTGATTCTAATGGGAGGCAGAAGACTCAAGTGTCCTCAGCCAAGTTCCGAGGCATCCAGGGTGCTTAACCCACCTTAACCCCTTCCTCTGGAGCTGACTATCTCATTCCATTACTCCGGCTACGCCTCTGTCTTATCGCATTACGCAGGGAATGCGATAAGTCTTCCCCTATGTGAAACCGTCTAGCGATGCCTAAGATATCGTAGGCACGATATCTTCCCCTTCTAGTTCCTGCGGTAAGTGAACTTTGACCGCTTCCTGGATTAGTAGGTGGTCTCAGCTAATCCTATCCTGGTACTGAAGTTAGCAACAACATTCAGTCTCCAAGCCTACCCTTCGCTAATGAACTTGACCCTTGATATCGCGCGGCAACGTAATTAAGTAGAATATTACTTTGAGCAGGGTCTAAGTAGACCATTCATGACTTACATTCAGTTCATACTCGCACATTATCCTCTGTTAACAGTTATCTAGGTGCTATGCGGGTAGCTATGGTTATCACAATTATTATACATCATTCAGAAGTTAAACTGACGACCATGTACACTACTTATAACAGACTGAAGCATTCATATATAACACAGACAAGTGCATGAGAGCAGTAGCTACACAAATACAATAGTGCGACTTAGATAAGCACGCTGTTACTCCCAGGGCGAGAACTGCGCCCAGAGGAACTGCGGTTCTTGTTTACAACTCTGAAGGATAAACACAGCTCCGTTCCACTCCTTACAACAAGGGTCTTCTGGGAAACTCCACCTCAGTGGGAGCCCTTCTCTATAGCCCTCTTTATCTTCCTGCCTTTTACAATGCACTCTCTTTCTCTCACAATCCCTGCGGATCGCACTATCTCTCAACAGGTTAGCCCTATGTTCTCTCAGGGATGTCCAGACTCTGCAACAACAGACTTGGCTAGCCTCTACCTGATGTCTCTATCACTATGTGGCCAACCCCTTATCCTATAAAAAGACTACTATATATAGATGGCCCGAAGGTCTCATCGCAGTTACAAAACTGTGGGCCTTATCCCAACAGTGACTCAACCCTAACCACTTACAGTCAACTGGCTTTACTTCCATGGCCGCCTTCTGTCTCGTCGCCGCTTCCTGCAGTCCTTAGTCTTTAATGCATCGGCCCGTCGCTTCTTCTTTAATGAGGGTAGCTGAACCCTCTCTTCATCTCCGGCGCCTTTATTGCGGTGGTTGAGCTCTCCCTTCGGCCTCTTCTTTGTACCACATGCTTGACTTTTCTGTACCTATCGCCGTGATTCCCGCCGGAATTTGCGCTACGGCGATATCTTTGTCTTACCGCCAAAATTGGTACTTTCTCTCCAAAATTAGTTATCCTTCCCAAAATTAGCAGCTTCCTAAATGCTGCGGAAGTTCTCTCCAACATCTAGTTGCACTTCAAATTCATCTATCTTATCTGTGACCGTAGTGATCGTGGATTCGATTCTTAGCTGATGATCATGCTCATCTTGTAGTTCCATAGCTCTTCGCGATATATCTTCCTCCAATTTCCTGTTAGCTGCTTGCAGCTCAACTTGCCCCTTTAGCGCGTTAGTGGTTCTCTCATGCATTTCTTCCACACACTGCAGATGTAAATAATGTAGGCCCAGAAGTGGTATTTTTTCCAAGTCAAGCTCCACATGCTCGACATCCTTCGTGTCTAACATTAGTTGCTCTGGCATTGGCAAGCTTACTGTTACTAGATCCAGATGGATGATACGGGACCTCGCAGGAATGGTCATGGTTAACTGCGGTGTCCTTTGCTGTGAAATTCCTCCCGACTTCCCTTCTGAATCTGAGTCGCGCGGCAGGGATAATCGCTTGTGTACTTCTTCAATTTTCAGTGTAATCCCTTGCAACAAGATCAGATTCTTTTGTAGAGTATCCTATATGGCCTTATCCTTTTTCTCCTTGTCAGTAATCAGATCTTCCATCTGCTATGTGAACTTTACCCCGATCCGTTCATAATCATCACTCTTGAGTACTATATCTAACTTGCCTTTATCGACTTTCTGCTTCTTGCGTGCTCCCTTTTTCTCCGCGGGGTTCTCAGGCTCCTTTCTTTTTCCTGCCTCCTTTTCTTCAACGATAGGACATGGAATGGGTTTGTCCTCAGCGGAGTCGCTTTCGACCTCTACAATTTCCACCTGAAACTCGGCAGGACATTCCTTCATGATAGTGTCAATGTCATCTTCGTACATATGGTAGTTTCCTGTGAACCATTCCACCTTCCTCTTCTCTGCTTTTGCTGAAATATGAATACTACGCATGTCAGCATAAAAATTAACAATGCCAATATACCTACTTGTTACCTGCTTTGTTATCTTGGGCGTGGCTATGATTGTGTCTCACAGCTGGCTATAATATTGGAAGAGAACCTCAGCTGTCGCGTGCTGCCTCTCTGTGTTCATATTTTCCCAGAGGTTTGCATAACGGGGTCCTATGCAATCATTGGTCTCAGTGATTACGCCAACGTAATCTTTCGGCTCCTTTCGGCCGGCAAAGGCGATCAACACTATAAGCCAAGTATAATGGAAATTTCCTCCATTGAGCTGCGTGTCATTTAGTTCTTCCATGAACTCATTTAGTAGATATTGAGACCAGTTAAATTGTTCTCCTTCTGCAGCCGCGGCGCCAAGCAGTACTGCGCCCGCACTTACCTCCAGTGGCCTCCATTTTCTCAAAATTTTATCGACTAACAGCTGTGTGATCAATTTCATTTCTTTATCATTGATCTCGTCCGTCTGAAAGCCCCTCTTTCCTTTGACGATCGTTTGAGTTTTCTTCAATTTTTCCACGGCTTCTTTGTCCTTGCTCTTCCCTTGGAAAAATTGCTTGGGATCTTTACCTCTTTTTCTCAACCCAGTAATGCAGTGGATGATGTCAATATTTAGGTCGATGTTGCGGTCGAGCCACAAATAACCTTGGTTCATGTGTGCCATCAGTGTTCGCACCACCACATTAAGCTCTGGTGACCTATCAAAATGTGGAAGTCGGAGCAGATTGACCAGCCCGGACTGGACTACTTCAAATAACCAACTTTGGGCGACCAAGTTAAGCTCGCCCTTTGCATCTTTCTTCTAGAACATGTACTAGTCAGGCAGAAACTATGGGAATATTGGTTCATTGGGCTCTTCCATCTGCATTGCAAGTAGATCATAATCCTCCCATTTACATTTTGGGATTTTACCCAGCAAGTTTTTATCGACCTCGACATGTTTTGAGATTGGTGATAGCGGGATGTCGTATTTGGCATTCTTTGGGAGTCTAAAGACCGGTGCATCCCGTGCACGCAGTGAGACGTAGTCTAGCGTCAATGTTAAAGGTATCTCTTTATCCACTACTGGTGGCTTATGTACTGTTGAAGCCATCTTGGGTATCTTCGTTCTTGGTGCTACTGGATTTTTACCTTTATCTTGCATCGGTGGACCGTGTCTTGGTGATCGTCTGGACGCCTAACTTGGTTCGAAGACGACCTTCTTGGATGGGGTTCTCATTAACCCTTCAATCCCTCTATAGTGAAATACCTTCACAGCCTCTTGAAGCTTGAATTATTCTTCAATGGAAGAGTACTCAGACATTCACTGACTAAACCTCACAGGGTTTTAGATAGCTTGCTAAAAATACTCACACAGTATTGCTTTCCAGAAGGTTCTAAGTGTTCGGTAATGCCCATGAGTCTGAATGCAACATTACTTATAGGCGTAGTTGACCCTCCTCCGCACCCCTCAACGGCTAGATAAGCATTAATTGTGGTATCTGTTGGCCAAATCCGGCGAATACTTTGGTCCTTTCCTTCATAACCTCGGTTAGAACGACTATTTGTCCGTTAAATTCCCAAGTGGTTGCTGGCAATGGCTATATTCTCAACCGACATTGTAACGGCTATTTTTCTTAGTGTTGCGTCGAACTGTGCGACAGGTCATTGTTACTCCTGCGCAGTCTCTTTGCGGTGTCTGATTTCATGCTTATGAACTTACCAGCTTCCCTCGTCTAATACACATCTGCACAGTACTTCATCTGGTCCCAATTTGTATAATTGTCCGGCGATAATAGTGAAGTTTGTTGCGCACACTACCAGCTGCTTCTTTTGATGTGTAGTGAACTCTAACAGTACGAATCCAGTAGTAAAAAAAATATAATGTCTTGATAATAATCATTGACAACTTGGATTGCAAACAACTGTGCATCAAGCAGATTGTCTTCAAGGTTCGTCGGCTCTTCTCCTGACCCAATCCGGGATAGATGATCAGGTCCCAAGTTCAACTTGTCTGGTTTAACAATGATCTCAAAATCATACTCTTGAAAGAGTAACAGTCATCTGCATATTTTCCCCCCTAACACTGGCTTATTTACCAGATATTTCAAAGCAGAATGGTCAGTAAACATAAAGAAGTGTGCACCAATCAAATAGTGCCTGAACTTCTGCAGTGAATAGACCATAGCAAGGCCTTCTCTCTCAGTAGTGGTGTAATTTTTTTTTTCTCCAGATGAGAGCTTCCTGCTCGAAAATGCAATGGGATGGTCAATACTTCCCTCTCCTGGTTGTGCTAAGACAACCCCCAATGCGATACATGACGCATCAACATGCACATGGAACGACTTCTCCCAGTCTGGAAAAACTAGGATTGGCACAGTAACCATCTTTTCTTTTAATGTATCGAAGCCTTGTTCACAGTCTGCGTTCCAGATGAATGACGCATCTTTCTTCAGCAGCTTCTCCATTGTTGTGGCTATCTATGCATAACCCTTTATAAATTTTCTGTAGTACCTCATATGCCCTAATGTAGTGCGCAACTGCTTACTGAATTTGGTGTGGGCAAGTTTACAATGATGGCAATCTTCGCAGGATCAACCATCAAGCCCTGTTTGTAGACAATGTGTCCTAGCAGAATCCCATAGGGGACACAGAAAACAAACTTCTTTAAATTCAAGGAAATCTGATGTTGTCTACACTTTTCCAACATCATTCTTAGGTTCGCGCAATGATTCTTCAGCAATCCGAACACAGTCCAGTCATCAAAATAAGCTTCTAAGAACTTATGCATGAAATATTTGAATGTCGCGACGAAAACTCTAGAGAAGATGGTGGGTGCGTTCTTCAGTCCAAATGGCATTACTGTGTATTGGAACGACCCCCATTCTATAGCAAAAGTAGTCTTGTGCCTATCCGCAGGATCAATACTTATTTGATGATAACCCGAAAACCCATTAGTAAAGGAGTAGGCTTCGTTTCCTCCAACATTATCAAGCACCTCATCTGTAAAAGGAGTGGGAAATGGGTTGTTCATGGAAGCATCATTCAACTTTATGAGATCCACGCAAATACCGATCTCGCCTTTTTTTTTCTTATCTTGGACAACCATAGGGCTGATCCACTCAGATTCTTCAATGGGTTCAATAATCCCTGCCTCGAGCATCTTGTCAAGTTCTTCTCTTACTCTTTCTTGTAATGCGGGTTTAGTCGGTATGGCCTGTGCTTAACAGGATTCGCCCTTGGCTTAAGAGGTATTTTCATAACCCCTAGGTCTCCCAAAATGCCCTTCATCTCTGTAAACTTAGTCAGAAATAGCTCCTGATATTCATGTAATGTATCTGTGATCTCTGCAACAGTCTGATCATCCCAGTAGAATCCAATAGATGCGAACTTTGGCTCTTCACTGGTACCAATTTTCACTTTCTTCGTCTTTACAGGTCCACTCATGTCTGGGATTTCCAACGGAGGTCCCTCTACGTCGCGCGCACCCTCTAACTCAGGTATCTTGATGTTGTGCGGGTCCTCCTCATCAATGTCTTATTTTCCTTCAACCTCTTCAGCTAGGTTATAACATTCCATAAGATGCTCTACTTGTTCCTTGTAATCTGACTGTAGGCTCATAGGTATGCCATCTGCTCCAAAGAATTCCTCTAAGGTCATGTTTCTATGTGGACACTCTTCCCTGAATATTCGTTCCTTAATTATCTACAAAGCGTCGTGTATAAGTGGGTTTTCATCCTCAAAACTGAATTCCTTCTGGAAGTTCGCAGTCAGCATGGCCCAACCTGTAGTTTCCCTACGCAACTCCAGGTCTAGGTACCATTTCTTTGGAATGTTGTTCTCCAACGTGTGCACAAACAGGTGCACCCATTCTGTGTGTGGTATCTCCTTCCATGCTTCTGAACAGACCTGAATATGCTATCTTGGATCTGTTTGTCCATTGTATTTCTCAAAGGTTAAGGTAACCTTATCAGCAAACCTGATTTGCATCTTGATTCTGCATTGATCCCACGTAGTCAATGTCTGCTTATGCACAGCCCACCATCTGGAAGGTGTCTCGCGCAGTGCCATGTCTAATGCTTATAAGCAGTGTTCATCTGCAATTGCTGCAGTATATTCATTGATAAAAGAATAAACATCAGAGAAATCATCATAGCCAGGGATTGGGATTACCTCCTTTCCAATCCAGCGCAGTGACTTTGTGACCTGCGCGCATTTCCTTGCTAATACTTCATGCATGCGGCTTTTCCAATTCTCCAATCCTGCATCCGAGTTTGAGATGCAAGAGCTATCGCATCTCCATTTGAGTGTACCATCTGTAGTTGGATTAATATAATATTCCTAGTTCGCAGTCATGTTGTACAATCGGTCCAAATCTTGGGCCTTGGATTCCTCCTGAATCGGCTCGTTGTATTTATCTCCATCCGCAGGGTCCAATGGTGCGATGACCCTAAGGTGCTTTCCTTCAAAGATCATCTTCTTTGTTTTCAGGTTGATGATGGCGAGGTTATCGATAGACTAGTCATTTCCCAACAACGCAGGAAAAGGCTGACTATCATCGACAATCTCGATAACCTCAAAATCCGCATAACTTTGTACTCCATCAATGTCAACAATCACGTTGGATAGCCGTCCAAAGGGTAGACTTTTTCCTGATTGGCCATTCTCAACTGGATAGGAGACCATAATAGCTTTGGTATCCTCATCTGCTGCCATGTTTGTTTAGTTAAGACATTCACTTCTGATCCTATATCAAGAATGATCTCATTCATTTCATAATCTCTGATTTTTTCACTGAGTCTCATTTCTTTCCCTGTTCTCTTGTGTTTCTTAATATGATGAATCGCGCTATCATTAGTTTCAGTTTCACTGCGCGGTTCATACTGGTCTACCAACTTCTGCAATTCCGCTATAGCATTTGGACTCTTTAACAACTTTATGCAGCTCCTGTGGAACTGCGCAACCGATGTGCATGTCTCTTCTACGGTGTTCGTTTTATCATACATAGCCAGCATATCGTCCATATGCGGTATTTCGCTGTGCAATGGGATTCTTGGTGATTCAAGTGCCTTCTCTTTGAAGATATCTCGCGCTTATTAAAAGGTTTCTTTGTTTTTCTTCAAGTCAAAGGAGGGTGCTTTACCAGGAGCTTTCCGTATCCATGTCATCTCAAGGGGTGTCTACCTGGTATCAAAACCCCCAAAAGTTGAAGCTTCTGCTCCTCTATCCCGCCCTGTCGCAGCACCATTGCGGGTTACTACATTAATACTTGGGTCCGTAGGTCTTCTTTCTGCTACGATCAACTGGATGTTTGGGGCCGGTGCCTCTGTCCATTTTCTTTTCTGCATTTCTACGTCCAACACTGGACAGTCTTCTATAACATGATCGAAAGAGCTATAGTAGCTGCATTTAGTGCATGGGTTGGTACAATCTCGAGACACATGGCTTGCTTGACCGCAATTGTAACAGATTACTTGGCCTCGACCTCGTCCCTGTGCCAGACCATTATTCCTTCCTCTCCTGCAATATCCTCCTCCTCCTCCGCAGTCTCTATATCCTCCTTGATCAGGTTGGGCATTATTCTGTTTCTGCGGAGTCTCTTCTTGGACTATGTACATTCCTCCATACATATGTTCAATGTCTTTCTTTCTTTCAAGCATAAGCTCATATGTGCAGCAATTGGACTCGTCATGCCCCACTGACTTACATAAATTACAATATAAGTTTTTAGGAGTTCTTACATATTTCTGTATCATGTGACAATCTTCTGGCCGATGTCCTCTAGTTCTACAAATCTCACACCATGGCCCTGGGTGCGACTTCAATGGGTTTGGTCCTCCCATGTTAAGGAAGTCTTGGAATAAAGGACAATTATCCTTAGTGTGTCCTTCTCCCTTACAGCCTGTACACCAGACTTCCCGTCTTTCTTTCTTTCCCTATTTGATATCCTGTAACTGTAATGTTAGGGTAGCTGACTGGCTTTGAATCTGCGACATGACAGTTCTAGTTTCTGCCATCAGTGAAGCTTCCAACTTCATCGCGATTTCCAAGGCTTCATCCTGCGAAGCTACCTTCTGTTGCATCAACGACTGTCTGATGTGAGGGAACAACACGGATATAAACCATTGCTTATGTTGTTGCGGTGCTATGACAAATGTTACTTGGTACAACAGAGTCTTAAATTTCTGATCAAACTCCCAAACTGTTTCATTAGGTTTCTGTTTGATTTCTTTCAATTCTGTTATGCACTGCGACTCTGAATTTGGTTTCTTAAACTCTGTGACGAGTGCAACCTTGATTTCTAACAGGGTTATCGATTGTGCCTGAGAATATTTCATGAACAAATGCAAGGCTCGGTCTCTAAGGGTGGTCACAAGCTATTCTTGCTTCACAGCGTCATCCTGTACTTGCTTTACACTCCATACGGCTTCACATAGAAACCAGTGCTGATTAGGGTCTTCTAGACCCGTTCTCTTGAATATTGGCAGTTTGATATCATCAACCATCCTTCTTCGAGGTGGCGTGGTTCTCTGAGTGGTACTAGGGACAATATTTTGAGGTTGGACATTCTGAAGTGGTACAGCCTGAGACAGACTAGGTTTATTCCGAATAGCCCAGGAACTCGCTCCTGCGGTGTTACTAGTACTAGTGTTCTGCAATGCGGGTTGCGCGTTGCTCGCATCTGGTGGGTTTTGTACGGGTGGGTTTTGAGGCGCGGTATGTGCAACTGATGGATTTTGCGGTGTGTTAGGCTAACAGGTGGAAGATAGAGGTGCGGTTTGGGTATCAGGGTCAAATTCTGTCTGTATGTCTACACGGAGTCTAGGTCCACTAGAAGGTTTCTCAGGGACAAACTTGAATCTCTTTCCACTTCTCAAGCTATGAATTTCTTTGTAGGAACCACTATATGTACTGTCTACCATGACAGATGCAAATATTTTACTGCATTCTAAAAGCACCTTTCTCAGTAAGAAGCATTTTAATATATAAGCTGAGGTTGTTCAGAAACTTACCTCGGATTCTTTTGAAAAACTCTCTTTCTGCTGCGCTGTAGGACTTTAGCATGTCCACAACGAACTGCGTCACAAAACTTTGTAATGTATTGTTGACCCAGAAATTGACTACTCGTACGAATGGACTGTCTAGTTCTTTGAGCTGTTCAATAAGCTCTAGTTTCCACTCGGTCGGTTTGCTTCGCGGGATACAATTTCTGTGCTCTACGAGTCTTGATAACCACTCGTGTAGCTCGCAACCAAAAGATGCCCATAAAACTTCATGCGCATCTTTCCACAGGTATTTTTTCAACCAGTCGATGTCAGAGAGATGTTGGTGTTTGTTTTCTTTCCTTGTGAAGTCTCTCTCTATCTTGTCACACCATGCCCAGATCTCTTTCTTGTCTGGATACCAGAAGTCGACGACTAGCTCAACTTCTTCTACTTCACACATCATGACTTCAACTCATCACGTATTCTTAGTATGGAAACGAAACCATTTGTTGGCTTACAAACTGATCTAGAGGTTTTCCAATATAGACCTAGGTTCTTCGCGGTTCTCACCATCCCTTTCGGCAACAACCTGCAAACAGGTTGAGGTCTCACCCGAGGTGTAGCTATGAGGGTACTGCGGAATCAGGTTTCCATAGTGATGTGATGAGTTGTTCGGACAGGACTACTGCGCAGTGAACTCTTAGACCTGTGCTGCGAGCTGAGGATTGCACAATGATAGGTTGCATCGCGGTCCGCACTACTGCAAATTAACCGTTGCGCAACCAACGCACAAAAGGGCTATGTCGTTCAGGCAGGATACACTTAATAGGATAGCGCAACAAAGTTATATGCTTCCTCTCCCAAACTTAACCATTATGGGGGTTTTATTCTAACACTTATCATCTCATCTACTTCCTTAGATTAATTAACCTTACAACAAATGCAAGTAGGCAAAACATACACTGCTGCATGCACCCAGTGCTGTGTAATGAAGGGTTATACGAACTGAATCTTACATACACTTGTGATTATTCAGTAAACTGATACTTCCACCAACTTAGAATACTACACATCCATCATCCATCTATTCATGTAAAAATTAACATATTGTTCCCATTCTTCCTCTATGGCGAATACATATAAAAGCATTAATATACAGCTATAAATGAGAATCCAGACATTCAAAGTAGGCAAATGAGCAAATGAAAAAACACAACAATCACACTACGTAGTATTTCATGTGGTTCACCCCCCAGATGGAGGCTACATCCATAAGAACTGTTGTTATATTAGTCTTTGGGAAGGGTACAACAGTTCTTTAGTCTGCGCACTCAGTTGCAGACTCTCTTCTCTCTCAAGGTAGGTCTCTGCGCACTCAGCTGCAGATCCTTTACAATATCTTCTAAGCTTTAGATTCAACAATATTCAGACTTACAAAATGAAGAGTAACCCTTTCCCATACAAAAATGCCTTATTTATAGATCATGCCCGTCGGTCATGTCTTTACAATCTGTAGGCAAAAACCCTTAGGTTTACAAAACTATCACGGTTTCCCCAAAACTGGACTGCTGGCACCTGGTAGCGAATATTTCATCGTGGTGGTCTTCCACGCATGCTTCACGTCGCTATCGGCCTTCCTGTTGTGCACATGCCAACAGGTTGCTTTCACCGAGCCGTTCTTCATCTAATGGTATCATGCGACTAGTTCAAGTAGTGGTATCTTTCGTGTGTGCGACCAGCCGCTTTCTTCCCGATTTTCTCCTACTCGTCGCTTGGCACTCCTAGAGCATCTTTACCAAAAATAGACCGCTGACGGTCTAACCGGAACAAGTGCCATCTTCCGTCCAACACTCTGCCTTGCTGGATCTCCGTAGACTGGACACATCACAACACTTCCTCCTCACAGTACTGATCTTTGTAGCTCTTCCGACGCTGCGCTACGCGCAACTTCGTAGCATCCCAAAACTTATACAAAAAATACTTCAACTGAACTGCGCTCAGCTCCACAGTTCCAAAACTCCTTCTTGCTCAAAATGTCCCACTTGGGACAGGCCTAATAGGATTATTAAGGCTCCATTTGGCTCCTACCAAAAGAAATTGTGGACACTTGAGAGTGTTATCTATGTTAATAGACTATCCATTAAGTTTTGATTCAGTGGAAGGATACCTCACTAGAATATTCTACTTGGGAACCATCAACCATTTTGCAGTAATTTCTGCATCTCCAACCCTAGGGACAATGTTGCTTTTGAAGGGGGGGGACATGTTATGGTCCTACCCTAACCCCCCTACTTTATTAGTGTACAAGGCCATAGGGCCCATTAGATATTTAGTGGGTAGTGACTTAATGTAAAAGGGCCCTCTTATTAAATAAAGTCCCCTGGGACCTAGGTGGTTGACCCTCACAATAGTAAGATATGTAATGCTTATTCAATAAATGACATTGTATTTGGATTTTTTCTCTTGTAGATTTCCCCCTTGAAGAGGCAAGTGATCATAGCTATCTACTTTATCCATTCTCTCTTTTATTTTTCTATCTTTGCATTGAATTTATGGGTGTAAGAAGATTACAACTCACATTGCATTGTTCTTCATACATATGCATAGAGATATGTGTGTCTAGTTGAAAATTAATGGGAGCCCGAATTTGTTTATGGATTAGCTCCATGAGGGATAAAGTATGCTTCTATATTTCTCGAGAATGAGAGGATACCTTATTAGCTAAAGAAGAGGCATCACCACAACATGGAGGCACAATTATAGGCTAAGAGAAGGATACTTGAGGCTGCTTGGTTGTGTATTGATGTTACTGGTGTTGCTAATATTTCTAAAATTGACTACGGTAAAAAACAATATTGGGGTATCAAGGTAAGGAGACTTTTCTTGTTGAGGATGGATACTTCTTACTTGAGATGTCCTTGATCAATATGATCATTGGGATTTTTTAGAAAGTGTTAGATCTATAATGTTGATGAATAAAATGTTGGCGGAAGGTCTATGTAAATCTTGTTTGAGTTACAAAATTACCTTGTATAGATATGGATTGAAAATGATTAGTATATTTACATCTATTACAATAAAATATTACCTAGACCCATGCACAACTATGAAGAGTAGTGATCATTGTTGGTGCATATTGAAAACAGAGTGTGTTGAAAAGCATTCGTGTACCAAAATATTCACAACTAGAAAAAAAAGAGTTGTAGGATGCCAATAAACTACATGTAAGTCCATTCGTGTATTTAGGGATGAAACCATAGTGACTAGCTTGTTTGACAATCTCATCCCACAAAAAGTGACCATAACAGAGTGTGGCATCCAACTAGTTATGGTGCTAGGGTTGTGTGAGATCACGGGGGCTTCACTAGAAGGAAATATAATATCACGTTCATTCATATTGTGGTATTAAATATTCACGAAAACCTAAAAATTATATTGCTTATATATTAGGGGGAAAATGATTTTTTATTGATTTAATGTAATAATACAAAAATACTTTGGGGTCTTTTTTATATGGGCAGGCTGACAAATATTCTCCAAATGGAGATGGCAGGATCACGACTAGATGAGAAATCGAGTTGAGGCAAGGCTCGGGCTGACCAGTACACAGGGAAATCGCGTCTTGAGGCATGCTTGAGGCCAGGGGTTTCGTGTGAAGTGGGTTTCCAGTCGATCATAGTCGAGAGACAGTGGTCATTGACAACCAATTGCTACCAATAGCACTCAACCAGTTGTTACCAATAGCCTTGGGAGGCTCTAAGCCTCCAGGGCCTGTTATAGGCCCTCGATAGGCCTTGGGGGCTTGAATACCCAACCACTCGTGCCTATTACAGGACTTGGGAGGTTTATTAAACCTCCTAGAGCTTGTTACAGGCCCTGGGGGCTTGGATACCTATACCACAACAAGCTTAGTCAGCGATTGGGGAACTGCAACATGCAATCTAAATGTTGTACTATGTGCATGGGCTCTAGTGACATACAAGAAGTGATCTCCTATCTCTTCATTAGACCATTAGATGTTGCAAATCATAATGATATTTCGTTGATTAATTGCATTGTGGGTGAAGTAATGTGCATCCATAATATACATCGAAAGAAGCAAGGTGCATTGTAGAATGCATGTGGGGTCATAAGAGGGGTATAATATTAATATACTAGGTAGAAATTTAAAGGGGTATAAAAAATGTTAATGAAAAAATTGATACATACAATATCTAGTGAAAATAAGGGTTTTTTTAAATTGGGAAGGCATATTGGGAGGGGGTTAAAAAAAACAATTTTGGAAGGTATTTTCCAATATTTAGTGAAATTAGGGGTATTGTTTCATATGCCACGAACGAACCTGCCATGATAGCGGTTTATTGAGTGAAGCCCCTATGTGTGAGATACAATTGCAATAAAATACATGGGTCCTTCTTTTAAAGGTTGTAACAATAATAAAATATAGTTATTTTCCCCAATAGTGAAAGGTATATAGCCTCTTTGGATTGGGGATCACAAAGAAGTGCTTGAAATCTCAGGGAAAATTCCCGAGAATATGGATCCATAGAACTAGTTGAGGTATTGTTGCTTGAGTTGTGTTTGATTGAATCAAGTATAGATTATTAAGAAATGATCATACTATCAATGGAAGATGAGGATAAAAGTTTGTCATTGTTGAACTCCTAGATTTGGCGATTGATTGCATGGAGGAATCAGATTTAAGTGTAGAACTATGTAGTGATGTAGTATGCCTAGAAAAGTGTGGTGTACCCTAAATAATAATGGGTAGCAAATAGAAAAGTTTAATTGAATACATTCTTGGAAAAAATATTTTCTATGTGTCAAGGGTATTCAATATGACTAGATTAGGTGAAAAGAGACTACAACAATTCTTTTCTAAGTTGAGGCCATACTAGAGATTTGTTGTAGCAACTCCATGCCAAAAGCAATCAATAGAATTCTACCAAAGCTCTGAACTAGACCATGATATATGATCAATGATTGATCATAGTGCTATCGCTTTGGTTTCTGAAATATATTATGCAGCTCAAAAGGTGAAGAAGAGGCAAGGAATGTTGAGTAAATTGATCTGTGAGCATCGAATCAAATGAAGTCTATGTGCACTCACTTCTCTTTGGACTTTGGTCAAATATAGAACCCTAGGAAATGCTTGGAATGCTAGGGTGTCCACGATGGCTAGGATATATACAAAGAAACTTATTAGAGAAAACATTGTAAATTGTAATATTCCAGCCAAAATATATTGGAATCTCAACTCAAAATTGTCAATTTTAAGTCAGTTTTTTTACTAGTAAGTTTGAGACAACTGATGTAAATTGAACAATGACAATTACGACCACTGGAAACCCAAAACCAAGGATGATAGGAGAACCTTTAGGATATGATTTTTGTATGGGATAGTGTGCAGCAAAAAAAATTGTCAGAGGTAAGAGGTTTATGGATCCTTTTTACAAAGCACAAAGACCATTTATGTTTCGAGCTTTGGCTACCACAAAAGTCTACTGCAATACTTCTGGGTGCATTTGTGTATACAAACTAGATCACATCAGGGTGGATAATATTGGCTGAAAGGAGCATGTTTAGAGATTATATGGTGTCAATAAAAAACAAGGAACAACATATGACAAAGGAATTAAGATTTGGGGAGCTATTACTGTAGTTTGGAATAATAGGTTGAATTTCCTATTTTCCTTCCCAAGAACTAAATTAAATTCTATAATTAGTGTTCTAAAGATTTAATATGATTCATTGTTATCCAAATAACTCACAACAACTTACAGAATTGAATTTGAGTTCATATAATAGATTTTACAAGCAAAACAACTAGCTAGTTGGACTACCTGACTAGTTCGACTTCTAGTGGACCCAAAATATGTACGACATGAACTAAATTGCATTATGAAAATTGGTATGGATTAATTATGACCTTAATGACTTGCGTAACTTTACAGAATGACATTTGGCTCTATATAACTCAATTTAATACCTTTTTGGAAAAACTAGTCAAAATTTCTAGTCTAATGAGCATAGGTAGGAAAATGACTTAATTTCTTGCAGAATTTGAAAGGAATATTTATGAATAATATTAAGGATGGTTTATCATATAATAAGCATCATCTTACATGTATTTTTGTATCACCAAAATGACTCTAAGGGTCTTAGTGACCTCCAACATGAACCATGTCTCAGTTACATCAAAGAAAGATCCATTGGTTGGATTATGGAATACATAGTGAAGGTAGGTTCCGAGAAGCAGAGTGGACCTGATGTAACTTCAGTGAGAAGATATGGAATCCTCCTCCATCATGGCATAATTCGAATCATCATAGATTGATTCTCACAGAGAATTAAAGAGAAGGAAGAAGATAGAAGGTTGCTGTTGAAGAAAGTATTCGAGGAATTTTGACCCCAACTTGATATCAGAATTTAATGGCTGCAAGTTGATCTTCAATGGCTGTACAATAGTCTTCAGTACCTGCAAGAGAGAGTGGAATAGATACTCGAACAATAATGGCTAAGGGGAGCATCACCCAAAGCAAGGTTGAGGCACATCACTCAACAAGAGAAGCTAACGCTCTCACATTCAATTACAAAATGGTCAAAAGATGTGAATTGGAGTTGGAATCATTCTTTTATAGAATTTTAGGGTGACCTGTTGAGCAAGTTGAATAGCTTAGTGACCCGTGAGAAACCTTCCACATGGGCTACCCATGAGTGGATATACTTGCATTTCTTTTTCCTTACAAGCTTTTCTTTCCTTTAGAAATTGTGCCCCCCTTTGTCTCAAGATGTTTCCTGCTTTGTTAGAGTTTCCTGCTTTGTAAACTGAGCTCCCTTTTAGAAATTGCGCCCCCCCCCCCCTTTGTCTCAAGATATTTATTGCTTTGTTAGAGTTTCTTGCTTTGTAAACTAAGCTCCCTTTTGGAAACTGCGCCATCGTTAGCATTTTCTGGATATTTCTAATTTCCAGCTTTTGGAAACTTCTTACACCTACTTGCTTTTGATATGTTTCTAAATCCAACAGGTTGCTTTAGCCACCTTGCTAATTTCTTGTCCTTGGTTCCAATTTAGCAAGCTTATCCTCACGAGGGCACCCTCTTGGCCCACTTGCACAATGTTTAGGATTATTTATTTATAAAAATAATTTAAAATTAATTAAATTTTCCCATCTACTAGACTTAGGCTAATTTTATTCTATGATTACAAAATTGAATAAAATTAATATCCCTAGGGACAAATTTGTCCCCTTTACCCATGGGAACTGACTGAGTCAAAATTGGGGACATGACATAAATTTAGGGTACTAGAAATAATAAGTATGGAACCCTAACTGATTATGATGATGATTTTATTTTGGCGGCTCAATATACCATTAAAAGATATATGTGAAGAAGGAAATGTTATGATGTAGAATTATAGATTTGAATAATTAATGCCTAGATCAAGCCATGAACCATGGGAGAGCACCTTCGGATCTAACAATCTAGTAGAAAGTATGAACTATTGTCGAATCTAAACATAGGAAATGAGATATTTTCTAGAAGAGCCATGATTTTTTGTCCCAATTGTCGAATCATCATATGTTTGGTGGGAGGGAACAAAGTGCTCGAAATCTAAAATAGAGTGGCATTGTTTCTATTGTTAGGGAGAAAAACCTAGACAATATCCATAAAAGCATAAAAGAGAAGAGATTTGAACCCTAGGAATCCCTTTTCTACTCCATTTTAATTTGTTGGTCTCCAAGATCATGTTGTTGTGTTTTGATCCTGGGCAGTGATGAAGAAGAAGGATAATGTCTAGGTCTTATAGTTCTTATAACAAATGATAAGTTTCATAGAGCCTTCTCCAAAATACCATGAATAATAGCAAGAAAAACACAATACAATAGATAAAAGATGCAAAACTAAAACTCCTAAATAGATTTGCTTGATTTTTCACTTGGCCAACGGGTCTTTTATAGTTTTACAATAAGTACACATTAAAATTACTCTCAAATAGATTAGAATAAATTAGGGTACACATAGCTAGAAGCAACTAATTTTAACCAACTCTTAACAAATTTCCTTGAAGAATGAGCTTTGAAGAAGGATTTCTTATACAAGGGTGAGTTGTTCATGTGCTGAGGTGTGCCCATGTTCTTTATCATATAGTTTGGTGCTTATTGTTTTAACTCTATTTATTACTTTTTGAGTTTGTTTTAGTGATTTGAGTGCTACACATGCAATATAAAGTGATAATAATAAATAAAGTCATAGTCTAAACATGCTATGATTTGGATCTTTTTCGATCATAATTTTTTGACCAATTTTGCCTCATATCCATTAAAAAAATTAGAACAATTATTGAAATTGCAAATATAAGTTGTTGAGATTGCACAATCTAGGTGCAATAGGATTATTTGAGGGTAATGAATCCATTTATTCTTTCAAAAATGCAATTTTAGTAATGAAAATTTGCAAATTCCATTGATGATAGTAAAAAAAAATACAAATCATATAATGTTTAAACTACTTCATAAATAAACATTCCATAATAAATATATTTTGTAAAAATTTGTTGTGACTTACTATTTCAAGAGAATATGAATGCCATTGCTTACTAAGATCAATTAATCCCAAAATAAAATTTCATATGACATTTAACTTAAATTAAATTTTATAATCTTTTAGTTGTTTTAAATTCTACCATTTTAAATATTTCTCCATTACACATGCGTTACACTGAATGTAATAGCTTTACAACACTTGGAAAAAAATCCTTTTGGTAAACTACAAAGAGGAGTATAATTATTAAACACTTACTACTACTTACATGGGTGGATAATGGAAAACATAAGTATCATGATCGAGTTCGGATATACCAATTTTCATTTATGTGCATTTTTCATATACCATTGATGTAAATATGTTAATCTAATTTATAAAAATATTTTATAATTTTATATCAATTTTAAAATACCAAAAATTGGAAATAAAAACTTAAAAAATAAACAAAAATATATTATTCTATTTAAATTTATTATCCACCAATTTTTTTATAAACTTAATTTTATACTATAAATTATCCTCTTATAATTTATTAAATAGAAATAGATCCACAAAATATTTAAATAAAACAAAATTGTAACTTATAATTACAAAGTATGATGATATATATAAAAATTTGCATCATAAATTCACTTAAGGAACCATTCTCTCTTCATATATGTAACCGTTCTCTCTCGTGTTTTTTTTTTCAACCGTTCTCTTTAGTGTTTTTTTTTTTCATTTATCTTTACGTTGGATAAAAAGGGACATGAAGATGGAATATATATTTATCAATTAATTTGTAACTTTCTATCTATGGTCGAATTAGATATTAGTAAAAATATTTAATTTGGAATTTCTTATCTATTTTCAAAATTAAAATGTTTTTTTCAGTTAAAAAAGGCATATTATTTATATTAAAAAATGAATTAAAATAGTATAATGATAGACTCAAAATTAAAATGTTTATCAAAATGAAATATACAATTTAAATAATATATTTTAAAATATCTAAATATTATAAATTATATTTTATAATTACACTGATAGGTGATATTTACACTATATATCATAATTTGGGATGGATTAGCATCTATGCTTTTTCTTGATTGCAAGAGTATGAGACAAAGGTACTCTCGATTGATTATATTGTAGTTGTTCCAAATAAATAAACAACTGTATATATATATATATATATATATATATATATATATATATATATATATATATATAAAATCATTGGTAGCTAATGTATGGATAACTCTTAGCTAATGCATGGATATGGGCATGTATGGATAACTCTTAGCTAATGCATGGATATGGGCACTTCCTGGCAAACAACTGATTTAACTAGAAGAAGGCGGGAATAAGTGACATATAACCTATTCATGGCACTTAACTTGTGGGGTATTGGTGTTCACTAACCACAAGTTAAGTGGATGTGCTAGTTTAGAATTTGGGTTCCGTAGCTATGCATGGATAAGTGGTAGCATATGCATGAATAACTAGTAATTGATGCATGGATAACTTGCACTTTGTGCAACTATCTTATGCATGAATAACTCAATTGATGCATGTATAACAAACAATTAGAAATAAATAACATGTAATTTGTTCATAGCACTTAAATTGTGACCATGACTATGATAGTATTATACAATATTTGTAATTTTTATCTATTTTTAAAATAAAACATTTAATTTAAAATCCTCCATCCATTTCCAAAATAAAAACATTTATCAATATGTAATACACAATTTAAATAATATATCTTTAAAAAAATTTATAAACTATATTTCACCTATTATAAAAACACTTATGATACACTTATTACGAAGACATTGTATTTTATCACCTAATTAAAACCATCAACATATAACCTTTGTGTGAGCGACTATCGCTATTACATAAAGTGGAGAGTTGGCTGGCCCCACATACCTATTATAAAAACACTTATTACGAAGACATTGCGTTATATCAACTAGCTAAAACTCATCAACTCAATTGCATTATGTTTAATAGTTATTAACTTAATTTGGAATGCAAAACATGTATTTAACTTAATTAATAATTTTCTATTTTAGTTTAGAATGCAAAATAACTATTTAACTTAGTTTAAAATAAAAATAGAAAATTAAAAAATTACTTCAATTGTTAAATCCATTTTATTTTTTAAGTGATCACTACCCATTAATGTTGACTAATTAGATCGAAAATCATAACCATAGTTTGGCATTGTTAGGAGAATAACGTATTTTAGTTATATTATGCTTAATAGGTATATAGCTACGCTTGGAATGCAAGCATAACTTGCAATAAAGGCATTGAAACTTTGTATGGTTCTCAATTTTATTTGTTATAAATATTTATAATCATTTTGTTATCTTCTATTTGTGCTTATTAAAGGCATATTTTGACGAGTTTTTGCATTTTTGGTAAGTCTGTATTCAAGACCAATAAATACCAAAATACACCTAAACAACTCAGGTGATATCTCCGATTTTAACAACTCTGAATTTAACCGACTTTTAACTACAATATTAAGTGATATCTCCGATTTTAACAACTCTGAATTTAACGGACTTTTAAGTAAAAATATTGGAAAAATGTGAACACAAAAGTTCAACCAGAACTCCTCAACATATTTTAAAAATCTTATATAGTAAAAATATGTCCTCGAAATTCAATTTTAATGCAATTTTGGGTATCTAAAACAAATACAGAACTGTCGATTTAGGAATCAGTTTTGTAAAAAGTTACCGGCTTTTAAAAAAATGTCAGTGTACTTTATATTTTTTTGAAAGTAAATATGGCATGATGCCAAAAGCATGATTTTCAGGCATGTTTTCGGTGAGGCCGGGCATGTCATTTTTGCGACTGCCATACAGTTGTTTGTTCCATCCCGAACGCAGAATTTGTGTGGCTCATCATACCATTTTCAGGTCTGTCATGGAGCGAAGTTCTATTCTCATTTATATAAAAACCCGAGTGGTGATCCTCATATCAAAGCTCTCTCGAGTGAATAGATATCTTTTATTTTGAAGAAGGTAGTTTTACAGTAACATAGGTACAGCCTATGGAACATGGAATGCTATGATTTTGATGCCTCCAACAACAACCATTATCACTGCAAACATGCAATGTGTGAGAAGATTGTGATTGTAATTGTTTGGTGCAACGTCGTAGTTGTTTTTCACATTGAAATGGGTAGGATTGGAAAAAAAGGGGCATGCCGCATATTTCAAATTGGAGACTCGCTTTGTAAGTATTCATATATCTTTGTAATTGAATCTGAGATTTTAGATTAATAAATTGTCACTGGGTTGTGATTCTTTTGGCCATAACTCTATATTTGCAGTGTTTAAGTACACCCAAGGCAACGACTGCGTGCTGCTTTTGACAGAAAGGGCCTACACCACCTGCAATACGTCAAGCTCCATCGTTTATTCCACGAATGGGGATTCGTTTTTCAGGTTCACTAAATCCGGTCCCTTCTACTTCATGGGCGGCTTTGCTGAGAATTGCTTGAAGGGGCAGAAGCTGCCAACCCAGCGGGATTCGAGCCTGGGTTGGCAATCGCGTGCTCTATGCTTTTCTATGACGAGTTTCTTCCCATCCTGGCTTTGTTTTCAGCATCTTTACAGCGATATCTTTTAAACTTCTCTTTCTATAGACCCACAAGATCAATATTTTACTGTTTTTAAAATTTTGATAGCAGAAAAACTAATTTTTATTTATAATTAATATATTACCTGCTTTACAAATGATAATGGTATGATAATGGTTTTAGAATTAGAAACGATGTGATATTCAAGTATTAACCAAATAATAATAAGATTTTTATGAAGAATTTTGTTGAAATGTATGTGAATGGATTTCTCATTGCGTCCATAAGGGCTTTATAGCTCGGAAGATCATGTAACTTTGTCCATGTAACTTTGTCCATGCGTATTTGTCTTTATAGTTGGCCATAATAAATAAAGTTTGTCTTTAACATAATAATAAAAAAAATTACGGTATTTTCGATTGAATTAAATCCTAGGCTATATAATACATAAAGGCAAAGAGAAGAAAACCAACAAAAACAAACAGCAAAAAAAAAATTACGATAAAGAAACTACAACTACAACAAAGAGAAGGGAACCAACAACTACGAACACGTAATTGTCGGTTTAATTTTCGATTTAATAATTTTCATTTGTGCCTCGCCGTCCTGCTGTGCGAGTTGCCCTCCCATGTTGTGCATTAAGCACACATACATAATAAATATGTAATTACAGAAAACAACAGAATATGTAGAACACAACAATCACACAAGAGACACAGAAATATACGTGGTTCACCCACTGAGTGTGGGCTACATCCACGGGACAAGGGCATGCAGTCTTATTCATCATCAACAATAGTTTACAAACTATCCCGGAGAGGGCATAAAGCCCCAGCTCAATATCTGCCTAAATGAGACACATATTTAAGATCCTCCTTCTTCAATTACACATAACCGATATCCGATTATACCGTTGGTGAAACCTCCGTGAACCAACTTTACCTCAACCGTCAATTGGTTGTCACATTCCAACAATCTCCACCTTGACAACAATTTACCTGATGCCCTGCCCTTGTCCATTTGTGCTTCTAAATATCAAAGCACCCATTTCACTGCTTCACCTGGATTTGTCATGTATCCACTGACAACACCAACTGCATATGAAAAGATCTCATCGCATACATCACACCAGCATACCATACACGAGACATATAACCCTTTCTTCATTACATGGACATCAACCTGAAGAAAGTTTATGATGTTTACCGGTTTCACTGAGTATCATTATCATGCACTCATCCTATGATAACCAAAACTTACCATCAATCCGTCTCTTGTACATTTACACTCAAGATTGTTTTGCTGCTCCCTGATCCTTCATCTTGATCCTTCATCTTGAATGTCCATCCGAACCAATCTGTTGATCGTATCCATGCTTGTGCTTGTTTCAAGCATAACGCCAACAATCCAAAAACGCCAAGATAGTGAATACCATAAACCCAATGGTTACACCCACTTCTTGTAAAACCTGGTTCACCATGAAGAAATCAAAACATCTTGTACCAAACGCTTGAGCTTGCTCTTCAAGCCATACAATGATTACCTTGAGCTTGCAAACAAAATCTTCCTATGCAATCTTGAGCACCTTCTATGCTCCACCTCGAACTTTACATCCGAAGCCCTTAGCCAAATCCGGCCAAGACAACCAAATGAGCTTTACCGCTCACCTTCAGGTCTATTACATTGGAGTTAGCCAAGCCTTTAAAATAGGCTTCATTACATGTAACCTCATGGGAAAAATGAGCACAACAACCAACTCATGCCCTACCCCTTTTAGTTAACCTAAATCTACGTCTAGATTTTTCATAGATAACTAACCAACCTAGGATATGCATGCCATTCAGGTCTTATAGTCATATACCCAATTACAAAATTTTACAACTCCAAATAACAATAATAATTTTTTCTACCATTTTTTTATTATTATTATTATTACCCTGCCCTTACACATGTCACGAACACTTTCAGGAACACTTTCACTCTCTCTCAAAACTGCTTGACTGCCCTCAATCTTGGACATGCCGTCTCCTTTCGGCGAACTCGGGCCCAACTGCTGATGGCTCTTCACGCAGCTCTCGGGCTCCCACTGCGGATGACCCTCTTTTCCTCTCGGGCTCTCGGATGCAGGGCTCCTGCTCCACGGTGGCTGGCTCCTGCTCCACGAACCGGCCTGCGCAGGCTCCCACAATGGCTGGCTCCTCCTCCACACAACGACGACAGCAGGTGCGGGTCTTCCACAGTGGCCCTACGCAGCCTCTCCCATGGTGTGCTCTCACGATTTTCACGTGGACTCTCCACAAACCTCACGGGTGACCTCGGACTCTTCCACCTCAGACGACGCGGCCTTCTACCAGAATATGTCCACTTCACGACTTCCTGAACGAACTACAGCACCTCACGGGACCAGGTATTGGGAAGAGCTTCACACCACAAGCCTGCACCACTCTGCAACTATGCTTGACGGTTGCAGACTCCACGGCAGATACTCTACTTTCTTCACGCAGTATTTTTCTCCACGGTGGTGACCCTCTTCACGCAGGAGTTTTCTTGACCACCGTGGTGGCTCTCTGTCAGCAGACGGCTGGTGTGGTGGCTCTTCAGTGATGTGAACTCCTCCAAATGGCGGTTGTCTTCACTTGCAGCTTCTTCTTGGCTTCGATGGTTCCCACCCGATCTCCTTCTCCCGTTCTCTTCTGGAAACATCCCAACGGGCTACACTTCTCACGGCTCCACCAACAGCCTTGGCTATTGCCGGCTCTAGTTTACGACGGACTCCCTCACGGCTCGACGATTTTTCTCTGTGGCTGCTTCAGCTCTCGACGGCTACTCTTGGCGGCTGCTCCAGTTCTCACTGCACCTCTTGTTCTTTCGGAAACTTTCTACTCTTCACCTGAGCTCTGATACCACTTGTTGTGCATTAAGCACACATACAAGAGACATAGAAATATACGTGGTTCACCCACTGAGTGTGGGCTACATCCACGGGACAATGGTAGGCATTCTTTATTCATTATCAACATAGTTTACAAACTATCCGGGAGAGGGCTTAAAGCCCTAGCTCAATATCTGCCTCAATGGGCCACATATTTAAGATCCTCCTTTTTCAGTTACACATAACCGATAACCGATTATACCGTTGGTGAAACCTCCGTGAACCAACTTGACCTCAACCGTCAATTGGTTGTCACATTCCAACTTGTGCATTAAGCACACATACAAGAGACACAGAAATATACGTGGTTCACCCATTGAGTGTGGGCTACATCCACGGGACAAGGGCAGGTATTCTTTATTCATTATCAACATAGTTTACAAACTATCCGAGAGAGGGCTTAAAGCCCCAGCTCAATATCTGCCTCAATGGGACACATATTTAAGATCCTCCTTTTTCAGTTACACATAACCGATAACCGATTATACCGTTGGTGAAACCTCCGTGAACCAACTTGACCTCAACCGTCAATTGGTTGTCACATTCCAACAATCTCCACCTTGACAACAATTTACCTAATGCCTTGCCCTTGTCCATTTGTGCTTCTAAATATCAAAGCACCCATTTCACTGCTTCACCTGGATTTGCCATGTATCCACTGACAACACCAACTGCATGTGAAAAGATCTCATCGCATACATCACACCAGCATACCATATACGAGACATATAACCCTTTCTTCATTACATGGACATCAACCTGAAGAAAGTTTATGATGTTTACCAATTTCATCCCTGAGTATCATTATCATGTACTCATCCTATGATAACCAAATCTTACCATCAATCCATCTCTTGTACATTTACGCTCAAGATTGTTTTGCTGCTCCATGATCCTTCATCTTGAATGTCCATCCGAACAAACCTGTTGAACGTATCCATGCTTGTGCTTGTTTCAAGCATAACGCCAACAATCCAAAAACACCAAGATAGTGAATACCATAAGCCCAATGGTTACACCCACTTCTTGTAAAACCTGGTTCACCATGAAGAAATCAAAACATCTTGTACCAAACGCTTGAGCTTGCTCTTCAAGCCATACAATGATTACCTTGAGCTTGCAAACAAAATATTTCTATGCAATCCTGAGCACCTTCTATGCTCCACCTCGAACTTTTCATCCGAATACCTTAGCCAAATCCGGCCAAGACAACCAAATTAGCCAAATCCGGCCAAGACAACCAAATGAGCCTTTACCGCTCACCTTCAGGTCTATTACATTAGAGTTAACCAAGCCTTTAAAATAGGCTTCATTACATGTAATCTCATGGGAAAAATGAGCACAACAACCAATGCCCTACCCCTTTTAGTTTACCTAAATCTACATCTAGATTTTTCATAGGTAACTAAACAACTTAGGTATGCATGCAATTCCAGGTCTTACAGTCATATGCCCAATTGCAAAATTTTACAACTCCAAAAAAAAAAAAAAAAAAAATTCTTTTATTTTTTAATGATGACTCCACCCACCATTGCTGCAATACCCACAGTCCTCGAATCCTCTCTGCAACCGCATGTGCCTCTCGAATCCTCTTCTGCTCGCTCCTCTACTAGTGCTGCTCGCTCCTCCACTGGTGGCTGGTTCTGCTTCATGCAGGCTTCACGCACAGTCTTTCCTTCTTCCAAGACGCCAGCTCCACGGGCTTCCTGAACATCACGGTCTCCCCAGCGGGATTCTCCATAGACCAGCTATAGGATGTAGCGTTTACGACTTCTCCAGGATGCTACTTCTCGCTGCCCATCATGGGCTCTCTTAACTCGCTCTCTGAACAGTTCACTACCGCACAGTTGGTCTTCCACGAACTGGCCTGGAAAACTCTTCTCCACCACCGTACAGCACAGCCTTCGCTGGCTTGGCTACTCTATGCATAGATTAGCTTCTGCTCTTTACGGAATGATGGATGGGCTCTCCACTCGTGGGCGTCTCTTTCTCTGCAGATAGCGACGAGAAACGATGGCTCTCCTCTGCGCACGGATCTCCAATTCCAGCGCCCACCAACTCCACGGCCTCTATGAGTTTCCTCTCTTCCTCGAAAGACCCACAACAGGGATCATGAGCTTCTCCTCCACAACGTCTAGCTACAACAGTGCGTCTCTCTCTTTGCATGCGACTTCTCTGCACTGTACAACCACAACTCTAGACTTGGCTCTTCTCTGCAATTTTCGTTCTCTATGGCTCCTCCAACGGCGACAGTAGGAGAAGCTCTCTGCAACGGTTTTCAACGAACCACAACACTCCACCACCAGACGCAGCTCTGGTCGATTCCTCCACGACTGGGCTGCACAAGCTAATTCACACCACCATCATGGGCTCCTACGAGCCTCCACCACGAGCACCTCCTTCTCATACGATGAGCGGGCTTCCTTCTTTGCAGAGGCCACCACCACACAGACATGTGACTAGGCTAGCATGCAGAGACTTATCAACAGATTCCTCCTTCTTGGTCAAAGACTTCCACTTACTTCCTTCTGCAGTTCTCCTTCCGTTCAAGCACCAAGCTCTGATACCACTTGTTGTGCATTAAGCACACATACATAAAAAATATGTAATTACAGAAAACAACAGAATATGTAGAACACAGCAATCACACAAGAGACACATAAATATACGTGGTTCACCCACTAAGTGTGGGCTACATCCACGGGACAAGGGCAAGCAGTCTTATTCATCATCAACAATAGTTTACAAACTATCCCGGAGAGGGCATAAAGCCCCAGCTCAATATCTGCCTCAATGAGACACATATTTAAGATCCTCCTTCTTCAGTTACACATAATCGATAACCGATTATACCATTGGTAAAACCTCCGTGAACCAACTTGACCTCAACCGTCAATTGGTTGTCACATTCCAACATCCCAGCTCCTCCACGCAGCTCCTCTCCACGCACTACCCTCCCCTCTGATCCCCTCCATGTGTTGTCCTCCCAGCTGCTCCCCTCCTGCGCGAGATGCCATCCCAGCTGCTCCACGCAGATCCTCCCCTGCGCTCCCCTCCGCACACCTCTCCTCCATGCAGCTCCTCCATGAGCCCCCCCCACGTCCTCCTTATCCCCTCCCCTCCAGCCTTCCCTTCCCTCCCCTCCCCAGCCTTCCCTGCAGCCTTCCCTCCTGCTCCATCCCCCCTCCACGTCGCCTCCCTCCCCTCTAGCCTTCCCTTCCCTCCTGTGCCATCCCTGCAGCCCTCCCTCCTACGCCATCCCCCCTCCACGTCGCCTCCCTCCCCTCCAGCCTACCCTCCACGTCCCCTCCGTCCCGTTCTCCGAGCACCCAGCAGACCTGCACCATAAATTTAAATATATTATAATTTAATTTTAACATATTATAATATATTCAACCTACACCATAATTTAATTTTTACATATTATCAAAAAATCTATTTTAACATATTAAATTAAAAGATAATTTAAACTATATTATAAAGTTCAAATTACAAAAATAAAAATAGAATTTGTTTTTAATATGTTAAAATAAATAATAATAATTTAAAATATGTATGGGATTATAGTTAAATATTATTATTATAAGTATATGAATAAGAAGTACTTGTGGTATAATGGTAAGGGTGTTGAGCTAAGGGATGTGATGTCCAAGTTCGACCCTCATAAGTTACTTATTTTTTGGGAAATTATAAAATAATTTAAATAAAATTTGGGGATTATAGTTAAATATTATTATTATAAGTATATAAACAAGAATTACATGTGCTATAGTGGTTAGGGTGTTGTGGTAAGGGTGTTGGGATAATGGGTCCTCAGGTCCAAGGTTCAATCTTCTTAGATCACGTAATTTTTTCAAAAATATATTAGTTTTTTTTTTGAAAATTTAGTGAATTTCATTATCATGTAAACCGAGTTTTATACTTGCATTGATTTCAGTGTATATAGTTTTATCCTCGCATAGATTTCAGTATATATGTTAACGCTTGACATTTTTTTATATAGAATCTGACCTAGAAATGGAAGATGCTATGAGACAAACAGGAGAAGAACAAGACATACAGAACATCGAGCATCCTAATGCATATCAAGGAAGAAAATCAAATGAAATGACAACAAAAGAACGAGAAGAAGACTTGAAACGGAAAGCAGGACAAAAAACAAATATCGAAAAAGAAAGTTAGATGAAATGACAACAGGAGAACGAGAAGAACTAAGGAAACAAAATGCAGATTGACAAAGAGCATATCGAGAGAGAAAGATGAAGTAGTTGGAACAAGAAAGAAATCAAAATAAAAATGTAGAACAACAAAGAAATCAAAATATAGAACAACAAAGACAATATTTGACCAATATACATGTAGAACCAACTGTGGGAGATGCTCAACGAAGAGAATCTAACGAAATGACAACAAAAGAATGAGAAGCAGACATGACAAAAAGAAGAACAAAAAAAGAATATCGAAAAAAAAGTTGGACGAAATGATAGCAGAAGAACGAAGGAAACGAAACTCAGATTGACAAAGGGAATATCGAAAAAGAAAGTTAGACGAATTGACAGCAAAAGAAGGAGAAGAACAAAGAAAATGAAACATTGACTGACAAAGAACATATCGAGAGAGAAACAAGAAGCAGTTGGAGGAACAAAGAAATTGAAATGTAGAACAAAAAAGACAATATTCGATCAATAATAACATAGAACCACCTGTGGGAGATGCTCAACGTGTAACGGTGACAGAATATGAGATTGAAATTGACGATAATATATCGATACCATCTGAAGAAATGTATACTAGACATCGAAAATTTTGTTTACGAATTGATCAATTGGCACAACTTCAAATGTGTCATGTCTGCCAAGAGTCATATGCTGGAATATAGGTACGTAACCTAAAGTACAATTCCCATGTGCGTGCGATGTCTAAGAGAGAGATCTAATCACAGATTCTCAGCTAAAAACCACATGGATCCAAGAACTCAACCTCATGTCCTTCAGGATCTCACACAAGTGGGAGAAGCAAAGAATAGCATACGATGTTATCACTGAGCATTATAGAACGGGTGTTGATCCACTACGCATGATAATCCAAGGAACTACAGGTACTGGAAAGTCATATTTGATTGGAGCCATTAAAAATACACTTGAAAATATCTCTCATCTAGGGAAAAGTCCATTACTTCTTCTGGCTCCTACGGGGGTGGCAGCTTTCAACATATCCGCAAGAACAGTTTATTCCGCACTTCATATACCGATCAAAGAAATTAATCCTTTACGAGTACCGACTTTAATTAACTTACAGGAAGAGTTGAGGAATGTTATATATATTTTGATCGATGAAATGAGTTTTATTGGAAAAAATCTATTAATCAAAATAGATTCAAGACTTCACGAAGCCTTCCCAGAAAATGCTAATATACCTTTTGGTGGAAGATCAATTATATTGGTCGGTGATTTGGGACAATTGCCACCTGTCCTAGATAAGCCGGTATATGCATCGGAAGGTATTGCAAAATAATTGTGGAACACATTCACAACAGTTGTGACCCTCGATACTGTGTTTCGACAGAATGGACAAAGCAATGAACACATATCTTTTCGTAATGTGTTAATGAATATTAGAGATGCAATTCCAAAAATAGAGGATTGGAAATCACTTATGACTCGTATAGATACTTCCTTACATTCTACAATGAAAAAGTCATTCGATAAAGCGATCCATTTGTTTGTGACAAATGATGATGTAAACTGTCATAACAAGCATTTAATAAGAAGCCTAAACTGTCCCATTGTGACTAGTATTGCTACATCTGTAAGAAGCAACTATTCTATGGAAGGAGATGAAGAAGGGTTGCAGCTTGAATTACTTATAGCCATAGGAGCAAGGGTAATGCTCACATAAAACCTCTGGATTGATGCAGAACTCATCAATGGTGCTCTTGGAGTTATACAACAAATTGTATATAACCCTGGAAGTTCTCCTCCAGAACCACCCACGTATGTTTTAATAAAATTTGATAATTATGTGGGGAGACCATGGGATGAATACTTTCCTCAAGTTGTTCCTATTACACCTATCGAAAGAGGTAATAAAAAACAACTTCCATTGAAACTCGCTTGGGGTTTAACAATCCATAAATCACAAGGATTGACATTGGAGAAAGCTACTATTAGTATTGGAAAGCAAGAGAGGCAAGGTATGACATTTACAACAATATCTCGAGTTAAAGATTTGGCAAGTCTACGATTTCAACCTCCATTCTCATATGATCGATATGAGAAGATGTCAAAACTACCAGGAGTGAAGATAAGACAAGATGAAGAAGATAGATTGATAATGATCACGATGTGAACCATATTTTCATTTATTTAATCCTTACAAAATTATTGTCTCTATTTTTCCAGTTTAACATATTACTCAATCCTTAATACTTATTACTTACATTATGATAATCCTTGTAAATGTATCTGTGTTTTCAACTTAATCTGTTCCTTACAATGCTGTTCAAACTCCAGTTTTGTGTCACCTCCCACGACTGAAACCAGCTTAGATCCAAATCCTAGTCTCTATCAAGCGCCGAGAGGGATCAAATCTCTCGAGGTGCAAACCTCGGCTCAGGTATTGCACTCAAGGAGCTTTTCGAGGAGAGGTTTTCACCTCGAGAGATTTGATCCCTCTTGGTGCTTGATAGAGCCTAGGATTTAGATCTTTTAAGTACAATCCGCAAGATGAGTTATTGATGGTTCCCGCTCTATGATTTTCCATGACCTATTTGATTAACAACAATGGGAAGGACGAAGGGGAATGAAATAATCCCAGTTGTTCTCATCAGCGAAGATGAATATCCCCAAGGGTCACATTCAGGTCTATTTTGTATTAATATTATTAATATATTTTTATAAAATTAATAAAAAAAGTCAATTTTAAAATTAATTATATATATATATATATATATATATATATATTTCAAAAAAACTAGCATGTATCCCTTTGGGAACGATTCAATAATCCAAAATGGGACATTGCATTTTTTTGGTTAAGGGGAAATGGCTTCATAAATTTGATCTTAGATGGTTTCTTCGTAAAGTCAATATGAATATATGATGATTTTATTTCTTAAATTTTTGTAAACAAAACATTTTAGAGCTTAAACGAATAATCAAAATTAACACCAATCTCAAAGAATAATTAAAGTTAACACTAGTCTCAAATTTTCATGAATAAGTATTTTACAATTTAAAATAATAACCAAAATTAAAGTGAATAATGAACATGAATGAGTGAGAGACAAGCAACTTGTAGTAATTTCATCATAAGAGTTGTAGTTTGTGTTGGACATGCTCCTAGGAATTGATAGGGTTGTGTACATTGTTAAAGTGGATTATCAAGATTCCCATTTTCCAAGCATCAATCATCTCTTCTTGCTCTACTTGTTATCTGCAAGGTGATGTTGTTTTGAAACAATTTACACTTTTTGAGACTATAACACTTGGTTAATTTCAGTGTTTTCCATATTGGAAAACCTTATGTCATGAGCTCACTAGTCATTTTTCAAATGGATGTCTAATCATAGACTTTTCAATAAGTAATCAAATATTGATGACCATTCATAAATTGCAATATCTTACAATATTTATATGTATATGTTAGTATGATTTCAAGGAGTGTGGGGGCAAGTACTTTCTTGATGACCTTTCGCGAGAGAAAAATTAGAATTAGCATAGAACTACATAAAACTAGCTTTGTTGTTTTTGGCGCCACCGTGTTGGAAAATTATTTCATAAACAAAACATTAATCTTCCCACAAACACCATTATCTCTAGATAGGCCCATAAGATGATTCCACTAGTTCAAAATTTCACATGCAAAGCTAATTCAGAGAGTCTTAGTAGTGGTAAGACTCTCCATATCTAAATTTGTCAAGATATAGACTGTTTATATTTTTTTGCAATATTCATGTGTTAGTGATAATATTTTAGAATGAAAACAAAAAAAAACAAATATTGATATCAAAAGCTAAAATCTTATAGCAATAAAGTGCTAAAGTGCTAAAAGTTACACAATTTTTACAAGGGAATTTCTTAAAAGAAGATTGAGATCAAAGTCATTACTTGGAAATCCATGGACACTTATTGAAATCAACTCCTTGTTAATGAAAAACTTGCAAACTCAAATTTTCAAAATAAAACATTGAAAAAATTACTAAATTTTTTAATTAATATGAAAAATCAAACTAAGTTTAAAGCTTCATATAGGATTTTGTATTAGGAGCGAAGCTGAAGGATTGGGGATGTGGATTGGAGATGTGGTTGGAATGATGGAGGGTGACATTTTGACGGGGAGTTTGCAGGTTGGATTGTTTATTGCCATTTTGATGGTCATTATGGAGGTGCTTGGGGAGTGGTATCAGTTGAACGATGAAGTTTACTCATTTTCATTTAAATATCATGCTACTTTGGTGGAGGTTGTGCTTATACAAACCTATTCTTTTTTATGTCCCTAGAGTTCGAAGGAAAGTGGCTTGCATTAACAAGACGGTAAGCCAATTCTGGGACAAACAAGCATGGTGCATTTCGGATAAGGGTGGTCTGATCTGGAGGTCTTTGGGTGCGATGGTGAGGCCCATGAAAACTAATGTAAGAGGCAGGGGGAAACGAGGCCCACACATGCCTTGAGTTCAACAAGATATTGTGAAAGCTAAGAATGTCTACTTTCATAACGTTTTGTAGGAGACTAGGCAATTTCTTGGTAGTGTAGAGCAAAAATTCAAGGCAGGAATTGTCGAAAGTGGCCAAGGTGCAGATGGAATGGGAATATTGGGTGAATGATGTGGTATCTTCAAGGACTAGAGACACTAACCATGAAAATACTATGCTTCTCTATTGGCACATGTAAACCCTAGTTGGGAAGGCTCTGATGAAAATTCACGATGGTAGACCTAATTTGTAGAGACAACTGGAGGAGAATACTAAATGGAACAGGAGTCAGATCTCGAAAATCAATGCCAGACTTAACCTTATTGGGACAACCATCAAGCAGATGGTCAATTTTTTCAACACTATGGCTGAGATCACCACTAGGAAGGTGTTCAAACCCAAGTCCCTTGAAGGCTAGTCAAGTGAGCCTCCTTCAGAAAACAAGGTGCATGTTGTTATGATTTTTTACGAAGCTTGAGAGTTTGGCCTAGTTATTTTGTTTTTCCATATATAGATTTGATGTCTAAATAGTTTTTCTTGTCTTAATAGCTTTAGTTTCTCTAATTTTATTGTTTTGATTTTGTTTAGATCTATGGAACTGTGAAGACCTTGCTTAATGGTTGGACTAGTTTTGGATAGGCCAACCACTGTATAAATATTTTTGGAATTAATATATAATGTTCATAGCTTACAAAAATATTTACTTGAAACTTCATGTTATAATTGGCCATTCTATTAACAAACATAATTTACTATTTTAAATAATATGAAAATTCAAATGAAATTTGAAGCTCATGTTGTAATTGGTTATTCTTTCAATGAACATCTTTTTATGGAAAGGATATATTATTTTTTAGGAAACTCTATACAAGAAGGATATTGTTCTTCTAATAAAAAAAAAATGGATCATGAAAAACTATTTAAAGAATGGTTGCATTGAGATGTTTGTAAATATTCAGGAAATATAAACAATTATTAAGTGCCATGCATACGAAGATGATATTAATTGCCATACTAAATTCATTGATGATATCAAGCATTTGGAAGAAGTGCTTCGATGATATTAATTGCCATGCTAAATCCATTGATGATATCAAGCATTTGGAAGAAGTGCTTTTTAAGTATTTTGGACACATTTTGGATTGATATTTATCATAATTAATCCTTCCTCAACAAGATACTAAGAATTCACTTTCAAACAGAGGATTGTCTCATATTTTCGAATTACAAACAATAAATAGGTATGAAGTCCCAGAAATATTCATAACTCAAAATGGAAATTTGAGAACATACCCTGAAAATTTTGGTTATGAACCCTATCTTTCACACTATTCTCCATACCTCATTTCTTCTCAAATAATTCCAACGGACATGACCAATGTGCTTCCCTCCCAGATATTGTAATAGCCATAGATGGAGAGGATTATTCAGCAACCTCTAAATCTTGACACCACACAACCCTGAAATCAATAATTATATATTCTTCCAATCGTTTATACAATATCTTAAAATGGTTAAATCTAACCATACAAATGAAGGAAAACTTGAATATTAAAAAAAATGAAAGTGTGGTTAATAACAACATCTCACATCATAAAAATTAACTACTTGATGTGACCAAAATATGGTAGGCATTTCGGCAATATAATGTCACTATTTACACAATAATATATACATAATTCTTTTGGTTCAACTATTTATGCAAAATAATATATACATAATTCTTTTGGTTCAACTATTTATGGAAACACTTGGCAATAGCCAAAGAAAATATTATAAATTCAATTTTCTAGACTCTAGCATATTCAAGCATAGGTATTTTGATTCTATGAGTGATTTTTCCATTTTCCAAATATATAGAGAATTAAAAAAACAACATACAGATTATATCCAATCGAATTGCATAAGGAATGTTCCCTTCAAATATTCAAAACATTTGAAAACAAGGATACATACATTCTACCAACAGTTCATTTTACCATATCCAAATACAAATTGTTCTTCCACCTAAAAATTATATTTTCAATTCTATTCCCTACACGTCATTATCTCATTTTATGTATTTAAATATAGATCATGCTCATGGGCAGTGATGTAACTAACAACTTATCCATACTCTGCAGGGGTTATTCTTCATATTCCATAGAATTAAATAGAAGAGATGTTCATTACAACCCGGGTGGAAGAGATGTTCATGCAATATGTATGAATAATGGTAATAAACTAAAATGAAATACATGCCATTGTTTGACGTCTAATATTGAAAAAGAGAAAATGACTTTTTTTTGTTTTTAATTAGTTATCATAACATAAAAAACTAGCTTAGATTTATCTTAAACTCAGATTGTTTGAGCAGCGAAAATTTGCACTTGTGTTTTTTGATCTCAAAATGATGAATAGGTCTAAGTTTAATATGGATCTACGCTAACTCCCGTCATGTGCATTTTAGCAGCAAGCGGACTTCCGAAATTTGCATTTTACCCAAAGGACACAATGTTTAAGTCTAAAGTTTTGATATGGCTGGACAAGAAATGGATACTTTATCCAAAAGGTTACAGTATCCAAACTTATGCTCTGATATGTATATGTATCATACTCGGTCTTGTCATATGTTGTGGGTTATCAACTTTTTTTTTTTCTACTGATACCGTTGATACCATTCTGGAGAGACCAAAAATTTGGATGATGAAGATAACTTAAAGTCTTTGAAGCAAGGGGCCTTGTTGATCTTAGTCCTTTCTTAAAGTATATGTTACTGGATAGGTTATCAAAAGGAAAAAACAAGTCTAGGCCTTTCAGGACCAAACTTTGAGAAGGGTTTATCTTTCAATAAGGACTTAGGAACCTTACTGGGATGGTTAGTACCTTGCTTGGTTTACTTTTTAAGACCTTACCTTATTTTGTTGGCCTTTCAATATTTTACCCTTGATTTATAAACCTAGAAGAGCTTTGCCGCATAGATGGGAAATTTGCTTGAGAGAAGAACGCATAAAATATATTACATTGCCTCTAACAAAGTCTATAGTTGTTCTGGGCGATTTACTTCTTGAGTTTTATTACATAATTTATATGCTTTAGACTCTAATAGAGTTTCATAAAATAGTTTGGCGGTTTTATACGCTAATACTCATTTTTTAATTACAGAACATACTTATTTCATTCCCTACATGATTAAAGGGAAAAATTGGGCAATTTTCTATCAATATGCTTATGTGGTTAATACATAAAATTATTACCTCAGTTTCTTGCAGGATTCTAAAACTGAATTGGGAAATATTTTTGGATATTCCCATGCCCCCAACAAACTAAGGGAATGATTTTTCCCATGCCCAAATAACTACAGGGAGAATACACACATGCCAACAACTAAAATGCAAAGATGATAAATGAATAAGTTTCCTCTTCTTCCTACATTTCCTTGAAGGAAGAAATTCAATATGGATAAAGTATTTTAAATACGACAGTAACATTTAAAAACCCGCGAATTTATTAAACGATTACTCTCCTAATCGCATAGCTCAGCAAATATGGTTAATAGAGATAAACTCATAGAATTTTTGTATAGTTTGAAACTGAAATTTGGAGTCAACGAATGCAAAAATTACCAAGAAGGAGCATATACTAGGATTCATTAAAACACATGATCCAATTGTTATACAAATGTCATTGATGTCAATGTGGCAGTAAGGGGTAAAGTTGGTATGGCAGTTAGTTGATGTGGTAGTAAGAATGTGGTAGTAAGGGGTAAAGCTGGTATGGAAGTTAGTTGATGTGGTAATAAGGAGCAGAGTTGACGTGGCAAATAATGCTTGCATAACATAAAGGAAATTCCCATGGGAGTATCATGAATATGCCTACATAAGGCCTTAAGAAATATCCACGGAAGGATTTGAGAAATGCCTGCATAGCCAAGGTAAAAATGCCCACAAGAAATGGTGAAATGCCTACAGGAAATGGTGAAATGCTCATAGACCAATGGAATATTCCTGCAGGTGATTGGAAGTGCCCACACATCCATGGTGAAAATGCTCGTAGACCATTGGAAATGCTCGCAGGCCATGGAGATATGTCCACATGCCACAAGAAATGCTCATAGGATGTGGTAGAATGCTTGCCAGGTATTGGGTGAAATGCCCACATAAGATTGAGAACTATGCCCGCACATCAAAGATGAAAATGCTCTCCAACCAAGACAAATATGCCTGCCAGACTAGGAAAATGCACACAGTTGTCAATGATGCTCAAGAGAATGATTTCATGCTTTCAGTCATGGAATCCTTCATTCACAACCACGATATCATTCATAAAATTGTTTGGGTGACTAAACCAAATGTTATAAACCAAACCACAATTTATAAGTCGGCCCTATGATTCAAAATAATGATGTTTCTTGTTTCTACAAATTATACAAGTCGAATATTTATGAAAGAATAGGTTGGCCCCACATTTGACACATCAATGTGTATAAATAAACATGAAGTGTGCCCTCATTTTTTGAGTTGAGAATGTGAGTGAAGATGATAAGGAATAATAGTGAGGATACAAGGGAAAAAATAGCAGTCAAGCTGAGGAAGAATGAAGACAGACGAGGATAGATTATGAGGGGGAGAAGATAAATTTGGAATACTATTTTGGAATACTCTAAGTTAGAACCTATATATTTTTTGCTCTTTTGCAGCAAAAGACCTATACATGAAAGATGGAAGGTCAGACAACTACCTGAGAAAAAAGCTTGAAGTGATCTCCATCGGTGATGGCCAGGTGCTAATACATGAGACAGAATGGTCTAGAAGGGGTCCAATGAAAGAAAGGGGCTAATGTCAAGGGGTAAGTATTAATAGGAGAATAGAATGACTAAAGGCAAGCGGAGAATACCCTAAAACCTATAGTCCTTGGGAAAAATTATGAAAGATTAAGTGTCGCACAGGTCGGCACCATTGATCAAGAGCGAGAGCAGGATCTACGGCTTTAAATGGACCATCGCATGGCCAAGTTGCGAGGAGGAAAGGGAATATGTGGATGCGATGAGTTGGGTCCCACCGGACAGGTGTCAGTTTAGGAGCACATCACAAGGAGTAAGGAGCAGCAAGTAATTCCATATTGGGCGCATGCGATGGTAGGGACAGATACAAGGATCTACAGCGGAGGCTATCCTTTCAAGATCGAAGGGTTCAGTTTCATTTACCATAGAAAGGGACTAGGTCTCCACTAGATCTATGGTTCAGATGGCGAGGAGAGCCACATCAACGGATGATGGAAGTTTGAAACGCACAGGATATAATAGGGAGGAAGATCTAAGAGTTAAATAGAGTATGAGGACTCACCATGGACACACGTTAAGAGCAGATGGATGGTTCTCATGCATAGTCTCATCCAGAAGTAGCAAGCTAGATAGTGGCAAGGCAGACGTGATGGACCTTTCCTGCCCGACAGGTGTCAAATCCAAAGCCTGTTGCATGGAAGAAAGGCGATATAAGAAAGGCTATTTGGGTGCATGCGATACTACTCAGTAGACGCATTCGGTTGAGATGAATGGCCCAGATGAGAACTAGTAAGATGATCCTACGGTGGAAATAGATGGGTTGTCAAATCAATGGGTAGAGAGAAGGTCAGATCCGATGGCGAAAAGTGAACACGTGAGAGTTTGAACGGTTAAGATCAAAGGAAAGCTAGCCAAAGAAATCGGGGGTTATGGAAACCCGGTTATATATATAAGAATGCCTGTGAAGGTTGACATTTGTTTCGAAAGCTTGTCGAAGTCAGGAAGTCTCTCGGCGTGTGGCAGACGACGAAGGCGACAAAACCTTCGACAGGGTGCATGTAGGGCTTCCAAAGTGACAGGTAGGATCTGTAACCGCCATTCTCTAAAAAATCTAAGTCCTTTACATTCATAATATGGGCCGACTTGTATAATTAATCTAAGTCCTTTACATTCAAATTATACTGAGCAGCCTTGGTAAGAGGCCAACTGATCAGGTAACATCAGATGATGTTAATGGTAATCGTGCAGGTAATGATTATTGGTGCCAAATTGCATGAATGTTGAAAGAGGATTTGGTAAGATCTCTTCAACTATGTTTGAGCTATGATGAGTTAGTTTGCATGTGATATTGAATACCGATTGGGACTGTTTAGAAATCTCAATGCATTCATATGAATTTATATCATGCCATGTATATGTTGGTTATGTGCTTAATAACCAAAGCAAGTGAGGACTGGTGGTCCTGATTATGGTAATGAAAGTTATATGAGATAGTCATGTTTCAATCATAATATGCTTGAATGCATAGTACTCATGAAACAATGCGAGGTAGCATTGAGTAGATGTGCATTAAGAGATTTTATAAATCTTGTGATGCATTGTATAGATGCATAGGACTGATGCTTATGTTATTGCAAAATAAATAATGAATGAAATGATGAATTGATGATAATTCTAGGATCATTTCATGGGCTGTTATGAATGCAGAATAGTAAGTGCATGAAGAGCCCAATCATGATCGATGGGCTGCTAGAATGCTCTGTGGAAGGACAGAGTTGTATGAATGATATGACTGTGAAATTTGATCTAGAACTTATGAGAAGTAATCTCATGGTTGAGAGCTCTACGTTCTGTTAGTAAGAACAGTTGTAAAAATCAGATTTGTAAGTGTTTCAGATTTGAAAATTTGCTAATAATTGCTAATGACTGTTTGGCTTACATGAAAATGTGTCAGGAGGACATGTTGTAAGTGGATGCTCATGTATTGCCATAACGAGCAGAGTGGTGTCACTTACACGAGCCAAACAATATGAGAATAGCCTCATGGATAAGAAAACTAATTTCTGTAGTAGACAGAGTTGCAAATTCATACTGAATTTAATTATTAGTGCCATGGATTGGTTATGAAACAATCAGATTTGAATGGTATTGTTAAATGTTGCTGACTGTTTGGCTGTTTAATAAGTGTGCCAGGGAGACACATTGCAGTAAGACCAAGAGAGAGAGGTCCTGCAGAAGCCAAACTTCATGGGAAGGGACTCCATGATTTGAAAGTGGGTTTCAGGTGAAACGCCATAAGACATTATTAATGTCTCATCTGCACTACATGATTGGTAAACAATATGAGTGAGATGGTGAAGATTATGTCAGTAAGACATGTGAGAGGCATGTAACATCAAAAGGAATTGGGATGGCAAACCGAGGGACTGTCAACTCAGAGAAGGAGCCCCCATTCCTCATTAAAGAAGAGAAATAACATCTGCAAATGATTATACATATGAAATTCAATGCTGCACATTAAAGGGAAAAGTGAAGAAAAGAATACTCAAGAGGACTGTATGATCAGTGGTAACCCTTGTGTAGGGTGAGTGGGTATCATGGGGCCATGATAGCCTGCAGTTAAGTAAGTCACCTAAAGAATTCCTTAATGGAACCGCCGGCTTACACAAGAGAAGAAGTGCCACCCTTGTGTGGGTGAAGAATTGTTATGCGCATTGAGGGATTGTGATACATGTGAAAGGCTGATGCAAGCCTAAGGCAAAGGGTAGTGGAGCCTTGACCTGTAATGGTCGGTGGCGCAGTTACCTTCCATTGGCCGATGACCCAGACGTATGTGCTGGCTCGGCAATGGAGAGGGCCAACTAGGTATGGGACTGGTTGGGCACCACCAAATGCTTGGTAAACCCAGTCGGCGTGAAGGTGTACTGGTAGGGCATTAATTATTTGATGATTTGGAGCAGCCTGCGTGCTGGCCAAACATCCTAGTCCGCAGGAGGATCCCAAGGCTTATAAAGTAAAAGCAGGACCCTGTGGACCAGAGAAGAAATGCACAATACAGATAAGTATTCAATTTCATTCATTTCCTATTTGAAATAATGAAGGTTTCAAGTATAAAGCTTGTAACAGTGAGCTGATGCATTATTGTTTCTTTGTTGGAAACCTTGGTCAATGCAGGAAGCAAGGACCCTGAAAGAACTATAAATTGCTTGGTAAATCCAGAGAGTGGCTGGTTGAGCAAGAATTATTGATGATTTGGAGAAGCCTGCGTGCTGGCCAAACATGCAAGATTATTGATGATTTGGAGCAGCCTGTGTGCTGGCCAAACATGCAAGATTATTGGTGATTTGGAGCAGCCTGCGTGCTGGCCAAACATGCAAGGTTATTTGATGTTGAGGGACAGCCTGTGCGTTGGCTAAACATCCAAATCCATAGGTGTTTCCAAGGCTTATAAAGCAAAGAAGGACCCTATGGAATAAAGTGAAGACATCTAGTGCAGATAAGTATTTGGTTATCTTGTAATTTCTTGCTTATGAATATACATGTGTATTTGATTTGGCTATGATTTCCTATGAAAATAAACTAAACATGTGAATTAATTCAATGTTTGAGTGTAGGTATTGCTGGAAGCAATGACTATGAAAGCATCTTAAGGATGCATGTGGACATGTAACCGTCCTAAAGAGCTCAGCATGAGCAGTAATGGAAAGATGGGGCTAGTGGGACTGTGTGAGTCCTAGCAGCCAAGAGTTGTAGATAAACCATGTGGAGGGACTCTATGGTTGAGAGGTATGAAATAGACCATAGACATTAAGTGTCATAGCCAAGAAGGGCAGGTCAAGCATTCACGTTGAGGTGAAAGAGACTAGGAGCATGAAAACCACCGTGGTGGTGTGGGTTCCAGAATGGAACAAGACTAAGAGAAGAAACTCTTGCTGCTCTCTCTTTTCTTTTTATTGATGCATTTATAAACACAGAAAATTGTTGAATGCATGTATGGCTAAAAGTAGAGTGTGTTTATTTGCTTGAAATAAATTGTGAATGCTGAAGTAGTTAATTTAACGTGAATGGATGAACATGAAAGAATTCATGTGTATGCTGGAAAAGCATGGAAAGTGTGAAAGTCTCATGAATAGAGCATGGGATCTCCATGTCAATTGGGGAAAAACAATTGACTGATTTTTTTATTGTGTTTAGATTATGCTTGGTCTAACAAGAATTGTAATGATAAATTTCACAGGTTGAAATTAAATCAATTGGTTGCAGTTGCTATGAGCAAGTGTTGCTTGTGAGCCAAGTGAGAACCGGCTGTGCACAATGACCATGGCAGCAGACCATAGGCTATTAGAATTGGCTGGAAGTCTTCTTCAAACAATTGCCAAGACACAAGAAAATCTTGGAGAGATGCTCAAGATGCAAAAGCAGCAGAACGAGATGAACCTCAAGAGGGTAGCAGCCATAAAGTTTTCAGACTTATGGATGAGCTGGAAGATCCGAATCAGCAGGAGCAGCTTGTGAAAATCAAAGGACTTGGTCCTGAAAGTTCAAAGTAAAGAACAGAATGCAGGGCAGATTTGCAAAGTTTTTGAAGTTTTGGACATGTGTAAATTGTATATGTGTGCCTAAGTCTTGGAACACCGAGGACGGTGTTATTCTAAGGGGGAGGGGATTGTAATACCCCATTTTGACCCTTAGGATATATTAGCATTTAATGTAAATAATGTGTACATGTGATGTATGTTTTCCTAGCGTGGAGCTCAGGGCCAAGGCCCCGCTAGTGAAAGCCTGAATCTTGATTAAAAGGCAAGCATTGATATTTGATGCCCATGTGCTCTTAAGCCATGGAAATTGTAATAGGATGTAAATAGACATCATGCAATAAAATACCAAAACTGGCTATGGGAGCAACGAATGAGAAGGGGCCATGTGTATCCACTAGGGAGTGGTGAGGGGGCAATGGGATTGAACCATAGGCTGCCATATGTCACCTTGAGAACCTATTTGACTTTCCTTGATGACATTTAATTCTGTTGTAAGGAAGTGGTTGAGGATTTCAGTCCATGGCTTCAATGGAGCATGGGCAGCCCAGAAATTCGTATGGCAGAGTATGGGCTCTGTTTTCTTGTACCACAAGCCACTCTACCTCATGGAGGTTGCTTCTTCCTCATCCCCATTCCATTGGGAAACTAACCAGCACCATTTTCCATCCAAAAACGATTTGCCAGCAGAGGGAAAAACCAGAAATCGCGACTTTGAAAGAACTCGCGTTTTGGGAAGCCAAAAATGTCAAGATCTGGTATTGGACAGTGAAATCCAATGGGGGATCCATTGGTATGAACCTTGGGGCGAATTTGGGAGCATTAGCTACCCCGAAATCCGTAGGAAAACCCAGTTTTTGCAGCCCAGAAATGAAGTGACGGGATTGAGCTATTGGATAAGAGAACTGTGAGAAATCCAAGTGTGAATGACTGAGCAGAGGTTGGGTTTGCTTGGTAAACCCAGTGAAGGCTAAGATCTCAAGGATTAGCAGCTGGACCTTTCTACGCCCATCCTGAAGAGCACTGGAGGGAAGAGTCGCCTGAGGGACTGTGTAACAGAGAAGGGGATCTTCCTTGTGTTGGATGTGGTAGGTAATGTGGGTGCCTGACTGTTGAGTTCACTTGAGATGCCTGTAGCTCTGTGGTTGAGCTCACTGGCTTAGCGTTACCCTCCTCTATCCTCTTGTATGCTTGATAAACCCAACAGTGTGTTGGCTTAGCATAGCTGATGACCGAAACCATAGCTGCGAGTGAGCTCAGCTAGTTCCCCCTTAGTGGATACACAGCCCAGCTCGGGGGTGATCTCTCAGCTGAAAGAATATAGGCCGGAAAGAGATCTATGGTTGGGTGGAACGTTGCTCTCACGTAGCCAGTCGTTGGACATCTACTTTTCAAGATAAGTGTTCTGTGTATTATAAATTATTTGCATTTTGTGTTCTGCAATATGTTAAATTGTGCATGATTAATGAAATGAGTTGATTATCTTAATTTGGAATCCATGCATGGCATTGTAACGAGATTGAGTCTCTATATGCTGAATCATCCCCCGCTGTGATATATATATATATATATATGTTAGGCACTACTGTTTGTGTGCTTGCTATTATGTTTAATTCCGCTGTGTTTATATTGAGATGAATCTGCATATAGAAGTTTTTAATTGTTATGAATTTATGAGTAATGTAATATTGGGGCTAAGTCTGCCAAAAGCCCCGGTGTGTTGTTAATGTTTCCTTCCCTGCATTTGACGACGGAAGGGGACGTTACACAGTTCTAGGGTTAAAGTTCCCCTGGAAGATAGGGACTCAGATGTATTTGAAACATGCATTCGTCTCCTGGTTCCAGAAATTAAGAAGAGATTGGAATCCCTGCATGAACAGGGACTAGATATACATGGAGTCTTTAGGTCATCATTCATTTTCTTTTGTCTTGACCAAGTGTTCTCTTTTCCTGAGTTTGTAGCATGGTTTTCTTCTAATTACTCAGAACCTCAAAGAGTAATTATGGATGCCCGTAAGTCCAGAGTCATCTGTAATATAGATGCGTCAGCCGTTAAAGATTGCTTTTTCATTCCCGAGTCTCAGTACCAAGAGTTGGAGGGTTTTTCTGAAGATTTTGTGGTTTCCTTGTACCGCCAAATCAACCCCGAAAGTTGTCAAGATTTCTTAGCCACATGCTTGAAACCTGACTCCGAAATCACCGAAGAACCCTACCCCCTAAATGTCAGCCTTTTTTATGACAATTCCCAATTGGTTCTTTCTTTGTTAGCTCAGTTTCTAGGGTTGGATACTGATTTGTGGATGAATGAAGTCCAATTAGGCTTACTCTTTAGGATTAGCATCAGTTTGGCCAGGTCCGAAAGAGGGCTTATCCTACCCCTGAGGTTTGATGAATTTTTGGCAGAAAAGATACATGTACAGTTAAGCAATTTCCCGAGTACTAGGTTTTTTAGATATTAGACACAGTTGATGAAAATGATTATGTACAGCAGCAACAAAAGCTCTCATTTCTCCTCACTGCTTGAGACCGATGTTTTGGTAGACAATTTTTTCAATTATTTGAACTATGTTTTTCCCCCTGTTTATAAAATCATCTTTGGGGAAGAATTGCCTAGAGTGTTTCCTAAAATGCAAACAATGATGTAGTTGAAGGATGAACTGGTTGTCGGTGACTAGTTTTTGTTGAAAGAAGCTACAGTTATTAGGTTGTACTGTTTTGTACAGGAGCCCTACGTTTTACCCGCTTTTCTAACATTGCAGATCTTTGCTCTTGAATTTATCAGACATAAATTGGCATTGGAAGAAGTACAATTCCTACAACATAAGAAGAGCACTGATGTGAAATATCCTTGGAAGGTAGGCCCTTTCATCGTGAAGAGTAAAGAAGCTTTGTCAGAGGTGGAATAATTATTGAAGCCGCTAGTGTTTAGGAAAGATGTAGCCATCAAATATGACCCCTTGCACAATATTTCCAAGAGAAGGAAAGAATGTAATATCAGCGCTTTTGAGCATAAAACCAGAAGGGGTGCTGAAGGGGCGAAATTTGTTGCATTGGGAACCTGAGGCAGGGGAAACCATAAAGACATAGGGAGGAGATCTCATGTTATCCGATTTAATAATGGATTTAGATCAAGTGTCAGACATCGTGGAGGTGGGCCGAAAAAGAGACTTAGAAGAAGTTAGAGACATGGATACTGAAGAAGGTAGCGATGACAAGCGGCCTAAATTAGAAGTACATGATGAGTTAGTTGTTGCGGCTACTTAAGCCGAGTCAATTGCTTCCCCAACTGAAGAGGAGATGGTTGTTGCAGCGGCTCAAGAAGAATTGACAGTCCAAATGAATAGTGGAGAGGCAGATGATAAGGAGTCTTCGGCTCTTGAGATCGAGGTTATAGAATATAAGTTTCAAGATGTTGAGGAGGGAGATGTTGGTAATAAATTTCGGTCCAAGGCCGACCTCTGTAAACAATACGATCAAAACAAGTGGGCCTCGGACCAAAGGCTGTTTGATTCGATTCCTATAGCCATAGGTTTGTCTAAGACTTCCTTGATGACCAGCAGAGGTATAAATGATAACATCTTAAACTTAGCAGTATTGACGGAAGATGGAGTGTCCGAGACAAGGATCAATTGGCAAAAGATACTAGTATCAGATAAAATCCAGTTTCACAAGCAGGTTAGTGATCTTGTATATGATGATTTTGTGAAAGCAACATTGAAAAGCGATAACTTGCTGGTTACTGTGAAAAAGTTAGAAAACCAATTAAAGCAGGAGAAAAGTGAAAACCGAGCTCTTCAAAATCAGGTAAAAAAGGTAGAATCTGACCTAGTTATAAGTAACAGTGGAGGTAAAAGCATGAGCAAGTTGTTGGATGAGAAAGATAAACTGATTCTTAAACTACAGAAGAAGGAAAAGGTTCCAAATATCCGGCTAATCGAACCTACCGAAGAAATAGAATTTGAAATACAAAAATAAGACTTGTCTAAGGAAATAAGTGAATGTAAAGCAGAGTTGTTGACGTTTGCAGAGAAGGAAGATAGCTAGAAAAAAGAGAGAATAAATTTAGAAAAACATCTTGATGACTTGAAAAGTAACTTGTCCAAATTGGACATGCGGCCTACCAATATGAACCAAAATGGGGATAGCAGTAGTACTAACAGTCTTGTGTAGGCTATGTCTCACATTAGCCTGAAAGATGTGGAAATCAAGGAGCTGAAATAAAAAGCTCAAAGGTTGGAAGAAGAGAGTAATAAAAAGGAAGAAGAAGAAAAGGTCCTCCAAAAGAAGCACAAAGAATTAATTGACATCAATAAAAAGCTCACTCATCAGGTTACCGGGCAAGCAGCTTTACAAGGGTGCAGACATTTGGTGTGGGACCGGATCATTAAAGAAGATGAGAACTTTAGACCCTACTTAGAGTTCATAAGAATAAAAGAGAATACTATTAGTGACGCTCTCGAAGGTTGTGGAGTTTCAAAGGAGACCCTAATCCAAAGACCTAAAGAAACGACACTAAGTGCTATCACTTTTCCTAAATGATCTATCCAAAGAAGAAAGGATTAAGCTGAATATTGGGAACCGGATCACAACACTTGCAGTGGCACGAAGGGTCCTAGGGAAACATGCACAGATTGAGAGTGTGGAGTCTAAAATCAAAGAAATGAAGGGACAAGTGGTAGAGTTCAAAGGGTTGTTTGATAATATGGTTGAAATGGGGTTACCTTCGTTCTGGAAGGATGACCATGAACTAATCTCACATAATGATTATAAAAACCTACTATGGGCGATAAGGATGGATCATACAAAGTTCAAACGTCTAAACCAGCTACTTGTAGGTAGGAATTTGATGGAGATGGTCGAAGAGGACTTTGAAATATTGAATAGGTTGATCACCATTGGCGAAAGGCTTCCCCCATTTTCCTACATAGAGCATATCGAGATATGAGTGATGGTAAAGCAGATGGTGGACTATGACCTCCCACCTACAGACCAATGGGTTAATGTAGAAAAATATAGCAGTTCTCTATACTATCTCTGTCTTCCATAGTGACATTTGAATTTTTATAGTTGTTGATGCTTGTTTGGAATCAGAGACTTCTAAGAAACTTTCCTATTATTGATAATTTTGCAATATTTTTTGAGGCGGTTATATAAATAGCCAGCTGGAACTATTACTTTACTATCTTTACTTTTTTACTTGAAGTAAATGTTACTTAGTAATAACATTGATGGATTGTAAGAAAACAGTTAGGCTGGTTCTACCTATTTCTGTTTTGTAGTAGTAGTGGTAAATAAACCTGAATGAGGTGTCACTCCGATATAACTGTTTTTGGTTTAGATGAGTCGAGCAAAAGGACTCCCGACATCTATATATGCGATGTAATGGATTGATAAAGTGTTGAAAACTTTTATGGGAATTTTTGTGTATTGTTCTGTAAGACATTTTTGAGCTTAATTTTGAATAAATATTTGCATCGCTGAGCCAATGTTTTCAGGGATTCTTGTGTAACTGGTCTTGTAGTTTTTTATTTCTTTTTCTATGTGAATTATGTATCTCTCATTGTTAATTCCAGTCTGTAACATTCTTTCATACTTGGTGCAGTGTGATAGCTAAGTGGAATTCATAGAAATTATGCTCCACTTATCTTTTTCCAAGTATTCCACCATTACTTCTCTGCTAAAATTGATGTAGGATTCATCATTGTATGCCTTATGTCAATGGATTGTTTCTTTCTCTTTTGTTTCACCAATTAAAATCACTTTGACTATGAGCTATTTACTATCTCGCCCCTGTGTTAATGCACTTGCAAAGCATTTGTAAATAAATTTTTATAGTTTTTTTAAATGTGACTCCATTTCCCAAATAGAGATTCATATGTTTCAGCCAAGCAACGTTTAAACCATTTTTGTTCCAACAGAAATCTGATCTTCTGTATTGTTGTAATTGAATATCTTGAATGATGAATGCTGGTGTATGTTTTCATTGTTGACACCTTTGATTATTCCAGTCTTTCATATATCTATAGAGAGAGCCCTCTTAGACTAAGCTGCGTTAGTAGCTTAAGTCTAAATATTGGTTAGTGGTTACCCCAGTTTTCCCTCTCCCACAATCTAGGGGGTCATTTTGGGTGCTAACACTCTACAAGTATTATTATAGGGAAGCATCTTGAACACATTCTTGAGTAGATTTGTGGCAAAGTTCAATGTACATAAATAATAGTGAAGTTAATTTTTGAGAGGTATGTTTTGAGTAGTCTTTGAAGGTGAATTGAATGTGTAAACAACAAAGAAGCAGATTGCATATTTAAGATAGTGTACTACAATTTTTTTTTCTTTAGGGTGGTAGGGTGGTGAAGGAAAAATGATTGGTTTCCTAATCTAGACATGCTGGTGCTTGATTTGTAAGTTGGTTCTTACCAAGGATTGGTGTTCTCATCTAGACAATTTGGTGCCTGATTTGTATGTTGGTGCTTACAGAGGATTGGTGTCCTCATTCATACAAGTTGGTTCCTGATTTGTAAGTTGATGCCAGGGTATTTTTTAAGGATTATAAAAGTATACTTAAGTATAGTATTCTAGGTGATTATTTTGGATTGAAAAATGTGAGGTTTCCCACTGGGAAAATGAGTAGATTGGATTACACACAAAGCCAAATAAAAAATGAAGCACAAATAGAATAAGAGGGTAGGAACACTATATTTCTCACTAACCAAATGTACATATATATACAATGAGAATTGTCCCTTGGGTTTCATATTCCCAAGTGGAATCTTGGACTCCTGGGTGACTCTTGGTCTACCCTCACATTAATATTCCTCATACCGAGGATTAGACTCCAACAATACCCCCTTAATCTGAAGGGTGCATATGATTCCAAGAAGAGAGTTGAATAAGTGGAAGTGGACAGCTACCACCAGCTGAACATTTCCATATCGAACATCCTTTACTAATAAGATTAGCTAGAAGCTTACACATGCTTCTACTAAATACAAGAGCTCTTTGAAGGGATGGTGTTTAGGCTGACCATCAATCGAAATGGGCTAGTAGAAGGCTGAAATATTCTACTATGTGTGTGGTTTAACGTGGACCAAAAACTCTCGAACTTGGTGACAACACTCGCTAAGAGGTCCTATGGAATGGTTGGGATGGGATGACACCAAACTAACTGGAGAGCTGAAAACAGGAAGTGAACAGCTGCAACTTGCTGAACATTTCCTTCTCGACAACTGTTTTCCAAGTTAGATAGAAGCTTGCACATGCTTCTGCTAAATGAAGATGCTCTCGATACCGGTGGTTTTAGGATGAGTACCAACTCTAGAGATTAGTCAAACATAGCTCTTCACAGGCTCGCTTGTTCCGGCTCTCTTGTAATCGCTCACTTGTTACTGACGGTCTTCATTCCCCCATGTCAGGAACACTGCAAGGAGAGGAGATTCTCATGGTGTCACAACTAGACAAAAAAAACACGAGTAATCTATGTCATATATATCTCCTGTCTTTAGAATACATGCATATCAGAATCAGGTGGCATCTCTGAATCTGGTGGCTGTCCAAACTCACTGTGGATCAGGCTCGCTTGATATGACTTACTTCAGGAGGCCTGTAGCTTTTTATTGTCAGAAGGAAAAGGCTTCGAAACTTGATGGCTGACATTATGTTCCCCCCTGTCAGGTACACAGTGAGGAGAAGGAGATGTCTCAACTGCAATATGTGTCAATACTCATGAATGAACTCTCTGGTATGACCTATAAATATTCTTGGTTGTTGAATATCATTTCCAAGAAGCGATCCACCCATAATGAATCTTCTCTCTTGCAGGTTTCTTCTGAATGAAGAATTTGTCTGATGAGTGTGTATGTTATCCACATTGCTTACAAGGGTGAATATCAAAACAATGATCTTTCATGTGGCCAACTCGATCACATTGTTGGCATGTCAAATTTTGAACTAATGTGGATGAAGATGAACTCTCGTTGAGAAATCCAACACTTTGAAATTGGATGGGCTTATATAAACTAGGAATGTGAACTATCACTTCCTTGTCATATCCAAGGTCGGTTTTGTGCTTGTTATGGTTGATCTCTTCCCATGGTCTAATGATGGGCTTGGAAGGAACAAACATAACCTATGCATGCATATATTTAGGTTGGTGCAAGCTAATGCTGGCCACTCATGATGCATTAGTTGCAATTGACTCCTGGAAAAACATGAATCTGAACGTCAAAAAGCAATATTAGAGCTACCTACACAACTTTTTGGAATATGGCGCAAGAAGATGAAACATAGAAAATCAGATTACCTTTCGGAATATATAAATATTATTTATGGAAATTAAGTATAACTCCCAAAAAATGGGGTTCTCCTAAGTTTGGTATGTTATTTTTTTAAGAAAACATAATGAATATGTTTGCGTTATTCCACTGGTTTGGTATGCAAATGGTGGAATTTTGTGAAAAAAATTATATACAGTCATAGATAACAGGTTGTTCTAGTGCAGCACTATTTTTCCATATATATTTATGTAAATTTAAAAAAACAAATTAATTAAGGAAGTCAGCCAAGCCCTAAAATGACTAGGTCGAGCGTTAGTCCTTGACATCATGGTCTTAACATCATCAATGAACTTTTTTTTTTTTAGGATGTAGGTCTTTGTGTGTACTTGTGCGGGTTCTTTTCTGTTTTCAAAATAGGTGAGCCAATCAAAAGTTATAGACGAAAGAAATAACCTACTTTTTGTGTAAGATTGACGTTAGTGCAATTAAAATTAATTAAAAAATAGAAACAAATAATAGATTTAATAAAAAATTACATATTCGGAATCTGCACACATAGTTCTACAAGTGTGTGCAATTTCATTAGCAGTGGACAAGTGTAGCATATGCAGAATCATGCTCGAAAAAGAAGAAGTTATAGAATAAGATGTATTTTGTTATAACACAGTCCAAGACACTTGGTTTGGCAACCCGAACCTAAAACCATAGCGGCCAAGTCATCCACCACGTTGGTAAGGAATTTCCCACCAAAAAATAGAAATTTAAATGGCGTGTGAAAGTTATTTTAAATGTGCTTACGCATAAATAGAGCATATGCACTAAACAGAGCGTACACGCTATTTAGTGCGTACGTGCTATTTAGTAAAATCAGACCAAACCATAGCTCAATTAGACATATGCATCCATACAAAAATCCTATTGAATGAATCAAAACATAGGCATAAGAGTGATTGTAGTGTATACATTTATTATTATTCACATACACCTACCTACTTAGAGGTACTACGGTGTTTCCTACTTCCATTTCCTTGATATACATGACCTACCCATTATTAACATTGATATTTTTCTCTCTTCATACAAAGATTGTTATGTGCTAGATAAATATCTATTCAACACTTTACCTTACCCTATATGCATGAATTCCTTGTGATGTCTAGTGCTTAAGTAGGGTTTGATATTGCCTCCTCTTCAATATTATAACTTTAATCATTGGTTTGAATCTACTAGACCCTTTGGGGAACCCTCTTACTTACTAGGTTTTGTCTTGGGATCCAACCTTGTGATTTGGCTCATAGTTAGTTGGAGTGCTAAATTTTGGTTCATCAACAACATAACTCTAGGAATGATTAAAAGGGGTCACTCTAGGTCAAACCTTGATCCCCCCTTCTTGATGATGATGATGATGACAATGATGATGATGTTGATGATGAAGATGATGATGAACATGATGACCAAGATGATGATGATGATGAGGATGGGGATGATGATGATGATAAGGAAGTGGGTGATAACGATGATGATGATGATGATGATGATGATGATGACGACGACGAGGATGATGACGATGATGAGGATGAGGTTGAGGATGATGATGATGATGATGATGTTGATGACGACGACGACGACTACGATGATGATGATGATGATGATGATGATGATGATGATGATGAGGAAGAGGGTGATGACAACGACGACGACGATGATGATGATGATGATGATGATGATGATGATGATGATGACGATGATGGTGATGAATCATGATGATGCTGCTGATGATGATGATGATGATGAGGAAGAGGGTGATGAGGATGATGATGATGATGATGAGGATGATGACGACGACGACGACGATGATGATGATGTTGATGATGAATATGATGACGAAGATGTTGATGATGATGATGGTGAAGAAGAAGATGATGAGGATGAAGAAGAAGATGAGGAGGTTGACGATGAGGATGATGATGATGATGACGAATATGATGATGATGGTGACGACGATTATGACTTGGTCACCATCCTTATATATGCCAAAAAGGATGATGATGATGAGGAGGAGGAGGAGGAGGAAGATGGTGATGACGATGACGACGACGACGATGATGATGAGGATGAGGATGAGGATGAGGATAATGATGATGATGATGACGATGATGATGACGATGATGAGGAAGAGGGTGATGACGATGACGACGACGATGATGATGATGATGATGATGATGACGATGATGATGATGATGATGAAGATGATGATGATGAAGATGATGATGATGATGTTGATGATGAAGATGATGACCAAGATGATGATGATGATAAGGAGGAGGAGGAGGAAGAGGGTGATGACTATGATGATGATGATGATGATGATGATGATGACGAGGAGGATGATGACGATGAGGATGATGATGATGATGATGACGATGAAGATGATTATGATGATGATGGGGATGATGATGATGATGATGATGATGATGAGGATGATTACGATGATCATATTCTTCATCGTCATCATCATCATATTCATCTTCGTACTCATATTAATCATCATCCAACATATTCATCATCATGATCATCATCATCTTCGTCATCATCATCATCATCATCATAATCAATGATGATGATGAATGATGATGATGAAGATGATGACGATGATGATGGCGATGATGATGATGATGATGATGATGATGATGATGATGATGATGATGATGATGATGATTATGAATATGATGACGAAGATGTTGATGATGATGATGATGAAGAAGAAGATGATGAGGATGATGATGAGGATTATGATGAGGATGATGATGATGATGGTGACGACGATTACGATGACGATTATGACGATGATGATGATGATGATGATGATGATGATGATGATGATGATGATGATGATATTAATCATGATGATCACCATCATCTTCATCATCATCATCATCATCTTCATCATCATCTTGTTTAAGGCATGCAATGTAGCCTAATCATGGTATATGTATCCCTCTACATTTGCTAGAGATAACCCACAAGGGTTATGTGTGGTGGTTTGAAGATGAATTCAAGATCATATCCTAAGAAGCTTCTTGATTTGTAGGTGTTGTTCATGGTGCTTGATCCTGAGAAGCTTCATTTAAGGCATGAGGAGATTCTTGTTGTCCAAATACCTTGGTCAGACCTCGAGAACCATTTTGGTTCACAACTAACCTAGTCATGGCACACATAACACACTTGAAGTTGACTAATACCCTATAGATTTCATATGTGGTGTTCCATGGACTCATTCATGTTGTTTGTGCCTAAGAAGCAAGAGTTAGTGTTGGAGGCTCTTGTTTCCCTCCACTAGCCATGGTTAAGGAGCTAAGATAAATCCTTGATGCCCAAGACATTATAATGACAACAATATTCAATTCATATGCAAAAGACTCCTTGTAAAGGGATAGTGTCATGGATTCTATGTGCTATTGATGACGCTTGAGGTCTAGAATTTTCAATTAAGGTTCAAGTGGAATTCAATTGAGCTCAATATGCTTCAATAAGATCTCGAGGAACCTGTTTTCATTCTTCCATGATGTTCAATGATTTGTAACATATCCACGGTCTTGCATGGTAGTCTGAGGATGCATTCATGGAATTTGATCTTTACAAAATATATTTTTTGTCAAAATGAAATTCAAATTTCCTCTTTGATGAGTCCTCCTCTACAAGACTTCATTTATTGCATGAATGTCACAGACTCACAAAAACTTTAAACAACACTCAATGACATGCAACTACAAATAATGGCATGCAACTATAACCACAAACCAAGCAGAGGTTGATTTATGCATTGATATAGAGAGGTGGCAGTAGGCACACAATATGGAGAAACAATGAGTTAGAAAAAACATTTGGACCAAAGTACCACAATGGTTATTAATCAAATTTTAAAAAACAATTTTTGGCTCAGGAATTGTCTTCAATTTGATGGGTGGCATTATCATGATCATGTAATCTCCCTTTGTCCTTCCAAACATATGTGGTTTATCACCACGTTTCTCTTCGACACTCACCACCAAAATACGTATAAAAATAACATGTCTTTACATCCTCTTCCATTTAAATCCTCATCACATAGTCATAAATAAGGATTATTATGTATGCACATCCTCACCTTATAATATCAATTGGGTCAAGTCGCATAGACAACCATAAATTATCAAATGTGTCAAGACGCAAAGAGTAAGCTCCCGAGACAACTATAAGTAAGTCTTATATTAAATTTACCATATAAGTCTTTAATTGACACTATCATCTGAGATTTGACATGTTGGATTGTTGTGATATTCTTATCACTCCTTACCAATGTGATTGTAAGGATTCTATGATGGTGAAGTCCATAATTTTAAGTCTTATTCCTCATTCTCATTCCTTTTGGTAAGACAACAAGGAGGGCAATGGCCTGCATCAACATGGAAAACAATTTTGACATAGAGGTAGATACATTAATTCTTTCATTAAATAACTTAAATTTCATGCCAATGGCTATGAGTTCACCAAATCGTTGATTGGTAAAAAACACATCAAATTTTAGAGCCTCGAGCTCTTAATTACTCATGTATCTAGATTTTTTGCAAATCGAGCCATTAACAAACTTCTTTTGTTATTACGGTTCAATTTAAAAGGTAGATTGTCGAGACTCAAACATGTAGCGAGTCGCAAGGCTCCAGTTGACTTAGGCTTGATTCAATTTCCCCTCCATCCCATACTTGTATGTTGTCGTGACAAGTCTTGAACAACAAAATTTGATGTCGACGCCCCTATGATGCTAGCGCTGCTAACTTGCTTGGTATGGAGGATTTTTTTTTAATGTTTTTTTGAGCAATGTATTATTTTTTCTTAGGCACTTAATGTCCATCATTCTTACATCTCTCAAGCTTGGATGATTTCCCTCTCTCCATTTTGAATTAAGGTTTTGGTTGGTTTTATATGTATATTTTGGTTGTAGGTTTATTATAGCCTCGTTTTGCTTAGTGGCTTGTTTTTGTACATAGTTAACAATAAGTAATTTTCTCATGGTTCTAGTTTTATTTTAAGACTATATCTAGTTACAACATCTTGCACTATGCATAAGATCATGCAAACGACACAATATGGTTATTGCGTAGTCTAAGTAGTTTTATGTACAATGAAGTGTGGTCTAACCCAAAAAAATACAACAAAACAATTGTTAATTTAATGAACTATAAAATTAATTTTACATATATGTCAAATTAATGTGTTCAAATTCAGTTTTATTGAAAAGATACCATTTTATCATGTAGATATTAAGGAGTGCTCAATTATTCAAGATTGTAAAAATTTGGATGGGCAATATTTGTTTTTTTCATTTTTTGGGGGGAAAGGTTTAGTTAATTTATACTTGTCAATTGAAGTACAATTATTTAAATTTCCCTTCGTATTTGAATGACTCCAAGAACAAATTCCCTTCCAATAAAAATTAAGACCCATCCTTCAAATTTCATCACTGAGTCCAATTTATGCAAATATTTTCGAAGTGGGGGAAGGTTTGGCATTAAATGGTGTAAACATTGGGTAATAAAGGGTGTAAACATTATGCATGGGCGCGTGCATGTGTTTTAGCGCGTACACACTAGTGACGTGTATGCGATACAAACACGCATGCGCGCGTTTAAACAGGCGTGCGTGTGCCTTCTGTTAGTTAAAAAAATAGAGTTCTCTGTTCCCAGGAATTCTACCAAAAAACACGGGATTTATTTCTTTCACGGGTTTCAAGCTCTTACAGGTTTCTTATTGGCTCACACTCATTGATATTTTGGACACTAATTCATCAATTGGACACAAAATCACTCTTGGAATCTAACAAACATCTTCAGTGGTCTTGGAATCTAGTGGATACATTCAAGCTACTAGTTTCCATTGCAAGTGGAGATCATTTTTATAGGTATGGTGAATTGTAAATAATTCTTTTCATTCACAAGATTTGAGATCCTCCCATGCCTTTTTTTTTATCATATGCCTACAGAAATATCCATGCATAGACAACAATGAATTTGAAAAGAATAATTCCCAAGTTCACATCTTAAAAAACTCATATGAACACTAGACAAGATTAAGTATGCAATGCAAACCAATAATTATTACCATGAATATATTTTTATTTCACCCAAGGATGGTATGGATGAGGTTCTCTCTTGAGCCTCTTCAATTTGAATAAAATCCTAAGAATCAATCATGAGAGAGGGTCCATATTAATTAGTTCATGAAATTGTGTCCATGCTCTCATCTTCATGCTACGTTTATTTGAAGTAGAAAAACTATCAAACTTTTCCCAAGTCATCTCTAGCATAAAATATTTTTCATTTGAAAAAAATACAAATAAATGGTTTAATAAACCTCTATATTTTACACATTGTACACCATAGAAAAACCTATAGCATAAACTATCAAACTATTCCCCCCCCACACATTCCCATCTATGATGAGGTTCTCTCTTGAACCTCTTCAATTTGAATAAAATCCTAAGAAGTAATCATGGGAGAGGGTCCATATTGATTAGTTCATGTAATTTTGTCCATGCTCTCATCTTCAGGCTATGTTTATTTGATGTAGAAAAACTATCAAACTATTCCCAAGGCATCTCTAGCATAAAATCTTTTTCATTTGAAAAAAATACAAATAAATGGTTTAATAAACCTCCATCTTTTACACATTGTACACCATAGAAAAACCTATAGCATAAACTATAAAACTATTCCTCCCCCACACATTCCCATCTATGATGAGGTTCTATCTTGAGCCTCTTCAATTTGAATAAAATCCTAAGAAGCAATAATGGGAGAGGATCCATATTGATTAGTTCATGAAAGTTTGTCCATGCTCTCATCTTCATGCTATGTTTATCGTAATGTTTCTTTAATATCATGCCTTTGAGCTTGACTACTTGCCTCTACCTCATTGAATTCTCCTTCCTTGGGGGAATTTGCGACCTCCTCATTGTGTAATTAGTAAACTTATTCTCTTTACCTTATTTGATGTAGAAAAACTATCAAACTATTCCCAAGGAATCTCTAGCCATCTCTGTTGTAGGGTGTTACTACCATAATTTTTATGAATTCATGGCTAGGAAAGACACTATTTTCTCCACTCTACACTTGACAAACCATCATCTATATTGATTGGAATTTTAAGGGATAATCATGTTTATTCGAACACAAATAAACTAGCATAGTCTGTAGTTGTATGTGTTAATTTGTATAGTGGTAAGTTATTTTGGAATGTGTCAAGTTCATTGTATAATGGAACTAATATATTATTTGTTGTTTATTTTGCAGGGGTAGGCATGATAGTTTTGTTAAAGAGACTTTTGGAGATGGGAAACTCACGCAACAGAACAAAAAAATATAGAAGGAATTTTCCCATTGAAAAGGTTAATGACTTAAGAGAAAAAGCCAAGTTGGGAATGGAAAGAGTGAGACATGGTCTTGTCATTGCCCTGGATCCTGCCACTAATCCTAACACAGTTGTTGACATGAAAACCTCTTGTTCAAAACCACAGGTAAAGCGATCGCGTCCACAAACCCAACTCAAATTCCAACATCAACACAATCTCCAACCAACAATCCATCAACGAGTCATGTTGAAGTTCCTCACGACACATGAATATTGGGAGATGTTGCATGTGTAGAGATGGACATACAAGCCTTGCTTAATTTGCAATCTCCCAAAGAAGACCACAACCATGTCGACCACACTCCCATTATGGCCCAATCTGTGAACGAAGCACCACAACAAACAAGCTCTGGTATTCATGTCTCATGTCCACCCTCCCTACCTCAAATTTCTAGTGCAAGAAGAAGAAATCCTAGACGTATTCATGTGGATGAAAGTGCTATGTCGGGCCTTGAAGGTAAGTTGCCAAAACGCACTATTGAATGGCAATGCAACAAAATTGTCAAGGAAAATTTTGAATCCAAAGGTGATGCAGGTAAATGCCAATTATTGCTATGTTTGTTAAAGTCACATTGTTTAGCTATTGTTAGGAGAATTTTGGACATAAAGATAGTTAAAAGTTCAGAGGTTAGTAGTCATATTGTTAGAAATCTCCAATTTGCATTTAATGCGATTGGGAAGACATCTTGTACAAAATATATTTGTGTGGATTGTCCTGTTTTAGCGGCTTGTTGTGTTTCAGCTAGGGGACCCCCCCACAACGTGCCTCAAAGTCCCAGAAACGGTGCCAATGTGCCATCTCCGGAGCTAGGGTTTTTCTCAGTGAGGGCCATTCCAATTTCACTCAAGGGGGTAATTTCTCGTTCGAAGACTCCCCGGCATGCGTGGCCATCGTGGACACGTCCACAATGGCCACTTGCACCTGTGGGAGCCAACGGAATCCAATTCCGCTAGCCGGTTTGGGTTTCATGGTTGAGGAGAAAATCCTCAAAGTGTCCCTGGATGGCCTTAGGGTGCCCGACCAAAATTCCCACAACAACCAAACCGTGGCTCGGATCGTAAATCCGTCAATTCCGGTGGATTCGAGACGTCGGGTTTCAGCTAGGGAACCCCCCCACAATGTGGCGCCAACCCCTAGAAATGGGTCTATTGTGCCATCTCCAAAGCTATGGTTTTGCTCAGTGAAGGCCATGCCAATCTTGCTCAAGGGGAGCATTTATTGTCAAAAGGATCCCGAGCGTGCGTGGACACATCCACAATGGACATATGAATGTGTGGGAGCTGACATAACCCAATTTCGCTCGTCGGTTTGGGTTTCATGCCCCTGGAGCAATTCCTCAAAGTATCCTTGAATGGCCCCAGGTTGTCGGACCAAGATGCCCACAACATCCAAGCCGTGGCTCGGATCGCGAATCTGACGAGTATGGTGGATATGGGGCATCAGGTTTCAGCTAAGGGACCCCTCACAGCGTGCCTCAATGTCCCAAAAATGGTGCCAATGTTCCATCTCCGGAGCTAGGGTTTTGATAAGTGAAGGCCATGCCAATCTTGCTCAAGGGGGTCGTTAGTGCTAAAGTTATCTCCCGAATGCAAAAGGGCCAAGCTTAACACATCTTAATGATCAAAGGAAAATATTGAATAGGTTTCGTTTTTAATAACAAAAGAGGAAATTGAAAGGGTGGATGAATGACCAATACTCAGGAATAAAATGGGTCCTGATAGGTATATACAAAGGATGGTAAACAAGGATAATGTAAAAGCATATGATTACAAACAGTAAATATGGATGAGACAACCTATTGGAAACAGGTAGATAATCACAAACAGTTGATCACACATCTGAATATTGAATGCCTTTATAACACAAAAACAATATGTGTAGAAGGGAATACAAACACATGCCTCTGTACTGAGAAACTAGCATCAGAAACACTGAATTTTATAAGAATCACGACAGAAGTATAAAAAAGCATTTAATAGTACTTGTATTGATTTAAAATTTAAGTGTGGCTCATAAAATATTTCTTATGCTTCATATTACTTTCAAAATATACTTACAGGATACACTTACATAAGTTTCTAGAGAAGCTTTCAAACTAATGACTCTCAACCCTTACAATCGCACAGCCTCACGGGATGGAACCCCCTCCCCCCTCTGCAATCGATTTTATGTTCATTATATAGACTCACATTTAGATTACATGATAGAGATTGGTTTCATAAAATAGTGGATCGAAAATATTTCTTTCTAAACATAGAAGCAATAAAATTGATCTCAAATCTCATGACTACGAGCCTGAGATTTGAAATTCGTTCAAAACTCTATACTAGTGGCAACCCTTTGACCAAGTGGTACTCTTAATCTCCTCATGACCTCTGGATGATCTATGATGAGTTGAAAAAGTATGAAGGATGGTGAGGATATGCCAACAAATCTATTCCACCTGAAGAAGGTGCCATAAAGAATCTTTGTCTGCCATAAACTTTTGAGGAGCTTCATTTGTACCTATATGCATTGCATCAAAACCTGGATCTGCGCCCTCGAATGCTCAACTGCTACCTGAATATTCTCATCAAACTCATGAAGATTTTGAATGCAATTTGGAGTCGATCTTTGTCTGGAAACATGGAATTGATGCCTAAATATTTTGATTCATTGTTGACTGGCGATTTTACACCTGGAAATCTGATTTGATTTAAAGCTCTACCACCAAAATTACAAAGAAATTTCAAATATAAATTTGAAACAACTAAAGTTTATTTGCATATATTTCTGTCTGAAAGTAATTTCCCTTCTAAACATGTAGTAACATTAACTGGCTTGGAAATAATAACAGATGATGGCGCTATCATTGTAACTATTTATTGCACTTATTGCTTCAGTCACCAAATACGCCTTCAGTCATAAAATTGTAAAATGCATCTTCACCTCCTAGGCTCATGATCACTGCGATTCACCACGTGGTAAGATTTGTGTATGCTTTGACATTTGTTTCTAAATATTGTCAAATGTATGACTACTATGAAGTATTCAATATCGAGGCACTTTTATTTTGACACATAATGCAATTAGACTTGACCTGTAAGCTCATGTGCGAGCTTGTTCTTGACACTTAGTTTGAGTATCAAATAACACTTTGGAAAAAAGGTGAATGTACCATGACACATAGGGGTTTGCTTGAAACTTGATTTGGACATATGATATTGACAGTGGTATGAGCTTGGATCAAGGTAAATACTTTAGGTGTGAGACCCATATAATCCATTTTTGTCATAAGATTATATTCTTTTGTAGAAATGGCGTGGCTTTTATATATGAGCACTTGATACTACGTTAATAACTAATGGAGCTTTGGTTAGGCTCAACGACCCAAATATATTTTGCAAATCCAAACAAAACGAGTTGTGATTAGAGATCTAGAATGGTCTTGACATTTGTGATTGGTAATGCTTAGTGCATCTTCTCTTTGGTATCTGAATGTTCTGCCATGGCTCTCCATGTCCATGTGGATGCTGCCTTAACTCTCGTGCTTGACATTTAACACAAGTTTAATGTTGGCGATGAAGTCTTTTTATACTTTTGATGCTAAGAGATCCATCACACATATCATGTTGACACTGGAACAATCATGAACTTTTCTTGCTTTGAAAGATGGAGTTCCTCACTACAAATGTGCTTCCAGAATCAGAAATATTGTGGGACAGATCTGGTACCAACATCGGCTTCGTCTGGGATGGCATGCTCCCTGCGAGCTGCCAAAAAAAAGCAGACCTGGTGCCTTATACATTGGGTTGGAGTCATTCAAATCTCGTTCCCAACTTGTTCCAAAACTTGCAACCCTATTTGTCTAACTTAAAAAAAAAACAAACTGAAATTGCTCACTCGAAACCATACTTGCTGAAAACAAACCACGCACTGCAAACTGAAGGAAATGCTTAAAAGATCAAGCTTATTTATTTACAACTCCCATTCTAATCATCTGCTTCCTTTCGATTAGGTAAAATCATGCTTCCAATGAATCCATACAAATATTTGACCAACTGGTGGAACTTCTGATCTGGAAATGATGAATAAAGGAACCCATGGAATACCAAAATGCATTTCAAAAGAACAGAAAAGCCAAACTTTGTTTGACAAAAACAATATGACATTCGAATTGCTCAAAGACTCCATATAATCAAAACACGGATCAACAAAGCTATAAATAAATATCTCTTGCTGTTGTTTCAGCTGGAGATCAAAAGATCTCTGCATATCCTCTTCCTTACAATGGCTGCCACTTTCAGCTACCTGCAAATATGAACATGGCTGTGGACTGATTTCTTTGTTAATCATAGGCTGTTTGATATTGTCTATAGATCCAAGTTGAAGCATGATGAATGCAAGCCTGCTGATTTGCAAATATGGCTACTTAATGTATTCTACGGATTCAGGATCATTTATTTCCACACAATGTTGTTCCTCATCAAAATTTGATTCATAGTTGTCAGACACCCGCTAGCTGCTCCTCAAATCAACAAAAGGAGATGTAGGGATATGCTCTTCTTCATCTGAATACTCATCATAGATAGGCATATCTTCATAATTCTTTTGAGCAACAAAGTTATCACGGCCATGGCTATTAGACACATCTACAATCGGTTGATGTTGATCCCGATCTAGAGCTTCAATGTCTTCATCATAAAGTGGGGCATTATAAGAAATTTTAAATGATGATGCCAAAGGTTGGTGTTTTTCTTCATTACAAGGTTGATCCTCAACACAAAAAATATTTCCAGCAGTTTGTTGAACAAAATATTGATCTTCATAAGGATCATCGACAAGATGAGAATTCAGATGATCCTCAAGACTGTTAGAAGCATAATGAGAACATTCCCAACTACCCTCGTTAATCTCATCACCAAAATTATTTTCAACATGACTTAAAATAGCAGTTTTTTTATCAAACTGATCATTAGATTCTTCCTGGACAATAGAAATTGAAAATGTTTTCTTTTTATCCTCAACATATTCTAAAACCACAGCTTCTTCATGATCCATTTCTATTTTATGTTTATGGGAAAACACATCATCTTGAAGATCATCCAGGAGCTGATGAATATTGTGAGGGAAAAATTCTTCTCTATCTATATCTTCAATATCATTATACAATTCATATTCCTCACAATAATGCTCAAGCAGAAGTTCCCGAGAAAAATACCTTTCACAACGATGATGGAACACTATATGAAATTATTTTAAAGAATACATGCTAGAAGGAGGTAAGGATCGGTACCATTCGCGAGTATCACCTTCTAAAGGATACATAAACATCTTCATGATGTATATTTAACTGAGCCATGCATTGATGAAATTTGATGAGGTGATGCGAAGGATTACCTTCTTTACTTTCTCTAAACAACATAAGGAAATCTCCCCAAACGTCCATGATAAGTACTGCATTTGGAAAGCGTGGAATAGCTGAAAAATTGAGTGGAGCAAACCTTGCAGCCACAATGGCAACCATTCGATCATTTGATGTCATTCTGGATCTTCAAACAGTGGAGTCGCCAAGTAGAAAATTGCAGCCAAACTGGTGTCCTTCCCTATCTACCATCAAGAGATGGATCTGATCGTTGTGGCTCTTCCCGGGGAAGATAATATTCACTTCTGTCCCCAGCAACGACACCATAAGATGTTAGTGGTAAAGTTAGTTCCCGACTGCAAGAGGGCCAAGCTTAACACATCTTAATTCTCAAAGGAAAATGTTGAATAGGTTTGTTTTTTAGTAACATAAGAGGAAATTGAAGGGGTGGATGAATGACCAATACTCAGGAATAAAATGGATCCTGATAGGTATATTAAAAGGATGGTAAACAAGGATAATGTAAAAGCATATGATTATAAACAGTAAATATGGATGAGTCAACCTATTGGAAATAGGTAGATAATAACAAACAATTGATCACACATCTGAATATTGAATTCCTTGATAACATAAAAACATTATGTGTAGAAGGGAATACAAACACATGCCTCTATAATGAGAAACTAGCATCAGAAACACTAACTTTCATAAGAATCAGAAGTATCAAAAACATTGAATAGTACTTGTATTGATTTAAAAGTTAAGTGTGGCTCATAAAAGATTTCTTATCCTTCATACTACTTTTCAAATATACTTACAGGCTACACTTACACAAGTTTCCAGAGAAGCTGTCGAACTAATGACTCTCAACCCTTACAATCACACATCCTCACAGGCTGGAACCCCCTCCTCCCTCTACAATCGATTTTCTGTTCATTATATAGACTCATAGTTTGATTACATGATAGAGATTGGTTTCATAAAATAGTGGATCGAAAATCTTTATTTCTAAACATAGAAGCAATAAAATTGATCCCAAATCTCATGACTATGAGCCCGAGATTTGAAATTCGTTCAAAACTCTATACTAGTGGAAACCCTTTGATCAAGTGGTACTCTTAATGTCCTCGCGACCTCTGGATGATCTCTGATGAGTTGAAAAAGTATGAAGGGTGATGAGGATATGCCAACAAATCTATTCCACCTGAAGAATGTGCCAAAGCGAATCTCTATCTACCATAAACTTTTGAGGAGCTTCATTTGTACCTATATGTGTTGCATCAAAACCTGGATCTATGCCCTCAAATGCTCAACTACTACCTGAAGATTCTCATCAAACTCATGAAGATTTTGAATGCAATTTGAAGTCGAACTTTGAATGGAAACATGGAATTGATGCCTAAAGATTTTGATTCATTGTTGAATGGTGATTTTACACCTGGAAATCTGATTTGATTTAAAGCTCTGCCACCAAAATTACCAAGAAATTTCAAATATAAATTTGAAACAACTGAAGTTTATTTGCACATATTTATGTCTAAAAGTAATTTCCCTTATAATCCTATAGTAACATTAACTGGCTTGGAAATAGTAACAGATGATGGTGCTATCATTGTAACTATTTATTGCACTTATTGCTTCAGTCACCAAATACGCCTTCAGTCATAAAACTGTAAAATGCTTCTTCACCTCCTTGGCTCATGATCAATGTGATTCACCACGTGGTAATATTTGTGTATGCTTTGACACTTGTTTCTAACAATTGTCAAATGTATGACTGCTATGAAGTATTTAATATCTAGGCGCTTTTCTTTTGACACATAATGCAATTAGACTTGACCTATAAGCTCATGTGCGAGCTTGTTCTCGACACTTAGTTCGAGTATGAAATAGCACTTTGGAAAAAAGGTGAATGTACCATGACACATAGGGGTTTGCTTGACACTTGATTTGGACATATTATATTGACGGTGGTATGAGCTCGGATCAAGGTAAATATTTGGGGTATGAGACCCATATAATCCATTTTTGTCATAATATTATATTCTTTTGTAGAAATGGTGTGGATTTTATATATGAGCACTTGATACTGCGTTAACAACTAATGGAGCTTTGGTTAGGCTCAATGACCCAAATATCTTTTGCAAAGACAAACAAAACGAGTTGTGATTAGAGATCTGGAACGGTCTTGACATTTGTGATTGGTAATGCTTAGTGCATCTTCTCGTTGGTATCCGAATGTTCTACCATGGCTCTCCATGCATTAGAGGAAATTTGGGTAAAAAATGGGCCTCCTAAGGAAAATAATAAAATAATAGTAGAGAGAGAGTAAAAAAACTACTTTTTTGGATCGTATTTTCAACATATGTCCTTGTAGGTTTACTCAAATTTCAAGCAGGAGGACTCGTTGGATGCATAATTAAACTATGCATCCAGTGAGTACCCATGTTGCATACTTTTAACAACATACACACCATGAAAAATTGAAAATACATTAAAAAACGTGTTTCTAGTCAAAGAAAACACGTTTTTTAATGTATTTTCGATTTTTCATGGTGTGGATATTGTTAAAAGTATGAAACATGGGTACGCGTTGGATGCATAATTTAATTATGCATCCAATGAGTCCCCCCACTTGAAATTTGAGTAAACCTATAAGGAGATAAGTTGAAAATACAATCCAAAAAAGTAGTTTTTATTTTTTCCCTCCAATGTTTTTTACATGCACCTTGTTTGAATTTTAAATCATTTTGATTGACTAATATGTGAGGACAAGAAATTTTAATTTAGGGTTAAAAGGCCCATTTTCATCCAAATTTCCTCTAATGTGCATGTGGATGCTACCTTAACTCCCATGCTTGACATTTAACATAGGTTTGATGTTGGCAATGAAGTCTTTTAAGACTTGTGATTCTAAGAGATCCATCACACATATCATGTTGACATTGGAACAATCATGAACTTTTATAGCTTTAAAAGATGGAGTCCCTCACTACAAACGCGCTGCCAGAATCCCAAATATTGTGGGACAGATCTAGTACCAACAGGGGCCATTTCTCGTTCGAAAGCTCCTGTGCATGTGTGGCCACTGTGGGCATGTCCACAATGGCCATACGCACCTGTGGGAGCTGACGAAATCCAATTCCACTCGTCGGTTTGGGTTTCATGCCCCCGAAGCAAATCCTCAAAGTGTCCCCGAATGGCTCCGAGGTGCCGTACCAAGATGCCCACATCACCCAAACCGTGGATCTGGTCGCGACTCCGTCGATTTCAAGGGATCCGAGATGCCGGGTTCCTGCTAGGGGACCCCCCACAACATTCCTCAAAGTCCAGGAATTGGTGACAATGTGCCATCTCTGGAGCTAGGGTTTTGCTTAGTGAAGGCCATGCCAATCTTCCTCAAGGGGGCCATTTCTTGTCCGAAGGCTCCCGGGCATGCATGGCCACTGTGGAAACATCCACAATGTCCATACGAACCTATGGGAGATGACGGAACCCAAATCCGCTCACTGGTTTGGGTTCTGTGCCCTTGGATCAAATCCTCAAAGTGTTCCCGAATGGCGCCGTGGTGCCGGACCAAGATGCTTGTAGTACCCAAACCATGTCTCCGGTCACAAATTCGTTAATTCCGATGGATCCATGACGCTAGGTTTTAGCTAGGGGATCCCCCACAACGTGCCTTGAAGTCCTGGAAACGGTGCCAATGTGCCATCTCCGGAGCTAGGGTTTTGCTTAGTGAAGGCCATGCCAATCTTGCTCAACAGGGGCATTTCTTGTCTGAAGGCTCCCGGGAATGCGTGTCCACTGTGGACACATCCACAATTTCCATACACACGTGTGGGAGCTTACAGAACCCAAGTCCACTCGCCGGTTTGGGTTCCGTGCCCCTGGAGCAATTCCTCAAAGTGTCCCTGAATGGCCCTGGGGTGCCGAACAAGGATGCCCGCAACACCCAAACCGTAGCTTGGATCGTGAATCTATCAATTTCGGTGGATCTGCAATGCTGGGTTTCAGCTATGCCCCCCCCCATAGCATGCCTCAAAGTCCCAGAAACGGTGCCAATGTGACATCTCCGGAGCTAGGGTTTTGCTTAGTGAAGGCCATGCCAATATTGCTCAAGGGGGCCATTTCTTGTTCGAAGGCTCCCGGGTGTGCGTGGCCACCATGGAAACATCCAAAATGGCCATACGCATGTGTGGGATATGACGGAACCCAATTCCGCTCGCCGGTTTGCGTTTTGTGCCCCTGGAGCAATTCCTCAAAGTGTCCCTGAATGGCCTTGGGGTGCCGGACCAAGATGCCCGCAACACCCAAACAATGGCTCGTATCGCGAATCTGTTGATTCCGGTGGATCCAGGACACCGGGTTTCAGCTAGGGGAACCCCCACAGCGTGCATTGAAGTCCCAGAAATGGTGCCAATGTGCCATCTCCGAAGCTAGGGATTTTCTTAGTGAAGGCCATGCCAATCTTGCTCAAGGGGGGCATTTATCGTTCGAAGGCTCCTGGGCATGCGTGGACACCGTGGAAATGTACACAATGGACATGTGCACCTGTGGGAGCTAACGGAACGTCGTTCCACTCCCCGGTTTGGGTTCCATGCCCTTCGGAGCAAATCCTCAAAGTGTCCCCGAATGGCTCTGGGATGGTAGACCAAGACACCCGTAACACCCAAAGCGTCACTCAAATCACGAATCCATCAATTTCGGTGGGTTCAGGATGCCGTTTTTCAGCTAGAATCCCCCCCACAACATGTTGCAAACCCCCGAAAACGATGTTATTATGCCATCTCTGGAGTTAGGGTTTTGCTCAATGAACCCTAGCTCCTTCATTGAGCAAAACCCTAGCTTCAAATATGGCACAATAGCACCATTTCCAGGGGTTGGCGGCATGCTGTGGGGGATCCCATAGCTGAAACCCGAAGTCCCAGATCCATGGAAATTGACGGATTCGTGATCCGAGCTACGGTTTGGGTGCTGCGGGCATCTTGGTCTGACACCCTAGGGCCATTCGGGGACACTTTAAGGATTTTCTCTAGGGGCACGGAACCCAAACCGGTGAGAGAAATGGGGTTCCGTAGGCTCCCACAGGTGCAAATGGCCATTTTGGATGTGTCCACAGTGGCCACACACGCCCGAGAGCCTTTGGATAAGAAATGGCCCTCTTGAGCAAGATTGGCATGGCCTTCATTGAGCAAAACCCTAGCTCCAGAGATGGCACATTGGCACCATTTCTAGGATTTTGAGGCACGCTGTGGGGGTTACCCTAGCTGAAACTCGACATCCTGGATCCATCGAAATTGACGAATTCGCGATCGGAGCCATGGTTTGGGTGCTGCAGGCATCTTGGTCCGGCACCCCAGGCCCATTCAGGGACACTATGAGGATTTGCTCCAGGGGCACAGAACCCAAACCGGTGAGCGAAATTGGGTTCCATCAGCTCCCACAGGTGCACATGGCCATTGTGGACATTTCCACGGTGCCCACGCACGCTTGGGAGCCTTCGGAAGAGAAATGGATCCGTTGAGAAAGATTGGCATGGCCTTCACTAAGAAAAACCCTAGCTCCAGAGATGGCACATTGGCACCATTTCTAGGACTTTGAGGAACGCCGTGGGGGGGGCCCTAGCTGAAAACTGGTGTCCTGGATCCACCAGAATCAATGGATTCCCAACTGGATTAGGTGCTGTAGGCATCTTGGTCCGTCACCCCGGGGCCATTTGGGGACACTTTGAGGATTTGGTTCGAGGGCATGGAACCCAAACTGACAAGTAGACTTGGGTTCCATTAGCTCCCACAGGTGCGTATGGCCATTACGGACGTGTCCACGATGGCCATGCACGCTCGAGAGCCTTCGAATGAGAAATTCCCCCCTTGAGCAAGATTGGAATGGCCTTCACTAAGCAAAACCATAGCTTCGGAGAAGGCACAATAGCAGCATTTTCGGGGGTTGGTGGCACATTGTGGGGATTCCCCTAGCTGAAACTCGGTTCCTTGGATCTACCGGAATTGATGGATTCAAGGCCAGAGCCACGGTTTGGGTGTTGTGGGCATCTTTTTTCGACACCTTGGGGCCATTCAGGGACACTTTGACGATTTTCTTCAGGGCCACGGAACCCAAACCGGCGAGCGAACTTTGGTTCCGTCAGCTCCCACAGGTGCGTATTTCCATTACGGACATGTCCACAGTGTCCATGCACACCCGAGAGCAATTGGACAAGAAATGACCCCATGAGAAATATTGGCATGGCCTTCAGTGAGCAAAACCCTAGCTCCAGAGATGGCACATTGGCACCATTTTCGGGGGTTGGCGGCATGCTATGGGGGGGGGCCTAGCTGAAACCCGGTGTCCCGAATCCACCGAAATTGAATAATTCACAATACGAGCCACGGTTTGGGTGTTGTAGGCATTTTGGTGGGGCACCCTGGGGCCAATTAGGGACACTTTGAGGATTTGCTCTGGGAGCACAGAACCCAAACTGGCGAGTGGACTTGGGTTTAGTCAGCTGCCACAGGTGTGTATGGCCATTGTGGATGTGTCCATTGTGGCCATGCATTCCCGAGAGTATTCGGACGAGAAATGACCCCCTTGAGCGTAATTGGAATGGCCCTCACTGAGAAAAACCCTAGCTCGGGAGATGGCACATTGGCACCATTTCTGGGACTTCGAGGCACACTATGCAGGTGCCCTAGCTGAAACCTGGTGTCTCGAATCCACCGGCATTGATGTATTCGCGATACGAGCCATGGTTTGGGTGATATGGGCATCTTGGTCTGGCACCCCGGGGCCATTCAGGGACACTTTAAGGAATTGCTCCAGGGGCACGAAACCCAAACCGATGAGCAGACTTGGGTTCCATCGGCTCCCACATGTGTGTATGGCAATTATGGACATGTCCAAGGTGTCCACGCATGCCTGGAAGCCTTCAGACGAGAAATGGCCCCCTTGAGCAAGATTGGCATGGCCTTCACTGAGCAAAACCCTAGCTTCGGAGATGGCACAATAGCACCATTTACGGGGGTTGGCGGTATGTTGTGAGGGGTCCCCTAATTGAAACCCGGTGCCCCGGATCCATCGGAATCGACAGATTCGAGATCCGAGCCACGGTTTGGGTGTTGTGGGCATCTTGGTCCGACACCCTACGACCATTTGGGGACACTTTGAGGATTTGCTCTAGGGGCATAGAACCCAAACCGATGAGCGGACTTGGGTTCCGTCAACTCCCACACGTGTAGAAAGGAGCTTTCAAACTACCATATAGGTCATGTCTTAGGTTTGTTTGGATCCTATAAAATATTCTCAAAATTCCACACTGAATTAACTTACATGCCTACGTAATATTACAGTGGTAAGTCCTCTTTGACAAGACTTTCCCCGCATTTGAATTGCCAATTGTGGATGGCTCATAAGGTTTCAAATTATTAACATTCAATATTAACAAAATCCCCATTCATATATGGATTTTCCTCAACGTTCATATAGCCACCCCATAATAATAGTATTGGCTTTCCTTGTTAATAGCTACTAGTATATTGCAGTTGACCTAGATAGTTATGATGTGATAGGCACTATAGCTAATGTTGTCGACCAAATCTAATGGTGAAGACCCTAGTTCATAAAACTTAGGTCTAGATAAGAACATGTTGATATTTGCAACGAGAAGCTTGAAATAATAATGCATGCATGGCCATATAAAGTTGTTTGCAACATAAATTTCATGTTTGATATTTTCTTACAACCATGAATTAAGACATGGATCAATTGTAGTGGTCTTGAATTTATGAGTTGAAATACAAAAAACTCATTAAGACACCTTAGTGCAAGAATATTTACTATACCATATTAATCTTAAAACATAGTAGAAGAATACATTATTGATCCCATAACTAGTGTAAAGTGGTAGATTTATAAGCATATGGAGGAATATAAGTGTTCATTGACATGTAATTATCACTTCCCCCCATATTTGACTAATAGATTATTTTAGTGGTTAAGGTGGTCAAACCACTTCCATGCTTATGCTAATTTGGTTGCATCAATTACAACACCAATACATTAGTTCTTTAGTTCAATGAGATGTTGTATGTGTTTCTTTTTCCTCCACCTAGACCAATAGGAACACCATTTATATCTAGGAATTGTCACTACATTGTGAAACAATCTAAGGAAAAATAGAAACATAGTGGAAAAGCTTCTCAAAATTAAATAACCTCACGCATCTCATGTCCTTCTTACCATAATTTTATCATGGGATTCCCAATTACTCCCATTAAGAGGAACTTCTCTCCCATGGGTTCATCACCCAATGCTTGTATTGCTTGATTGATCTTAGGAACGAAACGAGCCACATAATGATGACCGTGGCTCGGATTGACAAAACGTTGACCTTGTTTGATTTAGGATGTCGGGATAGTGCTAGGGGTGCCCCTCTCCTCCGGTCCCATGGCCCAGGTGTCATCTTGTAGGTCCATTTTGGTAACTAGGGTTTTGCTCAGTAAGAGAGTGTGCAATTTTTTCACATTGGGGTCAAATTTGCAAAATCGTCGACCGGGCACTTATGGCTAGCGTTCCCAGCTGGAACCTTCTTAGACACACTTGCAGGACTCCCTGGAACCTAGTTTTGTTGCAAGGTTGGAATTCTATGCCCTCGGTAGGCATCCAACAGGTGTCTCTGGAGGCCTTTTGGATGCGAGATGGAACGAGCCATAGAATGACGACCATGGCTCGGATCGACAAACCATCAACTCGATTGGATTCAGGACATCGGTATAGTGCTAGGGGTGCCCCTCTCCTCTGGTCCCATGGCCCAGGTGTCATCTTGTAGGTCCATTTTGGAAACTAGGGTTTTGCTCAGTAAGGGAGTGTGCAATTTTTGCACATTGGGGTCAAATTTGCAAAATAATCGACCGGGAACTTATGGCTAGAGTTCCCAGCTGGAACCTTCCTAGAAACACTTGCAGGACTCCCCGGAACCCAGTTTTGTTGCACAGTTGGAATTCTATTCCCCCGGTAGGTATCCAGCAGGTGTCCCTGAAGGCCTTTTGTATGCGAGACGAAACGAGCAATAGAATGAGGACTGTGGCTCAGATCGACAAACTGTTGACTCCGTTATATTCAGGACATCGGGATAGTGCTATGGGTGTTCCTCTCCTTCAGTCCCATGGCCTAGGTGTCATCTTGTAGGTCCATTTTGGAAACTAGGGTTTTGCTCAGTAAGGGAGTGTGCAATCTTTGCACATTGGGGTCAAATTTGCAAAATCATCGACCAGCCACTTATGGCTAGTGTTCCTAGATGGAACCTTCCTAGACACACTTGTAGGACTCCCTAGAACTCGATTTTGTTGCACGGTTGGAATTCTATGCCCCCGGTAGGTATCCAACAGGTCTCTCTGAAGGCCGTTTGGATGTGAGACGGAACGAGCCATAGAATGATGGTCATGGCTCGAATCGACAAACCATCGAATCCATTGGATTCAAGGCATAGGGATAGTTCTAGCAGTACCCCTCTCCTCCGGTCCCATGGCCCAAGTGTCATCTTGTAGGTCCATTTTGGAAACTAGGGTTTTTCTCAGTAAGGGAGTGTGCAGTTTTTGCACATTGGGGTCAAATTTGCAAAATCATCGACCAGGCACTTATGGTGATGATGATGAAGATGGTGATGATGATGAAGACGTTGATGATGATGGAGATGTTGATGATGATGAATATGCTGATGATGATGGTGATGGTGATTAAGATGATGATGATGATGATGATGATGATGATGAAGATGATGATGATGGAGATGTTGATGAGGAACCTAGAGATGACAATGATGATGAAGATGTTGATGATGATGATGATGGTGAAGATGTTGATGGTGATGGTGATGGTGATGGTGATGGTGATGGTGATGGTGATGGTGATGGTGATGGTGATGGTGATGAAGATGATGATGATGAAGATGATGATGATGATGGAGATGTTGATGAGGAACCTAGAGATGACAATGATGATGAAGATGTTGATGATGATGATGATGATGGTGATGATGATGAAGATGTTGATGATGATGGTGATGATGATGGTGGTGAAGATGATGATGATGAAGAAGATGATGATGATGGATATGTTGATGATGAACCTAGAGATGACAATGATGATGAAGATGTTGATGATGATGGTGATGATGATGAAGAAATTGATGATGATGGTGATGGTGATGGTGATGAAGATGATGATGATGATGAAGAAGATGATGATGATGATGGAGATGTTGATGAGGAACCTAGAGATGATAATGATGATGAAGATGTTGTTGATGATGATGATGGTGATGATGATGAAGATGTTGATGGTGATGGTGATGGTGATGAAGATGATGATGAGTGAAGAAGATAATGATGATGATGATGGAGATGTTGATGAGGAACATAGAGATGATAATGATGATGAAGATGTTGATGATGATGATGATGATGGTGATGATGATGAAGATGTTGATGATGATGGTGATGGTGATGAATATGATGATGATGATGATAATGAATAAGATGATGACGATGGAGATGTTGATGATGAACCTAGAGATGACAATGATGATGAAGGGTTTTGCTCAGTAAATTTATCAAGCTTTCGAGTTTCATGATAGTGGCACCATTGTGGAGAGGGTGAAGAGGTAGCGTTACTTGTAGGGAGATTAGGACATATTGGAGGAAGTATCTAAAGGGTGCAAAGGGTTTAGTGCTAGGGTTTGGGTGAGGGTTTGGGTTAGAGTTATAGAAGGAAATTGAATTAGGTCATTTTTCTAATGTACATTTTATATTAATGGTATGGTTTGGTCTAAGGTGGTGCTCTCAAATAGCTATTTCATTATGAAATATTTACCAAGACATGAATTAAATTTAAGATAAGTGTATTGTTAAATATAGTGCGCATTGAGCATGGGGAACCAAATCTATGAATATGTGTATTGTTAAATATAATTTTATTTGGTGAAGCCAATAACCAACATAATCAAGATAATATAAGAGTTTTTTTGGGTTGGGGTTATACCTCAAGGTACCCAAAGCATTAAAAAAGTTTGGGTGGGCATGAAACAAAGAGAACAAAAAATGTTGAAGAGGACATGTGGGGTGGGAGGTCGTCCTCCAAAAACTCAAGCATTGACATGAGTGAGGTAGGTATAAAGCAACTTCTCTCATACCAAATAAGAGAAGTGCTAGGTAGGTCTCTAGGTCTCTAAAGCAGCTTCTCTCATACCAAATGAGGTAGGTCTAAAGAAACTTCTTTTGTGGAGTGGTGTTGCATTTTGAAGTTCCCTTGGTCATTGTGTTCTAGTTGCATTGTTGGTTTTGGTTATTTGTTCCCAATGTTAGGATTTTTTCTTTTTTTTTCTTTAACTTGTGTGTAGAGCTCTAGGAATCAATGGTTGCTGGGTGTCTCCATCCACATAAAAAATCCATATTATCTATGTAATGATCCCATTACAAAATGCATGCATATTCAATCAAACAAATTGAGAGGCAAATGCAAGGCGTACTCTTTCTAACTAAGCAACTTGAAGGTTTGAGCATTAACTGTATCGAAACATATAGTGTGGATTTGTGAGCCTCCATCAAGGCCATAAGGGGTGAGCTTCCAAAATAGGTTGGTTCCAATTTGTTTTCTGAGTTACACTGTAAATAAAAACTTCAATTGAGCATGAGACGAGACAAGTGCAAGCATGGTTTCTACAAAACTAGTGAAGAGTTGTAAAAGGAAAGCCTTGCACCCATACTAACTATTACCATGACATATTGTGGTTGGATTGAATTTTTATGTCTTGCATTTTGAGCAATTCTTCGAGGAAATATTCTCTTCATAAGATTCTTTATCATTTATTCTTTCAAAATTGTTGTTATTTAATTCTTTGTTAAGACCATTGTTGTTTCTATGCTCATTTATGAAAACATTCGGAAGACATTCATGTTAATGCAGACTCACATGTACATGTTATCAGCTTTGGCTATCTATAGTTTGAGTTTACTTTTAATGCAGACTCACATGTACATCCATGTGCTTGATGTGTGAAAACATGTAAGATGCAAGACCCATTCAAATACAAGGGATGGGACTCATATTGAGGTGACTTGGTGTATAGAAATAACATCTATATGTATGTGAAAACTTTTCCATAACATTGTTATTGAATACAAAATCATGTATGCAAAAATGTAATCAAAGACAAAGTCATATAGACAAGTGCATATCCATCTATTAATATGAAAAAATGATCCAATCATGTACACTTTTTGGAAAAATGGAACATCGTTCCCAACGTTTATATAATGGAAACTCGTGCCCAAAATGCCACATCATGGCTAGTGTACATAGGAGGGTCTCTCAATCCTCCTACCCACCCTCGGCGCTCCCAGGTGCATCTCCAAAATCGATCTTCCTCTTCTTTGTGCTAGAGGAAGATGGGTCCTTCGGGCAACTTGGACCACGTCCCCCTGAGCCCTGAAACGACAACAATAATATGTCAAATTTTCCTGGAAATTATACAAGTATAAAACATAATTTAAAAATAAAAATAGTCTTCAAATATTAGATAACTCACCGCATGCAAGACTGTAATTCGTGAGGGGGTCTCCCTCCTCTGTGCTCCTAGTCTCTCAGCAATGCCACCCTGCAACATTTAGAATAATAAGATAAATGATGAAATTAGATGTATATAGTAATTTTTTGTTAAAATTGAACAAGATTTTCATAAACTAGTCAATCTCACCGTGAACACAACCAACTGGTCTTCAGGGCTAGCAGATGGAGCAGTCGGGTGGACAACCTGCTCTGATGCTAGGGTGGATGGTATAGGGGAGGATGTAGCCACATTGACGGTGGCTACACCACTGGGGGGAACAGTAGAAGAAGGATAGGTGGAAGAAGGGGGCATGCACTGGTGTGGGCGAAGTGGAGATGCATGTCTAGGGCAATAAACCTCAACTGGTTGTAGCATGGATGGGGGCACCGTGGAATGGGAAGCAAGTGTGTTGGGGGAATGTGGGGGGGGTGAGATTTGTGTTGTGGTGGAGGGATGGGTGACTGTGGATGGGGGGTGTGTCGTGGTCAGATGGGGGAGGGTGGGAACATGGGAAACTGATACGAAGGTGGTGGAAAGGTTGGGATGGGGTGATGGGATGCATGATATGAAATAAAAAGGGGAGCTGGATGGAATTGTGGTGTTGGATAGGAGGGGGGGATGGATGGAAGGGGGTGGGGAGGGATGCATGGAATGGGGCATGTATTCCAGGGGATACAACTGGCATATACGGTGGTCGAAAGGCCGGGGAGGGAGGAAAAATGGAACTGCCAGGACGAGGTGCTCGCACTTGCATACACATTTATAACCTCATAGTTTAATATAGAAAAGATAAATATACATAGACAAGGCCATCATATTTGAAATTAAATTTATGCTTTAATACACACGATACTTGCACACTTGGAGATCTCTTGATCCACTAGGGCGATGGCTGGTCGCTGGAGCCTGCGGACACCTGTGCGAACACTACAATTTTTAGATTGAATTTATAAAAATAATATTAACAATATTAAACACACTGCCAATGAGAATGACAACGATAATACTTAAAAAACATGACTGCAATTAATTTATATTCAAGTTAGATGATAGTGTTTTGATGGGATTTGGATATTAAATAAATTTTTTATTGTATTGGTGCAGTCCATTTGTTCAAGACTTGGTAAAGAACATGGTTGTGGGGATCGTTTCCTTTGACCCAAAATGGATTGGGCCCATGATAGGAACACATGACCCAGTCCGTGGTCATTCATTGAAGATAATGTGGCAAAGAAGGTTGACAATTTATGCTTGCAGTGTTTGATGGCCAAAGTTGTCATTGATGAAAACATGTTAATGACAAAGGTCAAAGTGATGACATGGAAAAGACTTGACTAGACAAATGGTAAACATGACAAGCTTTGATGACTTGACAAGTGACAAGAAAGCATGACAAGTGTAGAAGAATTGACAAAGTGGATACATGACAAAGGATCGATGACAAGGACTTGATAATGACATTAATGACAATACATTAATGAAAAAGACATGGAAGAGTTAGGAACATGGAGCATACACATTATGGCAAGCACAATGGAGATGGTGACATGACTTGAGGAATGGAAAAGGTGACAAGTATGACAAACATGGAAAGCATCAAACATGGCAAGCATGACAAGTGTTTATGACAAGCATGGAAGAAGGACATGGAAAGCTAAGGACAAGACAAAGACAAGTGACAAGCAAGCAACCTTGATGACTTGTCAAGCATGGTGTTTGATGACATGGAACATGACAAGGAGGATATGCTTGATGACAAGAAGGATTGATAACTTGGTGACATGGAGGACGATGAATTGGAAAACATAAGATTAGAGGACAAAGACAAGATGATGAGGTGGACAAGGAAGATGTGTGGGCATTTGGAAGGCCCCTTGTGGGAATTTCAAAGCACCATTGCCGACATAATCAAAAGGACCCTGTGGGAATTTGTGGTGTATTGCGGGTATATTGATAAGGGCCCGCAGGAATTTACATGAGACCATTGCGTGCATACTCCAAGACCAATACATGCATGTGTTGATGGCCCTTGCGGGCATCAAAGTGGAGCCCACTGCGTGCATTGCGAGCATCTTAAGGGAATATGTGTGTCTCACATTTAATATTATGAAAGGACAGAAGGTGACATGGCATGACCATAATTAAATAAATCATATTTGATTTATTTAATCATCTTAATGAAAAAACTATAAATAGAATAACATTTTCATAGAATACAATAGTATAAACAGAAGACAAGTTTCATTTTTAAGGAAGCAATGTGTGAAGATTTTGGGAGATTGAGGAGAGCTCTGATTTCGGGGGTCACGATGACTGAGGAAGGTTTGGTGAAGTAGCAGCAGCAGTGGTGCAGCAGTAAACTAATTTTTATCTATAATCTTTTGGGCTTCACTAAGGAAACAACAGTGGTAGATTAATGACATCATGACCATGGAAAAATGAAGATATGTTTGGGGACAAAATGGGGACATGCTATTAAACATAATGAAGATGATCAGGTTATGGACAGATTGCTGATGGACAGAATGATGACAATGTCACCTACAACAAATTGATGATGGAAATTTCTCTCATCATTGGTCAAGTAAGAATGACAGATTTTGGAAATTTCTCTCCCATTTCTATAATCATTAGAGGTCTACGATGCCTAAAGTGAACATGAACACATGTTTCTAGTTTTCTTAGGTTTTAATGTTTGATAAGGTTTCATTTTTTTTTGGTTGGATTATATGAATTTATAGCTCTCAAATAATTTAGACAATATGATAAACACAACTGTAAAATCCGATAATAATATGGTAATTACTCAGTGCTAATTAATTTGTAATTATTGAACAAAAATTACTCGTAACTGGATCTAATTATTCAAAGTAAAGAAGTTACCTGCGTGTATGGTGCTGCAATCTCCTCTGCTGCTTCCATGGCTCGGTCTAGGTCAAAGGAACCGATATCCTCCCACCTGGAGGATGGAGACTCGATCCTGAATAACTGTACATTAAAAAAAATAAAGTCAACAATGTGTAATTCAAAGTTAAATATATTAGACAATATGATATCAAATAAAATACAACAAATACTTGAACATTAAATAAAACAATAGCTAACCTGCTCCATGTAGCTCTCTGTGGCATGCTGCTGCATAGGACCATGGAAAGAATGACCATAGTGAGAACAACGATGTGTCGGTGTTCCAGTAGAACTAGATGGCCCTGCCTGGGTTCCACCTGTACCTGGCATGTCCCAACCACCATCCATAGACCGTGCAGTTGTGTGTGTCTCATTGATGTCCTCCCGACTCTGTGAAGACATAGCCACAAATGTGGTATGTCTAAGCAAATTACGTGGGGCACGTCTAACTGAGTCATCAATCTCATCTAGGCCTCTACCAAACCCGGGTGGCTGAGGTAGGGGGTTGGTCTCTCTCCTGAGTGAAGGAGGTCTTCTAAGTGGGTTGCAGCGGGCCTGAGGTCGATCTTGGGTAGAGCCAAGACCGACACCTTGAAACTCAATGATGTCAAAATAGTTGACATGGTAGCCTAGCTCAAACTCAGCCCACAATTTCCGAAGGAAATACCGTGGGACTTCCAAATTATTGCATGGGGACCTGTAAAACACCATAAACCAATTCTTTCTCTAGTTATCTCTCCATGGCTGGTAAATACACCAATCCATGCAAACCTGTCTCTTCCTCACATCTGGAGGTTGTCTTATCGTGGGATCTATGAATTTGCTGTACAACTTGGCTTTGGTGATGTTGAGGTCTTTAATATGTTCTTTGGACATCCCAGTGGAGTAGTGTTCCCTCATTCGAACCTTGTATTAGATCAGATTTGTGATCTCACTATGGGCAATGTTGATGGATTCAATGATGTTTTGCAATGATGAAGCCAAGGAAACCCGAGAGGGTTCCTTGGTGCTCTTCAATTCATTGATTAATACCTTTAATTCATTTAAATTTTGGTGTAATTGATCTTCAGGGTTTTCATTCGGTTCGTTGTCAGTTCCAATATTGTCTTTCGATGGTTTGGTTTCATTGGTTTCATCTGATGGTTCAGGTGTGTTTGTCAGCTTGTTAGGTGTAGTTAATCTACAATGAATTTTTTTTTGTATTTTAATGGATTGTAATTTTTTTTAAATTAAAATTGAAATGGAAAACAAAAAAAAACAAAAATAACAACAAATACATGGTTCATTGAGCACCTAGTTGGAGGCAACTCCGGCAAGGTGGTGGAGGTTTGAATTGATGGCGTTGAGGAGGCCTTTGGGTTCTCCATGTTGCACTCGTGGGGTGCTTGTTTGGTCGTTGTGCATTCGCGGGTTTGCTGGACAATGACAAACCCGTGCTATGTTTTTATTTATTTATAAAAATATAGGGGCACACAAGCGTCATTAACACGTGCACACACTTTTTTGCGTATGCATTAATAATGCGTGCACGTATTTTTGTCCACGTGGACTCAACGATGTGGACATTCGGAATTGCCGAAGGAGGGACACATGCGCGTGTTTGGATGCGCGTGCGCACCACTTTTGTTTTCGCTTGCGCACTCCTGTTGCACCCTTTTTTAGTACTAGATTCATGCGGGTACCCCTTCATCTTCATTTTCTTTCACTTTTGATGGGACGCCACTGATGTTCTCATGTGCTTCTAAAGTGGCATCAATCTGTGTAGGCTACGGAACTAGATCATAAAGACGATTATTCTGAACATGAACAAGTTCATAATGTCTTTCTTCTTGTTGAAGCTGCAACTCAAGCTGTAGGAAATCAAGTGTCATGTGAATCTTTTACAAAATATCAAATGTGAGTGAGAGTAGTCTTGTCGATCATGACATTGTTGTCGGCAGAGGAAAATAGTAGAGTGTTCAGTAACTCTACCAAACTATTTAATCTAGCCATGTGATTCACTCAAATGCAAAAGGGATTCTTGCAATTCCACCTAATCCTATGAACTTGAATGCTCTGATTTATTAGATGATGCTTTACCAAGCATGCCAACAAACTCTTTAAATTGATGCAACTTTAGTTGATGTCATATAAACCCAATAAAATTTTCAATACAAGCCTTGCAACAAGTTTACAGTCTCTTCAATAATATAATTTTAAGAAGGGTTTCTTGCACAGATTTCTTTTCTCTTATTCTCTGCAATAATTTTCAGTCTTCTACAGTAGTCTATATGACAATAATATCTACCAACAATACTCTCCACAATGCAATCTCATATAACTCCGTTACATATATTAGCAAAAAACATATGATCTCTGGAATAAAATATTATTAACTATTTATGTAACATAATAATCTGAGTTTTAGTTTCCAAGCACAAATTGTACTCCTTCAAATTGACCTAATTTTATTCTCTTCAAAAAATAAGATTGAGGTAATAATATTGAAGGTTGGATGCATAAATAAACAAAAGATAGTGCAGAATGAGCTATGGCTCTTCAATCTTTATTCATAAACGGAAGATCAACTGATGCAATACAAACCAAAATGTAATGTGTATTTAAACACTTATGGAAACCTTTAAAAACTCTAACCTAGATTTTGCATGCATGCAAAGCATGCGGTTGCATTTATTAACAAAACTTCAAAATAGGAACTAAAGTAAAAGCTAAGCTAACTAAAGTAATTACTATTTCTAACACTCCCTCTTAATTACTACTGCTGACTACTGCAAATTTTACAATGACTAAATGATTTCTATGGGTTTCAAAAATATCTTTTGCCAATGGATTTGTGAATATGTTAGCCAATTGGTCAATCGATTTATAATGCTCAACATGAACTTCACCATTGTTCACAAGTTCTCTTATGAAGTGATATTTGGTATCAATGTGCTTTCCTTTCTAGTGAAAAACATGGTTCTTGGATAGAGCGACTGCTGAACTGTTGTCACAATAGATTGTTGTTGGTTCTTCTTGTTTCTATTGAAGACCTCTAAAACTCCGCCTAACCAGGTTGCTTGACATGCTGCTGATTTGCTGCTACATACTCTGCTTCTGCTGAAAAAAGTGTCACAATGGGCTGCTTCTTGGATGCCCATGAAATCACAACTGATCCAAGATGAAAAACATGATCGGAAGTGCTCTTCCTGTCATCCAAACTTCCTGCAAAATCACTATCAGTGAAACCTATCAAAACATCATACTCAGCGCTTAAGTATAAAATTCCATAGCTAGAAGTCCCTACAACATATTGTAAGATCTTTTTGCCAACTTGCCAATGCAAGTCTTTGGGAGACTCCATGAACCTCGAAATCAAGCTGACAACAAACATAATATCTGGTCTCGTAGTTGTGAGATACATGAGACTTCCTACAAGTCTCTTAAACAATGTTGGATCTACATTGGGACTGTCATATTATTTGCTCAAATTAGTACCTGTTTCCACTGGTGTAGGTGTCATTTTGCAATTAAGCAATCTGAATCGCTTAAGAACTTCATTAGAATATTTATTTTGAGAGATAAATATACCATTTTCTGACTATTCTACTTCTAGGACAAGAAAGAACTTCATTAATCCATGGTCTTTCATCTCAAACTCTTTCTTCATAGCTTCCTTGAACTCATCTACTGACAGGTCACCTATCAAAATCATATCATCAACATATAAACAAACTATCAAAATCTGTCCTTGCTGATTTACCTTTGTGTAAAGTGTTGGTTCGTTGTTGCTTCTGCTAAAACCATTTTTGATCGGATAAGAATCAATTTTGCTGTACCAAGCTCTTGGAGCTTGCTTGAGCCCATATATAGTTTTATTCAACTTGTAAACTTTCTCTCTTCATTTTATTTTATTTCATGATGCTCCACATAAATTTGTTCTTCAAGAATGCCAACTTGACATCCATCTGATACACTTTCCATTTTTTTGTGCTGCAATTGCTAAGACTGCTCTTACTATGTCTAATCTTTCCACCAGTGCAAAAGTTTCTCCAAAATCAATTCCTAGTTGTTGCGAGAAACCTTTTGCTACTAACCTTACCTTGTACCTATCAATCTCACCTTTTTCATTGAGTTTGGTCTTATAGACCTACTTCACGCCAATGGGTTTCTTATTCTTCGTAGGTCAACTAGATCCCATGTATCATTTCTCTCAATGGAATCTATCTCTTCGTCCATAGCTTTTACCCAATGCTCTTTTTTTACATCATCTTCATAAAACACAAGTTCACTAGTAATAAAAACATAATTGGTATTTGCATCCAATTCACCATAAATATCTTCCAATATTCTAGTCTTTCTATTACTGTGATCATATTCATTACCTGATTGCGGACTTGATGCTTCACCACGAACTGAGTTTGTAGGTGTTCTTTCTGGAGTATTTTCTACTGGTGAAGATGCTACTGGACCCTTTTGTTTAATTAGCTCCTCTTCTTCTTCATCTTCTGGTTGGGGTATTGCAACTCCCACACCCTTGTCTATGGTTCCATTCCACGACTCTTCCTCCTTGAATAAAACATCTCTACTGAGGATAAGCTTTTTGGTAATAGGGTTATACAGCTTGTAGGCTTTAGTTTCTTCACCATATCCAAGGAATATACATTTCTCACTCCTTTCATCTAGCTTTTTTCTTAGTTGTTTAGGAACATGAGCATAAGCAACACAACCAAATATTATGAAATGAGAAACATTACAACTCATACCTGTCCATGCTTCCTATGGTACTCTGTTCTTCACAATTTTGGTGGGAGATCTATTCATCACATGAACAACACAAGCCATTGTGTCTCCCCAAAATTCATGGGACAAATTTCTTCCTTTCAGCATGCTCCTTGCCATATTCATGATGGTTCTATTCTTGCATTCTGCAATACCATTCTGCTGAGGTGTATATCTTATAGTGAATTACCTCTTGATTCCATGATGTTTGCAGTAATCATGAAATTCCTTTGATTCATACTCTCCCCCTCCATCTGATCTCAATACTTTGAGTTGACAACCACTCTGTTTTTCAACTAGAGCCCTAAATTCCTTGAACTTGCCAAAAGTTTTAGACTTCTGATGAAGGAAATACACCCATGTTTTTCTACTGAAATCATCGATAAATGTAAGAAAATAATAGCTTCTACCAATTGACTGTTTTTGCATTGGACCACATAGATCAGTATGAATAAGTTCTAGAGGTGCATGTGCCCTTCGAGACATACCTTTAGGAAAGCTATCCCCGTGTTGCTTTGGAATGATGCAACACTAACAATTGTTTGTTGTCTCCTTCATAGGAGGTAATCCTTTTACAATCTCTTTTTGCTGCAAAAACTTGAGACCACCAAAGTGAAGATGTCCATATCTAAAATTCCATAACCAATAATCATCCATGCAAGTGGCTTTTTGAGCAAAAGAGGTTACCTTGCTGCTGCAATTCATGACTAATGGATACATCATGTTCCTAGTCACTTGTATTTTGATGATCAATTGTCTATTTGGGGGTTTGTCATAAATTTCACAGTTTGATCCATCAAAGACAAGTCTGTATTTCTTTTCAGTAAATTATCCAATTCTAAGTAGATTATGCTTCAATCCTGGAGCATAATGTACATATGTGATTGTCTTTTGTTGGCCTTGTTTGGTCAGAATGTTGACCACTCCTTTGCCAAGAACTTGAACTACCTCATCCGTGCCGAATTTGACCTTTGTCCTCACTGATCCATCTAGGTCTGCAATTAGACCTCCTTCACCTGTCATATGGTTACTACAACCACTATCTAAAAGCCAAAGTGCCTTTAGGATTTTGTGTGTAGCATGATATGTAAGAAATAACATATATTCTTTATCCTCAAAGGTATTAGTCACATTAGCATTATGATTTGCTTGATCAGAAATTTTCTTTCTACATTCATGAGCATAATGCCCAAATTTATTGCAATAATAACACTTAATATTAGATTTATCTGACCCTTTTTTGTCATAGTTCCCACCTTCATGGTTATGATAGTGATCTTGATCTTCATTGCCATTACTTAGGCCACTTTTGCCTCTTCCTCTTGATCCTCCTCTGCCTCTGCCTCTTCCTCTACCTTTTGAGAATGAGACTTGTGCTTTGAAATCATTCTCCAGAGAGGACTCTTCATTCCTATTGAATCTAGATTCATATGAGAGTAGTGATCCGGTCAACTCGTCTATAGAGAGAGTACTCAGATCCTTTGCTTCTTCAATTGCTGCAACTTTCAGATCAAATTTGTGGGGTAGGGATCTCAGAACCCTTTCAACCACCCATTGATCTTCGATCTTTTCACCATAGGTATTCAGCTGATTAACAATCCCCATGACTTAGGTCATGAAAGAATCTACTGAGTCTGATTCTTTCATCTTTAGATCTTCAAAATCTCTTCTTAGGTTTTGGAGTGTAGTTGTTTGTACCTTACCAGCACCCTGATAACTGGTCGCCAAGGTTTTCCATGCTGCTTTGGCATGTAATGAAGCTGATATCTTTGGAAATACGATGTTATCCAAAGCGTTCATTATGAGATGTAGTGCCTTTGCATCCTTCTTCCTGTACGCTCGCAGGACATCCTTTTATGCGTTTGAAAGGGCTTGAAAAGTTGTCATCTGCTGGTTCGGAATAGCCATTCACGACATATTCCCACACATCTTCTGATCTGAGATAAACTGCCATCCTCGTGGCCCATACATCATAGTCCTTTTTCCATGTAAGAGGAGAAATCTGAGATTGATTGTTGCTGCTAGAAGCCATAGACGCTGCAGAGCCTTTCACTGGCCCTTTTAAAACAATCTCCTTCCCTGTTTTTTTTTTTAAAGACTCCTCTTCACTTCCTTAAAAATAAAAAAAGACTTTTGTAAAAAAAATCTCTCCTACTCTCGTAAAAGACTTTTGTAAAAAAAATCTTACTTAAAGAATCTCCTAAAAGAAAATAACTTCCTCAAAGTAAAAAACAATCACTCTCATTGAATAATGAAAAAATCTTCTTCCCCTAATTTTTGCGGGTCTTCACTAATTTTCGTGATACAAAAATGAAGGTTGGAGGCAGAAATAAGCAAGAAACTAAAATCTAATGTGTATTTAAACACCTATGGAAACCCTAAAAACTCTAACCTAGATTTTGCATGCATGCAAAGCATGCTGTTGCATTTATTATCTGAACTTCAAAATATGAATTAAAGTAAAAGCTAAGCTCGCTAAAATAATTACTATTTCTAACAAATATCACTGTTCACAAGCAGGACACGTTCTCCACGTTCTCCAGTGCCAAATCCTTCAAATAATATTAAAATCGGATACAGTACCTTAGGTTCTGACTTTGGTGTCTCTCCAAGAAAATAATAAATGATCAAACTTGGTAATGTGAAATAGTGGCAGTTTGAACTATTTGTTGCAATATATATTGTAGTATTGCCGCTTTCATGAAATAGAGAGGACAAAACTAAACTTAAAACAAATTGCAGGTTTCATGTACCTCATAGAAACTGTGTACACTAGTCTTCAACATTTGCAGCAACAATCTTCAGGTCGGGTTCACCAGCGCAAATGAAGAGAGGGCTCATGCAAGAGGATACAAAAATATCTGAACGTTGTCAATTTGTTTGTGGCTCCACTTAGTTTCAAGATTCAATCTTCAATATTGAGTATTATAGGCAGCTTCAAGATTCAAACCTCTCTTCAAACATGTGGGATCTGCACAAGCATTACTCATAAACACATCTTGATCATAAAAGTATGCATAATAAAAGTGGAATTATAATAGTATAGGTATTTCCAACTACAGTCTACTCCTTCCAAATCACACTTAAACCAAACATAAATGGACAACTTGTATTCAAATGCCCATCGTATGGGCTTAAGAAATCCTTTTAAGCAAATTATAGATCAATATATGAAATTACAAGCAAATAACGAGAACAAATTCACCTTGATATTATGAAGACATTTCCATGAAAAGCATTTGACAACATATGGACCTCCAAAGTCGCTTTATTTCTTTAAGCCAATGGCTTTGCAATTACAAAATAGCAGAGTAAGTTTACATCAAAAGTTCCATATAAAGAAATTTTAGCCCAAAGGCTAGATCCAAGATCAACAAAAGGTGCATAAACCAAGTACTAATCAAGTAAACTTTCACCATTCTCTTCTCCTTAGTGACTTCAAAAGAAACAAAGAGAGCTTTGAGAAGACCATAAGGACGATCCAAAACAAGAAGTCATTATTTATCCTTTGAAATAGATCCCAAGAGATTGCTTCAATTTACTTTTCAAAGCTTTACTTTCTCTCAAAAGTCCTTCAAGGTTCCAAAACCCAAGGCATTTGTAAAAGCTTAATAAAAAGTTAAGTGGAGGAGGCCTCCACTTTTTAGGTCTTCTTCCCCATTTGGGGAAGAGTGTTGTGTTTGGTTAGCTTAGATCCGTTATTTCATGCTTTAGATTAGTATTTATTTTCGTACTTAGATTAATTTATCTTCCAAGTTTTGACTAGAGTAAGCTAACTTTGGGATTGCATCCCAAAGGCCACATAGTTTTGTGGTAGCTTCTCGTTCCCCCATCAGCTTCTTGTGGACATCAAGCTAGCTGGAAGGTTTCCAGAACTGATGGTTTCTAGTGGTTGACCTTGTTCGGAGGTTGATCCCACCTTTAGAATAAATTTGTTTGGTAGAACACTAAGTAAAGTTTCATTTTATTTTGCAAGTAGCATGATTAGCAATATTTCACATTTATTTTGAGCTATCACATGATTTAAGTATTGCAAGTTGAAGTATCTTGTTATCACAACTAGTTTTTGCTTCTTAAAACGAACAAAGTCTCTTGAAATTGGCCAAATCCAAGTCAAGAGCACTCTCTATCGGAGAGCATTGTTAGACTTGCATCTTTCCCTACATTAGGCATTTTAAATTAGCAAGTCTCTTAAACTGTGGTCATAATATCAAGTCAAGAGCACTCTAAGATCAAGTCAAGAGCACTCTCTGTCGGAGAGTTGAACAAGTGCTCTAAGTAATAAAATATCTCAACCCACATTTTCCCCCTAATAAATTTATTATTGGTTGATCGTCCAACACCCGTATGCTCTACCAATCGGAAATGGTTGGGCTAGTACTCAGAAAGGTGGAAGACTTGTTAAAATCATAAGTGATAACATTAATTAAAACTTTACCCAAAACCCCAATCAAGACAAAATCACTGAGTACTTCCTGAAACAGGTGGTGCCGGGAATCCACTGCTAGACTCGAGGGCAGGCCGTAAGAACACTTGTTCTCTGAATCTGGGTGCTCCCGACCTATCATCTAAAAGGTTGCCAGTGTTTTTCTCGGTTAAGGTTCCACCCCTTTTGATATTCTTGGTTTTAGCCATAATAATCAAAACCATTAAAACTTTGAAATTTACCAAGATAATTTGCACAATGATCTCATGAACAATTACTATCAAGACTTACTTTTCAGCATCCCCGAGCACTACAATTCAATTATTTTGACTCCGTTACCCATTGGATAAGGCACTGGTCCTTTTATCATTTAATTTTTATCTGTGGATGCTTCTTAATTATCTCAAGTCTTTATATACTGTTTCGCAACGTGGATTGCATCTTATCTTGTGTTTTATTTAAAAGTAAGTCGTGTGTCTTTCATCACTAAAACTCCTAAACAACATCCATCCGCATCACCATACATTATTAAAACTTAAGACATTGAGCCATAGACAACTCTTTGTAGGGACTACCCCCCTTGGATTCGTTGGGAGTTAACCTAAACGGAGGAGCTGGGATTCAGGTGACAGTACCTGGCTCATTGATTGCCCCCAAGGCCAGACCTCTCTCACTTGTAGTGAAGAGATAGCTTTTGAAATATTTCCGTTGCTGGCGAACAACATCTTATACCAATACCCACTTAAGGTAAACGTAGCAGCCGTCTCTAGGAAGACATTCACGTGCAACAATTATGACTCTTCTCCCATAGGTGGATACCCACAACAATAATGCATCCAAGAATCAGTCATCGAACATACTGTGAGGAGGAAAGAAGCTCCAATACACTGGCTCCACGCAATGCAGTATTAAGTGGTGGTTGCAATCCCAAATTAAATGCAACACAATTGTAAATCCACAGCTAAAGACATAAATAACCACAAACCTGGCGGTGCTCCTTCTCACGTCGTCCATATACCCATTGCTTTACCGCACAAACTGGACGGGCCGCTGGAGCAACCAATATTTGAAGCAGGCAACATCAATTATGAGTGCAAGAATACTGCACACAACAAACAGTCTTTAACTGGAAACTGTTGCAATACTTTACGGTCATAGCATTAACATCTTCTCAACTTCAATCCATGGGCGTAGACAGATCGCAACAATACCACTCTTCAACCGTCACCACCGTCGCACAACATGCATTCATAACAGTCGGAACACTTCGAAAGAAGGGTCTCACGCATAGATGAAGAGGCAACTCCACGCACCCGTTGTGATGGTACCCAATGTGTAACCCTAGCAAACTTAGGAGATGGCCATAGTTTGAGAGCAAAGCGAATGAACTCATGTAACGTGATGGAGTTCCCACGTCGTATTTCTTAGTTCATAGAGGATCAATAGGAACAGGTTATCTATCTTCTAGTAAGAGACCGTAGGTAAATGAAACATCACCAGCGTGTCTCAGAAATATTTATATTGTTGTTGTTTATAAGAATATATCATCGATTCCGTGAAATACAGTGTCAGTTGACATAGTGGAGGATCTCCATGGTGCCACTATGTATCTTCACCTTCACATATTATCTTTTCAACCCCGGAATATACGCTTTAATGAAAGGCAGCAATTAAAATACAGCCTTACCATTCATGGACGTAGGTCTCCAACAATGAGATCAACAAGTCTTTTCTCCTTCAGGTCATGCAAGTCTCCAATTCGTAGCTGGTCTCCAATATGAATTTGCGTACAGGTCTTCAATTTATGGTGGCGTCTCAATGCGTAGGACTGGAGATATTTGTAGTTCAAGTCTTGTGGAGAACAACAAACAACCTTCATACATTCTTCATTGAACAATTACCATGCATATCGATTCCAATGAAGCAGCGCGTTGACACAATTCTTTCCGATTGAGAGGGATTTAGGGTTCATGCACTCGAATATTCGATGAATGCATTCTACTTATTCAACACAATCACAACTTAGAAGAATCTACGCAGTCTTCATTTCACGTCATTCAATGACAGGCCTCAATTCAGTCTTGAGGATATGATAGGAAACAACATTCATTGTTCTATTATAGCTCAATGCACATTAGTCCAATTCTTCAAAGTGGACTAGGGTTCATGTAGTTCACTATAAAGAAGGTGATAAATCTCAGCAATGGGCACTGTGGGATCAGCGCTTAGTGTAGAGCACATCAAACAACATCACCAGTATTCAAAAATGTGAAATGCAGCACCAAAATCGTAGTGAATTCATTCCATGGAACACAAATTCTTTCTAGGTATATGCACCACGCATCTCTTCAAAAGAAAATTTAGTGACAAATGAAGCTCTCCACGGGATGTTAAGAGGTAGATTTCCGTCACATATCTTCAATTCCAACACAACCGCAAAATATTCAAAGTTCAACTCAATCCTGCAAATCACAGGTGACAAAGGTAGTTTCAAAATCTTCCATGGCTTCCACGGTGGTCTTCTCGGTATCAACCCAGCCCATGAAGAGAGAGATGATAGGAGTCTCATTTGCATAAAGCATGGTCGCAGCTCACTGGAGAGGAATAACGCATGCCATGGGTTTCCTTTCAAACATCTAAAATCCAAAGGATCGCGCAGGAGGAAGAAAGCGACAAGAGCTGGCAAACAGTATTGACAGATCAAGACCAGATAGAGGGCCAGGAATTTTGCAGAAAAGCAAGTCACAAACCATAAGCTCAAAAAGTGGCTCTGATACCACTGTGAGGTTTCCAACTGGGAAAATGAGCATATTGGCTTACACATAGCCAAATACAAAATGAAGGCACACTATGTTTCTCATTAACTAAATGTACATATATATACAATGAGAATTGTCCTTTGGGTTTCATATTCTCAAGTGGAATCTTGGACTCTCACGTGACTCTTGGTCTACCCTCACATTAATATTCCTCACACCGAGTATTATACTCCAACAAAAAAAACATATATATAGATTGGTAGACAAATATTAAATATGAAACATACAATTTACTACTAGAACTTGTAAATTTTGGTGAATATATGATACAAAAACACATTATATGTAAATATTGGTGATATTAGAGGCTAAAAATGGCCAAATAAACACATATTTCATTAAATTTGAAAAATTTCTATTACAAGGACTTCATCAACATTGGGGTTTTTGTAAATCTTTAAATAATATATTTCATTAAATCTAGAAAAAATAACCCAAAGAATTATTTCATTAAATTTGGAAAAATTAATCCACGGAACTATTTCTTCAATTAATATTTTGTATTACTTCAAGTTAAACTTTAGTATTCAAACATTCCAGAGGAAACATTGCATCTCAATTAGAACTAGATAGATGGGCCATAAATCATGATGAATCTATAAATATCCTAATTTACTAAATGTTAAGATCATTGAGACATCGAGACATATTATATAGGAACAATCCAATGAAGATGCACACATAATTGCATGCTTTACAGCAAAATGAGGTTCCCTATCTATATTCGAGGTGACCAAAGTAGTAGAAAGATTTATACTACTAAATTATGTTATATAGGAAAATAAGATAGCACAAATGGAAGAAAATATATTACAAGGACTTCATTAACAATGAATTTTTTGTAAATATTTAATATACCCATTAAATGTAAATGTAGAAAACTTAACTTCTACAGTTAAATGAATTATGGTTGTAGATACCCATATTTTGTTGGAAAATCCAATAACTATAGATGAAATGGAAAAGACTCATTAAAGTTAAATATATCAAATACAATAGTCTTGATATACCTAATGACTTTGAAGTAGAGTTTCATAAAATTTTTAACAAGAAAATTGAGAAGAACTATTATGGGTCTAAAAACTAAAGTAATTGTTAAATTTTGAGCATTAATTCAAGATACTCTAGGATCTTTACTGAGAGAATAAAATGTATAGTATATCAATGCATATCAATCATAGAAAGCATGTCAATCATCACAAGAAACAAAAAGCATGAGAGACAATAGACACACAGAGTTTCCGTAGGAAAAACCCTAAGGTGAAAAACCCCACAACTTCCTCAGAGATAGATAGTGCAATAGCACAACCAAAGTACACAGAGATAAAATCATCTTATTAGCTGATCCTCCTTCTCACATGTGCGCCACTTTCAGAGTGAAGGAAGAGTGAGTTCTGAAGTGATCCAAATAGAGATCGGGAGATCTCTATTTATACTTGTCCTGGCTTCCCAATAGTCTTATGGGGCCGACTTGTCTCTCTTAGCACAATAACCTCTTATTACATTAATCCGGGCCGACCCCTTACAAGGTGGTCTAATAACCCATCGGCAAGTTAACACACTTGCGACACTTGTCAATACAAATGACGACACTTCCGTATAGAGGAATAATACATCTCTATAGGAGTAAAATAAATATATAAATGAAATACATTCCGAAGTTACATATACATCAACACTCCCTCTTAACTAGGAATGTATTTCTCGACACAGATCTGCTAGCAAAATTCTTCTTCTCTATATCATCGTCATCGATGCAACGTCCTCGAATCATCATCATCGTCACTACTGCTGCTATCTCAACCAATCTCTGAATCTACTCGTCACAGGAAGTTCTACAGAGCCAGTCCTTTTTCATACTGGATGTAGGCCAACCACCTGCAGGTCTTCATCATCACTGGCCATACTATGGAATCCTCAGGACTTATTACGTGCGTCACAAAACCTTAAAAGAGTCTCTTGAATAGCAAGAACCCTAAAGAGCATCTGAGGCAATTTTTCATCCTGTCTAGATCTTCAGGACTTATTGCATGTGACTATCACAAAACCTTAAAAGAGTGTCCCATGAACGTTTATGTGCATAGCACGACCGACAAGAAATCTAAAGAGCATCCCAGGAACATTTATGTGCCTAAGCACGACTGGCAAGATCTCAAGGACTGATTAAATGTGACCTCTGCTACAAACCCTCGAAAGAGCATCCCATGACTTATTACGGGCACACAGCCCAACCTATCGGATCTCCTAGGTCTTACATGTAGCAGCCCACCACAAACCCTCGAAAGAGCATCCCAGGACTTATTATGGGCACATAGGACAACCTATCGAATCTCCCAGGTCTTACATGTGGCCCACTATCACAAACCCTCAAAAGAGCATCCTAGGACTTATTACAATCACACAACCCAACCTATCGGATCTCCCAGGTCTTACATGTGATACACAGTGCCAGTCCTTTTTCATACTGGATGTGACCTAGAACAAATCTAGGATTTCCTTTGCACAACCTTTCCATGGCCACAGAGTATCAACCTGATACTCACCTTACATCATCCTGATGTACACATGATCCTCCTAATCATCATCACTGCATCGTCCTGATGCAAGTCATCTGGAGCAACATCCTGAAGCTTGTCATCTATGATCATCCTAATCATACAATGCATCTACCTGATGCATACCAAGTATCTACCTGATACATATCATCATACATGATCCACTTGATCATACAATGTATCCACCTGATACATACCAACATACATGATCTACCTGATCATACACAGTATCCACCTGATACATATACAGATACATGGTCCAAGCATCCAACATGATGCATATACAAATACATATAAATGATCCAATTGATCATATCCAGCATCCAACATGATGCATATACAAATACATATAAATTATCCAACTGATCATATCCAGCATCCAACATGATGCATACATACATATACATATAAATGATCCAACTGATCATATCCAGCATCCAACATGATGCATATACATATAAGTGATCCAACTAATCATATCCAACATCATCCTGATGCATATACAGAGCAGTAACTGGAGCATCGTCCTGATGCTCATCATCTAGCACTTACATCCACAGCCATGTGAAGGATCCTCCTTCCAACATGCTTGGAATGGCTTCAGCAAATGTGTCCATCACTTCCTCCTCGAAGTGTAGTCAATCAAAAGAACTCCAAGCCTCTCTCTGAAGTACTCAAACTTCACTCTGGCTAGTGGCTTTGTTAGTACATCTTTAATCTGCTCATCCATTGCAACATACAAGAGCTTCACTGCTCCTCTCTGTACCATATACCTGATATAGTGGTATTTGATCTCTATGTGTTTCAACCTGTTGTGGAACACCAGGTTCTCAGATAGCTTCACACAACTCTGGTTGTCACAAAAGATACCAGTAGCCTCTAGCGGGAGATAAAATAACTCTAACAGTAGCTTCCATAGCCATACTGCCTCACAACTAGACGCACAGGCTGCAACATGCTCTGCTTCGGCTGTACTTAATGCTACGCAGGACAGGTTCCTGCTAAACCAAGAGATTACACCTGATCCCATACTGAAGCAGCACCCAGAAGTGCTCTTCCTATCTGCAACACTGCCTGCCTAATCTGAATCAACATAACCCTGTAGGTTAAACTTTTGATTCACGTCATACTTGAGCCCATAATCAACTATACCCTTCAGGTACCTCAGAATATGCTTTACAACAACCAGGTGAACACTCCTCAGATCCGTCAGGAATTGGCTCAATGTGTTCACTGCAAAGCAAATATCTGGTCTCGTGTTTGTCAGGTACATCAAGGACCCAATCATTTGAAGATACATAAAGACATCAACCGGCTCAAATGAAGCATCACACAGAAGCTTCAGGTTTGATGCCATAGGTGTGGCCATGGCCTTACAGTCCATCATCCTGAACCTCTTCAGGATATCTACTGCATACTTCCCTTGTCCAAGGAAGATCCCATCTGCACTCTGCCACACCTCCATACCTAGAAATAGTACATCATCCCCAAGTCCTTCATATCAAACTCAACAACAAGCTTCCTCTTTGTATCAGCAATTAGTCTATCATCTCCTATTACAAATAGGTCATCCACATATAGGAGTAGTATCACAGGATTTCCTTCCTCAACCTTGTAGTAAAGGTTGGAATCTGCTTTACTCTTGGTAAAGCTCAAACTAGATAGGAAACTATTCATCTTACCATACCAGGTTCTAGGATCTTGCTTCAAGCCATACAAGGTTTTCTTCAATCTACACACATATGACTCCCTATCATGTGTTTCAAAACCGAGTGGCTGCTCCACATACACTTTCTCTTCAAATACACTATTCAAGAAATTAGTCTTGACATCCATCTGGTGTATCTTCCATTTCATCTCTGCAACCAGCGCAAGTACTGATCTGATGGAAGTGTACTTGGTTACAGGAGCAAAATTTTCTTCATAATCTATTCCCTCTTTGTGAGAGAAGCCACGAGCTACGAATCTTGCCTTGTATTTCTCTATGCTTCCATCTGCAGCATGCTTCTATCCAAGACAAGACCTCTTCTGGTGTCTTGTTGTCCAATATCTTGTGGGGTGTTCTGTTCTGCACATATACAACTGTCATAGCTGCTTCTATCCATAGATGCATAGGTAGATCTTTGTCATGCAACATTTCCCTTGCTGCTTCCATGATTGTTTCGTTCTTTCTTTCTACAACTCCATTCTGTTGTAGATTGTAAGGAGCAGTCAACTCCCTCTTAATCCCTGAATCATTGCATACATTCTTGAAGTCACCTGAGGTGAATTCTCCACCATTGTTGGATTTGAATGTTTTGATCTTCTTATCAGTTTGGTTCTCCATCAAGGTTTTGAATTCCTTGAACTTATTAAATACTTCATCTTTGTTCTTCAAGAAGTAAACCCAAGTCTTCCTGGAGAAGTCATCAATGAAAGAGACATAGTAAATATATCCACTCAAAGAACTGGATGACATTGGGCCGCATACATCAGAGTGGATGATTTCCAAGATTCCTTTAGCCTTGCTTTCACTGCTTGGAAATGCTTTGTTTATGTTCATCCTTTTGCACATCCTTTGCAAACACCTTCATGCTTGGTCTTAATTTCAGGAAGACCTTCTACAGCTTTACTTGCAATTGGTAGTGCTCTGTAGTGCATATGTGCAAGTCTTCTATGCCAAAGTTCACTTGGCTCCATGGAATCATGCACCATGGCATGTTCAAGTTGTCCATTCAATTTATACAAATCTCCCTCTTGCTCTCCAATCACTACTGCATCATCAATAGTTTTACCTTTTGGCCACATTAGAACTTGGCCATCTACAAATGCAACTCTCATACCTTTTGCATCCAATGCAGATATGGAGAGTAGATTCTTCTTGAGCCCAGGTACATAGAGAACTTCTTTCATCTTCAAGGACTTTCCAGAATCTAGGTTGTAGGAGGCTTCACCACTTCCTTTGATGGGGTATTGATAGTCATCCCCAAGTTTCACTTTATGGGGTGATTCATGTTCAGATAGATTTACAAAAGATTCTTTAAACCCAGTCATGTGTTTGGAAGCACCACTGTCAATACGCCAATCATTACAACCACGAGAAATGGTACATGTGAGAGCAGAGATTAGAACATATTCTTCTTCACTTGAATCATCATTATCACTTTCTGCTCTAGCCTTCTCCTTTGGAGGTTTATCATCTTCAGCAGCATGAGCATGATACTTTCTTTTGCTGCCCTTCTTCTTCTTGTTGAAGTTGTTGTTTTTGTTGTTGTCCCTTTTGTTCTTGGGACATTCTGAAGCAAAGTGTCCGGGTGGAAACACGAAGGTGGGTTACACTTTGGTGAGAATCGGGTGCCGAAGAACCATACTGGAAGTTATTTAGCCGAATAAATTTAATTATTTGGTCGAATAATTAAATTATTCGGCCGAATAAATTTAATTATTTAGTCGAATAATTAAATTATTTGTCGAATAATTAAATTTATTCGGCCGAATAACTTATTCTTTATTCGGATGAATAACAATTAACGGGCCACCGTTAGACCTAACAGTGGCCTCGATGTGTGTGTGAGGTTTTAACTGGACGGAGAAAATACATGGCGTTGTGCAATTATTTGGCCGAACAATTATTCGGCCGAATAATTGTTTGGCCGAATAATTATTCGACCGAACAATTATTCTGCATAAAAACTTGGTCATGACCATTGTTTGTCACTTTTCGCTGATTTCGTGGACCCCTTGGTGCTGTTGCTAGTCTCGCCTCCACGTCACCCATCTCGACTATTTTCTGTCCACCCGCTCGTCCGTATAGCTTGCTGTCGTCGATCTCTGCCACCCAATTCCCCGCTACTACATGTCACTTCTCCGCCACCCTGTGTGTCAGGATTTGCTCGGCAGTTGGTCATTGCTCGATTGGACGTTTCAAATTTTGTTGTTGGAGTGTTAGGCCGCCATCTTTTGCCTCTCCCATTAGCTCGTACGCCACCTTCTGCTTCTCCCATTTGCTCGTATGCGAGGTTCTACCTCTGCCGCTAGTTCGTAAGCCTGTTTGGATGTCTGGACGCTCTTTGGTGGACTCTACGTCTAGACATATGTAGGTTTAGTGTGCATCTACAATTCTGTTGGTGGAGCTTTGGCGTTGGAGGTATCTCCTGGGGACGTTTGCATAACAACGGGGTGCTGTAGGTGGGGACCTATTGACGCGAGGCTGTGCAGAGGTAATTCTTTTCGCATATTTATGTGTTTATTTTTTTCTTTAAATTTCCTATATTAATTTCTAATTGTTATTGCAGGTTTCATTTTCTTAGCTGCTTGGCTTGTTTCATTTCGGCTATGTCTAATTCCTCTTGGGGCTCTCTTTGGATGGATCTAAATTCGCCTGCTTTCGTTTCGGCTGCGTCTAAACAGGTAAGTCAATTTTTATTTTTTTAATTCAAGAATTAAGTATTGGTTTGAAAAGTTTTGAGTCTGTCCCTGTAAATGAACTCTGCCCAATTGGGCAGAGTTCATGAACTCTATCCAAAATTGGGTAGAGTTCATGAACTCTGTCCAATTGGGTAGAGTTCATGAACTAGCATAGGTAATGATACATATTACTTACAAATAGTGTGGATTAGTATTAAGAGGCTTAACATGAACTCTTTTCAACTTGACAGATTTCATGAACTCTGTCCAGTTGGACAGAGTTCAAGAACTCTGTCCAATTGGGCAGAGTCCATGAACTCTGGTCAAATAGTATGCTGAAAATTATTTAAATTTAAATATAAAAAGATGAATATATGCAGTGTTTAGTTAGTTATTTTTGTTAAATTATTGATTTCGCTTATGTGTTTAGAAATGAAAATAAAAGTAGGACTGTAATTGTATTTGCAAACGATATATCCATTTTATATATAGGTTTGTCTTATTGGTTGAACTCTGTCAACATGGACATGGACAAAGTTCATGAACTCTGTCTACGTTGACAGAGTGCAGAGAACAATATATTAGTTCTACTACAAACTGTGTTGATGGATAGCTATAGATACAACAAAACTTTAGACGATTAAACTCTACTTTGGATACAACAAAACTTTAAAATTGACTTTAGGTACAACTAAACTATAGACATGAATAGACTTTAATTTAGATGTACTATGAAATAACATAAACACTTAGAAGATTGGTATAGTAATTTCTTATACATCCGAACAATAATAGTCATAGTCATTTTAAAAACTATTAGATGATATTATGCCACAATGGTCTTGAGTTTTAGCCTTGTAAAGGTGGCCATTCTTGGTATTATGTTTTTCTTTGGTTGCAACATGGCAAACTTGGAGAACATAATACGAAGAATCGTTACCGTTATCAGGTTGAAACTTAAGACCATTGTGGAACATGACAAATTTGAGAAACATGTCAAACTCGAAACATAATACCATGAATGGTCAATTTTTTTTTATTCTATGGAATAATGAAAATATTTGTAGATATAATTTATGTTTAAAGTATTAAAATATCTTGATTAAATTATTAATTTAAGAAACTGAAAACCATTGTGGAACATAGCAAATTTGAGAAACATGTCAAACTCGAAACATAAAACCATGAATTGTCAATTTTTTTTTCTAATTTTATGGAATAATGAAAATATTTGTAGATATAATTTATGTTTAAAGTATTAAAATATCAATTAAGTTATTAATTTAAGATTTAGATTAAAAGTTAACAGGTACATGAACTCATTCTTTAGAAATGAACCCTTCACTTAGTATTTAACTATATTGGTTCCATTCATTTTAAACATAAAAAACACTTAGAAGATTGGTACATTAATTCTTCACACATCTAAAAATATTAGCTATACTCTTTTTAAGAACTATTAGATGATATTAGGTAAATCTAGGTCCTTATTAAATAACTTAGTCTCTTTAGCAGCTAGGTTTTAGAATTTGTAGAATTAACATGTAGAATTTGAATATGTAATCAGTTGATATTTGTGCAAGTGTAGACATTATATATCAAATGGAAAGAGAGGAGTCTTTGAGGCGAAAGCGCAGCAGGTCTTCACAATCTTCTGGGGTTGGTGTTACAAGTGATAATCATAGGTTGTCAACCTCCCCTCAGGATTCTAGTTTATTGTATAGTTCATATCGACGAGGCAAAAGGGGTACAAATGATTCCCCTATATCTTCTGTGGGAGAAAGCCGATCTCGACCCTCTATTCGTATATGAATATCGATCTTTTAACATGTACATGCAAATTGTTTTTTTGTGCATGCAAAAATTGTACTTGTGTTTAAACAAAACTTTGTTTTTATTTGAAGTAGAGCATGGTTCAAAATATGCTTGTAATTCTATAGGGAGTGAGACAGAGCGAGCAAGGGAGACGGATGAGGGTGCAGAGCAAGGTTCTCAAGAGGCTCATCATTCTACATAAGGTGATGATGACCGAGCTAGGACGCAATATGTTGAATTAACTGAGGGTTGTACACCCATTACAACATATCCATCTGATCTACCTTCGAAACTTCCATGGGAAAGTGGTGATCATCAAATGACTCTTGAAAGATGTAGATCCCACTACGGCAAGTTGGAAAATGATTTGTCTACTATGGATCTCCCTCCAGAGAGTAAACAAATTTTGGAGATTGTTTTGGGATCACTGCAAAAATTCATTCGGGCATATGAGAATCTCAGACCAACTACAAATGGTTTTGTTGATTTGATGTGAAGACAAAGGGAACAAGTGATGGGTCCATACAAATGGGATTTTGTGAAGGAGAGAGTGATGAAAGAACAGGCTAAATCAATGTTTAACTTTAAAGAAGGTCTAAAGCGAGAAATGTTGAAAGTGCAATATTTCAAGCATCCTGATCTTTCACATCTACTCTATGATCGGTTTCTCGCAGCCTGTGGTCGGTTTCCATGGAACGATGAGGTTTCTCAATATTTTTCTAGATTTTTTTATGTTGAGTTTTTTTTAAATATGAAGCCAGACTATACCGATGTTCATTCAGAATTTTATGGAGTTGGAAATGGTCGAATATATAATCGAAAAGGTGTTCTTAGAGACCCTACAACTCTTCGACCTCCACCCCAGATATCTCGCCCACCTAGTTTGGTGCAATTAAGATGAGAGATAGAGCCCACATCTCAACTTGGGACAACTGCAAGGAATTTTGTTGGCGATGGTTTATCGTCAGCATTAGTTGGAGTAGATGTGGGATTGGTTCGAGAAAGGGCTCGTTCTTCTATTCGTAAAAAAATTATTTACAAAACTAATGATGAGATAGATGGAATGAGCATTGAAGATCTCAGGGCGTATGCCAAGGTTTGTCGCGACCTAGCAGCAAATGTTATATCCAATGACACATCGAGTTTGGGAGAGGTTTGTTGATTATGATATGACTTGATCTTAATTAAATATTTTATTAATTTTGAATTGAATTTTTTGTTACATTATATGAATGATAAATTATGTTTTTTGATGTAAAGTAATAGTTACATTATGTATATGTTTATTGGTTGCAATTTTCAAGATTGATGAATGAACATTCTTTCCATGTTTCAACTAGCGAAAATCTAGAGAATATTCGAGAGATATATTTATTATTTACATATTTGTAATTATGTTTGAACTTATATATAGAAAATCTAGAGAATATTCGAGAGGTATATTTATTATTTACATATTTGTAATTATGTTTGAACTTATATATATATATATATATATATATATATATATATTGAATTTTAATTTAACTATGCATCTTATTTTTAATTTGACTTATCCATGTAGGTTTCTTTAGATACAAACTTTATAAATGATTTACCATCTATTGTGAGCTAATGTTTTTTTAATCTTTTTGTTTTAGTTTTAAGTTAATTGGCACAGTATTTTTTTTGGTTTGTATTATGTTTTATTTATTAACACAATTTAAATTTCAGGGGGAAGATATAGGTTCTCTGCTTCATCCAGTAGATATTGGCAAGGAGGTAATTTTGTTCACACTTGAATTGATCTTTGATATAAGTTTAATATTTTAATTTTTATGGATTTAGTTAAAATTTGTTCAAGTAATTTATGAGATTCATAAATTGATTTTATACATGTTGCAGCTTGGGTCTCTTAAATCTTTTGGAGGCAAAGGGAAAAATCCTTTGGAGGATGGTGGTGGACAAACATTTGGAGAATTTGATGTAATTTTGTTAATAATTGAATTATTTTTTTATATATAAGTTTAATATTTTAATTTTATGAATTTAGTTTAAATAATTTAAATGATATTCATAATCTTCTTTTATACATGTTGCAGGGTAGGTTGAGTCCAGGGGGAGGCTTTAGTGGAGGATAGCATGGTGGGCATTTTCTTTTTATAGCATAGTGGACATTTGTTGTTGTTGTTGATATGCATAGATTGCAAAGATTTGTATTGGACATGTCGAGGAGATTTATTTTTGGACTAGATACATATATGTACATTGAACTTGCATGTTCATGAACATTTTTTTTAGGATTATATATATGTCCTTTGAACTTACATATTTTGTGAAATTTGCTTTAAATGATCTACTTTTTTTTGTTTATTTAGCATATTTGGTGTGATTTAAAGGTTTAGAATATGTACTTGCATGTTTAAATGAATGAATGAATATGTAAGAATGAATGTTAAGATCAAGAATGTTAAGAAAATGATATTTGTTAATATTATGAAGTTTAGGAATGTTAAAGGAAGTTTAAAAATGGATGAACATAAGTTTAAAGTTCATAAATAAGGAAGTTTAGATTGAAATATGAATGAATGTTAAGATTGAATATATTAAGAACATGAATGTTATCTTTGAATGTTGGGAAGTTTAGGAATGTTAGAAGTTTTAATCAAAATATGGATGAACTAGGAAGTTTAAAAATGAATGTTAGGAAGTTTAGGAATGTTAGAAATTTTAATAGAAATATGGATGAAATATGAATCTTAGGAATGTTATAGGAAGATTATGAATATTATCTAAGTTTTGATGGAAATATGGATGAACTAGGAAGTTTAAAAATGAATGTTAAGAACATGAATGTTATCTTTGAATATTAGGAAGTTTAGGAATATTAGAAGTTTTGATAAAAATATGGATGAACTAGGAAGCTTAAAAGGGAACACATGTTAAGTTCAAATTTTAGGAATGTTAGGAAGTTTAGGAATGTTAGAAGTTTTGATGGAAATATGGATGAACTAAGAAGTCTAAAAATGAATGTTAAAAACATGAATGTTAAAAACATGAATGTTATCTTTGAATGTTAGAAAGTTTAGAAATGTTAGAAGTTTTGATAGAAATATGGACGAACTAGGAAGCTTAAAAATGAACATGTTAAATTCAAATTTTATGAATTTGTTAGAAAGTTTTGATTGAAATTTGAATGTTAGGTTTAAATTTTGATAGGAATGTTAAAAATGAATGTGATTGTAAGAATGGATGTTAAGGAATTTATGATAAGGTGCAATGAATGAATGAATGTTAAGATTGAATGTCAAGAACACGATTGTTATTTTTGAATGTTAGGAAGTTTAAGAATGTCGGGAAGTTTTGATAGAAATATGAGTGTTAGGAAGTTTAAAAGTGAATGTTACCTGAGATCAAAGTTTCGGAATTTGTTAGGAAGTTTCGATTGAAATATGAATGTTAGGAAGTTGAAAAATGAACATTATTTGTTCAAATTTTGATATGAATTTTTAATTAATAATTCTTATTTTCAATGTCCAGGTACATTTGATGCGGATGAAATCATGGCAAATGGGAATAACGATTTTTTGTTTTTTAATCATAAACGAAGATTACAGGATTGTGAAGCTTGTGCTAAATTAGAGTAATTATTTTAGACAACAATTTGATGAATTTTCATCGTTTTGTTATAAATAATCATTCCTCTAATTTAGCATAAGCTTCACAATCCTGTAATATTTTCTTGTGATTAAAAATAAAATGATCATTGTCTCCATTTGCCATGATGTCAGTTATGTGAACTTACACAAACGATATTTTAAATTAAAGATTCGGGGCGGAGAGTGGCGACAACAACTGATCTATTATCTCATCCCTTAAGTGGTCTAATAGACATATGGGTACTCGAATAAAGTATTTTAGACAGAATCAAGACAAAAATTTTACACATTGAGGTTTTCATTACCAAATAATTTTTGAATTCAAATTTCAGCATACTAGAATACGATCATTTAAACTCTTATACTCTAGTTCCTTTCAAGATCATAGACATAGAAAGAAAAAAATATATTATACACAACATTTGACAATGACATGGACAAAACCATTGATCTCTTAATTTTAAATATATAGTTTTAAAAACATCGTAATGGAATGTCGTCCTCAATTATCCGTTCATGGTCATATTTGGACAGTTTCCATTTTTTATTTTTTAATTATTTTTTCGATGGAACTTGAACCAATTTTAATTGGGATGCACATACTAAATGGCTATATTTACAACATATAACATCAGGTTCATAATCCTGAAAGTAGACATAATTTTGAGTCATATGGGTCTGCTGAAAAAAATAGCCCTTTAAAATGATGGATCCTCTCTCGTATGTATATCCGTTGTCATTGTAGTCTTCCAGTAACTTCATTTTTCCTTCAGTGAATCGCATCAAATAATACTTCACATTTTCGTTGTTGTCTACAAGTGCAATCACAGCAAAAACATCTCCTGTGCAAATTACAATTGATGTTAGGATTTTTAATTCAATTAAATTGACTAATATACATGTGTATAAGGTGAATGACAAGAATGAACAATCGACAAAACAATGGTATTTGATCATTACCTTCTCTAACGAGATCTGAAATTCTGTCGCCATCAGATGATATTGCTATATCTTCTGATTCTAATTCTTCTATGCTTACTAGTGGCATTTTTCCTTTAGGATTAATTTCTATGTGTTTCCAATGTTTTACGTAGTTGTTCGTTATGTTTTCACAAACTTCTGTAGATTCAATATTTTCAGTGCAAATATGACAAAAGCATGATTGCTTTCTACTGTCAAATGCATAAACATTTTGGAAGGCTTTTGTTTGAATAGAGTGAAAATCTCTAGTCCCCTGTATGGTGCTAGCATCGTATGGTATTGATCTATTTATATCTTGGACCACAACATGCCAAAAAAACCTAGTACACAAATGACAAATTTTGATGTTAGGTATATACTTTTTTTTAAATTGACAATAAAATATAAATTAAAACATTTGTGTGTACATACCTGCGCACATCTTTTGATTGTTGATTATAATCATGGTTTAGATGTGATTTATACCATTGGACAACCTTTGCAGCTGAATGGAATCGTGTAGAACTATGGTTCATTTGCCATCTTCAAAGTGCTCTTTTTACGCATGCTCTTGCACCATCATGTTCACTTTTTCCATGACCAGTTTCAAAGAAATTTCAGCGATGTTTAATGTTCAATGCTTTATGAAGTCGACATAACCAATAAAATGATCGCGAAGATTTAAATTATCTGGCACATCCATCCGACCATATCCAATGCTCATTGAATTTAATGTTACGTCACTTTAGTGAATTGTAGAAAATACTTTCAATACAATGCCGAACAAAATGTGTATCGTGTGTACGATCATCGCTGATATAAAAGTGATATTCTTTAATCATATCTCGATTATCACATGTTCTTTCAATGCCATCAACATCCTGTTGAGAATGTCTATATAAAACATGGACAAATATCAAAACTTGGTCAAAATGATAGTATTCAATCTGTATCTCTTTTTGTGCAGCAAATGTGTAATTTTATGCAAAATCAACCACTGACAAAATTGTTCCTGGTGGAAAAATTTCACAAGACTGTTTAAATTGAAGGTCTTGTGATCGTGCTCTATGTGAATTCTTGGTGTATTTATAAATTTCACTTTCGAATTTCTTGAGAAAATCTGTCACACCTATTTTATCTTCTCGCAAATCAATCATTTTGGAATGTACATCATTAGTACTTGTAATGTATTCATATCTTCTCCAATCAACGGTGACATTTGACAGTGAGTGATCAGTATCGATAGGATATTTATTGTGGAATAAAACCAAATTTCCACAACGATTACAATGTTTTCCATTGACACATTTCTTATTATAAAATACTTCATCATGATTTCTCTCACATAGGGTTTGAGATATGAATTCATGTATTGTGGGCGGAGGTGGTGAATTTGTTCAAAACATTTTACCAAATTCAAGAAATGCGTCGTAATATAATTGAAATTGCACATGATAACATAAATAACATGTGTCACGGATAGTAATAGGTCTAACATACCATGGTTTTAGCTGCACAAATGTAGTGATTGACACATTAATTCCACGATGATCTTCCTTGAATTTATTGAATAATTTTACTTGTGTCATATCCATTTTATGTTTTGGACTGCTTACATATACTCCTCGTGATACTCTTTGTCGTATTACATATCTTGAATTTGGTGAAACTCGAGCACGTGTCAACCAATATTCCCGTACAATATCTTTAACACCTGCTCCCATTCTATCTTTGTAAGGTTGTCTACAAATAATTGCCCAACAAGCAAGTTCATCATTTTCATCTATTTGCATTTTGAATTTGCTATGTTTGTATAATGTCTTTCTTGAGGTTCTAGCTGCTTTTGCTAGATGTGTTGTCAAACGTTTTTGTTTAGTACTAGTTGAAATAATTGCTGTATGAATTGCTCTTCGTGCAGCACTGATGTCTTTCTTCCTAGATTTTCCAAACTTTTTTATTGCATCACCTATATTTTCTATCACATTATGTTTTAATTTCGACTCTTTGGTCACCTTATGAATACCCAATAATGATGTAGCATCTTCTAACTTCTTGGTCCCTAATAAACATCTCAAAATTTGTGCTTGTCTTGTTGCTGAACAATTCTTCAGAACATCATCATAAATTTTTTGAGCCCGATATCGTGCAGCATGTATGAGTATTTTTTTTTCATATTTGTTGCAATCAATATTTTCTAACGTTTCATCATCAATTGTGAAAGTACCTATACATCAAGTTAAATTTAATTTAAAACATGTATTCAAAAATACAATTCATTATAAAAAATGAATTTGGAAAATACATGATATATACATACCTGGTCCAATTTCTGGTTCTTGAACTTGTTCTTCAATATTGACTTCATCGACATTAGTATGTAAATCACTATTTACATCTTCAACAATGGTTTCTTCAACTTCAATTTGTTCTTCTTGTACTCTATTTTCAATTTCCATTTCATCAACATTATCATGTAAAACTGTATTTGTATTTTCAATAAATATTGTTTGCATTTCTGAAAGGCTTGCTTTATTGGCATGATATTTAAGTTTTTTCTTTTATCTATTATCATCATCATCAGCACATTTACGATCATATTTTCTTTAACGGTTTCTCTTACAGCCCATGATTGTTTAATCTATAAATGATAAATTAAAGAATCATCATTTTATTGTAAAACAACAAAATGAAGATTTAAAAACAGTTACGAAATTTATAAACACATGAACTAAAATTTACTTCACCTTATCAAAGTCTTGTAAGAGTCTTTTGAAGAAAAAGTCTTTGGAAACAAGTTTCCTTTGAAAAGAATCTTCTTTGAAAGAAATAAGAACTCTTTGACAATAAATCACCTTTGAAAAAACCTATTGGAAAAGAATAAGAACACTTTCTAAATAAATCTTCTTTGTAAACTCACTGGAAAAAAAAAAAAAAAAACTTCTTTGAAAAAATACCTGGAAAAAAGATTTCTTTGTAAAAACCCTTGCAACGAAATAACTTTGAAAAAATGCATTTTCAAAGAAATAAGAAGGAAAAATACATCTCATTTGTAAAAATAACTTGAAATAAAATCTTATTTGCGAAAATGCCTTGGAATAAAAACTATGTAAATGCACACTTTGGAAAGAAACATTTTATGAAAAAACCATTTGTAAAATACTTTGTAAAAAAACGTTTTTTGCAAAAATACCTAGAAAAAAAAAACTTTGAAAAAACTCATTTGAAAAAATCATTTTCAAATAAATAAGAAGGAAAAAGACAGCTCCTTTGAAAAAATAACTTGGAATAAAAACTCTTTAAAATCACCATTTTGGAAAAAAAACCTATTGCAAAGAAATAAGAAGTGCAAAAACTTGGAATAAAAACTTATTTTGCAAAAATGCTTTAGAAAAACATTCTTTCAATGTATTCGTTAGAAAGAAGTAACAAAAAAAATATTTCATAAAAAAAACTCTCTTTGCAAAAAAAGCTCCTTCAAAAATCCTTGGAAAAAAAACCCATTGCAAAGAAATAAGAAGTGCAAAAAACTTGAAAAAAACTTCATAAAAAAAACTCTCTTTGCAAAAAAAACTCCTTAGAAAATCATTGGAAAAAAAACCCATTGCAAAGAAATAAGAAGTATAAAAAACTTGGAATAAAAACTCATTTTGCAAAAATGCCTTAGAAAAACATTATTTCAATGTATTCCTTAGAAAGAAATAAGAAAAAAAATACCTTATAAAAAAACTCCCTTGGCAAAGAAAACTCTTTAGAAAATCCCTTCAAAAACATTTTGACCAGAAAGTATGCGAAATTAAAATGTGCAAAATTAATTGAAGTATTTAGTTTTATTTATATAAGTTTAGACAAGAACGTTTTTTTTTCTCCCGACCGACGATTTTTTTTTACGTTTGGTTATTCGGTCGAATAACTTTTGATTAAATTGACGTCGCCGTTACAGGAAATAGTTATTTGACCGAATAATCATTCGACCGAATAACCTCTAAAACCTGAAAATCTGATTGCCTCTCACAGTTTTCAAGTTTCTCCATTTTCGGAATGTAAAAATGATCTCTTACACTACAAAGCGGCTGTCGGACTTGATACCATTAGTTTCGTTATTGAATCTACTTTCTGAATATATAGATTTCTTTATGTATAGGTAAGATTTGAGATTTGTAATTGTTTGTTTTCTTAATAGGTGTCGAGTTTAGTTTCATCTCTTTCAAAATGCGGTGAAATTAAAAATTCATAACTTTAAAAATACACCACGAAAAAAATTGAGAAAACTATGGTGCAGTTAATTGGCGTGTTTACTTCAAAAGGGTATTCATAGAATTTTTAGTTTTATATTCAATTGAGAGAAAAGTTTTGCGACAAAAAATATGTTGAAAATCGATAAGGTTTCCCCATTGATCGAATTCAAATAAATATAATAATTAGTATATAGATCCATTTGTTACAAACATATAGTCATGCAGTAGTATGTTATGTGTAGATTGTCGTAGCATATTTGTTTTTTGCAAAAAACAAGTTTAACAATGATTTTACGCGTGCGACAAAACATGGCTATTTTGTAGTCCTTTCATTTTATAAGAACACACTGTCAAACATTTTCCGAATCGACATATCAAATCTCAATATAAAAAATTGAAAAAATATGAATAGCAAGCTAACAAAATTCTCTAAAAGTTTGCCTTTTAGTGAAAAGTGAAATTCCAAACAAAAATATCACTTTTATTCGCCCAAAGATGAAAAACATGATAAATTCAGAATTATTTTCTCACTGAACCCCCCAAAATAGACACCCATCTTCATGGATTCACCTGTCCCTTCTCATTGTATGTGAAGCATCTAAGATTTTTCTTATCCTTATGAGAATGGTGATGTGAAGATCCCCTGGAGTGGGATAGCTCTCTTTTAGATTTTCCTTTCTTAGTGAGTGCTGTGAGAGCTTGATCTTCATTCCCTATCTTTTCTTCTCGGGCCACAAGTCTTGCTTCTTCTTGTGAACATTCCTCCCATAGTCTGCTAAAGGAGATCAATTTCTTTCTTGCACAGATCCCTTGAATAAAGGAATCTCATGACCTAGGTAGGCCATTTAGAGCGGTCATCACAATTTCTCCATTCTCCACCATTTCATCTATAGCTTCAAGTTGTTCCTTGATTTGAGAGACTTTGGAGAAATAAGATTGAATGGTCTCTCCATTTGACATCTTGACCCCTTTCAATTGATTCCATAGAGTCATCTTCCGATTTATGTTCTTCCCTTCAAATCGCTTGGTCAGGGAATCAAACATAGCCTTGGGTGTCTTTAGGGATGACACATGTGGAATAAGATGGTCCTTAATAGAATCAACAATGATTTTCTTTGCCTTGACCAAGTTCTTCTTATGCAATATCTTAGCCTCTTCATCCTCTGGGGTAGGGACCTCTTCTTTTATGTATGAGTCCAACTCATTCTTTTCCAGGATTAACCCAATCCTATACTTCCAGGCTCGAAAGTTATCATCCCCTTCAAGCTTTTCTTCAAGCTCAGTGTGGTGAGACATCTTTAAAAAGTACTTCAAATGGAAATACAAAATATTTAGGTCTTACCACTTGATTTGTTGAAAACTGGATCTGGTCCCGGGTTAGGGTTTGTCAGAGAAACCCCAAAAATTCAAAATGTGAATTTAAAATTTCTGAAAGGTTAGAAAGATGTGCCTTGATGAGTTGATCATCTTGGTAAACTAAGAATTTGAGTTCTGCAAAGTCCACCCTTCATAAATGTCTTTGAGTTTTTTCGGATTCACTGAGAAGGACCCTGAATTGGGGTTTGAGTTTCCCAGAGATTTATCCAGCCAAAAATCTCGAATCAAATCTCTAAACTTCGATTTTTCCAAGCAACTTCCAGCTATGTCTTCAGATTTCAGAAATTCCTATTTTTATGGAAACCCTAATTTTTAGGGTCAAAACTAAAAGTACTCAGAACTGAATTCTGATTGGACAGATAGATTCTCCTTGATGAGTAGAGCCAATCTACTATAATGCTTTTCCAAAATCTGTGGAGAGAAACCCAATAAATAAGAAACCCTGGTTTCCGTCACTGCACAATGTCTTCTTCTCAAGTTAGCTCTGATACCATGTTAAATTTTGGGCATTAATTCAAGATACTCTAGGATATTTACTGATAGAATAACATGTATAGTATATCAATGCATATCAATCATAGAAAGCATGTCAATCATCAAAAGAAACAAAAAGCATGAGAGATAATAGACACACAGAGTTTCCGTGGGGAAGACCCTAAGGTGAAAAACCCCACAATTTCCTCAGAGATAGATAGTGCAATAGCACAACCAAAGTATAACCAAAGTACACAGAGATAGACTCCTCTTAGCAACTTATCCTCCTCCTCACATGCGTGCCACTTTCCGAGTGAAGGAAGAGTGAGTTCTGAAGTGATCCAAATAGAGATCGGGAGATCTCTATTTATACTTGTCCTGACTGCCCAACAGTCTTTTGGGGTCGACTTGTCTAGCTTAGCACAATAACCTCTTATTACATTAATCCGGGCCGACCCCTTACAAGGTGGTCTAATAACCCATCGGCAAGTTAACACACTTGTGACACTTGTCAGTACAAATGATGACACTTATGTATAGAGGAATAATACATCTCTATAGGAGTACAATAAATATATAAATGAAATACATTCTGAAGTTACATATACATCAACAGTAACATGCAAGATTTTCGTAGAACTTTGGCATACGCATATTTTGAATTACTTTTGTAGTTAATTTTAAGGATTTCTCACTGATGTTTTCTCTTGGATATAAATTCATGACTTTTGTATTTCTAAAATTATAAGAAAAAAATGTTTGTGAAAGTGATTGTAAAAGCTCTCCTTTATTTTCTAAAATTGATGAATTTAAACAAATTAAAATAGTTTAAGAATAATTAAAAATAATCTGTAAAACTTTGCGCTTTTCTTTTGTCTTAGTTTTGAGCTTTGAGTGTAGCAAGCTCCTATTGGAATAGCCAGGTTATGATCATGGTTAGGTTTTCTTTAATGAAGGTTTAATCCATAGATATATAGGTATGTTTTTGAGAGAAAACGACCAAGAAAAGTGTAGAAGCTAAGCAACGATGCATCAAATATTGTTTTGCAGATAGAGGCAATTTTAGAGAGAAAATTTTCAAGCAAAGAGGTGATTTGGATCAACTTTGCATCACCTAGTGATGGAATCTATGCATTTAACCAAATAGAACAAAGAAGCCTACAGTTTGTTGAAACATAAACAAATTCAAAAAAATATTTAGATCACATAGAATCATAAGTTAAACATCATGAATAAGTTTAAGCAATTGTACACATTGATAAGCAAATACAATGCAAGTTGTTGTTCTTGTCTTCCTATACAATCATTATTTTCTCCAATTACATAATTCACCTTGCCCTAATTAATGGACTATTGCAGGCATCATTAGAAGAAATATGACCGTTCCAAATGCGATTGTAATTACTAATAGAAGTCACCACTTTTTTACTATTGTTGTTATAATTCTACCCATGTCTATGAGGAGGCAGTGATGGTCATAGGATCGAAATCATTATCATACCAACCATGATGTGAATAGATGATTCCCCTATAATAAATTAACCACTAAAATAATAAGTTAACCTAAATATCGTCTTCTTAAAAATAAAGTACAATATCATGTTAATTTGGGTAGGGCATGGAGGAATCAAACCACCAACATCCTGCTCGTAAGGCAGCTACTCTTCCATTGAGCTAGTACCCTTTAAAGCAATAGAGGAGAAGTATTTTGTTAACACCTAGGACTATGTTAACACATAGATTAGACCTTTGTAATACTAGGTGATAAACTCCATCATTCACGCTTGCATCCTATAGTTTGCAATAATGAGATAAATGTTTAAGGCCAAGCCAGTGCTTATCCACTTTTTGGGTTCATCATCACATAAGTTCCATATTGCATTTAAAGGTGATTTGTTGTCCAAAAAGGCCAACTCATGTCTCCAACAATGACAGACATTAGAATAATTATAAAATCATGTCAATGCCTAATTTTTTTACAACAAATGAAGGTAGTGGAGGATCAGACATCAAGCATTATAACCAAGTGTTGATAAAAGATGGCCTCTAGTTGGGTACATAACCATATCATAAAGAAAGTAATTTATTTATATTGTTTCAAAATATATGAATGGTGAAGTCCCTGCATATGAAAATAAAAAGACTATAGTGATGGATGTTATTGATTATTGTCATAGATTTTATCCTTGCAATAAAGCCTGATATAGAGTTGGTTAAGAGGGTGCTTCACTTAAAATACTAGTCTGATTTCTAAGACATTTATAGTCACTCTCAAAAATAAATTTCTAAAGAGTTTATTGTTGAAATAGAAAAGAGGTCAAGGATCTTTGAAAGCCTAGTTATTAAAATTAAATTCAAAACTTAGAAATTTGAAGAATAAAAAATCCGAATCAACAAGTAATAATGTTACCCAAGGATGCAACAATGTTTTATTAGATTTGAGATTGAAGAGAAGGGGAAGTATTTCTTCACTCTAGTTAGTAAGAGGTTGGATGCACTCCTTGATGTTTTCTTGGAATGGAGTCACAAGAAGAGCGGATCATCCATTTCAAGCACATAATGGCAGCAAGGTATTCGCATCATTCATAATAGTAGTAAAGGGGGCATCATTTCAAAGTTACATAATGTTTTATAACAAATTGATGGCTGATAATGAACACCACTAAGGATCTATTACCTTTTCTTTCAATTATGTCCAATGCTTGCTTCCTCTTTACCAACAACTAAAATATAGTTGTGTCATGCTACATGTTCCTTCTACACCTCCTTTTCAATCTTTATATTTATTGTATCAACAACAATATAAAAAATAGCTTGATGAATCTCATCACATACTCTCAATGCATAGTCTAAATACTTCTTTGGCATAAGGAATACAATCTCCTATCCAAGTCTAAACCGAAAGGGCCAATTCCTTGCGTAATTCCCTTGTAGTATTGCAAATAGCATTTTATAGAACTATGTCCCGATGTATCATGACAAATATTTTCCTCATCCTATTTAACGTAAAATAAATCAAACCAATTGGGGAGTTGAAAATTGAAGTGGAATTATTGCACACTAAAGTTTCATTTTAAAAACATCAAAACAATGATGTCTATATTGGGCCTATAAAAAACACCTTTACCTTTATTAGTATGACAAAATATCTATAAACACCCAAACAAAAACTGCAAAGAAGCTCCTTTGTTTGTTTCCTTGTCCTACTAAATTCTTAATAGTGCAAGGAATTCAAATAGTAATGGTGAAGCATGGTATATATGTACAATACTAGTAGCCACAAGTGCAATAAATTCTACCAACAAAATATGTCCCTGTCTGGTTCCATTGTTGACTAATTTCAAGAAATTGTTAATATATGATAAGACAATAACACTAGAAGGGAGCTAATCATACATTCTCCCAAATTTGTACACAAGCAAGGAGAAAAAGGGTGCTTGAATTGAGGACACTAAGGGTTAGTGGTAGGGGCATAACCCCCTCCTCTATGTTTTCCTCACCATTTACTTTAGTTTTTGTAGGTAATAGATTTTCTTTGACTTTGAATCTTTTTTATTTTTTGGTGAATTTTTTATCAACTATGGAAAGAGATTCACAATCTTTTCAAATGATGTTTTAGAACATTATTGGATTTTGTCTCTAGAGGAGATCCCTTGTAAATTTATTTAGTATGGATCCCATGAATTGTCCATTTGTGTGCTCATTTAGTGAAAGTGCATAGGTTTGTTGAATAAATAATGCTATATGTGAAACTTGTATCTCCAGAACTAAAGTAATTTTAAATAGTATGGAAATCGCGATGTGCATTTGTATTTATATGCTCATTTACTAAAAGTGCAACGGTCTTGGTGAGATACTAGGAAATGTTGAATATGTAAATTATTGTCTTTATAACAAAATTAGTTCATTTTCAACACACTCATCAACTTATGGTTTGAAAGGTATAATTGCAATATATGTTGCATTCCATACATTTTCACCTTCAATTTAAAGTCGAATTTTCTTTAGCACTAGAAATTTGTATATTCTAGGTTTTATTATCTTCATGCTAACCATCCCTTCCATCGCATCACTAAATGAATTTTGTTAGTAATCACTTTTTCTCATTTCCCTAGCAATTTCCATGGATGACAATGAACACTACTAAGGATCTATTACCTTTGATTTTAATTGTCTAGTCTTTTATTCATCTTTACAAACAACTAAAATATAGTTTTATCATGTTATATGTTCCTTCTAGACCTTATTTTGAATCTTTCTATGTGTTCTATCAACATCGACATAAAAACAATTTGTTGAATCTCATTACATATTCTCAATGCATAGTTTAAATACTTATTTGGCATACGACATATAATTTCATACCCAGGATAGAAGGACATTTACTAGTATAATTATCCTAGAGTATTGAAATTAGCATTTTACAAAACCAACTAAGGCCTAGTGTATCACGACAAATATTTGCATCATCCTCATTATATTAAAATAAATCAAATTAAATGGGAAGCTAAATTATTGCACACTAAATTTTCCTTTTCAAAGTACCAACACAATGATGTATATCTTGGTCCCATAAAAAACACTGCCAACTTTATTTGTCTACAAAAAGGTCTATGAACACAAAACAGTCTATAGAAAACTCCTTTGTTTGTCCCTCATTCTTCTAGACTATTAATAGCCCAAGGAATGCAAGTAGTAAAGGTGAACTATGCTATATGTGTACAATGCTAGCAACCACAAGTGTACAATGCTACTATCCACAAGAGGCATGCTTTGGTTATTACCTTAGGGAAGGCCCTTAGCGACCCTTTATTTCTTCCCCCCTCAAAGAGCTAAGTTACGGCAGCCATAATAAGTTATTCTCAGGAAGGGAAATAAAAGAATATCTTTGATCAGGCTTTTGGGGGAAAGGAAATAAGGAAGGGTTGGTCTTGCTCTCTGCTCAGGTAAGGAATTGGATTGGAGATGAACTGAATTGTCGATAAGGTCTCATTTGATTTACAATAGGATAAGGACCCCCTTTAGTGTTATATTTCCGCATTCAAACCCTACAAAACAAATGCAATTGAGAAGTAGTATAAATTGAGTTATCCAACACACTTGGTTATTGGCCTTCAAATCCATCATTCTACTTTCATTTTTTTCTAACTATTATTGCAAATATGAAATTTCTAATTTAGAAACATGGTTTTGGGTGAATTCATTCAACATGTAATTTTGTTCAAATATTTTCGACATTGTTGGCTAGTTTATGAAAATAGATTTGATCCATTGATCACACATTCCTTTTATCAATGATTCTTAATAACTGTGGGTGTAAGATGGATAGGATTTTATTTTGTAAAAATACACCCACACTTCAAAAAATATTCAAAGACGTGTTCCAGCTTTTAGTGTATTGCTGGTGAAAATTAACATTTCTCAAAACCACCTACCATCCACCCATAATATGATTTTAAGGTCTGACACTAGTTTCGACCTTATAATGATTTAATGCGGCCCCTTTGATGATGAGGTTTAAGTTTGACTTTTTATGGTTGGATGACTTTATAAAAACTTCATACAAATAATAAATAAGAAAAAAAATAATTTACAACACCTAGAACTTAAATGAGAAGCTCTTGAACTACCATAGTTGTTTCCTTATATACTACCATGTGATTTTCCATAACTACAACACCATGGGGTGTCTATGGGATTACCAATTCCACCACAATACCTGAACAAACAATAATACTAGGAATGAATCTTATTTTAATTCATTTCATTGGAGGTGGACCATCTCCTCTCTACCCTTATGAACACCAATTCACTTTTGAGTCTCACAACAACTTGTCCAAGCCTAGAAAAATTATGGTCTAGTTGGTGAATCTCATCCTAAGTTCAACTACTGTAGCCACTAGTCATTCCATCATAGAAAAAATTGGACCCAAAATGAATCACTATATTAATAGATTTTAGGCTATTTTACAAACCAATATTTGTATTTTGCGTAAGTTGAAACTTCGGCAGGCTATTTTTTAAGGATTCTAATATTATACATAAGTATAGTATCCTAAGCGATTATTTTGAACTGAAAAAATCATGTATATATATAGGTAGGTGAATATTAAATATGAAACATCTGATTTACTACTGAAATGTGTAAATTTTGGCGAATATTATGATAAAAAAACATATTTTATGTTAATATAGGCGATATTAGAGTCTAAAAATGACCAAATAGCGAATTTATTTTTTGAAAAAAAAACCCAAAAATAGCCAATTGGCGAAATTTCGCCCTTAAAATTACCATGGTTGAAAGCCTTTAGTGTTAGCATCTATACATCATCGATCTTTGTATGGAGAAATAAGATAAAGAATTTGGCTATAATGTGTAAATGCAAGAAGATCCAAACATAAATTTTCTTCACATGAAGCTTGCTAGGGCCAACCTGGATCATCCTTTGCGCTCAACTAAAACTCATGAAATCATGGAACAATAAAACATCATAATATGATGAAACCATATTCCCTGCTTGATCTCTACTTTATTTATGTTGGAGTGCTAGTATTGATCATTGTCAATTTCAAATTACTCAAGAGATATAAAAATTTGATATATCCAAACCATCTATTTGGCACAAAAATCCATATATATTCTTCGACAAAAACAACAAGGTATAATGGGATGTTATAGTCCTAGCTAAAAATTCAAACTAAAAGAAAAGATAAAAACAAATATTATGTAAGTCACCATTAGTTGTAATCCTTTGTGGATGGATTGGACATGGAAAAATGGTAAATACATCTTCTCTATTAAAGGAAGAACCTCTAGATACCTTATAACAAGGCTATGGCTTAGTTACAATAGTCACTAGAGCTTTGTGTAGAAGTTGTAGTAGCTTCTGGGAAATGTATGTAGATTTGTAAATTCAAAATGTTTTGCAAACAAAAAACTTCCTTTATCAAAGGCTTCACATTTGGTTTCTAGTTGAAAATGGGCTTAGGAAAGATTAGATCAATGGTACACTAGTTGATATCAGTAATTGTTCTATTTTCTCTACAGAGTTCTATATTTTACTTCTACCACAAGCACAAGGGATTTTCTAATAACTACATTGCATGGTGAGTGAAAGCTAACGCGTGTTATCTTTCCTACTGGTACAATCACAATGCCATCAAATACATTGCACCATCAAGGAATTCTAACACATGTTAGCTTTCCTTATAACACAAGCATAAGGTCATCTCGTACAACAACATTACACAATGAGGAAATATAACGCATGGATGTTAGCTTTCCTTATAGCACAACTTTCCTTCTAGCACAAGCATAAGGGAATTTCTAACAACAAAATTCCATAGTGAATGAAAGCTAACGTGTGTTAGCTTACCGATACCACTATATTTCCATCAAAATACATTGCATCATGAAGGAAATATAATGCATTCTCACATTCCTTCTAGCACAACCGCAACATTGCATAGTGAATTGTTATATTTCCATCTAGCACAAGAAGAAGGGAATTTATTACAACAACATTGCAAATGAATGAAAGCTAACGTGTGTTAGTTTTCCTACTGGCACAACCACATTGCCATCAAATACATTGCATCATGAAGGAAATCTAGTGCATACTATCTTTCCTTCTAGCACAAGAACAAGGACATTTCTAACAACAATATTGCAAAACAAATGAAAGATAATGTGTTTTAGATTTCCTACTAGCACAACCACATTGTCATCAAATACATTGCATCATGAAGAAAATCTAACACGTGTTATCTTTCCTTCTAGCACAAGCACAAGAGAATTTATAACAAAAACATTGTGTAGTGAATGGAAGCTAACGCGTGATATCCCTCCTACTGGCACAACCGCATTGCTATCAAATACATTGCACAATAAAGGATATCTAACGCATGTTAAATTTCCTTTTGTTATCCATATGGTATGCTTTGGACTTCTACAGGGAAAATATAGGGCACTTAAGAAGGGAAATAGACCATGTTTGGATGATTATAAATATGGTTGAAGGATAGGTATAAGGAAGGTCTACTCAAGGTTATATGACTAACACAGATTACAACATAAACTATGAACCCAAGGGGTTTTAGAACAATAAAACAAGTGCCTCGGAAATTATGATCAAAAGGATGAAACAAATACTTTAAATAAATAAGTTATATTCTTCATGCATTCATTTTCCATTTCATACGCAAAAGAGTTACATAAAAAAGTGAAAGGAAACAAATTAAAAATTATAGGCAATTTTCATAAACATTGTTTATAACGTTAATTCTGTAATTGAAAATTATGCAGCGCATGTAGTTCTGTAAGCCATTCAGTCAACTATTAACACATAAGTAGCCACAAGATTTGTATTTCATTCAGTAATAAAGTTCATAGTAAATTGTAACATGTCCTTACAATAGAGACGTGACCACCTTGTGGATCCCCCAAAATTGAACCCTTTCTTCTTCTTGAGTTTTAAAATATATAGACCTTTCACTATAACTAATATAACTTCTCAATTGGGTTCGAGAGATATCCATTTACCAAAAATAGACTGAGAATTAAACAAAATGTTTTTCTTTATCAAAAAGATCCCAGATCCTATTTATGAGGGACACTTCACCGAATTGTAACTAAGTCTTAAAGTCTTAACTCATATTCGACTTGTTAAACTAGGATACTAGGAATTAGGTTTATAAAAAATATTAAAGACTTAGTAACTATAAAATTAACAACTATGAAGTGGTACTACTTTCTGCCAGTGAAACTCAAACATCTGCAAAAACAATAGAAGATATGACTTGTCTTTATTTGGCTTCTGGTGGTCGAGCTTGGTTTTACAGAGTATCCTATAGAATATGTGTGCCCAAATCTATTAAAAATCCCAACTTTTCAGTGCTTTCTATAGCCTTTTTCCTTTTTTGTTTACATTTCTCTTTCCAATATTTTTTCTGTCTAAGCAACTTTGCATTAATTTTCTTCAATTTTTGAGAAAATCGACATACCTTCATGAATCAACCAATCAATTTGCTCTTTTTGTTATTGGCTATGTTTTCCCTGTCCAGTAATGATTTATTCTCCTTCTTCAATCCTTTAACCAAATCCTTGTATTTTTTAGCTTTATCTTCAATGTTCGATTTTTTGACCCGTGGTTGGATTCTTGTGCTTCTATATCACATTATGGTGAGGAAATTTTCTCTTTGGCCAAGGATACCATGAAATTTTCTTCCTGGGATTTATGTGGTGTCTTAAAATCTAGATCCAGTTTTTTATCTGCAATAGATTTTACACATGATTTTTCTTCTATCTTTTCAGACATCATATAATCAACAGGTTCAGGTTCACGGGATCATGGAGTAGTGTTAATGGATTCTTCTAGACCTACTAAAACTTGAGCAACTTTTCTTTATTTTTCTAAAACCGATTCCGATTCACCTTCAGAAAATTCTAAGGAAGAAGTTGCCTCTTTTCCTCAACCTACTAGAATTCGAACCAGTTCCTGTACTTTGACTCTTTACCTTCCAGGCTTCTTTACATTATTGTTGGGAGAAACTTCTAGGACAATAAAAATATTATCCTTTAAATAAGGATCAATCTAATATTTAAAGTTGAGGCGGAATTCGTTAGTAGGCCTGGTATGGGGTTTACGGAGATAATATGCTTTGTGTTCAGCTTGTTTTCCCTTATCTTGAGCTTTGCTTTTACCCTTAGAATTTTCTTGCTGAATTAGATTTTGATTAGGAGGCATTTTCAGTGCTCCTCTCATCCTGTGAGTCATAACTCTCTCTTATTTTTCAAAACATGCCTCGACTATTTCTGGGTTATCAAGTTTCTCCTGTGATGAAAGTCGTCGTCTTTTACTAGCTGGTTGCTTGAAATTTGTTTCTTTTTTTTTACTGTTTCACTTTGAGCTCTACCTTATAGAAGAGCTATATGTCTAATTGGTTTCAATTATTTGGGTCGAATCTTCTTTAGTCGAGGTAACTTCAACAACTTGGGATGATTAGAGAAGGTTTTTTGGGTTAACGAATTCAGAATCTACAAAACATTGGTCCCATATATGATTGAATTTACTCAATTATTCCACAATCAATAGTTTAATCAGGGCCTGATGGTATATTCCATGCCAACTATCTAGATATTTCTGTGCCCTATCGGTCATCTTGGTCAAAGTTGTAAGAAAAAAGTAGGTAAACTTCATAGGAGAAATACCATCAAGATGCAATAGAAACCACATATGGTATACCTGTATTGTTTAATACCTCCCTTCTCTGGTTATATACCTCTGGACCAGTTTGAGAAAATCACTGTACTCTATCTTGAGCCAAGCCCTCGGCATGCCTTTGCGCCAATCAATGGTTTGGTGAGTAGCCAATAGGAACCGATTGCAATTTGTTGTGCTTACCCCCTGTCGTTTGAACCAACATTCTTCTTCGAACGGTAGCTCACAGTCTATTGCAATTGAATTCTCAGTTATAGGGAAGGTTAAATATCCCACAGTAACATTTTTCCCATTGAAACTGTGGGAAAAAGCTTTAGCCACAGGAGTGAAATGTCCCTGTAACTTTTCACAATATTTGAACCACCCAACCTGTTTGAATTTCTGCTCGAACTGAAGATATGCTTCTAGTACTTCTAAACCCACTGGTTCATATCTAACGAGTTGCCCGCTTCGACTTGATACCATTTTGGATTTGTGACAGCAAGAAAGGGATGTTTGCAGACAAGCAAAAGGTTCTTCGAAGCTTAAACTAAATTAGACTTAGTCATATGAGAAATGGCCAAACTGAATCTGATGTCTTCAAAATTTGTTGTGGTGTTGGTATTTGTGTTGCAGTGGGATTTAATTCCATGATAGACCATCAAATGCATAACCCAAATATTTCCATAATTTCCCATTATCTCCATCAATTTCTCATAGCATGCTGATGTGACTGAAGACACATGAAATAATGAATGGTGTGACAATTCTGCAACGCTGCCGATCTTTAATTCTCTAGTGTAGTGCCCCTAGACTACTATAGACATTGAGGGCACCTGCTGAGTCGCCTGACTGTTTGAAACATTAATAAAATAACCCTATGATTTTATTTTGAGTATATTTATGATTACGATTGATTGATATATGTGCATTTGGGTAGTTATTGTGAATGGACAATTTCATGTTGTTTAACGATTAACTTTGATATGAAAACTGTACATATGAATGATGCTTAACGACTAGCTGTGCAATTGATTATGTGATTAGACAAATGAGTAATGATTAAGTAAATTATAGATGCTTAATGAAGCAACAGATTTATAAACCAAATTGTGATTATTGAGGACAGTGCTACTAATTTACGTTTGTGAAAAATGTGTGTAGCAACAGGTGAAACGTTTCACCAACGGACACACAAAGGAATATGAAGGGTCGTAGAGTACGAGTAAATCACACACAGGGAGAGCGACGACGATGTCGACTTCCGACAGAATACCACGCTTGAGCAGATAAGCACTGATCCGCTTTCTCAAGAGGAAAGCGTGAGGGCGTACGAGGTGGGCCACAACGGAGTTGGTCACGTACGAGTTGGGGGGCGCGCAGTGAGAATGGACTCACTCCTCAACGCCATTAGTCCCTAATAGCGTGTAGATGGAGGATGGAAGATAATGGCTCCTGAAATCCCTACATGAAGTTCTCGCAAGTCAAAACGGAAGGATGATGGCAGGAGGGCCCGACGGTGCGGTACCCTGCCGAGAATGGAAAGAGTGAATTCAAGGACCCAATGATGTGGTTCCTTGCCGAGGAATGGAAACTATGGATGACTGGACTCGACGAAGTGGTGCCATGTCAGAGAAATTAAATTAAGGAACAAGGAGGCCCAACGGCACGACACCGGGTCCTTAGTAAAAGTTGATTGCTAAGCTTAACTGCGTTGAAACGTATAATTTTGCACCTAGAACTTTACTTATAAATGCATTTGAGTACTTTAGGAATTTGCACATAAATGATTACTTTGGCATTTAAATAATATTAAGTGTTATTTAGGCATTGCACATAAAAGGATATTCCTGATTACTTAAAAATATTATAAATATTTATTTAGGAGCAAAATGGAATCCTAGGCATGGACACCTAGTCAACTCCACCTACACCACAAATCTAGGAGTTAAGTGAAATATCTAGGGGACAAACATGAGCAAACTTAGGGATGTTGGTGCATCTCCTAGAGAAACTGACACTTGGATGGGTGAGTTGTTTTTCATTAAAGAATTAATTAAATAATTATTTATGCATCAAGCGACATGTGTCGCAAGGGATTTTCCTTTAAAAGGGAGACTTTGGGGATGGGTAAAGGACCCAGACCCTGGATGACTATCGTAATATTGAGTTACCTCATGACTTGCTGCTATTAAGGGTTTGGCTGGAAATCTTGGTGGGGGGGGAATCCCAAACTGGGTTTCATGATTTTTTTTTATTGTGTGTGAGCTCTACGACCCAAAGCTCGGGGGAGGCCATGCGACAGAAAGCATGAGCCTATGGTTGGGTGGCGAAGCTAACGGTTGCTTCGCCAATGGTTAAACGAGCTTTGCTAGAGGGATCCTATGGAAGACGAAGGTGACAATGGACCAGCCGGATCGGGTTGACAGGTTAAGGTTTTGCTTATTTTTGTTAAGTTATTCACGCTTTTAATTTTATTTTTCCAATAACTATGATGGCTAATTTGTTTGTATGAAGTTGTTAAAGTTTCAGGTTCAGTTCAAGGGGACCCTAAAGGAGGGGTCCTACATCTAGTACAGTCACGCAACCATTTTGTGGCGCAATTTCATAATCTTATGTAGCACAATTGCTGAATAGTTTTGCAGCGCGACCATGTGTAATGACTTGGTCGTTGAAGTTAGTTTCGAGCTCTTCTTGAATATTAAAGTATTGTGTAATAAATTCCTGCAAAACTAATTAGGTCACAAGAAATAACTTGTGACAACTTAGCTAATAAGCTAACTATTAGGTTAAAAAATAACATAATACAATCAACACAAAATTCATATTACAAATTTTCAAGAATACTAAGTCATTGAGGATGAAACGTTTAAGATCATTATCAGAAGTTTTACGATGATTTTGGATTTTAAGGATGGAATTTTGTGAAAGTAGACATCCATAGATGCATACTTGAGGACTAATAATGGCCCACCCTGGGGATGGTATGCTTCCTATGAGATACTAAGAACCTGTGAATCAATCGTTTTCATTCTCAAGCACCTATATTTTGTGTTGTGTTGTTTGAAAACTAGTTCCTTCTTGGGCTTGGAGTCTTATTAGGAAATGTACATCTCACCGGTATTTACAATGAATTAATTAGGCCACGAACGACCTTATTAAATGTAGAAGTGCTTCAGAAAATGCCCATTAACTAGGGCCTCTACAACTATACTACCATCAAGATTCTCGAGAATAAATGTATTTTTATTCAAAACTTCCAAAATTTGGAAAGGACCAAACCACAAGTTTTCAAACTTACCGTGTTTAGATTTGTCTTTACTGCATGTATCCCATATTAAAACTCGATTACCATAACATAAAGTGTTTTCCTTTGTTTGTTTATCATACATAGCTTCGAGTTTGTCTCAATGCTTTTGAGTTTTGTCCAACAAAGATACCCTTACCTATTGATTCTCCACTATTTGATAAATACTTTGTTGAATAACATTTAGTTCTTCCACCTCATCCTGCAAAACTTTTAGGACCGGCAAACCCAATTGAACTGGAAACACTGCATCAATACAATATACAAGCTGAAAAGGAGAAGTTCCAATTGATTTTTTAGTGCTTACCTTATCAACCCATAATGCAAATTTGGGTCTGGTGTCCCATGTTCTTTTATTTTCAAACAATAAATTATTAATTCTATTAACCATATTCTTATGATTTGATTCTGCAAGGCCATTACCCTGAGGGTAATAAGGCGTAGAATGTTTAAGAATAATATTATATTGCTCGCAGAAATGTTCCATATCAACATATTTAAAGGATGGTTCATTGTCTGTTAATAACTTTAAAGGACAACCAAAACATGCAAAAATATATTCTTCTAAAAAGTTCATGATCACCTAATCAGTTGCTCTTCTTGTTGGAATAGCCTCCACCCATTTTGTGAAAAAATTTGTAGCTGATAAAATATATTTGTGTTGTCCACTGGAGGGTGGGTTCATTTCACCAATAAAGTCTATCCCCCATTGTTGAAAAGGGGCATCAACAAAAATGGATTTGAGTGGCAAGGGTAGCAATTTTTGTCTTCTTGCAAACTTTTGACAAACTTCACAAGCTTGGACCACAACAAAAACATCAGAAAATAAATTTGGCCAGTAATATCCTGCTCGGAATATTTTAAAAGTTACTTTCCAGTACTTATGTCCTTCCCATGCTCCTTTGTGTAAATCAATAGTCACCGTATTCTCTTCATCTTGATCAATACATATGAGTAATAATCCACTAGGGTCTTTCCAGAATAAATTTTTTTCCATTATACAATACTTTTGAGCTTTTAATTTCAGGGATTTGAATTTTTTTCCTATCATACTCTGGGAACATTGTAAATATAGCAGAAACAAAACTATGTCCTTGTAACAAACTAATGTAGAATATTTATCCATGATTTCTGAATTATATTCATTCTCTTGCATTCTAGTCATAGCAAATGGATTTAGGACTTAATTCAAACCCATAGATTTACATTTTGAATCAGTAAGGAGCTTAGCTAGACCTTGACCTTTGACTAATTTAGTTGGTTTAATTTCAATATCATATTCCAATAGTCTAGCTATTCATTTACCATGTTTACCTTCACTATTTGGTTGAACTAGAATGTCCTTTACTGCACTGGTAGGAACATATGTGATCACCTTTTATTGAAGAATATACATCTGAAAATATTTCAAAGCTTTTGTCAAAGAATAATCATGTTTTTCAATAATATTGTACCTTAATTCAGAATCTCTTAATCCCTACTGAAAAATTCTACTGGTTGTTCATGACCATTTTCATTTTTATGTAATAAAACAATTGCAATAGTATCATTGGAAGTGAAAGAAAATGTAAAGAACTCTTTAGAATAATATGGTCTGATAAGTACAGGTCTTTCCACTAAGGCTTGTTTGATTTTTTCAAAAGATTCTTTGGATTCTTTGGTCCATTTAACCTCTGAATTATTTTTCAACATAATTGTAATATGTTTTATGATGAACCCTTCACCAAACCCTCAACGCAGGAATCTACAAGATGTTTTATGATTTCATCAAAATCCAAAACAAACCTTCGAAGGAAGTTAATCTTACATAGAAATGATTGGATGCCCTTTTTATTTCTAGGTGGATCACTATTTAAGATAACATCTACTTTGTCTGGGTCAATGTTGACTCCATGTTGTGACATTATGTGACCCAAAAATATTCCTTCCTGCATTGAAAAGTTTCTTTTTTTAGGATTAAGAGAAAGAACAAACCTCCTGCACTTTAAAAAGGTTTTCTTCAAATGTCTGAGTTGTTCTTCATATGACTTGGAAAAGACTGTGATGCCATCCAAGTAGATCACTATAATTTTTTATTTCTCTCCAACAATGGATATATCCATTGCATGTGGAAATGGAGCTCCTGCATTCATGAGACCAAACGGAATACGGTCATACATAAAATTCCCCCAAGGAGTCACAAAAGCGGTCTTCTTTGTATCCTATTCATGGAAAACAATCTATTTGTATCTAGAAAAACCAACTAGCATTGATATCCGTTGTGATCCCATTACCTTCTGTAATATTTGATCCATATTTGGTAAAGGGTAGTTTTCCTTTAAATAAATATTATTTAAATTTTAGAAATAAACACATAATCTGATTTCCCTATTTTTCGTTCTGACAGGTACAAGGTTTGCTACCCATGAAGAAAATCTTAAAGGAATGATAATATTAGCATCGAGCAATTTCTTAAGTTCATTTTCTATCACTGGAAGCAACATAGGGTTGGATTTCCTCAACTTCTGTCTGAAGTTTTTTTCCTTAACTTTTGTTTTGTCTAATATCCTAATATAACCAAACAAATACGTCTACAAATTCTTTCATTAGTTCAACATACCTTCTACATTTTTCATCAAACAAAGCCTTAGAACATTATCGTGTACATGCTGCGTTAATGGATTTTGTAGAGTATCATTATTACTAAAAATTATTTCAAGAGGAACAAGACCTTTGGGTAAAAAATTACCTTTTAACTCAATTAACTCATGTTCATCATTTGAATTAGAACAATCTGAATTATGTTGCTCTTCAATCTCCTCTTCTACATCAATTAATGAACCAGAAAAATCACCAATACTCTGCAATAACCTGTCAATTTATGCATTATCATGAAACACCTACCAATTTTTAATATTATCCGGAACAAATGGCATGTGTCTAACCTATACAACATATCTAAGATGTTGTTGGACAAGTACTTTAAAGTAACTCGCATCCAAGGATAATGAGTCCACTGTTTCATTATAGTTTCGAGGGACAAAGGAAATATTAAAAACCAATAAATAATTATCTATTAAGTCCCACACTTCATTACAATAAAATTTAAGTTTCTTTTGTTTGACTTGGTATACATTTATGACTTGTTGTATTATTAATTCTGAATTCCCAACACTGCTAACTCCTGTATTTTCAAATCCTTTGTTTCACTTAATCCTAAAACCAGTGCATCATATTTTGCTATGTTATTAGTGACTTCAAATGTAAGCTTCTACACAAGGTTAATTACTTCATCTATAGGTGAAATAAAAAAATACCTTCTCACGCACCCTTTTTAGAGGATGACTCATCAAAGTACATCCTCCAAATCTTGTCTTCATTGTCCATAAGTGGCAACTTTTGTTCGTCTTTTTCCACCTGTACTGAGGCTGATATTTGATCGTCAAAATGCAAGACACAAGAATCAATACTTTCCTGAACAACATATAAATGATGATTTGAAGGATTCTGATGGTCACTTATCAAATAAGACAACGATGTTTCCCTATATAATCGTCTTGTTTCTCCACCAAACACTCTAGAACTATGGCATATGAATAGTCCATCTGTAGAGTTCTTCCAATTTTTGTACTAGATGATCGGGATAATAACATGCCATATTTGGGAGGTATATCAGCTAAAACTACATCCATCAGTATACTCTTCATAGGGAGCTGGACCAGGATAACTACCAAGTCCTTGATGACTCATATACACTTAAAAACCCTTGATTTCAAGGCATATAGGTCATGAAAAGGTTAGGTAATTATGCTTAATTCAATGGCCTCCATAACATCCTTTGGCATAAGGTTGTGCGATGCAATCGAATCAAGAAGGAAATTATGCATCATTTTTTCATGGACAAGCATAGTAATGTAGAAAGGATGAGGTAAAGAGGCTTTGTCATTCAACTATTGTCCAAGTACAATTGTTACATTTTCATCTTGAAGATTCACTGTATTGGTAGTGGGAAGGTCACTAATCGGCTGGAAAATTTTCATAATAGATTCTTTGTAAGGGTTTTTTCACCAATTCGGTTAGATGAATGGAAATTTTAATTTTTCCTATTTCTTGTTCAAGATTAAAAGAACTTGGAAACTTCTCAATATCTCCTACCTCAACATTTTTACCTTTATTCCCTGACTGATCTTGCTTCCTTTCTGATTCTTTCACTAATGTCTATTTTTCTATCACTACTACTTTCTTCTGAGGAGTTTGAAAACCTTTTTTATACCCATACATCAAGTCATACTTTTTATGTTGGCTGAATTGGACTATTTTTGCAGATCTATCATTAAGTTGTGCTATTAACAAATATTGCTCATATTCTTCTTATGTAAGATAACTTTGCAATGAATATTCATATAACAATTGAACTTTTGGACTTAATTCCTCAACTTGTTCATCATTCAGTTCCTCGTTTTCATCATGAACAATATTATGTATAGGAGGTTGTATCTTTTGATCTTAAACTTATCTCTTCTCTCTACAGAAAAATTGAGGATTAAAAGGCCTACATAACTAATTTGGATTTCTGTTAGGAATTTCAGGAGTGATTTTGTTCTGATTTTTATTGTCAACTTCTAATTTGGAAAGTTTGGCATTGAAATATTTGATCATATTTTCCATTTCAGCTACTTTAGGATATTTATATTTAGTGTTGGAGGTTGAAGGTTCAATTTTTTTTTTTTTTTTCTCCTATCAGTCTCTTGGCATTGAGGCTTGGCTCTCAATCTGTCAGTAGCCATGAGATTGGAATCCACTTCTAAAGCATCTTCTTGCATATTTGCAAGAGTGATGACTCTTCTTTCTCTAAGTAATAGGGATAAATCGACATCAAAGGCATTAGCATATGTGAGTTTGGTAGAGGTTCCAATGCGTTTAATCTCAGCAGGGATCTTATTATACATTTTATTGAATATTTTGCTCAAATCAACCACAAATTCATTAGACTTCTACTTTACTATACCAAACTCAGTAATGTAATACAAATAGTCTGTTTTATCTCCCCATTGTCTCAGGAAGGCTTCTTCCAATGCATCTATACCATCAATTGAATCAACAAGTAACTCTCAGAACCACTTCCTCACTTCCCCATCTAGACTCTAAATGAATACCCTCATCCAAACATCCTGATGCTCAATATTTTGGTTGTATGCATAACTATAATAAGAATTAAAGTGTTCTTCTGTAGTAGTTTCTCCTTGACCACTAAATCTTGGGAGATATTTAAGATATCCACCACTAGGTAAGGCGTTAAGTGGGAATTATAGTACCAAAGGGGCATACCTAGCAGCTACAATGGCATCTATTCTATTTTGAGGTTGACCAGACATGATATGTATTGTTTGGGTTTGTATGGAGACTAGTATTTTAACTTTAGCCTAAAGAATAGATGGTAAAACAGGACAAGATGTCGGTTTAAACTCAGAGATAGAAACTTGAGGGCTAGGATTTCTAGTTGGTGGGGGTTTAACAATATCTTCCAAGAACTCTTCTACAACAAAAGGATTAATAAAGGTATTAAATGTGATAATTTACATCAGTACATCACACAGCTGGAGAAAACCTCACTAAAACTCACTCAAGAATAGCAGAGAAGAAGAATTGTTGAATCAATAATCACTCATTAACACAAGAAATGACAAAAATTGTTGTATCATACATTAGCTATAAGCTGACATTGTGAAAAGTAAATAATAACTTAATACAATCAAATGAATTCGAATGCCTCCTAAGTTCATTCGAATTCTCCTCAATGTGTGGTTTGGATGACATTAGAGACATCATCCAATCAGTGGCAGTAGTCACAAATAGTCAAATGTCATTCAAATGAGTCTAATTGAGTCTAACTAGTGCATGTGGCACAAATTTAGGGAAGTAGACTCCAATGTGGGTGCATGAGGAGCTGTCAATAGTCAATATAGTTGAACTAGTCTTTGTAGGTGTCTATCTAAGTATTTCAGCCAGTTAACTAAGCAATCAGTCCTCAAATCAAGGAACTGATCCACTAATCATGGAACTGACTTATGTAACTCCTAAATAAATGGAAGAGGGCATAGTTGTACTCCAGTGATGAAAAAAAGGGTTTATATGTGGCTAGGAGGGCTAGAACTGAGCAGAAACAGGCTCCTAGGGCTGAAAAACTGGGGACTAGGTGCTGGAAGACTACCATACTGACGACTGGATGCCTGCATGATGACTCGATGCATGCAATTATGAAAAATGATGGTGAGAATATTCCAACACCCCCCCGTGAGCCAAACTATGAGGAAACAACTGAAGGAACTAATGGTAGGGCCCTGGTGACTAAGACCAAAGGTCACCCCGTACAACAATCTAAATAAATAAAGTGAGGAAAGAGGGAAAACCCAGTGGGAAGAAATCCCCCCCTCAAGATAGACTGTGGTAGGATAATCAATCATGTACATCACTCACCCCAAGAAGAGATCTAAGGTAAGTGTACTTCTTCACTGAGAAGTTCTTAGTGAAGGTATTTGCAATCTGATCTTCCATCGGAAGGTAGAGCAGTGAGATGGTTTGATCATGCACCAATCCTCGGATGTAATGCATGTGTATCTTGATGTGTTTGGTTCTTTGTCTCAGAACCAGATCTGTAGAAATCCTGATAGCACTCTGATTGTCACAATAGATGACTGGTGGAGTACTGAATTGAATACCAAATTCTAACAAGATGCCCCACAACCATATGCATTGTGTGTATGCATTGACCGCACCTTTATACTCGACCTCTGCTGAAGAGAGAGATAAAGCAATATGCTTTTTGCTCGACCAATAGATAGGTCCAGATCCAATCATGAAAACAAAACCAGATGTTGAATTTCGATCAAAGTTGTCTCCATCCCAATATGAGTCAATATAGCCAACAAGGTTCAGAGGAGACCCAGCTGCATAGTGAAGACCAAAGTTCTTTGTCCCTTGCAAGTAATGCAAGATCCTCTTTGTTTCCTTCCAGTGAAGTTCATGACGATCCTGCATGTATCTGGAGACAACACTGACTTCATAGGAAAGATCCGATCGAGTGTGTGTAATGTTGATGTATTTGTAATTTCGGAATATATTCACTTGTATATTGTATGCATTACATTTGTACTTGATTGTATCCCCAATGGAGATGTATTATTCCTCCGATTGGAAGTTTCGTCATTTGTATTTGCAAGTGTCGCAAGTTATATTGTAAGTGTTGTAACTTATATTTGATGGGTTATTAAACCACCTTAGAGGGGTCGACCCACTATGATTTAAAGGGTTATTAGACCACCCTAGTGGGGTCATCCTAGTGCCAAGTGGTAGTGGGTTATTACACTCTCCTAAGGGAGGTCGGCCCAGTTAGAGTAAAAGGAAAGTAAAGGTAAAGTATAAATAGAGAGGAGCACCTCTCTATTTATTTATTCACTCACTCATCCAACTCGAATAGTTGAGAGAGAGGAGTGTGAAAAAGTGGAGGAGGAGTAGCTGCTGAAGACATATATCTTTTTGGGATTCATCTTGGTGATCTTTGTATTGGTGCTTATTCTATCTCTGAGGAAGTTGCGAGGTTTTTCACCTTCTTGGTTTTCCCCGGTGAAATGCTTTGTGTCTCTTGTCTCTTATGTTTGATATGCTATACATGTTGTTCTCTCAGTTAAGATCCTAGATCATATTGAATTAAATGATGAAAAACTAACATGTTATCAGAGCTAGCCTAAAGGAAGGCATTGTATGACATTTACGACACTTGTTGCACTTGCGACAAATTGGAAGCTAGGGCTTGATATAGTAAAACCTAGTCATCGTGGAACTTTTGCTATAAATCCATTTTGGATTAGGTTTAGGGTATGAATTTTTTATAGGCCGAATATCAAACACAAATGTACCCTATGTTAAAATTTCAGCCTCAAATACTTTGTACTTTGTGAGATATGATCCGTACAAGTTAGGGTTTCTGCCTCTTCCGAAAAGCAGCCCTAAACAGGTGACCTAGGCACAGAGGTCATATATTAGACTAGGAAGTTCCAAATTAAATTCCATAAAACATGTCAGTTAGGGAACAGACTGTAGTTTCACAGGTCCGATTTTCAGAGGCCGAAGTTGAAACAGTGACACGTGGCACGCCGTATAAGTTCGCTATGTTGTTTGATCTCATAAACAGGTCATGTTGCGACACTTAGAATATCTCTCTCATGGAAAATCCATTGAAGCTAAGATCTATGAGGTTGGAAAGATGACAGGTCAGTATACAACAGGCTACAGTTTCAGACCTTGAGGATCCAAAATTCCAGAGATACATCAGAAACAATATGGCATATAATTATGTCAAAACATAATTGGATTCTGAGCACTTTCTTTTTGGATTCTCACTGCTGCAGGAAATTAGGGATTTTGAAAAGTGAAATTTTGGAGTGATCTCAACATAGTATTGATCTCCTTAGAAAAATCGAAATTTAGAGACCAATATCTAACTCTTTGGTTAAGAAGAACCCCGAGATCTATCAAACCCTAGTTCAGGTTTTGAACCAGAAAACCAGAATTTGACAGAAGTTGCAGATCCGAATTTCGCAGGTCATTTTTTAGGGGTTAATTTTTGGAGTTTTAAAAATATGAGCACACCAGCTTGCTCGCCTCAATCAAATGCATTTCCATGTTCAGACATAATTTTGAATTTCCAAATTTGGATTTTAGGGTTTCTCTGCCAAACCCTAGCCAGCTCCAGATCTAGTTTCAACAAATCAAAGTGTATAGGATTGGGTTAATCCTAGAAGAGAATGGATTGAACACCTACATAAGTGAATAAGTTCCAATTCTATAGGGAGATGAGGCTAAAGCCTTACATACGAAGACTACAAGCAATCTCGATAGGTATGACTTGAGGAGATACATGTATGTTTTGAAATCTGTTCATGATTAAGTTTATGATATGTTTGTCTTCATATTATTGAAGTTAGTACAATCTTGATTAATTTTAGACTTGTCTTTTCACCTTAGTAAAAGTATGAATGCATGTGAATGATAGAAGACATTCATTGATTAGGGTTATGACACTTATGATTATACAATGCACTGTGGTGTTGTATGAGGATGATGTTGTCTGCTAACATGAAAGGTACATCAAGAAAGAAAAATCAAATTCTAGATCAAGAACATATGACCATGGTGACATGAAGACAAAGACTCATCCATAGACATTGATCACATAGAATCTCTACTTACGAGGTATGCATAATTTGGTTCTACAATGCTTAACTTATGAGATATGCAGGTTACTAGCACAAGGTATCTAAATCATTGAAGAGAACAAAAGAAGACATTGTTTGGGTATGTTAGACATAACTAGCAAACATGATAATCCAGGTAAGTTTTTCCTATATCAAGTTAGAATCCTACCTTGTGTTAGGATCTTATATAAGTATACTTTTGTATGATTGATAAATGAAGTTATAAGTTTTTGTAATCATGGGTTTATGCATATTATGCTTCTTACTTTGATTGATGATATGACAAACCAGAAGAGTCCTATGGTCAAATAAGAATATGCATGAGTAAAAGAAGTCCTCCCTGAAACCTTGAATACTAACGCTTGTGATAAATTGCCTGTGTATGAAATGACCATGACCATACATGTTTAAGATTATTTAGAATCATAATATTTTGATAGTATTGAGATTATACTAATGAATGTATAATTATGTATGAGATCTTGAGGATGACACAATGATGACACTAGTGCACACTTAAGCATGCATAGTGGTACAGGATGGATAGAAGTTCAAAGACATAAAATCATGATGATATCATAAAGGAAGCAAAGATCAAGAGGGAGCACACTCTAGTAGTTCATGCAAGGAAGCAAAGATTGAGAGGGAGTCCACCCAACAACTAAACAAAGATAAGTATTTGAATTATCATTTCTTGTATTACCTAAATGATGTTGTACATACTTATGTTCCTAGATTTAGGATGTATATTATGCATTTTAGAAAAGTTGCATTAATGAACAAGATACTACTAATATAGTAATAGGTAAGTGACCTATGGTACTGTAGAGCATTCCATTGCTACTTATCTGGAATGAAACCTCTTTGCTGACATGTTGGGAGTAGTGCACACTCTTAACAATATTCTGGTAGAGATGGGAATCTAGAAAGTTACCGTATGAATATGGGATATGGATGAATGTTGTATTGAAGCATTGGCCAAGATAATTGCATGACTGTATGACATATGTCTCTATGCATAAGAATTTTGTTATGAAAACTATGAGATATTTCCAATCATGTAATTGAATTTGACTTGTAGGAAAGATCGTGTACAATCACCTACAAAAGAAGGACAACGACATTTGTTCGAGCGGCGAAGTTCCAGAAAATTACATATTGAAGAATATGAAGTTCCCAAGATTAGGGATGCAGTAATGGAAGGATGCCATGATCAAAGAATACCAGTTGATCATGAAGAATAATGTTTGGGATGTGGTCCCAAGAATAGAAGGGAAGTCTGTTGTAACTTCCAAGTGGATCTACAAGATCAAGCATGCTGCAGATGGGAGCATAGAGAAGTACAAGGCAATGTTTGTGGCTCGTGGATTCTCCCAGAGAGAAGGGATAGATTATGAAGAGACTTTTGCAACCGTAGCCAGATACACTTCCATCAGAACATTACTTGCTCTGGTTGTAGTAATGGAGTGGAAGATACACCATATGGATGTCAAGACAACTTTCTTGAATGGTGTAGTTGACGAGGAAGTGTATGTGGAGCATCCACTCCGTTTTGAGACACATGACATGGAGTCATATGTGTGCAGATTGAAGAAATCCTTGTATGGTTTGAAACAAGAACCTAGGACTTGGTACGGTAGGATTGACAACTTCCTGTCCAGTTTGGGCTTTACCAAGAGTAAAGCGGATTCCAACCTTTAGTACAAGATTGAGGAAGGAAATCCAGTGATACTCCTGCTGTATGTAGATGACTTGTTTGTGACAGGTGAGATTGGGTTGATTGCTGATACATTAAAGAGGAAGCTTGATGTCGAGTTCGAGATGAAGGACTTGGGTATGATGCATTACTTTCTAGGAATGGAGGTGTGGCAGAGCACAGATGGAATCTTCCTTGGACAAGGGAATTATGCAATAGATCATGTAATCAGTCCTGGGAGATCCTATAGGTTGAGAAGGAAGCTTGTAATCATTCCTGGGATTCTCTTTCGAGGTTTTTCCTGATGGCATATAATTAGTCCTAGGAGATCCTATAGGTGGAGCAGGAAGCTCGTAATCAGTCCTGGGATTCTCTTTCGAGGTTTTTCCTGATAGCATATAATCAGTCTTGGGAGATCCTATAGGTTGAGTAGGAAGCTTGTAATCAGTCCTGGGACGATCTTTCAAGGTTCTTCTTGGTCACATGTAATTAGTCCTGAGAGATCCTATAGGTTGAGTAGTAAGCTCATAATTAGTCCTTGGATTCTTTTTCGAGGTTTTGCAAAGTTCACATATAATCAGTCATGGGAGATCCTATAGGTTGAGCAGTAAGCTCTTAATCATTCCTGGGATGCTCTTTTGAGGTTTTGAAAATTCTGCATATAATAGCTCCCTGGGAGATATTATAGGTTGAGCAGTAAGTTCGTAATCCGTTCTAGGATGCTCTTTTGAGGTTTTGCAAATGCAAATAATCATCCCTGAGATTCCATAGGATGGGCCACTCGCAGAGATGATGAATACCTACATGGAGGCTAGTCCTACATCTAGCATGAAAAAGGGATGGCTCTATAGAACTTCCTATGATGAGAATAATTGAGAGATAGCACCAGTGATCGAAATGACGAGTACGAAAACAGTGATGATGATGCTCTGTGATCTAGTGACGATGATCCATCTCCAGTATTGAAGACTTGTTCCTATATGTATTGATGACTTGTGTCAAGACAATACCTTCCTAGTTAAGAGGGAGTGTTGATGTATTTGTAACTTTGGAAGATATTCACTTGTATATTGTATGCATTACATTTTACTTTATTGTATCCCCAATGGAGATGTATTATTCCTTTGATTGGAAGTGTCGTCATTTGTATTTGCAAGTGTTGCAAGTTACATTGTAAGTGTCGTAACTTATATTTGATGGGTTATTAGACCACCTTAGAGGGGTCGGCCCAATATGAGTTAAAGGGTTATTAGACCACCCTAGTGGGGTCGGACCAGTGTCAATTGGTAGTGGGTTATTAGGCTCTCCTAAGGGAGGTTGGCCCAGTTAGAGTAAAAGGCAAGTAAAGGTAAAGTATAAATAGAGAGGATCACCGCTCTATTTATTTATTCACTCACTCATCCAACTCGAATAGTTGAGAGAGAGGAGTGTGCAAAAGTGGTGGAGGACTTGCTGCTGAAGACATATATCTTTTGGGGATTAATCTTGGTGATCTTTGTATTGGTGCTTATTCTATCTATGAGGAAGTTGCGGGGTTTTTCACCTTCTTAGTTTTCCCCAGTGAAATGCTTTGTGTCTCTTGTCTCTTATGTTTGATATGTTGTACATGTTTTTCTCTTAGTTACGATCCTAGATCATATTGAATTAAATGATGAAAAACTAACATGTAAGAAACAATAGCCTCCCAATCAACTGCCGATATAGTTTACTATCCACCAGAGGTGTGGAAGAACAATCCTCAAGGTCGATCCTTGAAAGAAAAGGAAATGTTGCTGGTTTGCATTCGCTCATATGGAACCTATCAAGCAAATCGGAAACATACTTGGATTGTGAAACCTTGATTCCTGAATCACTCTGAGTGACTTCAAGACCAAGAAATTGTCTCAACAATCCAAGATCTAACATGGAGAAGGATTTGTGCAAATATATTTTTATAGATATGATGCATGAAGTGTTTCTCCCTGTAATCAATAGATAATAAACATATAGAACAATCAGAAGTAGATATTCACCGTCATGTCTCATACAGACATTTAAATCATATTTGTATCTCATGAAATTTTGTGACAGAAGGAAGGAGTCCATTTTTTCATACCAAGCTTGGGGAGCTTGCTTGAGTCCATATAAGGACTTCCTCAATCTACATACCAGTGAAGAGTCTTCAACATACCCCTCAGGTTGCTTCATGTATATCTCCTACTCTAGATCTCCATGAAGGAAAGAACTCTTGACATCGATGTTATGCACTTCCTAGTGCTTGGATGCAACAAGAGCAAGAACAAGACGGATGGAATCCATCTTAGCAACAAGAGAGAATGTATTTGAGTAGTCAATACCATGGACTTGGGAGTAACCCTTTGCAACTAGTCGAGCCTTGTATTTTCGAGTGACCCCATCAGAGTCCATATTAGTTCTGTAAACCCACTTGCATTGAACAAGCTTCCTCCCAGGAGGGAGAGAAAGAAGCTCCCAAGTTTCATTTCTTTGAAGAGACTCATACTCTTCGTCCATAGTTACTACCCATCTTGGATCTTGGTAGGCTTCAAAGAATGTCTTTGGATCTGATCCAATCATAAGAAAACATATCTCGACTAGAAATGGATCTGTGTGAGAGAGAAGATCAGATCTGGTTGTTCTTGAAGATGGTGGATCTCCAACAACATCACCGGTGGATGCAGCAGTAGTGGTGGCCCATTTTGCAATAGGAGTTTGAACCTTAGGTGGTAGATATTCAGGTTCTTGTGGATCTGGATCTAGAATTCGCTCTACCTTTTGAATATTATTTTTCTCAACCTTCTTTGCTAGATATTTTCCATTCAAGCAACCTTTGCAGGTGCCTTGGGAAAACTTGATCTTGGGAAACCCTTCAACCATCTCTTTAGTATGCATATCTTGCAATTATTGATAGTTGAGATGCCCAAATAATTCATGCCATAAACTACTCTATTCATTTGCATGAGTGTGAAGAGAAGATCAGATTGTTAGAGTCAGGTATAAAATGGGAGAACTCATAGAGTTTCGACTTGTGGTTTGCAACACCTTTTGCAATGGTAGATCCTAATACCATGTCTTGGATTTCGACCTCATTTGGAGAGAAGATCACCCTCTTGGGAACTCTAGTATGGGTCATCTGGTAGATTGAAAGTAGATTTGAAGTGAATGTGGGGACATAGAGCACATATGAGATGTACCCATGATTAAGTTTGATTCTTCCAATCCCCTCAGAGGAGATCTTAGAATCATTTCCCAACATGATGGATGGTCCAACAATGGATTCGAAACCAGTGAAGAGATATTTGGAGGAAGACATGTGTCTTGATGCTCTTGAATCTATGATGAAGGAGGATTGTGTTGATGCACCTTCCATGAGGGCATGTCATCTCTCTTTGTCCTCTAATCTTGATGGTTCACCTTCTTTCTTTATAGAACATGCAGGTACTGGAAGATTATTTTTTTCAAGAAGTGAAGCCATAAGATCTATTGTCTTCTTCATACATGAACTCTCAGGATGGAATACTCTATTGTAGTATGTGCATTTGGATTTCCCCTTCTGAGTTTGATTGTCTTTCTTAGGATTCGAAAATCCATATGACTGAGTTGGAGCCTCCTTCTACTTTTTCTCATTCGACTTTTTGTCAAATTATTTTTGCTTACCCTTTCCATTCGCTCTTGTCACGTCCCCATCTAGACCCTATCACTTTAACATTTTAAATGATGTAATATTGTTATGAAATCATGGTGAGGAGCTCAAGGCCAAGGCCGCGCCATCGATTTAGTGATGCATATGGTTTGCGTGCTAGCAATGCACATTGGAAATTCAAATATCATGTAATATGCATTTTAATAAAAATACCCACAACTAGATATGCGATGCAACAAAGAGATGGGGGCATGATTTCACAAGGATTTGGGAGGGAAAACATTCAAACCCTTGAGCCAATAGAGTCAAGCCAAGTGTCAATGAGAAAACCCATCAAACCCTCAGCTGCCCATGTTGACTTTTGTACCCAACCATTGATTTCTCCAAAGAGTTGGTTGGGGAAGTTAATGCCTTGGGAATGGGGAGGTATGGTTGTCCAAAATCGGGTATGGGCAAGCCACCCTCCATGGAAAATCGTGTTTGTCTCTTGGGGCAAGAATGGAGCCACGAAATGGATTCCTAAGCCATTTATTCAGCATGGCCTTGCTCTCTCACGCAGCTCTAGCTGCCTGAGCATTTTCCTCCCTCGTTTTTCTGTGTTTCCCTTCATCTTTTAGCTGGGAAGGGGCGTTTTTGTGTTGGTTACCAGTGGGGGAAGAGAGCCAAACGTTTTGGGTCTTCCTAGAGGTCGTTTAGGCCATTGGAAGGGATCCTAACCCGTGGAGAGAAATCAGTTTTGCTCCCTGGGGTTGAAATCGAAATTCCACAGTTCGTTGGGTGAACCGCGAGCTGGGAGAACCAATGTGGACCCTGTTTTGTGAACACCTCTGTTGTAAATGTGTAACCCTGTCAATAATCGTTTTGTTGTGAGAAGGAAGAGTATGTTGGGGTATGGGTAATGGGTAATCCATTATTCCGGCTTGAGCTTGAGAATGAACACCCATTGTTCCCTTGTATCCTGATAAACCCAGTTGGACTGGCTTGGTTGAGATAAAATGGTTATTGGGTAGTGGTTGAGCTGGAATGTTCCCTTTCCCTTGTGAGAATCATGCCTAGCTCAGGGGTGGCCTTCAGACGGACTCAGTACAAGCTGTCGAAGAGCCTATGGCTGGGTGGAACGTTGCCGCGACATAGCTAGTTGCTTGGGACTACTCTGTTAAAGATAAGTATTCTCTTGTGCCATCTTTAAATTATTTAATTGATGAATATATTGAATGTATGGTGAATGTGTAAATGAAATTACTTCTGCTGTGTAATGTAAATATTTATGCCTCTTCATATGTAATGAATGCTTACTTAATAGGTACATGGGGCTAGATGCCCGGTTTTGGCCTCACGATCCCCTCCATTGCACTGGTATGATGGGTGGGGACGTGACAGCTCTCTTCATTTCAAAGGCTACAAGAGCTAAATACAATTTGGGTTTTATCATTCCCATATGAACTAACTTCTCCTCCTCAAGTGTGAGAGACTGGATGAAGTCTTCAAGAGTGGGAAACCTCCATTTTGGGATGGACATCTTCGTTGACTGAAATGTGGAGACAAATACTGAGTAGTCAGGGCCTAGTTTTGATAGTATGGAAAGGATGAGTTGCTTCTCTTCCTTCTCTATCCCATATCTCTTCAACTGTGAAATCAAGTTTTTGAACTTATTGAGAAACTCAGTGATGGTTTTGAAACTGCTTGGGCTCAAGGACATGAGCTCATTTTCCAATTTATTTCCCTTCAAGTCATATTTTTGTCCAAGAAGAGATTCAAGCTTGTCCCAAACCTCTTTTGGAGTTGCTAGATCTATGACATGAAAATTAAGGTCTTAAGAAATGCTAAGGAGCAACAGTCCTACTGCTTCATCAAGTTTGTCTAAGTACTTGGATTTCTCTACTGCACCAGTGGGTTCGAATGCAGTCCCATTCAAAACTCTAGAGAGGCTCTTGGACTTCATGAATATGTCTATATTGGCCTTCCATTCTAAATAGTTGAATGAATTCAGTTTTAGATCCATTGGTAGTTGTTGAAGTCGAATTGAATATGAATTCGAATGATGGAGATAACCTGCAAAACAATGAGAATTGTAAATGGAGATCTGCTACAATTCGAATTGAAAATTGCCTTAGGAAACTGAGCACATGTGAATGGATCCTTCACACCTGGCTAGACCTCATTGGATTTCTCCAGTGAATTCAAGACAATTGCACCAGGAATTGTTGTGGAAATCTAGAGGCTTCTGGTGCTCAATGAAAGACAACTTCTCAAAGAATTACTACAACTGTTACTGCTACAATTCGAATAGCTGACTCCAGGTCTGATAACATGTGATAATTTATAGGAGTATATCACACAGCTGGATCAAACCTCACTAAAACTCACTCGAGAATAGTAGAGAAGAGAAGAAGAATTATTGAATCAATAATTACTCATTAACACAAGAAATGACAAAAACTGTTGTATCATAAATCGGCTGTAAGCTGGCACTGTGAAAGGTGAATAATAACTAAATACAATCAAATGAATTCGAATGCCTCCTAAGGTCATTCAAATCATCCTCAATGTGTGGCTTGGATGACAGTGGAGACATCATCCAATCAGTGGCAGTAGTCACAAATAGTCAAATATCAGTCAAATGAGTCTAACTAAGTATAACTAGTGCATGTGGCACAAATCTAGGGAAGGAGACTCCAATGTGGGTGCATGAGGAGCTGTCAGTAGTCAATATAGATGAACTAGTCTCTGTAGGTGTCTATCTAAGTGTTTTAGTCAGTTAACTAAGCAATCAGTCCTCAAATCAAGGAACCGATCCACTCATCATGGAACTGACTGATGTAACTCCTAAATAGGTGGAAGAGGGCACAGTTGTACACTAGTGATGGAAACAATGGTGCATATGTGGCTAGGAGGGATAGAACTAAGTAGAAATAGGCTCCTGGAGATGAAAAACTGGGGACCAAGTGCTAGGAGACTACCATACTAATGAGTGGATGTATGCAGAATGCATGCAGGCATGCAAATATTAAAAATTATCGTGATAATATTCCAACATTAAATTTAGAGGTACTTTCTCCAATAGAGGCATCTTGAGGAACTACTAGTGAAAGGGTTAAGGATTCTCTTTTAATCTTGTCAAATATTTTAGGTATAAATTTCAGGGGTGTTCCTAGAAAGGTAACCTCTTCTTGAGTTCTTAAATAGGGAGAAGGAAAACTCTTAAAAGAAGATTTCGATTCTTGGAGAATTTCAAACTTAAGGGACTTTTGAAAACCTGCGAGCTTATAAGAAGATGATTCAATTAAGGATTTAGCTTGACTTAGCACAGTTTCAAGGTCAAATAATTCAAGGATTTCTAATGGTTCAAGTTTAAACTTGGTCTCTTCTTGAGGTTGATAGACTTGAAATTCTGAAAATAAAACAGATGGAATTGATGTTGATTTTCTTTCCTCTACATAAAAAATTAGATCAGATGATTTGCTTACATATGTACATGTAGATATCTGAAGTGCTCTAGCTTCTCTGACAATTTGTTCAGGATCAAATCGAGCGAGAATAAGAGGAGATGTAGGGTTTCCTTGTATCCCAATATTCCTGGAAGCTAGAATTGTACAGATTGTTTACAAGGTGAAAACTATAGTTTGAATACGTATGGATTTGTTCACCTCCAAACCAGATATAATCATTATTTAATTCCCATGGAAAAATAGCTTCGGATCTTCGTTCCTCGTCAACGACACTAAAAAATGTTATCCCTAAGGTCTTCTTTCGATTGTTACAGAGAAAATATAGGGAAATTAAAAAGGGAAATAGACCATGTTTGAATTGTTATAAATATGGTTGAAGGATGGGTATAATGAAGGTCTACTCAAGGTTATATGACTAACACAAATTACAGCATAAACTATGAACCCAAGGGGTTTTAAAACAATAAAACAAATTCATCTAAAATTATGATCAAAAGGATGAAACATATACATTAAAGAAATAAGCTATATTCTTCATGCATTCATTTTCCATTTCATACACAAAAGATTTACATAAGAAAGTTAAAGGAAACATATTCAAAATTACAGGCAGTTTTCGTAAACATCATTTATAAAGTTAATTATGTAATTGAAAATTATGCAGTGCATGTAGTTCTGTAAACCATTCAATCAACCATTAACACATAAGAAGAAACAATATTTGCATTTCATTCATTAATAAAGTTCATAGTAAATTGTAACATGTCCTTACAATAGAGACGTGACCACCCTGTGGATCCCCCAAAATCGAACCCTTTCTTCTTCTTGAGTTTTACAATATATAAACCTTTCACTATAAATAACATAAATTCTCAATTGGGTTCGAGAGATATCCATTTACCAAAAATAGACTGAGAATTAAATAAAATATTTTTCTTTATAAAAAAAATCCTAGATCCTATTCATTATGGACACTTCATCAAAATTGTAACTAAGTCTTAAAGTTTTAACTCATATTCGACTTGCTAAACTAAGATACTAGGAATTAAGTTTATACAAAATATTAAAGACTTAGTAACTATAACATTAACAACTATGAAGTGGTACTGCTTTCTGACAGTGGGAAAACTCGAACATCGACAACAAAATTCAAATATCTCACTTGTATTTATTTGGCTTCAGGTGGTCGAGCTTGGTTCTGCATAATATCCTGGAGAAGATGTGTGCCCAAATCTATTAAAATTCCCAACTTTTCAGTGTTTTTTGTAGCCTTTTTCCTTTGTTGTTTACATTCCTCTTTCCAATATTTTTTCTGTCTCAACAACTTTGCATTAATTTTCATCAATTTCTGAGAAAAGCGACATACCTTCATGAATCTAGCTGTCAATTTTCTCTTTTTGTTATTGAATTTGTTTGCCATGTTCAGTAATGATTGATTCTCTTGCTTCAATCCTTTATCTAAATCCTTGTATTTTTTTAGCTTTATCTTCAATGTTCGATTTTTTGAACTGTGGCTGGATTCTTTTGCTTCTATTTCAGGTTCTGGTGAGGCAATTTTCTCTTTTTCCAAGGATGCCATGAAATTTTCTTCCTGGGATTTCTGTGGTGTTGTAAAATCTAGATCCAGTTTTTTATCTGCAATATATTTTACACATGATTTTTCTTCTATCTTCTTAGAAATCATATGATCAACAGGTTCAAGTTCAGGGGATCATGGAATAGTGTTAATGGCTTCTTCTAGACCTGTTAAAACCTTAGAAAATATTATTTATTTTTCTAAAAATGATTTTGATTCACCTTCAGAAAATTCTAAGGAAGAAGTTGCTTCTTTTCCTCGACCTATTGGAATTCAAACTAGTTCTTGTACTTTGACTCTTTTCCTTCCAGACTTCTTTACATTATTGTTGGGAGAAACTTCTAGGTCAATAAATTTACTATCCTTTAAAGAAGGATCAATCTGAGATATAAAGTTTAGGCGAAATTTGTTAGTAGGCCCGGTATGGGGTTTAGAGAGATAATGTGCTTTCGGTTCAGCTTGTTTTCCCTTGTCTTGAACTTTTCTTTTACCCTTAGAATTTTCTTGCTGAATTAGGATTTAATTAGGAGGTGTTTTTAGTTATCCTCCCATCCTGTGAGTCATAACTCTCTCTTCTTTTTCAAATCATGCCTCGACTATTTCAAGGTTATCAATTTTCTCCTATGATGAAATTCGTTGTCTTTTACTATCGGGTTCCTTGAAATTTGTTTCTTGTTTATGTTTGTTGTTTCCCTTTGAGCTCGATCATGTAGAAGAGCTATCTGTCATATTGGATTCAATTAGCTGGGTTGAATTTGTTTTAGTCGAGGTAAATTCAACAACTCGGGATGATGAAGGAAGGTTGTTTGGGTTAACAAATTCAGAATCTAGTAAAAATGTGTCACAGCTATGATTGAATTTACCTAATTCTTTCACAATCAGTAGTTTAATTAGGGCTTGATTTTATATCCCATGCCAACTATCTAGATATTTATTTTCCCTAGTGTCCATCTTGGTCAAACTCTTAAGAAAAAATTAGGGTAAATTCATAGGAGAAATACCATCAAGATGCAACATAAACCGCTTATGGTATAAGTGTACGGTTACATACCTCCCTGTTGTAGGCACAACAAATCCCATTTTTAGCTCATAAAAATGGGAGCCCCAGCTAATACTTATTATGGTAATATGAAAATTTTCCTATATTTCGTATGGGATGGAGTGATTTTTGCCTTTATTCCCAAGTCTTTTCATGCTTTGGACTTAATTAAATTTGCTTTAAAAACCTTGTTTTAGGGCGTTTTGTGAATTGCGAAAAACATAGTTTTTCTTTGAAAAATGTTGTTTCTGCAATCCGCAATCTGTAACCCTTAATGCGGATTGCGGATGTTGGAAATGTGTAAGTTTCTAATTTCTCCTTTCCGCAACCTGTAATGCGGATTGTGGATGTCGGGAATCACTTGTTCAATAAAATCCCATTTTTTCGTTTCCTCATTTCCCCATTCCGCAATGCGGATTGCATAAGTCGAATACTATTTTTCCTAATAAAACCACTTTTTCAGTTCCAACTTTCACAACCCGCAATTGCGGATTGCGGAAGTTAGAAACCAAAATAAACAAATTGAAATTGTGTCCCGCAATGCGGATTGCAGAAAGTTTGATTTTTTTTTTATAATTTTCCCCGCTCCGCTTTCCCGATTGCGGATTGTGGATTGCGGAAACCAAAATCGAAATCTTCAAAAATCACTCCCGCAATTTCTTTTCTGCTTTATCTCATTTTAATCTCAACCGTCGATTTCCTTGAGATTTACGGTCTAGATTGATCTCATAGTTGGTTAAATGTATTGAATTTTTTTTTTTACCATTCTCAAATTGCAAATTCAACTTTGGAAAAAGGATTTTACTGTGGATGTTTTACTCTGTTCACGAATTTACCTCCTTCATCGGTTTATAGGTAGGTTTTTCTGGTCTTTTTATCAATCATTTGCACGAATTCAAAAACTTAAATCCATTTAATTAATTTTTTTTCGTCACTTTCATTAGAAATTTCCAGTTTCTATCAATCATGTCAAAAAACACCAGGTCCAAGACTTCCCTAAATGAACTAAAGAACAAGGACCCAAACAATGGCATTTTTTCGGATACCAACGGGAGGGTTTTTGAAACCTATTAGCTCGACTAGTCGGGGGTTTACTCCATTTTTTATAAAGATCACTTCTTTGAAATTCAACGCGACCAACCTACCTACATAAACATTAGAAAATCCCAACTCCACACGATTGCATCCATACTCCCATTGATTCCCTACATCGATGCCATTAAATGGATTATCGACCATACCAATTTGCTAGACCGTTCCTTTAATGACAGAGCTGGAACCCAATTGGCTTCTTTCAGACCTGAGGTATTCACCAGGGCCTATGCACTCTAGAAACCCCAAAAACTACTCAATAATAAATTCCTGGACTCCGCTGCGACCCGGTACAATTTTGACAAAATGCTTAAGTCCTGGATGGAAAACCCTACAAGCTTTATACCTAAAGACGATAAATTGTACTCCATCTCTTGGTTCAGGGAACCTTTCTTGTTGCTAGAAGCCATGCTATGCAGGCTATATGGGTTTCCAAATTGTTCAGTTTTTAAGCATAATGGGTGTCCCTAGCCCATCATGTTCTTACCACATGAAAGTATTTCGATTGGGCTCAGATTATGTTAGTTGAATTGAAGGCAGCAATAGAAAATTACCAGAAGACCCTTGCATCAATGAAGCATACATTTTACTTCTCCTCCTATGTAATGGATTTTTTTGCTTGACCTCTTATTTCCATGCTATGGGATGGAACTAGACAATAGATGGACCTCCGGTCCATATCTACTACTCTGCACTATGGGAGGACAATTTTACACCTCTCATATATGACATCTTTGACCACTTCATTGGATCAATCTATCAAATGATATTCAAGGAGGATGATCCTACCTTTTTCATTCCAAGCCAAGACACTGATTTCTATGATGGGATATTGGTATGTGGGGTAATATTTATCCTACATCCGAATTTGGGGCAGCAACACAACACATTTACTCCCCAGGATTGTCCCAGATGGTGCTGGAGGAGATTTCTTTCCAGACTGTCATTGATGGTGTGTTCCCAAAATTTCCTGGGGCTAAAAGGAGAGGGTGGCCTAAGTTCCCCCTTAATCTGGGGTCTTTAGAAATTCAAAATTCAACTCATTCAACCTTGCTTTGAAATAAAATTACTACTTTGAAGCTTGGAGAGGCTTCCAAGAGGATGCATGACCCAAATTCCTTCTTGGCCAACCATTTTACACAAGAACACATGAAAAGTGATTATACTCATCAAACTACTCTTGATGACTCCGTTTATCAAGGTGTCGGTTCCTTTTCTGAAGTGTTAAACATGACTTCTTCCCTCAAAGAGAATAACTTCATCTTCCAATATCAACGAGATATCAAGACTAAAGTGTTGCAGTATAGGAAGCTAGAACTCTCACTTGAAGAAAGAACCAAGAAAGATTTAGTGGAAAAGGAGTCTTAGAAAGCACAGGCTAGCACTCCTTTAATGCTAACTTACCCAATAGATGAAAAAGGGAAAGATCCTGTTGAATATGTCCCACAACCTAAACCTATGGCTACCTTCAACGCTCTCATAAAATCAACTGGTGAGATGAAAAAGAGTTTGGCATTGATGGGTTCAGTCATTGAAACTCGGGCCATTGCTATAGCTACTCTAGTGAAGAAACAAAATTTTGAAGGTTCTGTACCAAAGGTTACTATGCTTCATATTGAAGATAGTGATGTGTAAGATGAGTCACTCCCTTCCAGTTTCTCATGCCATATTGCCATTCCTGTTACCCTACCATAAATTTTTTTAGTTACTTAGAATCCTTCTGATCTGCTGGATAATATAATTGTTGATGACTCTTTACCTGAATTTCATTTCCCTGGAATTATTACTTCTACTGATGTGGCATATTATGCACCCCTATCCATTCGTACCATTGTCCCTTCCATATCATCATTTGATTTTATAGTCCCTCCAACCATATCACTGAATTACCTGTTGTCTCTTTTGAAACTACATCTTCAGAGACAGCTGTAATTCTAACTTTTGTTCCACCATCACATCCACCTGTGATTCCAATCCCTATTTCATATTCAGATTTTATTATCTCATCCACCACTTACATATCTTCACCATCAGCCTCCAATCTTATAACGCCTTCCATTCCCATTCCCCAAATAATCGTGCCTATTCGAACTCCTGTTGTATCCCAATATGTGAATTTGGTCACAACTTCAGAAGTGTCTCCTTCCACTATGGAAGCAATTGCAGACTTTGGAGATGATGCAGTAGTTTCCTTGGGGTAATATTTCTGGAGTAGATCAGAGAAAGCTGTGGTGAAAAGAGGTCCTAAAAGAGCCAAATAAGGGATTGTAGTGCATGGCACTATCCCTAATCAACTCATATGGAAAAGAACCTCTACTGATGCGAAGCAGGAAGCTCTTGTAACAATTGCGGCCATGGGAGCTTTCATAGGGGCAAACTATGATTCTGTTGCCTCACTTAATAAAGAGATTGAGGTAAAGGAGCAGGAACTGTAGAAACTTAAGCAGGATCAGATTCAGATGGATGAGCAACATCGGTCCCAAATGTATGGGTTGAAGGATAATTATGAGGATCAGCTTAAAGACATGCAGGCACAGAATGCAATTCTTCATCAAAAACTCCAAGAAGCTCAAGTGTTGAATATAAGCTATGTTGAAAATATGGTTATTTGTTAGCATCAACTAAAAGATTCACATACTATGGTTGTTACCTCTTCCTTCTCAAATTTCTCTAAGGAAGAATTCATTGAATTGGCTTTAAAGATTCGGGAAGAGCACAAGAATTTGTTCATTCAATTGTTTGAAGGGTTAAATGAGATTCAAGAGACTTTCAACTCTTTTGAACACTATTCTGATATCCTGTATGATCATAACCAAAGAAGGAATGATGCAACTAAAGCTTTTGAGGATGTGGCAGATTGGCAGAAGTATATAAAAGAAAAACCTGTAGATATGCCTATCTTGGACAAGTTCGAGCTTAGGAGAATAAAGGTTTCTCTTGAATCTTGGGAGAATGCATGTGACACAGTGGATTACACAATCCAGGAAGGACGAAAGGTTTGCAGTAAAATATGGTTTGCATATGATAGACTGTTAACTTTGTTGAACTTCCCCATCTTGGATCAGATTGAGAAGGCTCTTCCACCCAAGATTATGATCGAACAGGTTGAAGGAATGTAATTGGAAGCTAAGGATCACATTGGGAAACTGGATCAGGTTTACATAGCTGAGATCAAGGAGTTTATTGAGTCACCTATAGCCTCAAAAATGAAAATCAATCTCTTCTTGCGTGAATGGGAAAATATAAAGAAATGGGAAATCGAGTCTCTTACCTGCAAAGCACAGTTATCACTCGCGCATGCCCAATATTAGGACATTGAAGATTTGTTGGATGTATTTTCCAAGTGGAAAACTACCCTTGGAAAATCTTGAAGAAATATTTTTGTAATCCCTATCTTTATGGGAGATTTCCCACTTTGTGATTTTTGTAATTTTAATTTAAAGGGACTTACACCTCATAGGGAAGGGGTTGGTTGGAACTAAGGAAAACAGTCGAGAGAAAGACTTGGAGACCTGTTGTACTGTGGAAGTTGTAATGTTTTGCAATTCTTAATACAATTCAGTCAGTTCCCTTTTCCTTTATTTTGTGATATGTATTAAGTGTCCTTGATGCATTCTGGTTCCTTATTTCAGTCATACATTTAATTATCTTGTTTTTGCATTGTTTATTTATAACACAAATAGATCTTTGTGTTGATGTTTCACCGTGATATTTATGTGTAGGTTATGATCAGTAAATTTTTTTTCTTGATCTATATCACTTTATGTTGAAAAATTATAAAACAGTCATTTTTTTTATAATATTTATATGTTAATTTGTTAATTGACATATCATTTACATGACAGTGGAATAATTTAATACTTACAATTCAAACATATTGGTTTTTAATTCTATGTTTTAATTGGAGCTAGGTGATGTTAGATATGATCTATGTGTTCATTGATCATTAATAATATTTTCTTACACTCAAAGATTTGATTGTTCTGGATCCGAAATCACACTTCTTAGATTTAGTTCAGTTAGAGTAGATTAGATAATTTTACTTGTTTTCTTTCTGCTCTTTTTGCAAAATATTTCACATATTCCTCATTAGGAAGAAAGATCCATCAAGATCAACCCCTTATATCTAGTGGAGGCCTGATATCCATAAGAGTTAGCTATTCCAAACAGCTTAGGGATAGGGTAATCCTTGCGTGGGGTTATTTGAAGCCTTTTAGGCTGGGCTTTGTCTTTATGCATTGTAGCCTCAAACACTTCCAGCATACCTGAGGCCTCAACACTCCCTTATTCGGTTATATATATATATATATATGTACCAGTTTGAGCAAATAACTTTTTTTTATCTTGATCCAAGCCCTTGGGATGCCTTTGCGCCAATCAGGGTTTTGGTGAGTAGCCAATAGGAATTGATTGCAATCCGGTGTGCTTACCCCCTTCCGCTTGAAATAATGTTCTCCTTCCAATGATAGCTCATGAGATATTGCAATTGAATTCTCAGTGACAGGGAAGGTTAAATATCCCATAGTAACATTTGTCCCATTGAAACTATGGGAAAAAGATTTGGCCACAAGAGTGAAATGTACCTGTAACTTTTCACAATATTTGAACCACCCAACCTGTTTGAATTTCTACCCAAACTCGGGAGTTGGGATATGCTTCTAGTTCTTTTGAACCCACTGGTTCATATCTAATGAGTTTCCTGCTTCTAATTGATACCATTTTGGCTTTGTGACAGCAACAAAGGGATGTTTTTGGAAAAGAGAAAGGCACTTCGAAGCTTAAACTAACTCAGACTTAGTCGGATGGAAATGACCAAAATCACCTTGATGTCTTCAAAATTTGTTTTGGTGTTGGGATTTTTGTTGTAGTGGGATTTAATTCCATGATGGAATGAAGAGGTCCATCAAACGCATAACCCAAATCTTTCCATAATTTTCCATTATCTCCATCGACTTCTCGAAGCATGCTGATGTGACTGAAGAAACATGAAATAATGAATGGTATGACAATTATGCAGTGTCGCTGATATTTAATTATGGAGTGCATTCATGTAACCATTATGTAGCGCAATTGCATAATCATTCCGCAGTGCAATTGCAGAGCATTTTTGTAGTGCGACCATGTGTAATGACTTGGTCATTGAAGTCAGTTTCCAACTCTTCTTGAATATTAAAGTATTGTGTAATAAATTCCTACAAAACTAATTAGGCCAAAAAAAAAGACTTGTGCCAACTTAGATGCTAATAATCTAACTAATGGGATAAAAAGAACATAATACAATCAACACAAAATTCATATTACAAAATTTCAAGAATACTAAGTCATTGAGGATGAAAATTTTAAGATGATTATCAGAACATTTATGAGGATTTTGGATTTTAAGGATGGATGTTTGTGAAATTAGACATCCCTAGATGCATACTTGAGGAATAACATTGGCTCATACTAGGGATGGTATGCTTCTTGTGAGTTTCCAAGAACCCATGAATCAACCATATTTCATTCTCATCCACTTATATTTTGTGTTGTGTTGTTTGAAAACAAAGGCCTTTTTGGGCTTGGAGTCTTATTAGGAAATGTACATCTCATCGATATTTACAATGAACTTAGGCCACCAATGACCTTAGTAAATGTAGAAGTGCTAAAAAAAACCCATTAACTGGGGACCCTGCAACTATACTACCATGAATATTCTTCAGAATAAATGTATTATTATTCAAAACTTCAGAAATTCGGAAAGGAACAAACCACAAGTTTTCAAACTTACCATGCTTAGATTTGTCTTTCCTGCATGCATCCCATCTTAAAACTAGATCACCATAACAAAAATTGTTTTTCTTTGTCCTTTTATCATCCACAACTTTGAATCTGTCCCGATGTTTTTGAGTTTTATCCAACAAATATTCCCTTACCTGTTGATTCTCCACTATTTTATAAATCCTTCACTGAATAGCATTCGGTTCTTCCACCTCATCCTACAAAAATTTCAGGACTGGGAAACCCAACTGAACTGGAAACACTGTTTGAATAGCATATACGAGCTGAAAAGAAGAAGTTCCAATTTCTTTTTTAGTGCTTACCTTATCAACCCATAATGAAAATTTGAGTCAGTTATCCCATTTTCTTTTCTATTCAGACAATAACTTCTTAATGTTATTAACCATATTCTTATTAGTTTATTCTGCAAGGCCATTAGCCTTAGCGTAATAAGGCGTAGAATGTTTAAGAATAATATTGTATTGCTCACATAAATGTATCATATCAATAGATTTAAAGGTTGGTGCATTGTCAGTTAATAAATTTCTAGGACAACCAAAACGTGTAAAAATATATTCTTCTAAAAAGTTCATGATTGCCTGATCAGTTTCTCTTCTTGTCAGAATAGCTTCCGCCCATTTTGTGGAAACGTATGTAGCTGTCAAAATGTATTTGTGCTTTCCACTAGAAGGTGGGTTGATTTCACCAATAAATTCTAACCCCCATTGTTTAAAAGGGGCATCGACAATAGTGGGTTTGAGTGGCAAGGGTAGCATTTTTTGTCTTCCTGCAAACTTTTGACAATCTGCACAAGCTCGAACCACAACAAAAACATCAGAAAATAAAGTTGGCCAGTAATATCCCACTCAAAAAATTTTAAAAGCTATTTTTTTTTAGTACTTATGTCCTCCATAGGCTCCTTTGTGTAAATCAGTAGTCGCCATATTTGATTCATATTGATCAATACATCTAATTAATAATACACCATGAGCTTTCTATAATAAAACTTTGTCCATTATACAATACTTTTGAGCTTTCAATTTATGGGATATGAATTTTTTCTGGTCATACTCTAGGGGACATTGTAAATTTAGCAGAAAAAACACTATGTCCTTGTACCAAACTGATGTAGAGTATTTATCCATGATTGTTGAATTATCATCAATATCTTCCACTACAGTCATAGAAAATGGACTTAGGACTGAATTCAAACCCATAGATTTACAATTTGAATCAGTAAGGAGCTTAGCTAGACCTTGAATTTTGACTAATTTAGTTGGTTTAATTTCCACATCATATCCCAATAGTCTAGCTATCCATTTACCATGTTTACCTTCACTATCTGGTTGAACTAGAATGTCCTTTATTGCACTATTAGGAACATATGCGATCACCCTTTACTGAAGAATATACATCCGGAAATATTTCAAAGCTTTAATCAAAGCATAAGCCTGCTTTTCAATAATATTGTACCTTAATTTTGCATCTCTTAATATCTTACTGAAAAATGCTACTAGTTGTTCATGCCCATTTTCATTTTTCTGTAATAAAACAACTACAATAGTATCATTGGAAGCGAAATAAAATGTAGAGAACTCTTTATAATAATCTGGGTTGATAAGTACAAGTGCTTCCACTAAGGCTTGCTTGATTTTTTTTAAAATATTCTTTGGCTTCTTTGGTCCATTTAACCTCTGAATTATTTTTCAAAATGACTGTAATATGTTTTATGATTTCAACAAAAATCGAAACAAACCTTCGAAGGAAGTTAATCTTACCCAAAAATGACTGGATGCCCTTTTTATTTCTAGGCAGATCAATCTTCAAGATAGAAAATACTTTGTATAGGTCAATTTTGACTCCATGCTGTGACACTATGTGACCCAACAATCTTCCTTCCTGCATTGTAAACTTTAATTTTTTAGGATTAAGAGAAAGACCAAACCTCCTACACTTTAAAAAGGTTTTCCTCAAATGTCTGAGGTGTTCTTCATCTAACTTGGAAAATACTATGATGTCATCCAAGTAGATCAATATAAATTTGTCTTTCTCTCCAACAAAGGCTATATCCATTGCATGCTGAAATGTAGATTTTTAATTCATGAGACCAAAAGGAATACGGTCATATATAAAAGTCCCCCAAGGAGTCACAAAATCGGTCTTCTCTTTATCCTCTTCATGGACAACAATCTGGTTGTATCCATAAAACCCATCTATCATTGATATCCACTGTGCTCCCACTACCTTTTGTAATATTTTATCCATCTTTGGTAAATGGTAGTTGTCCTTTAAAAAAATATTATTTAAATTTTAGAAATCGACACATAATCTGATTTCCCCGTTTTTCTTCTTGATAGGTACAAGGTTTTCTACCCATGAATAAAATCTTAAAGAAACGATAATCTTAGCAACGAGCAATTTCTTAAGTTCATTTTCTATCACTGGAAGCAAGATAGGGTTGACTTGCCTTAAATTTTGTTTGAAGGGTTTTGTGTTATGATTGATTGGTATTCTATGTTGAACAATGCTCATATAAAATGTCTTAAGATTCTGATATGACCAAGAAAATATGTCTACAAATTCTTTCATTGGTTCAACATACCTTCTACGATGTTCATCAGACAAAACCTTAGACAATTTTACCATTTTGGGATCTGACTTTGTACTGACATTACATTCAACAACATTATCTTGTATAGGATGAGCTAATGTATTTTGTAGAGTATCATGATTACTAAAAATCCTTTCAGGCGAAACAAGACCTTTGGGTAAAAAATTACCTTTTAACTCAATTACCTCATGTCCAACAATTGAATTAAACCAATATGACTTATGCTGCTGAAGAAGAACGCTTTCGATATTTAGCCAAACTAGATGAAACCCATCATGATGCTGCTCTCTCTAATGAAGCCCATAAGAAGTGCATCAAATCCCAGTATGAAAAATCTATTGAACCTCACATCTTCAACGAAGGTGATTTGGTTTTGACATACGACCAAAAACATCATAAACTGGGGGCAGGTAATTTTGAGTCCATGTGGCATGGGCCCTACATCAATAAGCATGTTTTAGAAAAAGGGGCCTACAAGTTAGTTGATTATGATGGGACACCCTTGGGGGAGCCTAGAAATAAGGCTCTACCTCAGGAGGTATTATGTTTAGAGAAATCCTGCATAAGTACCTTGTACACATTGTATATGATGTATGTTTCATATGGCGTGAATTGTTTTCATAGGTTAGGACCTCATCTCCGTCGTGACTGCTTATACCATGTTTTTCTTGAATGTGCAAATGAAAACCTATTCAGGATTTGTAGACGGTGCTAGCCAGCATACTCAAAACCTCACCTCGGAAAATTTGGTACTTTATTCCCCTTCCAGAAAACTTATAAACTCAGGAGGAATTTGCCTAGGTCTTGAAACTAATAATACCATCGAGTATCACACGATGATTGGATTGTTAACTGACACATCTTACCTTGGTGTGTTATACCTCCATATTTCACAGTGTCGCACCGTCACCATAAAAATAGTTGATGACACTTCCCCTACTACTTAAAACACCCAGAAGAGAAAAATGATGAATGATCCTTGAAGACAAACCTATCCTGTCAAGAATCAACCCAGTTGAGACTTCATATACCTACACTACTACGCCTTGCTCAAGCTTAAGGGAGCGGTAGTCCCCACTACCGTGCTATGCTTCTTCTCTGCCATGTGGTACTACCGCGCTATGCTCAGTTGATGGGGTGCGGTACTCCTTTTTTAGCCTTTTTGCCATGGCTTGTGGAATCTTGATCTTCGAGAGATTTTTGAGTATTGGTATCCCTGATTCGATCCTAATTCACTTTATTAGATTAGTGGTCCTGATCCACTAAAAACTCCCAAGATCCATCCTTCTCTCTTATTGGTTAACCCTACTACACACTATAAGAGAGAGGCCTTCCATGAGCAAAGGGGAGGACTCTTGGAGACATCAAACCTATGATCTTGAACCTTTGTGGAGATAGCTAGAGGAGAAAGAACTTGGAGCTGGGAGTTGGCTTGGACATCAAGCAACCATTGTAAGTGACTTCAAGTTGGTAATAAAACATAACTTGTTTTGTTTCCCAAATCATGTATGTTGATTATGTTTCAATCATATGATTTGTTTCTGCTATAGATTTAGATTCTAACTCATATTTCAAGTTGATAGAAGATTGTATATGCTTGTATCTTGGTTTCATTCTAATAGGTTCATTCGCAAGGACTTGGAGATTGAAGTAACCACTAGGACGAGCAATTGAATCGAAGGTCAGTTAGATCTCTTCCGTTTCTTTCAGCAATATAATCTCGAGATGTTTGTTAGATCTAGGAATTCAAGGTAGAATTTGTTATCTTTTTGTCTTAGTTTAGAGTCAGTTAAGTCTACTTTAACCTAAGAGAGTTTCTACCTATCCGTAGGGAGAAATTTCTACAAAAAAAACTGGCGACTCCGTTGGTTTGAACCCCATTTGATTGATTTATTTCACTTTAAGTCATTTTTTGATTGTGATTCTTCTTTCTCTTCAAACCAGTATTGAATTTTGGTCTCTTTGACCTTTATTCACCCCTTCTCTCTACATCTTCTCTCCCTCTGTGATTAGTGAGTCCTATGGGTCTACAGCAACCCTAAAAAGTTCAAATTCTTTTTCAAAAGTTGCGTTTTTTCCAACCTTAGCAATAGTACCGCGCCCCCACTAATATCTACAGTGCGGTAGTAACGCGTACCCAGCACTCTTACCAGAGCGGTAGTGTACCAGTACCGCATTTTAGTCAGCTTTTTCCACATGGTAGTGTCTGCATTTTTTCAATTTTTCTTGCCTGTTTGGTTTCCTGAGTCATTTTTTCACTTTCTCTGCTTCAGTTTGGTGTTTTTTGTTGCTTACCACTATCTTCTTCATTGCACAGTCTTTGTGGTTTGTTTATTTCTCACTGTGAGCTTGATTATTTTATGAGTTAGTGGCATTATTTATATTTTGGGTCACCCCTTCAGTCTAATTGCATTGACTTGATCTTCTCATCACAACCAAACAGTTACTACTATCCTCTCTTACTGGATTGTGTATCTTTCATAATCACATTGTTCTTATAACTACCATTTTTTCCATTATTATCATTAAAATCTATATTGGAAATTATTATTGGAGAACATTTGTGTTGTTTGGATTGAAATGATCTAGCAGTATTATGGTGCATTAGGAAGTGAACCATTCAATTTTCCACATAAATTCTCATTTTGAAGCATTCTGGTTGCAGATCAGTGAAATTTTGAAAGAAGTGTTTTTTTCAGTTTGGCTTTACTTAGAAAAAGAAAACAAAAAAATTATTTTGAAGTGGTTTTTCATTGTTTGTGAAAGTTTCATGCATTTATGATCGAAGATCTCTCTCTCTTCCATAGCTAGTTTTCATCGAATACGAGGCTTATTTCGATTCATTCTCACTTGCATGGTTTGGGTCGTCACAACACCACCAAGTTTCACGTCCATTTACTCGATTGAGTAATACAACCACTAAAATTAATCTCCCTAACTAAACCAACATTAACCTCACTTGAGGAAATCAAAAGAATTTGATAGTTAGGTAGGACACTGGGGATAGGCATCCAAATAATTCCCCCTTGTCATTTTCATCTGAGACATAGTCATTGTCCTCTAGGGAACTAAAATCCTCTAGTACTTATTGACACGGTCATACACCAGTTTGTGGAGGGGCATCCTGATTGTTTTTAACTTTCAGGAGTTAAACCGCCACGAGATTGAGAACCGGACGGACTCTGTGGAATGTCGCACTCCACTTAGCCCTAAGGCAACATCGATCATTGTCTTCCTTGTATTCATAGTAATGCAAGGGTGATAAGGTAGAAGCGCCGAAAACCTTTTCCAACGTGTCATGAACGAGGTAGCTTAGTGACTTTTCTACTAGGGCTCTTTTACCCAATATCCCTTTCGTTAGAGGGATATCCTTCTCATATTGGTCTCTCACATTGTATTGTTCGACTTGGATTTCATCACCTTGCGAAGGATACAACTTGTTGAGGTCTCCATCTCTTAGTTAGGAAGTTTGCTTGTTATCTCATCTTAATAGAGGGTCATTTTTCTTTTTAGTGACTGCTTGTTGGCATTCTGGCCATTTTTGTTCTCATCTCGCTTACTAGGACGCTGGTCTTAGTATAGATTTTAGAGCTTGCTTTTTTGGCCTGCGAAATTTGCTTTTTTCTAGCTCCTCTTTTGCACACTCGGCTGCATTAGGGTTTTTAAGTTCTTTGTTACAAAACTGCCCCTGGATTCCGTATTCCTACCATCATATCAGAACCACCACGGAGATCATGAAGAGTATAGGGAAAAATCCATCCACCACCACCACCACCACGGACCTCTGTTCCACTTGCATCACGTATTCCCACCCCTTCTAGCCACGGTGTCAGTCGAGGGAACATTCCACCGCCGATACGCACTACATCTTCAGTTCCGCCTGTAACTGCTACTCACAACATGGTCTTAGAACCTCTTGCATTTTCTACAACCACTAGTACATCTGAGAGTACCACTATCACTTCACCCACTGTTATTCCATATATATCTGCCACAGTGGACAACACTACAACGGCTGAATCTAGTATAGCCCAAGATACTAGACCGGAGGCCATCCTCCTCCCCAATGTCAACACTTCCCTTCCACTAGAGACTTTATACGATGACACAGAAGGATCTGTAGGCACCACCGAAGGATCCGACCAGGATATATCTGGATTGATTCCAGTCCCAGGCGGGTACGTCGAAGTTATCAAAGAAACCCAACTTCCTGATACACATTTTGAACCTGACTATAGCTTTATCACTTCCCAGGCGAAACCTCTGCCTATTACCACGGCGCCATCCAGTGTTCATCCATAGGAAACTGGTTCTTCCAGAAACATACCTCGTACCGTATCCCTCCCCAACCTCCCTTCGGGACATGAGATCATGGCCTCCATCAAATTTAGTATGGTTAGTCTAGCTAATTCCCCGCTAGCGTTGGCACAGTTTAAACGTGATACAGAGCAAATGCTCTCGACGGCTTCTAGATATCCCCCTATTACCCGTCCTCCCGAGTATTGGGCTCCCAACGTTCCTTCTGGCACAGAGTTTCATCACTCCTATGCAGACGACTCCGGACCTTCAGATGTTACTATACCTCTGTTCCCACCGGACCCCAAAAACCCTTTGCAGGATAAGAACCCGGACCCATTCTTCGATGCTCCTCCTATTGTTGAACACGCTATGGATGAAACCCTAGACACCCCTTGGTTAAATTCCCCACATTTACTGCCATCACCCATGTTTGGCTCACATTCTATGAGGGATAACCCAATTTTTTCTCCGTCCCTACCTGTCACATATGGAAGACCCCCTCCACAAATTGGCACCTTTGGCACCGTTGGCCAATCGACACTATCTTACCTTGCTAGTGTTGAAAGAACACCAAGTCATACCGCTGGATCATCCATATTGAACGGAGGTTCACCTTAGACCACTATCTACACCATTTCAGGAGGTGGACAACCAACTGTTGCGACCCCTAATCCAAACAACCAACCCCCTCTTGTTGGGACATCAACCCAGCCTACTGGAGGACAATCCTTTGTTGGAAACCTCGCTCCTAGTCACCAACCGCCTCCCATCGGGCCATCAACCCAACCTACTGGAGGACAAATCTTTGTTGGGAACCCCATTCCTAGTCAACAAACTCCTCCTATACAACCATCCTACCCATATGTTGGAGGGAAACCCATGGGCACCATCCAACAGCCCTCCCAACCAGCAGAATCTACTCAGTATGGTATGTAAAACACACCTGGCAGTGGACAACCTTATACCGGTTTCCCAACCGGGCCTCATCTTCAACATCCCTCGTTAGGCACGCTTCCTTCTTGGGGATCTCAAATCCCACAAAGCGGGGGGTACTCATTGTTTGGAAACTGGAACCAAGTTGGGGGGCAAGCTCAAATTCCCCCCAACTTGAATTCCGACCTCCCCTATCCTTCGGCTGCAACAAATCCATGGAACCCATCCCTTCAATTCCCACATCTTCATCAAGGTGGAACCCATATTCCATGGACACCACTGTCATAACCACCCCCCAACCCTGCTATGGGAAACCCTCCACTTACTCAAAGTAGTGGTAACATTTATGGAACACAACAACTCCAGGGAATCTTTCCCCAACCAGGAGCAACAACCATTCCTGGGATACAATAACCCAGGGTACCATACCTACCATCCCCACTCAGCAGAACATCCAACAACTGGTTACCACCGTGATTCCTAGTCAGGTAATGACTTCCAACACACAACCGGTTAACCCGATGGCCTATTACCCCCAGAACCTCCAGCAGTACCCTACGGGAAACACATAGGGGTATAACACGTAGCAATATGCTATGCAGGGCCCCCCAGGTTTCCCTGCACCGTATGGTTACTACTCATACCCGCAGACCAATCGTCAACTTCCCTTTTTGGCCATGGTATATTTACCCAATTTGTCGAGGCTCATTAACGATCCTATATGGCATGAACCTCACTGGCCACCTATTCCATCCAAAATTCCATCGGACATTCCTAAGTTTGATGCTAAGCCCGGGAAAGACCCCAAGAACCACGTGATGACCTTCCATCTTTGGTGTTCATCCAACTCATTGATGGACGACTCCATTCGACTATGGCTCTTCCAGCGTATGCTTACTGGCACGGCAGCAAAATGGTACATCAAGCTGCCACAACACTCTTTCCATGATTTTAACACCTTGGTTATGCAGTTTCTGACCCATTTCCAGCTCCCCATCCGGTATGAGACTGGAACAAAACTGTTAACCTCGTTGCATCAAACCACTTCTACGCACATTTCAGATCACATCCATGAGTGGTGTCGACGCCGTAGGCTAATCAAGGCACCCATTCCGGATCAGCTACTGGCTGATTGGTTCACAAAGTCATTTTTGCCTTCCATAGCCAAAGATATCGCTATGCACGGGTCGTTCACGGAGGAACAAGCCATCTAAGCATCCTAGTACATGGATTTGGTATATACCCAATCCGACACTTTACATGAACTTCTTCCCCATGCCACCTGTGTTACCACTGATCTAACGAAACCTGCCACTGAACCCCCCATTGATGGTATTGTTGGTTCAGTAAAGGTCCAACCTGCCACCAACTCGACAGGGAAACAAGATTCTACTTCCCCCGCTCTATCTCAGGCTGCTCCAAAAGCTTCTACTTCTCCTATTTTCTGATCCAAAGTGAACGCAGTTCAATCTACGTCACAACCATCCGGAGGAAAGAAGAAGAAAAATCATGGTAAATCCAAGAAGAACCAGCAGGAGAACCCCAAGCCACAACCCACCCACAACGACTCGAAACCACGTCAGAAGGCTAAGTTTCCCTTCCTGATTCGTCAAGACGATCACTACACGCACGACTGTCCCTACAAGGATGAAGTCAACAAATTCATTAAAGGATCCTCTCGCCCGACAGTGTTAACTGACCCTTTCCCTCAGCAGCAATAGTAGATGGTTTCCCAAGAAACCCCACAAGGGGGCAACCCGAGCAACCCACCTCGCTGAGAGATGTCCGCAAATCGCAAAATCCTGATGACGAGTAATGAGGAGATTTATATAACCACTCGTTCAAAGACATATGAGAACCCCCCAAGTTAAAACAAACAGTCAGAGATAGCCAAAGGAAAGTCTCATGTTGAAGATCCGTCTCCTACTCCTCCCCCTAATGGCCATCTCCATATCGAGATACCGCTTACGGACACAATGCTATGCCCACCCAAGGGCACCATACGAAAGGAAACATTTAATCCCAATGTGCGAGCTTCCCAGAATTACAACATTGTTGAGGATTTAGCTCAAGCACCTTGCGCCATGTCGATGCTCGAGGTTCTTCAACACTGCCCTATGCAGCGTAGAACCTTACTTTCAGCACTGGGGGCAATGGACCCAGATACTTCAAACACCATTATGTTTAACTTGGAGTATGTCAAACCTCGGCTTTCTCATCAGTTATCCTTCCAGGTTCATACAAGAATCCGTGTAAATATCATCCATCACACCGTCTTAGATGAAGGGGCCTCCACGTTGATTATGTATCTGAATTGTTGGAGATCCTTAGGCTCACTCGAAGTCACGACGTCTCCCACTACTCTCAGGGCATTTGACGGACATGGTTTTCAACCTTATGGACTCATTCCTGCAATTGGTGTTGAACTGGGGGGAAAAACAGTATTTGTACACATCGAAGTCGTGGATGCGCCATTAGATTACAATCTTCTACTTGGTCGGAACTGGTTTTACGCCATGACCACCATAGCATCTACTATCTTCCGGATCGTGCAATTTCCTCACGAAGGGAAAATTGTCACTATAGATCAGCTTGATTACTGTATCCCAGAATCTCATGCGAACTCCGCCAACACCATCCCGTTATTGGATCAGCCTCGGTACGAGTTCCAAGACGTTGGCGTTGGTCGTATGAAGGATTCTTCCCTTATTGGAGTTTTCCCAGAGCTGGGGTCCCACGTTCAACCAGTCAACATGATATCATCAAATGTCACCCCTTCCAATGATTCTTGGGTGATCCCGAGTCCCACTGAGATTGAAAACTATGGAAACTCCATACCATTAAATGGAAACCTCGCAGTGTACGAAGCGATCCATTCAGCCACCGATTGGGTCGATTGTTCAACCCATCACACCGTGGCACAACTCTCTTCTGAGACCCATTCATCCCCACCACTTATCGATCCTCTCACATTGATTTTTCCCACTGATGAATCAATTATGGAGGTTATGTGTGGTGATGAACCACCATGGGGAGATTTCCATCATCGATCTTCATTCTCCACCATTCAGACAATTGATCCCGATACAAAATCCATCCCTTCACTTGGAATGGTTCAAACCAAGTTTCCCACTTCCCTCGATGAAGTATTTTTTGAAGGAAACTTGGCCAACCTTATGGAAACCACTCCCATTGACATTTCAGTGAACCCTGGTGTCGTGGAAAACATTCGTATTGGCAAGACATGTACTCCCCTCGAAGTGGAGTTCTACACTGCCTACTTTAAATCCTTCTACGATGTTTTTGCTTGGAGTTATGAAGAGATTCCAGGAATAGACCCCTCGATTGTAGTCCATGAGATTACAACCTTTCCTGGTGCCTGACCTGTCCAGCAGAAACTCCGACCCGTCCACCCTCGTAAGGAAACCGCTATCAAAGCAGAAGTTGAAAAACTTTTGTGTGCTGGTTTTATCTATCCTGTCCCACTAACAGAATGGGTATCTAACATCGTTCCTGTAGCCAAAAAACAAGGAACGATTAGAGTCTGTGTCGATTATCGCGACTTGAACAAAGCTTGTCCAAAGGACAACTATCCAACTTCGTTCATCGACCAAGTCATCGATAACTGCACTGGGTGTGTCATCTTTTCATTCATGGATGGATTTTCCGGCTATAATCAGATCGATATCCTCCCAGCCGACCAGCATAAAACAGCCTTTATCTGCCCATGGGGAATTTTTGCATATCGAAAGTTACCTTTTGGCCTAAAAAATGCCAAGGCAACTTTCCAACGGACGATGTTGTACACATTTCACGATATCAAACATATTGTAGGACCATATCTTGATGACTTTCCCGCTCATTCTCAGACTCGGGAAGACCATCCTGATCACTTAGGTGCCATTTTTGAAAGGTGTTGTCGCTATAATATCCGTTTGAATCCACATAAGTGCGTATTTTGCGTTGAAGCTGAAATTTTTTTTCGATTCATAATCTCCAAAAGCGGTATACGCTTAGATCCTGCGAAGGTAGAAGCTATCTTAGCCCTGCTTTCCCCCACGAACATCCCCGAACTTCAAAGTTTGCAAGGGCATGCAAACTTTCTACACCATTTCATTTGTAATTTTTTCGAGATAACAAAAGGCTATATGAGGCTTCTAAAGAAGAACACTCCCTTCATCTAGGACAACAAAGCCCAACTCTCCTTTGATCATCTAAAGGCAGGCTTAACTAAAGATCTTGTGATTCAACCGCCCAATTACACATGGGATTACATTCTTTATCTCGCAGCTTTGATTTCCACCATCGGTATGGTGTTAGTCCAAGAAGACAATAACGACATAGAACATGTGGTATACTATCTTAGTAAGAGTCTTCTCGACTCTGAAACTCATTATTCACATGTTGAAAAACTGGTTCTGGCAACAGTTTTTGTTGTCTAGAGGTTTCGTCATTACATTCTACTCCGCCGGACCACTGTTATAGCAGATTTCAATCCAATGTATTATATCCTCACACGTAAAGTGCTTGGGGGAAAATATTCTCATTGGATCATCATCCTACAAGAGTTTGACTTGGAATTTGCCAAAGCCAAGTCCAAGAAGTCTTTGGTCTTTGCCGAGTTGATTTGTAACTTGCCCCGTGCTACCGAGCAACCCAAGCCCATCGATTCTCTTCTTGATGAATCGTTGTTCCTCATTAGGATGTCTGACCCATGGTATGGGGATATTTTATTATATCTACAAACCCAACGGTACCCGCCCCGACCTCACCCACGATGAACGTCGACGTATCCGACATCACGCCAAGTACTACCTCATAGTAAACGATACCCTTTATCGACGTGGTGTCGATACTGTTCTTCGACGCTGTTTGACTTTAAATGAAGCGAAACACGTTCTTAATGACTGCCACTGGATATTTCTGGCCCTCGATTTTCAAAGACTGCATTGAAACGGTTAAGAAATGTCCACCCTGTCAATTCTTTCATAGTAAGACATGCTCGCATCCTGCTCCACTCCATCCTGTTATTGTCGTCGGCCCCTTTTCCAAATGGGGCATAGATTTCATGCATTGTAAGCCCACTTCAGCCAGGGGGCATAGCTATGTCATAGTAGCTGTCGACTATTTCACAAAATGGGATGAAGCGATGCCTACTTATGCTGAAGACAACAAAAGAACAGCACAATTCATATTCAATCACATTATAGCTAGATTTGGTGTCCCACAATCCATAGTGACCAATCATGGCTCCCACTTTAGGAACCATATGATTGAGGAACTGAGTGCCAACTTGGGTTTTCATCATGAAAAATCAACCCCATACTACCCACAAGCTAATGGCCAAGTCGAAGCCATTAACAAAGTTCTGAAATGAATGATTCGGCGTATTGTGGGTACTCATAAGTCCAACTGGCACTCAGCTCTGTTTTTGGAATTATGGGCATACCAAACCTTAGTAAAAAGTACTACCAGGTTCACACCATTCCAACGGGTGTACGGCTTGGAAGCCATCTTACCGATTGAATGTGAAATTTTGTCACTTAAGATAGACATAGAACTACTTCCCCACACCACTTCCGAAGAGGAACGGTTTCTATACCTAGCCAATCTAGATGAAACTCGCCGAGATGCTTCTTTAGCCAATGAAGCTCATAAAAAACGCATCAAAGCACAATATGACAAATCCGTTCAACCTCGGGTTTCAATGAAGGTGATATCATACTCACATATGATCAAATGCATGATAAAATTGGAAAAGGAAAGCTAGAATCTATGTGGTACGGCCCCTTTGTTGTAAAACGTGTCTTGGAGAAAGGAGCCTATGAACTTGTTGATTGTGATGGCACACCATTGGCATGGCCCTACAACGGGTTGTACCTCAAACGTTTCTACGCGTAGGGTTATCCTACACGACATACTTTTTGTACATAATGTACCTAGCTTGTTTTCACTTATCTTTTTTGTGTGCACGCACGGACCTCATGTATCCATTCTTACCTTGACTTGTGCTTTTATGCGCATATGTCTGCCTACTTCGGATTCGCCGATGGTGCGAGTCGACATACCCGGAACCTTGCTTCCGCAGCATGGGTAATCTATTCTCCCACTGGTGAGTTGATATCTTAAGGAGCCAATTGTTTGGGTCCCACAACCAACAATATTGCAGAGTACCATGTAGTCATCGAACTCTTGACAGAGGTTGCTTCCCTTGGAATTGACTCCCTATCGGTCTTTCTAGACTCCCAACTCGTGGTTTCTCATTTGAATCATGTTTACACAATTCGCGATCCTATCCTACTTTGCCTATTTCTAAGGGTACGCCTCTTGGAACGATCTTTTAATTTTATTTCATATCAACACATACCAAGAGAATTCAATTGTATAGCTGATTCATTAGCTAATTAGATATTGGATTGGCATCTTGCCCATACATAAAAACACATCATAAAATGAACATACAAGTCATTGTAAATAAATAGATCATGAAAGTAGGTCCATGTATATATATCACTGCATACAAAAGTGTTTTTTCCAATACATAAAGTTTGTGTTTTAAAGACAAAATGTGGGACCTAGTCCCATACAAATATTTGGCTCTCAAAGCCTACATATCATGTACATGCCGCAAAAAGATAAAAGCTACCATCTAAGGAGATCTGGGAGATCTACATGTTCCTCCTCATATTCCCCATGCTGCTGGTGATAGCACACTATATCCCAAGCCACCCTACGGAGGCGTCGGCCAATACGCCTAGGCAAACCTATGGTATGCCGCTGGAGATGCAAAGGGACGTCGTCCATCCTCATAGCCGGGACCTCGTGGGTTAAACCCTGTAGGTTCCTCTCTATCTCCTGGACCCCTCCTACCTCATCCTCGTCTTCTTCCTCGTCCGAAGCGTCTCGACGATCAACACCACCTCGGCATAACAACAAGTACCCTATAGGTCTCTATGGTCCACGATCTGTGACATGCACACATATATATATTAAAATATTTTTTACACATTCTAAAAAATAATTAAAAATCATATATTCAAAAAATTAAAAAACAAATTAATGAAGGTCATACCTGTATTGTCCCAATCCTCATTTTCCGGCAGTACCAAGTCTATGTCCTCGCGGAAGTCCACCCCTGCGTAGGGGTAGTCATCGATCATCACGATCTGTTCCTCAAGCCATGAGAAGAAGTCTTCACTGAAAGCCAAACGATGTGGCCCCCCGAGTTGTCCTATGTACTCACTCCATCAAGCCATCCATGGCTCTGTGGGTGGACGGGCGGGCATGGTCAGCTGTGGACGCAACAGTGGCACCCTCGCCTAGAAGAAGGTGACTAGAATGCTCCCGCACCCAAATTGAGAGTTCTCTCCAAGCCTACACTTGTTCACTTGCTCTTTGAGGTTGGTCAATACTGCATCACACCAGTTGAATATTGTCCCTACCATGCAATCCACTGCAAGATTCATCTATGTATGGGATGCCTGATGGGACTCGTATTCCCTGCTGCACGTGTGATGATAAATAACATGGTTTTTAAGGAATTTCTACAATATCCTTAATGACCACCTTACCGCTTTTCTTCCCCGAACCTTGACGACAATAATGAGCAATTAAAGCATCAGTGCTCGCCTCCAAGGTCGTGAACCCAGTAAAACTCACCCGGGCTCCTCTCTTTGAGAGGCCCGTGAGGAAATAAATGTCCCCGAGTCCAATCTCGAGGGTGTGTTCTCCAACTCAGAAAGCTTGAATGTTGGGGTCCCACATTTGAATAATATGGGTGAGAAGTTTGGCTTGCTTGCGGATACCTTTGGTCTTGAAGAATTTCAACAAACCAAATTCCCATAGTGCAGTCAAGGTCTCTTGGTCATCTTTGGCCAACAAATCATCCGCCTCATGCTGTCTTTCTTTCCAACTGACCATTTTTCCTCAAACAAGTTGCAAACACCTGCAAAAGGTCATAGGAAACATTCATTAATCATTTAATAACCTGATCTCAGCTAAAAATTGGAGAAAAATCATTTTTTTGATCTTAAAAATCGCCACTACCGCGCCTAGGGGCAATGCAACTAGGCGATACTGCACAGTACCGTGCCCCTGTTTAACCCTACAGAGTGGTACTGTTGCACAGCACCGCGTTTCCCGACATAGCTACCGCGTGGTACTGTGGAAGGCGAAAATTGCCTATTAGAGCCTGCCCCAAAAATTATTTTTCCCTACTGAAATCAAATTTTTAATATATGAAATGAAAGAGGGGCTTGAAAGCTCTTACCTAGCATAGACAATTGTTGAAACGGTGCTCCGGATCTCCATATATGAACTCTTGAATTTTTGCTCCTCAATGGGTAAAATTTCCTCTTTGGGCAAATGCACAAGTGAAATGGTAACTTTCCATATTTACCTATTCCTTATATAACTTTTTCACTTATATTTTACTCATTATTTTATCTCGTTAAATTAAAACCCATTTCACATTACTAATATCTAGTTCCATGAGCATTTGTTGACAGGGTCTCCTTTAAAAATGTTCACACTGGCGTTCATTTATTATTTGACCTTCATTTCGAGCCTACTTTATCTTTTTCGTGCTCTGGATTAAAACTTGAAAAAGATTCCAAGTGCTCTTACACCTGTATCGTGCTTGTCAAGCTCAAGTAGATGGTGTCGAGCTTAGTCAGCTTTACTCATGCTCGTTAAACGATGAGGAAAGTATTATCCTGGTTGTATTTTATTCTTCTTTCGGACCAGAATAATTAAAAATTACAAAAAAGACCATTGGAGTCCATAGTTAAGCTCTTTTCAGACTCCCTAAACTTGAAAAGATTGCCAAGTAATCTTGTCTCTTTCACACTTGTAAAAGTATTTGAAAGGTCATCTATTTGGTGATAGGTTACTCCTTTTTCGACTCGTCTAGACTATTTACGACAAAGGTATACCTCAGTCAGTTTTTGACAGGGAGAGTTCTCTGGTGAATTGTTTTACACTTTTTCGGGATCGAGGGACTAAATTTACGAAAAAAGTACACTTTGGAGCCTTCTTAAAGTTTTTCAGGCTCTCTAAATGTGAAAAACTACCGAGTTTTCCTTCCTTGGACTCGTTAAAATTTGACATCGAAGGACCCACTTTGGGACGAACCCCTCCTTTCTCAGGTTCGTAAAACATGTGAGATTGGACTCATCTATGAGATGAGCTATACCGAGCATCTGTTATCCTCTTCAAGCTCAAAAAAAAACAAAGAGGTACTCGTCTATCATGTCGGGGGAAAATGGGAAACAAGTCAAGTCTATTTTTGTTGGCAGCTTGTCAGTCGTCACCTTTGAACATGGCATGCGTTTGTCCCTTGTCTATTTTTGGATATCAATTCTCGCTGAGTTATGTTCATCATCCTGATTCGTCTCTCTGGCCACGAGCCTACTCATTCGATGTCTATCATCTGCCACCAATAATCCCTGCTGTCAGGTCCTGTTACATGTCGTTATATGTTCAAAGGGTTGCATTTCTCATATTCATTCATTGTGTCAGACCTCCTCCGTGTTAGTACATGTTCTATCGTTTCATTTTCCTATACTATCTTTCATTCCGATTTCATGTCGATGATGTGGGAATCATTATGGCCCACCTTCGACGAGTCTATTCCCGTTGACACCAAATCACTATTCAGGATTTGGACTTAGGAATCAACCACTAGTACCTTGGTACCTGCATGCCTCAATGGCAGGTTTCCTCATGTTCGACAGTAGGTTTACATAATTGACCTCTGATCGAACGATCTCTCGGATGCTCGACATCAACTCATTCATTCGCATTTCATTGAGATGTACTATCAAATAGTTTCTACCATGTTTGAATTCAACACCTTGTAATCACATGGCTAGATTCGTATCATTTGCGATTGAGTAGAAGACCCTGGAAGCACCTTTGTACTTTGATTGCATCCAGGTTGCGATGGAGATGTACTTTTTATTATCACATAGATCCACTTTTGTATTGGTCGTGGCTGTGTCATTACTGTCTCATGGATCTACGCTTGTTCATAGTAGCAAGGATTTGTCTACATTCTATATCATCTCAGTACTCATGGATTTGCAATGTATTGGTCGGCATCCATGCTTTGATTCAATTATTTCCGAGCATGGGGATGCCCGCCTCGATGGTATATCTGACATTTTGTTTCTGTTTCAGCTCCTTGTTTCTCTCCTCGATGCTATCTCCACATAGTATTTGTAAAGTCTTTCGGATAATAGTTCCTTCTGACCTCACACTTTAGGGGGCATCTGTTATACCTCCATATTTCATAATGTCGCATCGTCACCATAAAAATAGTTGACGACACTTCCCCTACTGCTTAAACCACCTAGAAGAGAAAAATGATGAATTATCCTTGAATTACAAACCTGTCCTGTCAAGAATCAACCCAGTTGAGACTTCATATACCTACACTACCGCGCCTTGATCAAGCTTAAGGGAGCGGTAGTCCCCACTACCGTGCTATGCTCAGTTGAAGGGGCGCGGTACTCCTTTTTTAGCCTTTTTTTCCATGGCTTGTGGAATCTTGATCTTCGAGATATTTTTGAGGATTGGTAGCCCTGATTCGATCCTAACTCACTTTCTCAGATTAGTGGGCCTAATCCACTAAATACTCCCAAGATCCATCCTTCTCTCTTGTTGGTTAACCCTACTACACACTATAAGAGAGAGGCATTCCATGAGCAAAGGGGAGGACTCTTGGAGACATCAAACCTATGATCTTGAACCTTTGTGGAGATATCTAGAGGAGAAAGCACTTGGAGCTGGGAGTTGGCTTGGACATCAAGCAACCATTGTAAGTGACTTCAAGTTGGTAATAAAACATAACTTGTCTTGTTTCTCAAATCATGTATGTTGATTATGTTTCAATCATATGATTTGTTTCTGCTATAGATTTAGATTCTAACTCATTGTTCAAGTTGCTAGAATATTGTATATGCTTGTATCTTGGTTTCATTCTGACAGGTTCATTCGCGAGGACTTGGAGATTGGAGTAACCACGAGGATGAGCAATTGAATCGAAGGTCAGTTAGATCTCTTCCATTTCTTTCAGCAATATAATCTTGAGATGTTTGTTAGATCTAGGAATTCAAGGTAGCATTTGTTCTCTTTTTGTCTTAGTTTAGAGTAAGTTAAGTCTACTTTAACCTAAGAGAGTTTCTACCTATCCATAGGGAGAAATTTCTACAACATGGTGTGGACCACATTGTCATCTATTTGGATTCCCAACTTGTCGTCTCCCATCTAAACCGAGTCTATGTTGTTCGCAACCCTACACTACTCTTTCTTTTTCAATGAGTACGTCTCTTGGAGACATCTTTTGAGTTCGTTCAATACCTACATATTCCAAGACATATGAATACAGTTGTTGATTCTTTGGTCAATTTTATTTTAGATTGGTACATATCACATTCTTAAAAAATTTATTATCAAGGATAACATGTAAATTGTTCATACATAAGCATCATATGAGATCCATACGTGCCATACACACATTGTATATAAAACTGCTTTTATATTAAGTACGATAAAATTTCCACAAATAAGTACTAAGACAAAATCTGAATCTCATAGCTTTCAATATATCATCATGGAAAAATATGAAAATCATAGCTTTCAGTACATCAGCATGGAAAATTTTTGAATCTCATGGATTTCAGTACATCACTACATATGGATAATGGGACTTGTCGTGGCACTCGCGATAACATATCACCGCCTAAGCTACTCGACGGAGCAGATGTCCGATACTCGCAGAAACTCCCACAGTGTGGTGCTGATAGTGTCGAGGAAGATCATCCAACGACATGTATGGGATGTCATCAATCAACATATCTAAGTTCTCCTCGGTCTCTATGAGTAAGTCACGAGCAGAAACGACCCTACCCTCTCCTCGCCACTATATAGGGGAAGCTCTAGGTGGCCTCTATATCCCCACATCTGTATTAGTAAAACATAAGAAGTATTATTACACCAAAAAATGATATATTCGGAAACTACATAAACACTTGAAATAGCATGAATATATTCTCTTGCCTATGTCACACTAGACAGACCCCTCTGGTAGAGCCAATTCGGGATCCCCTCGAAAATCCGTGCCTGCATATGCATAATCCTCTACCATAAGAAGCTGCCTACGAATCCATAGGAAGAAATCCGGCCGATAACTATGGATCAGACCACCATGATGGGAAGACAACGCAGTCCACCTCCTCATGCGTGGTTCTCTCGAACTCTGGCTAGCTATATCTATATACTGAGGACGGAAGTGAGGAACCCACTCCATAAATAAGGATACCAAGATAGACCCATAACCTGTTCAGAACTTGGTAAGTTGATATTTAATGATGATTAGGAGACTCTCACACCAAATAAACACAGTAGGTTCCATGCATGCTATGGCACATAACACTTGAGACCTAGTTTCCTGATGGTGGGACTTAGTCCCCGCTATTCGAACCACTGTGAAGAGCACATTCCTTAATGGTAGACTATGAACTTGTGCAATTGGGATCTTCCCAACAAAATTCCTAGTCCCGGGCTCGCAATACTGGGTGATGAGTTCGTACGTATTCTTGCCCCACCCACTCTGCCCAGTAATCATGGCTCGAGCCCTTCTTCTTGAAATCTTGGTCAAAAAATAAATGTCATCTATCTCAAAAATAAGGATGTCGGTTTCTACTTGAAAATATTGTTCATCGTGGTCCCAAATGTCCACTAAATACCCCAACAAATGCACTTGGGCCCTCAAATTCGGAGTAAGGAAGAATTTCTTTAAGCCACAGTCTTGAAGTGCCAACATTGTATTGGCATCATTTAATCGTTCTGAATCCTCCAAGTCATGGTCTCGTTCATTCCATTCTAGCACCATTTCCTTGCTTGAGGACCTGTAAGACCAAAGATATGGATTAAAAACCCTTCATCTCAAAGAAAATACAATTGTTTTTATGCATTTCATCTTTGGGGCTGCAATTCACGGCCGACACAACCCGACTTTGCACACACAGTGCGGCATCGATGCACCTGGCCTTTTTTTGGATCACGTCAATCGGTTGCGATGCAGTTCCCGAAAAGGCAGGTCGTGTCGACAAGGGTACACATTTTATGCTTAAAAAACGACCCCAAATCCATCAAAAACCATAAATTTTGCATCATTTTAGCTTGGAAAATCAAATAAGAAGGTGAATGTGGTTACGTGGAGTTGACGGAGCTCAAATCCACATCCTGAAGTGCCCACAATCTCCAACACAAGCTTGCTACTACAAGTAGTGTTTTACCCTTCTTGGTAAAAAGAACAAAGATGGAAGGGTAAAATGAGTCACTTTCACTTGCTTTTATTGGATTGAGGGTGAATATTTTAATATTTTACTTTGTAATTTTTTATTACATTTTTACCATTTCAATTTAAGAGACTCTTTATTGGTTAATTTATATAGTTCCTTTTTAACAACTTGTTGTTGAGGTTACAGGTCAAACATAATAAAGAAGTTATGGCCCAAACTATCTTTCATGCTCAAAGACACTATTGGATTTTTATTTAATCCCTTTTTAGACGCTTGAAATATGAAAAGGTCGTTGAGAGAACTTGTTTCCTTTCACACTCATAAAAGGATTTGAAAGGGAACCTATTCAGTTTTGGTTTACCCCTTTTTAAGACTTAGTATTAATTAGGAAAAAAGAAACATGAGTGAAACTTTGACTAGGAGAGTTCTTCTAGGTATTGTTTTACACTTTTTCGAGCCTGGGGACTAAATTTATGAAAATGTACACCATGGAGTCTTCTTTAGTCTTTTCAAACTGTCTAAACATGAAATGACACCGAGTTGACCTTCTTTGGACTCATTAAAATTTAACATTGAAGGACCCTTAAGGGTCGAACCCCTCCTTCTCAGGTTTGTAAAACATGTGAAATTGGAATCATCTGGAGGATGAGCTATATTGAGCATCTATTATCCTCCTCAAGATCGTTAATAAATAAAGAGTTACTCATCGATCATGATGGGGAATAAGGGAATGGAAATGCAATTGTATCCACATTTATGGAAGCCAATTGTCGCCCTTGCATTTGGAACCTGTTTGTATTTCATCCGAATAGTTGGGTAATCATATTGTATTTGATTCGTGTCAAGTCTATGAGTCTCTTTACTCATTTTGGTCATCTGAATAATGCTCCATTCATGTTGAATTGTGTCTTCATGTCTGTCTCATTGAGTCCATGCTTCCAAGTCATTTGTCATGTCGTAAAATGTTCAAGGGGAGTCCTCCATGTGAGTCAAACTTTTCAATCATCAAGTTCTATGTTACATTGGGTATCCTTAAAGTGTAGGTACCTTGTGTCAGTCCACACTCATTTGATTTACCAACCGAAATATTCTTCATGTATTGGTTTCATTTCGATGATGTGGGATGCATCATGGCCCTCCTTTGACGAATCTATCCCTGTCTACACCAACACATCATCCAGGAATACATTTAGAAACCACATATTTCCTTGAAGCTTGCATAATGGCATGTCTTCTCACTTTCTACAGTGGTTTCGCATCATTTACCTCTGATTGAATGATTCCACGAATGTTTGACTCCAACTCATTCATTTTCATTTTTTGGGATGTACTCTTATACCTTGGGGATCATGATCACAACTGGTGATTTCCCTCGCACTTGTTAATGGTTCACATCATTGGTTGGTAATCAAGTGGTTTCTACTATTTTCGACTTCAACACCTTGTAATGACATAGTTAGATTCGTATCGATTCGATATTGGGTAGATGTAGTATTCCATCCAATAATTGGCCAGAATACTATCTCCAACAACTAAACTGATCAAGATTTTTAATTAGCATTTTTTTGTAATTTTATTTAAGGTGTGCAGGGTGTAAGTGAGGAGTACCGGTTCACTTATCAAGGATGGTAGGGATGAATTTTGGTTCTAGAATTTATATGTAAAATATGCAGCAGCAAGACCAAACAGGTCTGAACAGTGATCCCTATGCACAAGGTACTAGAGCCTTTCACTTTTCAACAACAAATAAGCATGTTGCCTACTTCAAGGCTTTCTGGGATTCCAACATATGCATACTAGACTGGGTATGGGTTTGGATGGAAGGGTTAGTTTCAGTCAATAATATTATTAAAACATAATGGGGAATATTTCATAAGAGTTAGGGAGATTGTAAGTGGATTTGGAGGCAAACTAGTCAATGGCGCAATTGGGGATTGCACAGGTAGGAGATTCCAGGATTTTCCAAACAAGTTGTAATGCACCCAAAACCTCAGGAAAAGAGAATGGGTATATTTATCAGTGTTATTATGACCTCATAGAACCATTATATCATTAATTTGCAGCAAATGTAAGCCATATAGAAAAATATTCCAAAACTAGCTAGTTAAAAGTGTCCATTGGGCTAGTCTTCAATTATGAATGGTAAAAACTCATTAAAAGAACATAATACTCCATTTTTCAGAATTTAATGGATCTTTCATAACTTAATTTAACTCATAGGTTTGAATCATAATCTTTCATAAAATCTCTCAAATATTAAGACTCCTCCATTAACTACAATTCCCACAAATCTAGAAATTCTAGTTTCAATCACTAATAGTGCCAAACTCATCCACAAACTTCAAATATTAGTTATAAGCATGTAAGTACCTCTGATAACATATAAAAATGATTTTCAAGTGGAAATCACAATGATGGAAGAATTATTACAGACAATCTCTTCAACAGTGCCTCAGGAGGCCTCCAACAACTAGTTTTCCCCCACAATGAAGGAGAAAAGGGTAGAAGGATCAGATCTCTAATAGATCTGAATGTTGAGATCATACAAGTGAATAATAGAGCTCATGGGATGTACACTGATTCTCTCATATGATATGGGATCCTCCTTAAAAAATGGGAGCTTTCTCCCCACTAGATCTACCACTCTCTTCACTTCAAGCACCTATGGATGGTGGACTCTCTTCTGATGACTGCATAATATTCAAGTATGGCTGATAAAAATTTGATTAGTAGAAACATGAAACTATGGAATTATATTGGAAACATGTCAAGGACTTGGGGCACATCTCCCAAGGTTGTTGAGGCACATCTCTCAACACTAGAGAAGCTTAGAGCTCTCAAGCAAAATTCTCAAATGATCAAAAGTTGTGAAATGGAGTTGAAATCCTTCTTTTATAGAATTGAGGGTGACTTGCTGAGCAAGATGAAGATATTGGTAACCTATGCGAATAGGTCATCCATGAGTGGACATACTTTCATTTCTTTTTCCTTACAAGATTTTCTCCTTTAGAAATTGTGCCCCCTTTGTGATCAACATATGTTTCCTGCTTTGTAAAAGTTGCTTGATTTGTAAACTCACCTCCTTTTTGGAAATTGCGCCCTCCTTCTTCTTTTTATGGTTATTTCCATTTTATGGCTTTTAGAAACTCTTAGACCTTTTCTTCTTTTTTTCTTTTTCTAAATCCACAAATTGCTTTATCCATATGTCTATTTTCTCGTCTCTAGATCCCATTTGGAAACCTCATCTCCATGAGGGTGACCTCTTGGTCCACTTGCCCAATTATTTTAGGAATATTAAGTAAAGGAATTAATTTAAATTAAGAAAATTAATTCCTCCCTTGGACTTAGGCTAATAATTACTATAATTAATTTAAATTAAATTAATTAATTCTTCCAATAGAACTTAGGCTAAAATTTATTATATAGTTACAAGATTAAATTATCATTTATCTGCCTAGGGAAATAATGTACCCTTTTACCCATGGTCACTGAATTAGCCCAAAATTGGGGACATGACAGTCCTCCCTTGCCAAAATTGCTTGTCCTCAAGAAAAATATCCCAAGAGTCCATCATGCTTTTGCTACACTACTCTGATCATAATCATCTCTCCAAATACAAACAATGCCAGGATCACATTGCTTGTATGACACTCCCATGGATCTGAATACCATCCAACAATATCCACTAGGAAAAATAAGGCCTAGATTCCACTGCTTGAGGTGCTTTTTCCAAAGCTCAAATGTCATTAAGAACAAACTTTAAACCTAAGAAATGCTAGGATCCCATGGATTGTGCAGCATTCTTCCAAACAGTCTGGCATTCTGAAGGATGCCAGGATCCCAATACCAAGTTGGAATCTCTCCATTTCTCTTGCTCATGAATTTTTTTATTATGCATTTGTACACTCGAGACTTGTGTGAATGTGTACTGGAGGTATCTAATGGCTGTAAAATATGTCTCTTCTACTACTTTCAAATCATAGAAAAATCACCTAAGTTAAAAACAATTTCCTTGTAGAAAGACAAGAAAATTTTACCTTCCAAATTCTTCTTTTCAGTGATGCCTCTATCCATCCCTTCAATGAATGAATAAGAAATATTTCTTGCTGATTTATATGATTTATAATCAGCCATCTCTTCTACAATAGGATCTATCTCCCATAGCGACAAAACATGATCCTCCTATTGTACATGTGGCATCAACCAGAAAAACTTATTCACGCAAAATTCATTCCTCATTGATGTGGCTAAATCTAGGTCATGTGGGAAAGAACTGTGAAACTTCTTTGTATTTCTGCATCTTTCAGTAATCAAAATTATGGCTGCAAATTATTCATTATTGGCTGGTCCAAATGGGGTCATTTCATCCCTCTTCTCCCTAGAAAAGTGATTCTCCTAAAGGAACAACTCAAGTTCCCTCAGGAAAATATCAAGTGCTTGGTTCTCATCAAGTTGTTCTGCACACTCCTCCATCTCTCTCATGGAATACTACTCCAAAAGAGAGTAAGTTGTATCAAAATCATTCATGTTCATGTTTCCCTCAAATAAAGAGGTATCATGGTCTCTATGGAACTCAACAAGTGCTTCCCTCTTCATCCAATGGCTCAACTCTCTGCCATTGATCCAAGTGTGCAAAACTCCATCAATTGACCCACACATTAAAGGTAAGTGTAGATATGATGCCTTCTTGTCAAATGTGGCTACACACACATGAATGGGATGCCTCAACTGTTGTGGGTTAAGGAACATGTTACCGGCCTCACTTTTAGGATCCTCCTGCTCATCATGTGACACAAAGAGGAAGAATCCTTTTACCCAATTTTCATTCCCAAAATTTGTGGATAAATGTGAAGTGGGGAATGAAGGATGGTGAGACATGCTTCTTAACATTTCATCCACTGAATTTGTGGATGTATCCTCTCCATGGATGTCTAACCCATCTATGATGAACTCATCTGCCTCTTCCTTGGAAGAGGGACTTTCTTCAATGAACCTCTCAGGTTCATTCTAGAAAAAACCATGTGCTTGTTTTTCATCCTCCTTTTCTACACATTCTTCAAGCACATACCGAATATACTGCTCCTCATGGTCCACCCACTCATGAGGTTCCTACATTGACGTTTTTATGTCATTTACCCAAAATGGATGACTCTCAGGAAAAATTAGGGATTCAATCAATTCTTTCCACTCTTGTTGGAATTGTTCTATCTTCATTTGTGATTCTAAGAGGGCACTTTGAGTGTATCTCAAAGAATCTTGGGTGGCCAACAACTCACCTTTGAGATTGTAGTTCTCTTCTTCATATATGAAAATAATTTCTTCATCATGCAATGATTCTTCCCACAACAATTCAATAAGCTCAAACATGTATTTTTTATCTGAAAGCAACTGTGAGAAATTACCTTTGATTGTGGACATTGCCTTCTAGATATTCTCCATGGATTCAAAGGAAAATTGGTCTTCCATTAAAGAAGCTTCCCGACACAACTTTGACACTGAAGCATGAGTGTCATGGAGAATTTTCAGGGCCTCTTGGATCTTTTGTTCATCCATCTTCAATGACCCTGCAAGAATATGAGGTTCTTGCATATGTTCCTCCCCTTCATTTTCCATCACCAGATCCGTTTCATGCAATGCACTCGAGGTTTTGAAATCTGATCCATATGTTGTTGCTGCAATATATTCATCTCTTAGGTCCTCAACAACATAATTTTGGCTGCAACTTAAGTGCTCGTTCATCCTTGGTGCACCAGAAATATCCTCTCTCAATGTTTCAGCCTTCACACTACATTCATTGTTGACACCGGAATTCTGAACCTCATCAGTAGGGGGCTCAACCATTCTGAACTTTTCACTGGAATTGGCTGCCATATCAGATTGACATAATGACACATAAAAATCAGAAATTACTAACTCACGTTGTGTCATGTTCTCCTACTTATGTGGTGGAATTATGATGGCTTATTCATCCACCCATTTGTCTGCTTCACACCCTACTGAGATGTGCTCAATTTATGCTTCCTTGTGAGGCTCAAAAGGTGAATGTAAATATGAATTGTGTTCCTCTTTTGGATCAGATCCAAAAGGTGTCTCACCATCATCAAGAGTACCACTCTCCCCTGAGGTGATCTTGAAATTACCAACAAATAAATCTGAATGTCTTGAAGTGGAATCTCTTTCCAGACTATTCATAACTTTGGCACCTTTGGCTTGGTCCTTGGATGCTTCTTCTTCTCTTCCTGTGATGAACTTGCAATAAATAATTAATGCAAATACATGAGATATCAGAAATAATAGAACTCAGAATCACTTTTATATTGATCACGGGCCACTTCGAGGGGGCAACCTCCTTTGAGCAAGCTCAATACAATTAACTTCACAGTGCCTTCAATGACCTCAACACACACTTATATACTAATTCTATGCCCAATACTATGAGTCAAAACCATGGGACATATAATACTATGGGACGACTTACAAAGCATATGCGTCCAATACTATGGGTCAATACTATGGGCTAATATAAACTATGGATCAACAATTACTACGGAACGACTTACAAAGCATATGCATCCAACAATAATATACTAACAAAGTAAAGAGAAGGGTTGACACGGGTTCCTAACATTTCCTCTCCCTTAGAAAAAGATTTGTCCTCAAAGCTTTGGTTGGGGAAATTGATGCAGATTCTGAATGAGTGGTTCCCCGGTAGTATCCTCGGGTTGCATTTCGGGCCACTGACGCCTTTGGAGTTTCAGGGAGGATTGCTTGGAATGCTGTAGACGAAGAAGAACAATATCAACTGCATGAAAAGTGCACTTAGAATGGTGCTGATCGGCTTGTTGTTGCAGTTGAATTCTGGCCATGTGAAGATTGTCCTACAGAATGAGAAGAATCTGATCGCGGTTTCGAAGAAATGAGTTAATTTCCTGAACTGGGGAGTTGCTAAGGGTGTATGGAAGAAGAACTGGCGGTGTCTGTCCATAGACTGCTTCATATGGTGCCCTTGTAGATGTGGTATTGTACCACCAGAATGCTTCTAAGAAATCCATAGAAATAGTTGGCCAAATCTATGTAGGGATGGGAAAGGGTTTGAGCAGTCCCGAAAGGAGTGTCGCTTCACCCTTGTTGACCTGGAAAGTATCACAGTTAGCCACCATCTGTTGAATTGTCATTTTCAGTCCCTACCAAAAGAAGTTACATTGTTCCTGGACATACATTTTGAAGAACCCAGAGTGCCTTGCTGATGAAGAAGCATGGAGTTATAGAGGAGATAACCCTATTGAACATATTGCAACCAATTTCGAACAAGCAGAGAAATAGCTGTAAGAGAAATTGGGTCATCAATTGTGCGAGAAGGAGCATCTTCCACCATATTGTCCTTACCCTTATTGTAAGTGATCGCATAGGGATAACCCATGAGTTGGATAACCCATTTCAGGTGTGTTGGGGAGGAGACCCATTGTTCCAGGAGATTTTTCAGACCCTAGAGATCAGTCTGGATACAGAAATAATTCCCTAATAGGTATGGCTGCCACTTCTGTACTTCATGCAAAATAGCCATCATTTCCTACTGAGAGGTAGATGCGGCTAAATTCTTACTAGAAAGGTCTCTTGAAGGCAGCAAGCTCATTGGTTCAGCAAAGACACCTACATATCTATCCAAGGAAGTAGTGGAGACTGGTGATGGGTGCATCTGAATGGAATGGAGTTGAGCGATGACACCATGTGAATTCTTCTTAAGGATTTTTTCCAAGCGATGTGAACTGGTGATGCAGAGAGACCCTAGTTGTAAGCCCATAAATTTTTGTTGTGCCCCATTGACTGAAAATTGCATCCAAAGTTTAGCAAAATCCCATAAGATGGGTCCAAGTGTGCGTAACCATTGAATGCCCAAAACTACATCACATCTTCCTAAGGACAAGGAAAACATGTCAGAGCGTAGGTTATAATCTTCCATAGAGATATGCACATTGTGACACCTCCCCTTGCAAGGTAAGGTTCCCCCATTGGCAACTATGACTTCAAAGTTGGAGCAAGGATGGACAAAACAATCAGCCTGTTTGGCAATCCGAGGGTCAATGAAGTTATGAGTGCTACCAGAATCAATGAGTATGGTAAGAGGGAGATTCTTGAAGTATCCCCTGACTCGCATTGATTGTGGGGTGGTGACGCCGGTTACAGCATGGAGAGAGATATCGGGTGGTTCGTCCTGAGATGGGGTGTTAACAGGCGGGTGTTGAATGTCGACCTGATCATCTACTGTATCTGGAGCTTCTTCATCAGTTTCTGAGGTAGGCAGAGAATCCACATCCAAGAGATAGAGCTTTTGTTGAACACATCTATGTTGCCGAGTGAATTTCTCATCACAATTATAACAAAGTCCTTTTTCTCGGCATGCCTACATCTTTGTTTCAGACAAATTCTTGATAGGAGTTGGTTGAGGAGTAGGCATGATGGGAGGTCATTGGGAACCCATATTTCTGAAGGGAACAAAGGTGGGTTTGGAGCGTTGTTGAGCTGCGATCTTGTCCTCTTCCAACTTAGCCAACCCTAGGACTTCCATCATTGTGTTGGGACAGAACATTTTGACCTCTGAGCGGATTTCATCCTTGAGACCACTGATAAAACAATTCCTGTAGAATTCATCAGACAATCCTTCGGTGTGATTGGCCAGTTTCTCAAATTCTGTCTGATACTCTCTCACTATGCCAATTTGGTGAAGTTTAGTGAGTGCTCCTGTGAAGTCATCAAAAGCACTAGGACCAAATCGTGGCAAAAGGAGTTGGCAAAAATCTGTCCAGTTTGGCTCGGGATGAGCTTTGATGTACCAACGGTACCATTGAAGGGATTCTTGTTCCAAATGAAAGGATGTAAGTGGAACTTTCTGGACATCAAAAGTATTATGCAGACTAAAATATTGTTCTGCTCAGTATATCCATCAAGTCGGATCAGTACCATTGAAGCGAGGAAAATCAAGCTTCGGCCCATGAAAATTGTTGGAAGAAGAGAACCCGATGGCTACAAACGATTCTGGCTTTCGGTTATTATTCATGGTTGAATGTTGAAGATGGAGGCTAAGAAATTTTTCATCCAGATCTTGGAGTTTGGTTTGGATGGCTGCAAGTGCTTCCTCCATGTTTTTTTCTCCTGCATGGGTGACAACCACAACCAAGAGTTTTGTTTTTTTTTGGGGGGGGGGAATGGATAGAAAAACACAAAAAAAGCTTATTTAGTAAAGGAAGATTTGGATTTGGGAAAAACTCAGATGGGTAATTGGGGTTTGACTAGGTTTTGGACACTTTCTGATGGACAGGGAAGAAAAAAATGGGGATTTCAGAAGCGGGGTGAAAGAATGAGAAAATTTGCTAGAGAGGGACAAAGAAGTAGAATTAGGAAAGGAACACGGTGGCAAACTTTGAAGGCGTTTGGGTGAAAATTGAAGGAGTTATGGAAAACCCTAAAAATAGAAAAATGTGGGATTTCTGGTCTCAGGAAGTGGAATTTGGATAGGGTCTTCAGGAATGAAATATGCAAGTGAAGTTTCAGGGAAAACAGAGTTGAAACAAGGGAGATATGGCTGAAAAATAGTTTTTTTGTTTTTTTTTACCACAAATGGATCGGCAACAGCGGCGCAGAAGGGATCTGCAACAGATGGATCTGCAATGGCACGAAAGGGATAAAAAATGGCTAGATCTTAAATGGCGTCTGGATCTAGAACAACTTTCAAAATAGATCTGAAACGGCTGGATCTGGAGCGGAAGTGATCGGAAACAGTTCAGCTGAAAATAGATATGGACCCCAGGTATGTGCGACTTTCTATCGGTTCAGAGGATTCACTCGGCCACCAATGCTGTCTGACGGCTTACATATTGGGGTAGTACCCCTCACTCCACGGCTCAAGTAAAACTGATAACCGCTTTGCCACAAACGACAACTCTTGGTTTACCTCATGGGTGGGAACTAGTCAATCAGGTAGGGGTCATTGCCCTTTTCGCTGGCAGGTCCTCTCAATGGGCCAGCTACTTTGGGTTTCCTGTGGTACTCCTCACAATGCATTTTAGGGATTATTCCCAAGTACTTCCCACATTTAAGCGGATAGGGGTTATCCCCATATCCGAACTTGCAACAGATGCGAAAAAAAAAAAAAAAAATTGGCAGAAATTCCACCCAATGAGCCCAAGAAAGTGCTCTGATACCGAATGTGATGAACCTGTAATAAATAATTAATGCAAATACACGAGATATCAGAAATAATAGAACTCAGAATCACTTTTATATTGATCACGGGCCACGTCGAGGGGGCAACCTCCTTTGAGCAAGCTCAATACAATTAACTTCACAGTGCCTTCAATGACCTCAACACACACTTATATACTAAGTCTATGCCCAATACTATGATTCAAAACCATGGGACATATACTACTATGGGACGACTTACAAAGCATATGCATCCAATACTATGGGCTAATATAAATTATGGATCAACAATTACTACGGGACGACTTACAAAGCATATGCGTCCAACAACAATATACTAACAAAGTAAAGAGAAGGGTTGACATGGGTTCCTAACACTTTCATCCTCCTCCATGTGGCTTGTGGCTTCTTCAACTTCATGGCTCCCACAATCATGCTGACTTATGCACTCTTCATGCTCCTCTGAAGGTCGATCCCCCACTGTGGATCCTTCTTCCATTTTTTCAACAACCTTTTGCTTCTCCCAAAATGATGAAGCTTCCTCCTTCGTTGTTTTAGGGTCAATATTCTTGGAGGCTCTTCTCTAAGAGGATCCAATTGTAATGTTTTTTTAGTTTTTTTGAGTTTGTTGGTTTTAGTGTCAATGTTTTCTGTTTAATGTTCAGCTCAAGTTTATATGGCTAGAAATTATAACAACATTTTTCTAACAACATAAAACACTGTTGTAACTCATTCTTTCAGTAGAAAATAAAAATAAATGCACACAGTAAAATTTCAGACACTATATTTTTGGCCAATAGCCCTGGAAAAACCACCACGAGGAAAACCAGTCAGAGAGAGAGAGAGTATATTATTTCTTCAGAAAATCTCAGTACACAAATTTTACAGTCAAAATGTAATTATCTCAACCAACCACTGTCACCCAACAATATTACTCAATTTTTGTACAATACTGCCTCGATTTCTGTGCATAAAATCTTCTCGATATTTGTGCCAAAAACAATCAAAACCCAGCCTCGATTTCTATGCCAAATCACACCCAAAAATTACTGTACGGTACAGCAACAATTAATGTTGTTGTATGGACCTCAAAAACTGTGCCCCTTCTTGGAAACCGTGCCCAGAAATTTATGTCTTGAAAACAGTGTTGTACAATACAACATTTATTGCTACTATACGGTCCTCGAAAACTATGCCACCAACTACAGAAAAGTGCCTCAAAAATTCTGCCAATAAATTCTGTTGTATGGACCTTGGGAATCGTTCCCACTAAAAAATCCCTCCTCGAAATGCATGCTGGTCAGAAAACTTGCTCTCTTGATCTCCTCAATTTATGTTCCCTTCTTAGCTCTCTCTCTTTCTCCACTCTCTTCTCGAGAATAGAGTCTCTTTGCCTCCATTTTCCTTTTTGGTGAAAGCCCTAGGTGAGTGTGAGCCCTTTCAATCCAATGGCTGACATGAGCCAAGATGAATGGGTGAGATTAAATGCTCACATTTAATATTTAAAAAGAATTAAATTCACTCACTTAAATTTTTACCAAAAGTGAATTTAAGTTATAAAGTCACATTAAATGCTTTTCACAAGTCATTTAATGCAAGGGTCACTTTATTTCCCTCTTTAAGTGACTTAGGCAAAAGTCACTAGGGAAAATTCCCCCTCCTAGGTACAAAAATCAACACTCCTTCTTACCGAGGAAGGTGTTCTGCACCACTCCCAACTTGCCTCTGGAGAAGACAAACTTGCCCCTCCCCAAAGATTTCGTCAGAATATCTGCTACCTACTCATCAGTGGAAATGTACTACAAATCCACAGTTCCTCTCTAAACGTAGTCATGGATGAAATGGTACCTGATCTCTATGTGCTTGGACCTACAATGGAAAACTGGATTCTCAGAGAGCTGAATGTAACTCTGATTGTCACAGTAAATCACTGTAGGTCTAAGCTCATGATCAAATAAGTCTACCAACAACTTACGAAGCCACAGTTCCTCGTAAGTAGCCTGATTGGATGCCATATACTCAGCCTCAGCATAACTCAATGAAACGGACTTCTGTTTCCGACTGAACCACGACACTGCTACCGAGCCCAAACTGAAACAACAACCAGAAGTGCTCTTCCGATCCCTCACACTGCCTGCCCAGTCTGAATCTGTGAAACCAACCAAACTGACTCCACCCGAACCCCTATAGTCCAAACCATAGTCCACTATCCCTGCAAGGTATCTCAACACATGTTTCGCAATGGTTCAGTGCACACTCCTAGGCTCCACCATGAACTGACTAAGGGTGTTCACCAAAAAACATAAGTTTGGTCTGGTGTTGACCAGATAGATAAATGACCCAATGAGCTGACGGTATAGTGTAGGATCCACCAAATTACCCTCAACAGCATGAAGCTACTTCCATTTGGTGATCATAGGTGTGGACATCAGCCTGCAATCCTCCATTCGAAATATCCTCAGAATATAAACTACATACTTCCCCTGTCCCAGGAAAATATGACCAAGCTCCTGCCAAACCTCCATCCCCAAATAATAATGCATCAACCCAATGTTTGTCATCTCGTACTCTGTAGAAAGGTCTCTCTTGGAATGTGCAATGAGACGCTCCTCCCCAGTGATAAACAAGTCATCAACATATAGCAAAATAATGAGAGGATCTCCACCAACCACAATGTAGTATAGGTTGGGATCATCCTCACTCTTTTGAAAACCCATCGATGTAAAATATTATCAATCCTGGAGTACCAAGATCTAGGAGCTTGATTCAGTCCATACAAGGCTTTCCTCAACCTGCACACATGAGAATCTCTCCCATGAATCTAAAAATCCTATGGATGCACTAAGTAAACCTCCTCCTGCAGAAGACCATTGAGAAATGCAGTCTTCACATCCATCTGGTGGATCTTCCAACCCATCTCTGCTGCTATAGAAATCACTGCTCTGGTGGAATAATAACGAGAAACCGACACAAAGGTCTCATCATAGTCAACTCCCTCTATCTGTGAGAACCCTCATGCCACAAACTGAGCCTTGTACTTTTCTACATTGCCACTTGCAGCATGCTTCACCTTGTAGATCCACTTGGAAGTCACAAAAGACTTTCCCTCTAGTCTCGTCACTATCTCCCATGCATCATTCTTCATGATGGAATGGTACTCTTCCATCATGGCATCTCTCCAAACCTGATACTGAGAGGCCTCCTCAAATGTGGAAGCCTCTGAATCATGAAGACTCTCAACAAGAGCCATACCCAATCTATCTGGCATCACTACTGTCCTGACCTCCTTCTGGGGCCTACCAAATGCCTATGCCTCCTCCAAGGTATTACAAAGCCATTTAGGCTTCCTCTTCCTTGAAGGCTCCTCATGAACTACTCTCTCCTCATCTGAAGAACTACCAGAAGCAGATGGCCCAGCAACCTATGGAAGAGTAGTCCATGAACCAGTCACTGAAGAACCTGTACTCTGAGAACCAGAACCTATCCCTGGAGTACCCACTGACTGAACCACTAAACCTGTGCTTGTCACTTGTGACCTAGTCACTCTGGAAACCTGTGGACTTGTGATCTGTACTGAAGAAGCATGAGTCACCTGAGGTGTGGAAGCCAGTGGCTCCCTATGATCCAACTCTTTGGAATTCCTGAAGGCTCTCTCCTCATCAAACTTCACTTCCCGCGTCACAACAACCTTCTGCTGTCCAGGAAGGTAAATCCGGTAAGCCTTCGAAGTCTCATCATATCCCACAAATATGCCTCTCTCTGTAGTGGGATCAAACTTCGTCCTCTTCTCAGAAGGGACATGAGAGTAAGTCAAACAACCAAATATATGAAAATGGCCAACCTCAGGAGTCTTCCTCCCTAAGGCACGATGGGGACTCATGTTCTGCAGATAAACTGCAGTACTGCATGCCTCTTACCATAGAAAGAACGATAAAATCTGATCATGAAGCATCGCTCTCGTTGCTCCCACAATCAACTTGTTCTTCCTCTCTGCAACTCCATTCTTCTCAGGAGTGTAGGGAACTGTCAGTTGTCTCTGAATTGCCTCCTGAGTGCAAAAATCATCGAACTCCTTGTAGGTATACTCACCCCTATTTTCCGATCTCAACACCCGAATCCTCCTCCCTGTTTGATTATCCACAAGGGATTTGAACCCTTGGAAGACACTCAATACTAAGGGTGACTTATTACTCCTCAAGAAGTAGATTCAGGTCTTCCTGGAGTAGTCATCGATGAAGGAGATATAATAATCAAATCCAGTCAAATAAATTGATGACATAGGACCACATATGTCAGTATGGATCAAATCTAGTACTTCTGTTGATTTGGTGTCACTCCTTGGAAAAGCAGTCTTGGTGTTCTTTCCCAAAGCACACCCCCTGCAAACATCACTCTACTTTGTGCTAAACTCTGGTAAACCTGTAACCATGCTCCTCAATAATCTCAAAGTTGGGTGATGCAAGTGGGCCATCCTCCGATGCCATATCTCACAAAGCTCACTGTTGCTGCTGTGTGCCAAAGCATGCTGTGGATGAAAGAAGAGCTTGTATAATTTTCCACATTGAACCCCGATGTCCATGGAGGTAGATAATCCTGTAGTCTTGGGGAATACCTGCACTCTCCCATCCAAGAAACAAACCCCAAGACCCCTATCCTCAATGGTGGAAACGGATACAAGGTTCTTCTTCAGCCCAGGGACAAATAACACATCCCTCAGTATTATAGGACTCATAGACTCCCTCTGAAAGGTAATGGTCCCACAACCAACTGCTCTGACAATGGTATCATATCCCAGTACAACCTCCACATTTGTACCTATCTGTGAAAGCTCGGAGAACATCTCTTGAGCACCTGTCATGTGACTCGAAGCTCCACTGTCAATATACCAAGTGTCAGTGGTGGATGCACTCATCTAATGGCTTTTCAATAAGTAATACTCCATCTCCATATCCACATCAGTGTTGGTAACTATAGAGGCTCTCTCTCTCTCTCTCAATCTATCCAACACAAAGAGAAAAATCTCTCTGAAATCTATCTCCGAAGTCTTCAACCTTTGTTGAAGCTGCAGTATGTTGTCTCTTCTTCTTCTTGCTTGGACACTGTGAAGCATAATGTCCAAATGTCTGACATGCATAACACTTGATTTTACTCAAGTCCTTCTTCTACCCACCTTGTTGCTGTTGTTGTTGTTGCTGCTTGGCCCCACCTTGCTTGGGACCCTTCTTCTTCTTCTTTCCCTTTTCTTTCAATGCCACATTCTCCTCATCTTCCCTACACTGTGAAGAGCTTCCCTGTACTAGACCTCTCATGGTCTCCTCCTGTACAAAATCATCCCATAATCTCTCCCATGAAGGTAAGGTCTCCTTGCCCACAATAGCCTGCACAAATGCACCCCAAGACTTGGAAACCCCATTCACTGCTGTCCGCACAAGATTAGTAGCAGTAACCACCTCCCCAACTGCTGCTAGCCCATCTCTATAAACTGCAGATATCCCAGTAAGGTAAGATGTCACTCCCTCTCCACCATTCATCTTTATACTTTTCAATTCCTCCTTGAGAACCATCTTCCTATTCTCATTAGAACTCTCGTATAAACTGGTTAAGGCACTCCACATCAAATGTACCCTAACTTTAGCTGAAATGTGAGGAATGATGTGGTCTTTAACTGCATCAAGAATTATTCTTCTAGCTTTACAGTCCTTCTTGTTGAAGGATGATAATGCTGCTACATCTATAGCAGCGGGAATTTGAACAGGATTGGCTGTAGTGTTTATTACCACCTCCTCCCACAGTTGATTTTCCTCTAAATTCAGCAAACTCCTAGCCTTACATGGCACAAATTTTCATGTCCCATCTAGCCTATCCTCCAACCTAAGTCCTGTAGCCATCTTATTGTCAACCCAACAAGGTGTTTTTCACTAATAGAAGAAAATACTGAATTCTAGAAATTTCTGACTGTCTGCAAATTTTAATGTTTTCTGCCCCCAAGCTCTGATACCTTGTAAATTTTTCTAAGTTTTTTTTCAAATTGCTGGTTTTAGTGTCAATGTTTTCTGTTTAATGTTCAGCTCAAGTTTATATGGCTGGAAATTATAACAACATAAAAAACTGTTGTAACTCATTCTTTCAGCAGAAAAATAAAAATAAATGCACACATAGTAAAATTTCAGACACTATATTTTTGGCCAATAGCCTTGGAAAAACCCCCACGGGGAAAACCAGTCAGAGAGAGAGAGAGTATATTACTTCTTCAAAAAATTTCAGTACAAAAATTTTACAGTCAAAATGTACTTATCTCAACCAACCACTGTCACCCAGCAATCTTCTTCGATTTTTGTGCAAGGCTGCCTCGATTTCTGTGCATAAAATCTTCTCGATATTTGTGCCAAAAATAGTCAAAACCCATCCTCAATTTCTATGCCAAATCACGCCCATAAATTAATGTACGGTACAACATCAATTAATGTTGTTGTACGAACCTTGAAAACTGTGCCCCTTCTTGGAAACCATGCCCAAAAAATTATGTTTCGAAAACAATGTTGTACGGTACAACATTTATTATTGTTGTACGGTCCTTGAAAACCGTGCCACCAACCTACATAAAAGTGCCTAAAAAACCGTGCCAATAAATTCTACTATACGGACCTTGGGAATCGTGCCCACTAAAAAATCCATCCTCAAAATGCATGCTGGTTAGAAAACTTTCTCTCTTGAGCTCCCGATTTATGTGCCCTTCTCAGCTCTCTCTCTTTCTCCACTATCTTCTCAATGATAGAGTCTCTTTTCCTCCCTTTTCCTTTTTGGCGAAAAACCTAGGTGAGTGTGGGCCCTTTCAATCCAATGGCTGAGATTAGCCAAGATGAATGGGTGAGATTAAATGCTCACGTCTAATATTTAAAAAGAATTAAATTCACTCACTTAAATTTTTACCAAAAGTGACTTTAAGTTATAAAGTCACATTAAATGCTTTTCACAAGTCATTTAATGCAAGGGTCACTTTATTTCCCTCTTTAAGTGACTTAGGCAAAAGTCACTAGGGAAAACACCTCCTAGGTACAAAAATCAACACCAATAATTCTCATGAAGTGTGAAACCATTGAATCCAATGAAGCTTCAAATTTCTTCATTCTTTCTTCCACAAAAAATTGATCTTTGACTGTGTAGCATGCAACCTTTCCCCGAATATGGATATCAGAATAACCATAGTCTCTTCTGCCAATTATGATCTCATGGGAGATGCTTGTGGAAGATACTTCTTGGAAATTCTCTTCCTCATAATGTTTTCAATATTCTTCATATTGCTCATCATAGCCATCATGACATTGCTCATAAAAATAATCATCATAGTATGAATCTTCCTCACTGTACATGGACATGGTTTCCAAAAACTCAGTGGTGTTGTGCATTCCCTTTCAATCAATGAGATGATATTTCTTTCCACAGGGGTGGAGGAAAGAGACATGATACAACTGTATTATTCCAGCCAATAATTGGCCAGAATACTATCTCCAACAACTAAACTGATCAGGATTTTTAATTAGCATTTTTTTGTAATTTTCTTTAAGGTGTGCAGGGTGTAAGTGAGGAGTACCAGTTCACTGATCAAGGATGGTAGGGATGAATTTTGGTTCTGGAATTTATATGTAAAATGTGCAGCAACAAGACAAAACAAGTCTGAATAGTGAGCCCTATTCACAAGGTACTGGAGCCTTTCACTTTTCAGCAACAGATAAGCCTATTACCTACTTCGAGGCTTCCTGGGATTCCGGCATATGCATACTAGACTAGGTATGGGTTCTGGATGGAAGTAAGAGTTATGTTAAGTCAATAATATCAGTAAAACATAATGGGGAATATTTCATAATAGTTAGGGAGATTGTAAGTGGATTTGGAGGCAAACTAGTCAATGGCGCAATTGGAGATTGCACAGGTAGGAGATTTCCAGGCTTTTCCAAGCAAGTTGTAATGCACCCAAAACGTCAAGAACAGAGCATGGGGATATTTATTAGTGTTATTATGACATCATAGAACCATTATATTATTAATTTTCAGCAAAGGTAATCCATACAGAAAAATATTCCAAAACTATCTAGTTAAAAGTGCCCGTTGAGCTAGTCTTCAATTTTGAATGGTAAGAACTCATTAAAAGAACATAATACTCTATTTTTCAGAATTTAATGGATCTTTAATAAATTAATTTAACTCAGAGGGTATAATCATAATTTTTCATAAATAACTCTCAAATATTAAGACTCTGCCATTAACTACAATTCCCACAAAGCTAGAAAAGCTAGTTTCAATCACTAGAAGTGACAAACTCATCCACAAACTTCGAATGTCAATTATAAGCATGTAAATACCTATGATAACATATCAAAATGATTTTAAGTATAAATCACAACAATGGAATAAGTATTACAGACAATCCCTTCAACAGTGCCTCAGGAGGCCTCCAACAACTAGTTTTCCTCCACATGGAAGGAGAAAGGGTTGGAGGAAGGATAGAAGGATCAGAACTCTGATAGATCTGAATCCTAAGCTGATAAAGGTGCAGAACAGAGCTCATGGGATGCACACTGTTTCTCTCATATTATCTGGGCTTCTCCTTCAAGAATGGGAGCTTTCTTTCCACTAGAGCTACCACTGTCTTCATTTCAAGCACATCTGGATGATGGAATCTCTTCTGGTGGCTACATAATATTCAAGTATGGCTAATAAACATATGATCAGAAGAAACATGAACCTCTGGATGTATACTAGAAACCTGTCAAGAACTTGGGGCACATCTCCCAAGGTTGTTGAGGCACATCTCTCAACACTAGAGAAGCTCAGAGCTCTCAAGCAAAATTCTCAAATGATCAAAAGTTGTGAAATGGAGTTGAAATCCTTCTTTTATATAGTTGAGGGTGACATGTTGAGCAAGTTGAAGAGCTTGGTGACCTGTGAGAATAGGTCACCCATGAGTGGACATACTTTCCTTGCTTTTTCCTTACAATATTTTCTCCTTTAGAAACTGCACCCCCCTTTGTCTCCATATGTTTCCTGCTTTGTTAAAATTGCTTGATTTGTAAGCTGACCTCATTTTTGGAAACTGCGCCCTCCTTCTTTTTGTGGTTGTTTCCATTTTCTGGCTTTTAACAACTCTTACACCTTTCCTTCTTTTGTTCTTTTTCTAAATCCACAAATTTCTTTAGCCATATGTCTATTTTCTTGTCTCTATATCCCATTTGGAAACCTTATCTCCATGAGGGTGCCCTCTTGGCCCACTTGCCCAATTATTTTAGGAATATTAAGTAAAGGAATTAATTTAAATTAATAAAATTAATTCCTCCATTGGACTTAGGCTAATAATTACCAGAATTAATTTAAACTAAATGAATTAATTCCTCCAACAGAACTTAGGCTAAAATTTATTATATAGTTATAGGATTAAATTATCATTTATCTTCTTAGGGAAATAATGTCCCCTTTTACCCATGGTCACTGAATTAGCCCAAAATTGGGGACATGACAGTAGAAGACCCTGGGGATCGTCTTTATGTGTTTACCCAGGTTGAGATGAATATTTTTTGAGTAGGTTCCCACATTAACATCATGTCGGTGGCCTCATTGATGTACTATCAAATGAATACTCTCTTGTATTATTCCTTCCTATGTCATTATGTCATCATGGATCTACAGTTGTATCTTAGTAGCCATGATTATGTTCAGTCAGTCAATATCTACATGGATCTGCGGTGTATTGGTTGGCAGCCATGTTTCGACTCATTTAGCTCCAAAATGTTAGAGCTTGTATTACAAAGTCCTTGATTATTTTCAGCACTTCTCCGACCAATGGTTCCTTGCTTATGTGATCATATCAAAGGACCTCACCTATCACGTTTCTCTCTATATTCGTACTTTTGGGGGCAATTTGTTACACGGAATTTTTGCTAGTTGTATAAGACCATGTGACAACATGTTTCCACAATCCCTAAAGCCACATCCATGATGAATGATCCTTAACTTTTGTTACCCTGCAAATAACCCTTTTGGTGACTTCGATGTGCTCTGCTTCATTAACAACATGCGTCGAATTCCATCAACACGCTTTGCTCTACTGTCAACCCACGTCGATGAATCAATTTTCCTTCACATCAACCTACATCGAACACATTTGGCACACATTGATATACTTCCAGGTCGTTTCGATGTTTATATGGGTAGAAAAGGGGCTTTCGATAAGTTTGTAGAACAAAATCTTATCTAGATTAGATTTCCTCCCTATTTGCTAGGATCTCACTCGAATTCCTCACTTGTTGGGATCATATCTCATCCATTATCCCTAAATATCTCATCTCTCCCATATCCATATTGTCCTATAAATTCAATTCTTGGCCATGGGTGAGGGGGAGGAGCAATTGAGAATAGAGTTATGTTGGAGAAATTACACTAGGAGTGATAGAATTTACATCCTTATCCTTCCTTCATTGAAGTGACATCTTGGAGCAAAGAGGAATCCATTGGAGAGAATATACAACACCAAGGTTTAAGTGGTTGTACTCTTTACCATTTTTTTAATACAATACGACATTTTATTTCCCATAAATGGTTTGTTATTCAATTATTGTATATCTCCTTGGTCATATATATAACTTAATCTAATACTAGATCTAGTTTTCTTCTTGTGTTTCTTGGCTTACATGTTTTGTAGGTACTTATTATAAGTGGATGAGAAATCATGTTGGAGCATTGGATCATTGAAGACAACTCACAACCAAAGGTATGTCTTCTATCTTTCAATTTGTGATTGGATCAAGTTAGGGAAATGTATGTATGATTGCTTGCTTTGTTCTAGTTTAGTGATTAAAATAGGGAGGTCAAATTCTATCCACATTTGCAGGCTATTCTTGAAAACATCATCTGGGATGATCGTATACAAATACTTAGAATGACCATATATTAGACCAAAATGTTGGGCCTTAAGAATGGCCTCTTCTTCCATTTTTGGCATAGTGGTTACCACATCCTTGGAGATAATGGCATCTTCTTATGTTTTGGGCATAGTGGTTTCCACATTCTTGGTGATCATATGAAGGAGTGATTTAAGGAACCAATCCAACAATAATTCATCTTGGATTTCTATTTTCAAGGTGTCCTATACCTATGCCCACAATCTATGTGGAAATATTTTTCTAAAATTCTATTAGGAAATCCAATCCTAGATAGTGATGTATAGGTAATTGGATATATGTGAGAAAGGTGGTGGTTATGGACTCAAAGGTGGAATAAATTCCAGAGGGTAAGTTTACATACCATTGGCCACCATGATTGTAAGAATTCTCCAAAACAGTCGAAGGTGAATGGTTTCCTTGACTATATTATTGGATGAGTACAAGAGGTGGAATAAAATCACATGGTTTGATGGATCATCCACTTGTTTTCCCTTGAATTTTGGAATATTTGAGGGGAGCTTGGGGGGCATTCCTCGCCAAGCCTCATCATGTAAAATGGGGTCATTTATTATCTTGGATAAATCTAGGATATTTAAACTCACCATGTATGGAAGTGTTGGACCTCCATTTCCTTGCATGTATTAATTCTGATAGGAAGAATCACCAAAATAAAATTGAGGGAAAATTGCCACAACAGTGAGAAATATTCCCTGTTTTACCCTTGTAGGTTGTAGAAAAGAAACAATATTAGATGTTGGTCAATGTTACATAATTTAAATGGCAAAGAAAGACTCAAATAAAAAAAGGGGGGGGAATTTGATAAATGCTAAGAAAAATCAAATAAAGAGTCAGATTTTTCTAAACCCAATGATATTTTCCCAATGATAAGGCTTGTTACAATGGTGTCACCTGGGATATGAGGGCTCATGGATTTAATGGAATCCAACAAAATCCCTTAGGGAGGGTTCCTTTTTGTCCACACAAATGATTTTTAACAAACTTAGAACAATGGAGAAAATTTATTGATTCTTAAGGAAGAATACAAGGGATCCTTGCATGCCAAATTGCAGTAAGAAGTGGGTTGAAAGATGAGCTCTCACACCAATTCTTGCAACATAAATTTTCTATATATTTATCTCCATTGAATGCATGCTCGTGGATTCCTTTTATAGGCCATATGTAGGTATTGAAACATCTAGTTCCCAAGGTGAATGCTCTTTCTCATGAAGTGGTTCTCTAAGTACATGAAAAGGGGTTATTGAATTCTCCCAAGCATGTGAAGAATCTAATCCAAATTTTGGAGCCAATAATGTTGTTATGTGCCTTGAATTCACCACAAAATGTTGGTGCTCCTACTATTGGTACAATCATGTAGGTTTCGAAGAAGAACTCACAATGATCTACATAGGTTTTAAAACAAAAGTTACGTGGTTTCCCATAATTAATGAATTTATCATTCTAAGGTTCAATTCTCATTGTAAATTTGATGAGGATGTCTTTAATGAGTTTCATGCTATATGTTCATGATGTCATCCTACAATATTAGGAAAAATGTTGTATGTGTGCGAGATTTAGGCATTAACAATTATCCTCCTCTTGTTGGTGAGGGGGATGCACAGAGGGATCTTGAAGGAGAACCAAGCATGGTATGTCCAGGCAACACTAGTACAAAAAGACAAATTATGACTAAAAACAACTAAAATTTGCATATAAGTGATTATTTTTGGTCAAGCAACTAATAGTGTTATACTGCCACTCACTTATAATGTCATTAAATTTATGAGTAATTTTTTTTGTCATTTATTGGTTGTTCTAATTCACAACCTTGTAGTATATTTCGAAGTTTAATTAGACATTAATTTCCGTTAAGTGGTAGTTTACTTAGTAGTTGTAGTCCTTGTTTTCCATTAACTTGAAATGTATATAGTCATTTTAATTATTAATTGTTTTCAAGTTGTAGTATATTTAATCATTTTTATTCATTAACTTTTGTTAATTAGTAGTATATTTAGTCAATTTAATCATTAATTGTCACCAAGTGGTAGTATATTTAATCATTTTTATTCACTAATTTCCATCAATTGGTCGTGTATTTAGAAAATGCATTGCAATATCATTTATTAATTTATGGTAAGGAATGGAGGAATCAAACCACCAACCTCCTGCCTATAAGCAAGGTTATCTTCCATTGTGTTAGAACCCTTTAATAAATGGGGAGATGAGAAATATTAAAATCCATATTTCATCATTTATAATTAAAGCTTATAATGATTCATAATTTTTCAGATAGGCCACTGAACTAGGTGTACTTGAATTTGTAGGAAATTATAATGAGGTGTTAGATTGACTAAATACAAACATAGATCTCAACTATAATTTCTTACTCTAAAAGGCCTAATTTTAAAGAATAAGAAAAACTGCATTCTCTTGCCCATAGATATAAGACAAAGGTGAAGTATCAACCTCAGAAATATGCAACAATCATAAAAGATAGAATTTTAATTACCTATTGTTATGGATTTTTTGCTAAATCCATACTCATTAATGAACAACATCTGCTTCATCTTTTCCTGGTTTCCACACTCTCAATTAGATTACTTTGCTTCTTCCACTCTAGTACATTTATGTGTTTGCTCCCATCATTTAACATCAGGTCTACCTTTTGTTAATATGGAAATATTAACAACAATATATTAAGAAATACTCATATATCCTAATAAAAAATAATACATAAAAAAGACGTGCATCCTCATAATTATTGGAAAAAGAATAATATAATAGTGAAAACAATTTTATCACCTCGACACAAACATTTGCAATCTTCTGCTAGCTCTCAAAACGAAGTGGATTGTATAATAAATTGAACTTGAAAAGATTAGCAGTTTGTTGCACAAACCCTTCCCCTTCCTTAGTGGGAACAAAGGAAGGAATTTTTTTAGTAGCAATCATATATTCAACTTGAGCAATAATATAGTTCAAATTCCCATAAACTTATGAGTATGGCTCAATGCTAGGATCAATACTTTTACCACATATCAAAATTGAAACATATATTCCCAATTCCCTGGAAAAAATTTCCATTTATATTTTGTTTTAAATGAAATATAGGTGGGAAATATTTCCTCAATTATTGCATAATCCCAAAGAGGAAAAAATTCTATTATATAAAGATGGAAATGGCATTGTAAGCACTCCTATAAGTTAATGGGTCTTGAAAACTATTAGGAATCCCTCCAAAAGCATAATTGGCTATATGACCTCTATTCCCTCCGAACATAAATAGAATAAAAAAAACTTCATTAAATCATTATCTTCAAGAAATGCATCCACAACATTTCTATTCAAAGCTTCTTCAGGCGGTTGTGGAGACTTCCTGCGAATATCCCTCAATAATTTTCGAAGTTTGACCAAGCCCACCTTCTGTAGAAGGTATAGTAGCATAAAGACAACTATTTTTAATAAAGGATATCATCTCAATTATTGCCAAAATACTAGAAATGGATGGATTAAAATCATAAATGACCAGACAACAAAGTGACTAAACATCAGTATACTCATTGCACAGGCCTTTGCATATGGTAGGAGATATTTAAATACATCGACACACTGCTCCTTTGTTTGATAGTCTCCAAGATAGCTAGATCATTTTCATTTGATGTATCCAAACCACATTTAAGATTCAACCATACAACCCAATTTGTAACTCAATCCAAAAGCACAACCAATAGAAATTAAGGTGTCGTAAAAAATATAGCTATGCATGCATAGTTATTTCCTTTAAGAAAGAATAGGCCACATAAATACTATTGAACATTATTTTAAAAATAAATGATTGTGCACATTAGAACAATTGCATTCAAGAATAAAACTTCAAGAAGATATTGAAAGCTCAAATAAATATCTAACAAATATAATTATAGACTCCCAATCCATAGTCTATAGAAATTACAGTTTGAAGTATCAATGCGAGGTAATTAAAACAAAATGGAATAACCTTGCTAGAATATCAATGCTAGATGATGGTTGAATCATTTTCTCCTAGTTTGTGTATGTTGTTTTCTTTCTTTATAGTTTAATAGACGACAAAGGTGATATGCTTGAGATCTATATTTTGTATGTCTAGATCTATGGGAAATATCATGATGAAGGTAATATGTAATATTTGCTTTGGCACAACAATCAATGTAATTTTGATGACCTAGAATTATTATTTGTGACAACCAATAATGGCTTGTGGATGTAGTTTTGTGGTTATACAATAGGGTTGTGTTCACTCCATTCCATTTTGTAGCTTTCAAATAACAATATGTCGAATGTTGGGATGAGTCTAGACATGATTTCAGCTTCTAACATCCTAATTGTTGGATATGAGTTAATTATGGGAAACTATCAACATGCCTATGCATTCTTAAGGCAATAAACAACAACAATGAGCACTCTAATCATAATGAGAAGCAAATATAGGTTGTTTCCATGTACATTTGGGCATGTATAAGCACTTTTATGGGAGGTCAATCCAATTCCCAACCCTATTTTAACTCCATACAAAAGTGAGCACTACTAGGATAACACCTTCTAGCGGAGGTTGTATTGGAACCCCCCCAAAAAACACATCCCTTCTTCGTTTATACCAAAGTTTTCTATCATAGGTAGGTGGGAAAAGGTTTTAGTGGATGTTTGTTTTTGGTATGCTTAAACAATTATGGCGCACTAGTGCTCCACATGGTTTAGGCACATTGGTGTTGGTTTTTAGTAATGGGGCACCGATACTCCTCATTGATTTAGGAGCACTGTTGCTCTATGACCCATGTGCATTGGTGTGATTTTATCTAAAAATATTATTGGTGCTCCACTTTTGTAATGAAAACTGGTGCTCGTCTTTGGATAAGGCACACCACTGTCAGTACTCCTCATTGGTGAAGGCACACCAGTGTCAGTACTCCTCATTGGTGAAGGCACACCAATGTCATTGATTTTTGTTGGTGAAGGAACACCAGTATCAGTGATCATATTTGATGAAGGTGCACTGGTTCTATTTTTAAGGTGTGGGCACATTGGTGCTCCATGACCCATAGGAACCAATATTATTTTTTCAAAAAAAGCATTAGTGCTCCACTTTTGAAATGGTGTACCGATTCTCCTCATAGGTTATGGTGCGCACTAGTGTTGGCGCTCCTCTTAGGTTAAGGTGCACTAGTGTCGGTGCTCCTCTTTGGTCAAGGCACACAAGTGTCGGTGATTCTCTTTGGTCAAGGCGCACCAGTGCTCCTTTTATAGTCTAGGTGCATAAGTGCTCCTTTTCTAGTCTAGATGCATAAGTGCTCCTTTTCTAGTATAGGTGCATCGGTACTTCTGATAAACAAAAGAATCAAACAATGAGTCTTTTGAAAAAAGCAGTAATTTTTAAATGTTTTAAAGAAGAGGGGAAAATGTCTTATAAAGGGGGGGAAATAGGGTTTATTTCATTTCTTCATTTCACATGGTTCTACAAAAGGGAAAAGGAATAGGAAGAGAAAGAGTATTGTAGCCAAGCTACCAATTTTTCCCTCTTCATTGTTTCATGTCTTCCTATTATCTATATTATTTATACTATTTTTTATTTCCCACTATTGTTACTAATTTCTTAATTGGTTTTGTTGTTTGTTTTGGTTGGTTTGAGGGGTTTTCCCTTATTTTGTAGGTTAATGGTGGATTTTTTTAGGGTGGTTTTTCCTTGCTTATTGAAAGAAGCAGGTTTTTTAAAATTTTTGAAAGAAGCCGGAAAAGCATCTTAAGAAGAGGGTAAAACAGAGGGTTTGTTTGATTTCCTCATTTAACATGGTTCTACAAGAGAGAAGAGTAAGAGGAAGAGTATTGTATCCAAGAAACCATTTTTTCCCTCTTCATTGTTTTATTTCTTCTGATTATCTATTTTATTTCCATTATTTTGCATTTCTCACTATTGTTCCTAATTTCTTATTTGGTTTAGTTGTTCGTTTTTGTTGGTTTGAGGTTTTTTCCTCTATTTTGCATGTTAATGGTGGATTTATTTTAAAACTTTTCTTCAAAATATATGGATAGAAAATGAGGGGTAAGTTTAGAAAAGAAAATTATACTTTTTTGTGTAGCAAGGGTGCATATCCATAAGGGTTTTCACTTCCTTTTATTTGCAAGTTAACAAGGTTTCTATATGCAAAAAAATATTTTTTGTTCATAGCATTCTATTTTTTGTTCGTGGTGCTTCTATCCTATGTGAGTGCATCAATGCTTATCTTGAGTGAAGGCACACTGGTGCTATTATTTGGTTAAGGTTCACCAGTGCTTCCCTTTGGTGAAGGCACATCGATGCTACTCTTTGGTGAAGACACACTAGTGCTTCTCTTTAGTGAAGGCACATCGATGCTTACTTTTGGTATAAGTGCACTGGTGGTCCTATTTTAAGTTGTGGGCACACTAGTTCTCTTTGTTGGTACGAGAGCATTGATTCTCCATGTTGGTACTAATATTTCGATACAATCGGCAGCGAACAACACCACAGATCATAGGTGAGGATGGCTTTGTCAATTTGAGGATCAAATCCATTTTCTACGGGAGGAGGGAAGAAAATATTGGTCTCCCATATTCGAAATGATTGATGATCGAGGAATCGAGTTGAATTCTGATCAATAGTGCGATCATGTACAAATCAACAACATATATTTGGTTCAGGGGCCTGAAGTGCACGGTGTTTAAATATCCAGGTGTGACCCTGAAAAGAAACCACCATGGCCATGTGGCGATCTCGGGATCAGTCAGGGTTCAGAAAGTGGTCTCCTCGAACCACCTATTACGAGCCCTGAAACCACTATTATAAACGCCAGTGAATAAGAAAGTCATTTCCCATTTAACAGTTGTCTGTCAGGGGAAGAGGGCCCCATCTCATAGAGTCTCTCTTGACTGGGTACGAATCTCAAAGCAATACAAGGAATTATCTACGGTTTTCCTACTTTCAGGATCCATTAATAACTTGATGTTTAAAGATTCAAGCGCATCCCTAAATGAAAACCATCTTGTCCATGTGGTGGCCTCATGTTCATTCAGGGCCCGAAATGTGGTCTCCCCGAACCACCTATCATGAGCCCTGAAACCACTTCATAGGTTTGTCGCCTCCCTCCCTCAGCAAACTAACCTAAGCTTTGTCTAATGGTTATTAATGCCTCCATTTCAAAATGAATGGTACCCGTGCATTTAAAAAACCATGTGCCCCTCTCATACAGGACCAATCCTTGAGTGCCACGTATACTACTCATTAAAGCCTGCCATTTTCAAATTTCTACTATAAGTACGCTTTCAAATATTTTATCGAGCATTTGCTTCTTATCACCTTGATCTCCTCCGCTATCAGTCACCACACCATCCTCTTTGCAGCCAAATCCAATCATACATCATCTTTCGCTTTGCCCTTACTAGCGTCACCATGACTTCTATCTCCAACCCCAAGACATCTCCCTCAGCAGCCTCAACTCTCAACCAAGAAGATCACCTAGGAGAAGAACATTTTGATATTCATGATACAATATATTCATAGTCCAATATTCATCAATTGTCTAGAGAGACGGAAGAGAAATCCAAGAGCGGAAAATACTTCTTCAACGTATGGAGCTTTAGTTGGAAAAGATGGTTTTACTACATGCCAGACCTTTCTCGGAACTGGTGCAATGGTGCATAGAAAGATATGCTCCAGAGAGAAATGAGGTTGTGTCTTGGTTGGGATCAATCATCTTCCCAATCACTAGAGAACTCATCATGGATTTAACAAACACTGGGGAAGATGCTACCAGCTTGCAGTTCGATGAAGAAGTCCGGCATGGAAGATTCGAGAATTATCATAAAAAAGAAGGGATGTGTTCATCCACATGATAATCCCCCCAGAAGCCAACCTTCCAAGTACTCATTCAATGTTCATTCTGGAAGTATTCTCAGATCCATCAAGACCAGTATTATCCATGATCTTCTAGGTCCTCGAGTATGACCATGACTTGGTAAGTGATGATGTTGATTTAGGTTTTCTCTTTCTTATAAATTTATCTCAGCAAGAGTCACTTGTTAAGTTGGACCTGCCATGTTTCCTCGCTCGGTCCATTCACCTACAGTTCAAAAGGTTTTCCTCCAAAAAGCTATTCAGATACAATTCCTTTCTAATTTATATGATCACCTATCGCAACAAGGATTTCTTCGGCCGAAAGGACCTCCAAAAGTCAATTACTCTTGCTCTGATTCATGAAGGTTTCTTAGTCATCCCTACACCACATAAAGTGGATACTTTGGGAAAAAGGAGCACGTCTGAACTGACCTCTAACATCGACAAAGATAAACAGGGAGCGTCGAGTCAAAATCGAAGAGGTCCATATTTGAAAATATATCTAGCTCAACACTGCAAATTAAACCAACCCCCACCTCTTTGTCACCTGACATCTTGGAAAACTTTACATCTGTAGCGTGGCCTAAAAAGCAGGAGACGTTGTCTCCAGTGGGTGCTTTGGTCACAACATCACTAGTTAAAGCATGATTATTTGGTTTATACTCTCAAATAAAAGATGAAAATATTGATCTCCAAAAGATCATGTTCCCAAATAAATATCTCGAGATAGGACACCAGTCCAGGATGTTTTCTGCATTAGATTTGAGGCAAGTGATCCTAAAGATGGAAATTTTGGAACCACTTGTGCCCGGAGGAAAGAAAATTCCTTCAAATTTCAAGACCACCCAAGTCACTATCAATCGATATGCATTCCCTTCAAAATATATCATGGAGCTTCACCGACAAAATGGTGAAGGAGAATATAGAGATGTGATGAAGTACACCATGAGTACTAACAAGCTATAGGCTGCAGTCCAAAGGCTAGAGTAGCAGATTGTCAAAATGGTTCAAGATCCCAGTGATATGACTCTGGTTCAAGCCATGCTAAAGGAAAAGGATAAATAGATTTCCAACATAATGAAAAAACTCAACATCCCACAGTTGAGCATTCGCAAATAGTCAAAGTCTTAGAAATACAGTCTGAGCTAGAAAAATATCTAGCTGATAGCCAGACACTCAAGGAAAAAATCATCACTCTGGAGAACGAATTAAATGATATCAAGAGGAAAAATCGAGACACCCTTCTTCAAAAGGCTGCAACTTTACAAGCCACCTCTTTAGCAGACCCTAATGACAAGCTCGCGTAGGAGGTCGCAGAGATGAGTCTTAAGGATGCCTAACTGATTCAGGCACAGAACCAATTAAAAATAAAATGCAACGAGCTAAGCAATATAAATTAAGAGTTAGCTAAAAGAAACTTGTTCATCTCAACGAGTCCAAGGAACGTCTCTAGAAAATCATTCATTATTTATCAAGAAAACTAACAGGTAAGCATCACTCTTCCGCAGACTGATATACTCAGGAATGAGCCACACAGGTGGTGGCAGGCTCCCTTGTGGAGCCGTTAGCTTAGAAGAACCTGGTGCCTTTGATATTTCTTGTGCGGCAGCCAGGTGCCTGTCTTTCTTTTGTTGTTGCGGCTGGTTCGGCTTCGGGCTCTTGGATGAGCCACCTCGTCTTGGTGTCATCTGCTTTGGCGGTGTCTTCATCACTCTGCTTATACCATAACGTTTGAAAGTGCCAAGGATCTCTTCTAAGGTCTTCTCTTCAAACATAAACTCAGCGAATACTCGTGCTTCTGGTTGCTAAGTGCTTAGAATCTTCACAGTCAGTAAAATTTCAAACTCACGGTAAAATGCATAAGGAAGAGTTGGCCAGTATTTATAGAGCCTTTACCCGATGGTTTTCCTTCATCGTTGAACTTAGAGATTTAATGTTGCATCCATTTGCAAAATATCGGCTGGATCTGCACCTTATGTCACATTGAATGTACTGGGAATGGATAGACTAGGCATTAAGTGCTAGGTGTGTTGGACAAGATCTCGCTGGCTTCTCGATCTTTTTTGCCGTAAAATATGTCGAGTTAGATTAACTTTCCTTAAATGCTGAGGTGTAATGGTACTAGATGCCGTATGACATCCTAGCAAATGATTAATTGTTGAGTCCATTTCTTGGATCTCGTTATGATCTCAATCATTTAAGTCTTTATTATGCTCTAATGGATAGGATATTCCTTTAATGCGGGGTTGTGTCAGTGCCACCCTTTTTTGAATAACAGCTTACTAAACGGCCGACAATTGTCACGGTCACTTACTTCTATCATGATGTGCTGGCGGTTCTGAAATTTTTTTTTACTGGCATTCATTTCTTTTGTGTCTTCAACTATGTAGCTGCACTACGGCTTTATATCTTTCGTCACAGCTACTCATAGTCCATAGGCATCCTTTTCCATTTTATCGGTGCAGCTACCTTTTCAGCTTCATACTGCGTGGTTCTTGTTGTGAGCTTTGTACGTTCTATGCTTTATGTGGGATTGCGCAGCTACCTTTTTGAGCTCTAAGTTGTGCAATTCTTCTTTTCTTTCCTTTTAATGTTTTTTTTTTGGGCGCAGCTTCACTTCTCAACAAGTGTTGCGTGTTATATACATTTTCTTCATCATACTTCACATACAGACTCTTCCCCATTTCTAGTGCCCACTTTCAACTATACTTGGCACTTAGAAATTTCCTTCTTTCCTGATCATCAAGGGTTCTGCAAAGCAAGACTATCCCGATAGGTTTTTAGTCTGCTTCCATTGACTATGTCGGGAAAGCTATCTCCTGCTAACGTAGCTAACTGAGTTGCACCACCATTAGTAACATGCACAACAATATATGGGCCAAGCCAATTCATCTTAAACTTTCCAGGAAACTTCATGCTCTTGCTGTCATACAGGAGGACTAGATCACCTATGAGAAAGGTCTTGTTTTTTATATGGCGATCATGCCATGCTTTTTCTCTATATTTCTGCACTTGTTGGTGAAATCCTGTGATGAAGTGATCTTCCTCCAGACCAACCAAGTGTAGAATCCTTTCTTCTAGTGCGTTGTGATCTGCCATGCTTGTGAAAGCAGCTATCCTCATGCTGGGAACAATTCATTCCATTGGAATTATTTCTTCCTGCCCATAGGCCAACCTAAAAGGTGTGTGGCACGTCAATTTCTTGCATGTGGTCCTGTATGCCCATAATATAGCTGGAATGCACAATTCCCAGTCATCCCGATTCACATTGCATACCTCAGTGAGCACATGTTCCAGTGCTTTATTGAAAGCCTCCATAGCTCCATTGGCTTGCAGATGGTATGGTGTACTTCTCTGGTGGTGAATATGGAACTCTTCAGTTAGTGCTTCAATTGTTCTATTCAAAAAGTGAGTTCCCTGGTCGCTCATCAAGATCTTCGGGCATCCAAACCTTGTAAGGATGTCTTCGAATACGAACTACATTGGAGTCCTTCAATGGCTTCGCTTTTTCCCATCTGGTGAGGTAGTCAGCTGTAGTAATAATCTACCTCGCACCAGTTCTCTTCCCCGATGGGTTTATAGGTCCCACAAAATCAATGGCTCATTTTTCAAATGCCTATAATGTCAACTATGGATTCAGAGGCATTTCGTCTCTTCACGACGGCTTCCTTGTTCTTTGGAAAACATCGTAGCTCTGGCAATGTTCCTTCGCATCTTTGTGGATCGTAGACCACCATAGGCCAGCTCGTAATTTCTTCTGCATAGTGGCCTCCCGCAACACCTGAATGTGCATCAACCAATATGAATGGATTCTCGTGTTCTAAAACGCACCTGCACAGTACTTCATCCGGTCCCAATTTGTATAAATGACCTGCGATTATAGTGAAGTCTGCTGCTCTTACAACCAACTGCTTCTTTTGCTGCATAGTAAACTCTATGGGTTCCAACCTAGTAGTCAAGAAGTCTATGATATATTTATAGTAATCATCATAAATCTGAATAGAAAACAACTACACATAAGGAATATTGTCTTCAAGTTTCATAGGCTCTTCTCCTGACTCGATTCTTGATAGATGATCAGGGCCCAAGTTCAATCGGCCAAGCTTAACTACTATTTCAAAATCATACTCCTGGAAGAGTAACATCCATTTGCAGATTTGCCCCCCTAACACTATCTTATTGACCAGGTATTTCAAAGCATAATGGTTAGTGAACATAGAGAAATGCTCTCCAAGCAAATAGTGCCTAAATTTTTGCACCGCGTAGACCATAGCTAGGCCTTATCTCTCAGTGGTGGTATAATTCCTCTTAGCAGATGAGAGATTCCTGCTTGAAAATGTGATGGGATGGTCAATACCTCGCTCTCCTGGCTGAGATAATACAACACCCAATGCTATACATGACGCATCAACAAGGACATAAAATGGCTCCTCCTAGTCTAGAAAAACTAGGATCGGCACAGTTACCATTTTCTCTTTTAGTGTATCAAAACCTTGTTCACATTCTGCATTCCAGATGAAAGGGGTATCTTTCTTTAACAACTTCTCCATGGTCGTGGTTATCTGCGCGTAACGCTTTATAAACTTCCTATAGTAGCCGGTATGCCCCAATGTGGTGCGCAACTGCTTTACTGAATTCGGTGTTGGAAAGTTTACAATCACTGCGATCTTCATAGGGTCAACCATCAAACCCTGCTTGCACACAATGTGTCCCAAAAAAATTCCATAAGGTACACAAAAGATACACTTTTTCAGGTTTAATGACATTTGATGTTGTCTGCACTTTTCTAGCATCAATATGAGGTTTGCGCAATGGTCCTTGAGAAACCCCAATACTGTCCAATAATCAAAATAAGATTCTAAAAACTTATGCATGAAATCCTTAAATGTTGCGACCACAACTTTGGAAAAGATGGTAGGTGTGTTCTTTAGACCAAACGGCATCACTGTGTACTGGAATGACCCCCATTCCATGGCAAAGGTGGTCTTGTGTCTATTCGCTAAATCAATTCTTATATGATTATATCCCGAAAATCCATCAGTAAAGGAATATGCCTCATTTCCTCCAACGTTATCGAGCACCTCATCAGTGAAGGGAGTAGGAAATGGGTCATGCATCGAAGAATCGTTCAATTTTCTAAGGTCGACACAAATCCTGATCTCGCCTTTAGTTTTCTTATCTTGGACAACCATAGGGATTATCCACTTAGATTATTCAACCGACTCGATGATCCCTGCATCAAGCATTTTATTGAGTTCTACCTTGACTCGTTCTTTGTATCGCGGATCTTGGGCCTTTGCTTGACAGGCTTCGCGCCTGGCTTAAGAGGTATTTTCATAACTCTTAAGTCTCCCAGAATACCTTTCATCTCTGTAGAATTTGTCGGGAATAATTCATGGTATTCATGTATTAGGTTTGCGTTCTCCGCGACCGTATGATCATCCCAGTAGTCTTCAATCGATGCGAACTTTGGCTCTTCGCTAGTGCCAATGTTCACTTTCCTTGTTTTCACAGGTCCACTCATGTATGGAATTTCCAGTGGAGGTCCCTCTACATCACGCGCACCTTCTGACTCAGGTATGTTTACGTTGCATGGGTCCTCCTTATCACTTTCTTCTTTATGTTCACATTCTTCAGCTAAGTTATAACATTCCATGGCATGCTCTACCTGTTCCTTCCATTCTGGCTATAGGCTTGCAGGTATGCTGTCAGCTCCAAATAATTCCTCTAATGTCATGTTTCTATGTGGGCAGTCTGGTCTGAATATTCTTTCCTTAATAACCTAGAAAACATCATTTATGGTCGGGCTCTCATATTCAAAACAAAAGGTCTTTTGGAAGTTCGCAGTCAGCATGGCCCAATCTGTGGTACCTCTGCGCAACTCCATATATAGATACCACTTATTTGGAATTTTTTCCTCCAGCGTGTGCACAAACAGATGCACCCATTCTGTTGGTGGTCTCTCCTCCCATGCTCATGAACAGATTTCAATGTGCTCTCTTGGATCTGTCTGTCCATTATATTTTTCAAAGGGAAGTGTAACCTTGTTAGCAAACCTGATCTGCATCTTGATTCTACACTGGTCCCGTGTGGTCAATGTCTGCTTATGCGCAACCCACCATCTAGAAGGTGTCTCACGCAGTGCCATGTCTAGTGATGGTAAGCGATGCTCGTCTGCAATTGCTGCAATATATTCTTTGATAAAGGAATAAACATTAGATAAAACATCATAGGTGAGAATTGGGGTTACCTCCTTTTCAATCCAGCGTAGTGACTTTGTAAGCTGCGCACATCTCCTTGCAGATACTTTGGGCATAAAACTTTTCCAGTTCTCCAAACCTATGTCAGAGTCTGAGATGAAAGAGTTGTTGCATCTCCAGCTAAATGTGCCATCCGCAGTGGGATTAATATAGTCTTCCTGGTTCGCAGTCATTTTGTAAAGGCGGTCCAAGTCTTGAGCTCTGGATTCTTCTTGAATCGGATCACTGTATCTGTCTCTGTCTAAAGGGTCCAATGGTGCGATGACCTTGAGATGTTTTCCTTCAAAGATCATCTTCTTTGTCTTCAAGTTTATAATAGCGAGGTTATCCATTTCCCAATCTATACACAATAGTGTTGGATACGGCTGACTATCATCCACAATCTTGATAACCTCAAAGTCTGCATGACTTTGCACTCCATCAATGTCAACAATAATGTTTTCTAACCTTCCAAAAGGTATGAATTTCTCTTGGTTGGCCATTCTCAACTGGATAGGTGACCATAATAGCTTTGGTCTCCCGATATGTGTTACAACGTAATCTTCCACCCTATGAGCAATAGCATTCTTTAGCCTATAGGATCCATTTCACTGACTCAGATTCACTTTATATCCTTCAGACATATTTTTCCTCTGACTCGCATGTTGCATCACTATATCATGCGTACCCGCGAGTTGCATCACTATATCCCGTGGGTATCAAGTAAAATGGTAAAAATCACTAGTTTATTACCTTTTTACTCCCAAAAAGCAGTCATTAGGTGACCTTTGGCTCTCCATCTTCCCAAGTAATGTCTCGATGTGTCCTTTCACTTACCTTTGAGAGGACTATATATTGAGCACATATGGCTTATGGACGGGAAAAAAAAAAAGAGCAAGAGAACTCTAGTGGATTTTTGCCCTATCTTAAGTCTACACTCATTGATCCTTGTAGTTGTGAACCATTTATGTTCACCTTCCAAACTCCTATCTAGTTTGAGTTTGCCATTCATGGAGGATTGAAGTGGTGGAGGCACAAGTGGATTGATCCATATCTTGGTTCAAATTGGTTGCTGGCAAGAGGTCGTATCACTTTGTACTTCTTCTTGTTTATTAATAGAAATACTCATATTCTCATCCATTAATGTTGTAAATGTTGTTTATCTTACATTGGGTTGCATTTACTTGTTATATCATGGGCCATTGCTATTGAAGATGTTAATTCCATTTATATATTATATGTACTTGTTCTATATTGGCTGTCAAGACTAATTTGCATATTCAAGTGCACGGATTGAAAAGCTCCAATAGGGATCTACATCAAACATTTGGATCGAGGTTGGTTATCTTCTTCCTTATCTTAGCATTGTCATTTATATAGCATAGTTCTGAGAATTGAGTTGATTTCTAGTAGTCATATGTCTGTTGTGGTACACCCCAAGCCATAGTGAGTTTTCTCCAACATAGAAATGGCGACTCCGCTGGGGAAAACATTCATCTTGGGGATTTTTTGAGCATTAGTCCATAATTAGAGTTACTATTTGTTGAAGCTCTGTGTCACTTATTTGCCGTTGAGATACACTATAGAAAAATTGCTTTTTCTGAGCCATTGGACTCTCTATTTTCCATTTTATGTTTCCTCACCTACGGGCTAGCTTAGCTCTGCCCGCGTACACCAGCCTCTGTTTACTCTACTACTCGCGGGTACCCGGAGGTATTCCTTCGACAGTAGCATACAACTCCGGATTTTGTTGGTTTATGACCTTTGGTTGTTGCTAGGTTGGTTTTGGTTGATCCTGAGTCTTTGTTGGCTTGTTTCTTGACTGTTCCATGCCTTGGTTGTGACCAGAACTCTTCATTTCTCTTGGTTGTGCCTTGTTGGTTTTTTACCCATCTTTGGATTTAACCTTGTTGGTTTTTTCCTTATGAGCTCATTCCTTTGGCTGAGTCTTACTGTTTGGTATCTTCCTGGTTGTCTTAGTGATCTCCTCGGCATATCAGCGACTAGACAGTAGGATTTTGCTTGCATTTTCATTTCCATATATTGAAAAATACAAAAAATACATAGTTTTTGCATTTTCCTTTCGTTTATAAGAGAAAATACAAAACAATTTGCTTTTATGTATTGCATCTTGCATTGAGTGCTTTCTGCCTTCATTTAGATTATGATTTTTCATTGAAAGAAATATAAAAAGATTGCATATTTATTTCGAAATCGTTGGTTTGATTGCGCATATTAGGGGCATTGTTTTCATTGGATAGATGAGGATTTGATGGTTTTGCATACCATTGAGTCTTACACATCACTAGTTTCATGATCATATCCCTTGAGTAATCACAACCATTAAAATGAATGCTTAATGTTAGATTTGATTAGACTGATTTTATTTATAGGGTGCACCAACTAGCATAGGTTTAGAGTCTTGGAATAGATCATTGCAAGTTAACAATCCAAGACTACTAGACGAAACATTAGGTGTCTGACTAGGGAGTGGAGGAATCCATGGTATAGATAGGTGTTCTCAGGAAGATCTACTCAAGCTAGAGTTAAGCACGAGGTCACAGGAGGTTGGTTGAAGGGATATCCCTCTGATACCAGCTGAACATGGGAGATATTTGCAAGATTTGCTTGTATATGGGGGTACCGAAGGTTCGTCCTCTTGTGCTTTGGGCTTAGCTACCCTGCCCATATGACGGATCCCACCTGCGACTGTCCCCCTGAGCATTGGTTATATTGCGGTGACCATAGTTTCCTTACCTAGGTATCGCACAGGGTACTTGCAGTGGTTATACTGTTTGTGTCCTGAGTCAGATAGAAATTGGACAACACAGTTTTTTTTGTGCAGTGGACTTGACCCTCTAAACACAGTGAAGCCTGGGTGTCTCTATAACTGATTCTGTTACCTCCGGCTACAATTTGGGAGTCTCAAGCCTCTCCTAGGAGAGACATACCAGCTCTAGTGTTGGGAGCTCATTTAGCCAGTCTGTTTTTTTGCTCTTGGTTGTAGTTTCTCTAGGTGTGTGCTTTTGATTTACTGTTTTTGATCGATAGTTTCCCTTTAGGGGACATTTTGATTATATATTCTCCCCAGAGATATCGTGGCGCGGAGCCCTACTCTCCACCGATCCCGTCGGTTGGCTGGTTTAAAGCTGGTCTAGGTTTCACGCCGTATTGCGAGAGGATGTCGGAGGGCTCCCTCTGAGTCTTTGGATTCTTACGAGGCTTACGTCCAAGACGTCATGACTGCTACACATTCCGATACTAAGGAAAAAACTTCGACTCCATTGGGTAGAGTTGACCACACTTCTGATCCCCATACTCCTCGTGAGGAATGGGGAGGTGATCCACCTGAGACTCAACTTAGTTCTATTTGGCCTAATCCACTTGAATGAGATCCGTTTGATCCTTCGAATCCGGATAATTATCTTTACAGAATTCCAACCTTACCCGAGGATGAAGAACAGGATGATCCGTTTGTTCCTTCGTTTCCACGCAGTTATAGACACGGGATTCCAAATTTACATGACGACACTGGTCCTATGATCAACCCGAAAGAACTCTCTTTTGGTATGCCTAGTCATAATATAGTTGAACCTTCCACTACGTTTGGTAGTCACGCTAGTACTAGTCATGGTGTTAGCCATACTACAGTCACTGGGGGCATTACGTTGTCCACTCACACACATAGTATGGGGACTGGTCATGTTCCTCCTAGAAATGCTAATGTTGGAAGACGACCACCTCCTAGGATTGCCCAACCTAATAGGAATTTTGTTCGAAACACGACTCGCTATCCACCACCTAATACACGTGTCGCTACTTGTCAACCCAGGGTTACGGATGTTAATGCTCCTCCCAACCATGGGGTGGACATATGCTGCATACTTTTGCGTTCACTGCCACCACTAGTAATGCTAATGTTGGGGGTGGGAATATCTCCTATCCACATGGACATCACGCCACCATTCCTGCTACTAGTCACACCAATATTGGAGTTGGAAACACTTCTCATGCTTCTAGTCACCACACGACTACTCAAGCTAATCCTAATGCTGGGGGTGGGAACATACCATACCATTATTGTCATTACAACACAGTTCCCGCTATGAATAGTACATACATGCCCCATACTCATGGTGGCAACCCTTACTACAACACAGTCGATGTTGGCCACCAGTATAACCCACCACCCCAATATGGTGCCCAAAACACGCACATACCTGCTTACTCTAAAATGGGTCAGGAAGGAGGAGGTTATCAATCCTATGGCCATGGGCAGGCTTATGGTCCGCCGGGTCCTTATTATCAATAGTTTAATCCTCATGGTCAAGCTTTTGGTCCATCCTATAACACGGTTCCGTTTAACCAACCTTTTATGGGGTCTTATAATCAAGCTTTCCAGCCTCAGCTCCCGTTCCTTGCATGCTTGAATCTTTCGGATCTTTCAAAACTCACGAATGATCTGGTGTGTCACGACCCTACTTGGACCCCGGTCCCTACCAAGCTCCCTTCGGACATTGCTAAGTTTGAGGGGAAAGGTGGTGAGGACCCAGGAGATCATGTCACGACATTTCACCTTTGGTGCTCCTCCATTTCATTGAATCACGATTCCATTAGATTGCGACTATTTCAATGCACCCTCACGGGGGAAGCCGCAAAGTGGTACACTGAGTTTCCTAGAAACACCTATAGGGATTTTAACGAGATCGCTTTGGTTTTCTTAGATCATTTTCAGTTACCGGTTCGCTATGATACTGGCACTGAACTTTTATCTACCTTCCGTCAGAACAAGGCCACACATATTTCTGACCACGTTCAAGAGTGGCGTCGGTGGAAGAGGTTAGTGAAAGCCAACATTCCTCCAGAGTTCCTATTGGAATGGTTCCTCAAGTCTCTACTCCCATACATTGATAAGGATGTTTCGATGTCCGGCATTGTGACTGAGGAACAAGCTAACTTGAAAGTCCAGTAGTTAGACTTATTATACTCTCAATCTGGCATTTTGTATCACATCATCCCTGACGCACTGTGCACACGTTAGTTCCTAGACCGCATGCTGATGGCATCGTTGGATCTGCAAGCACTCGCCCAGTAGATTTGGTAGCTAATCAAATGCAAAAAAATTCACTAAACCAGTCTACTCCCGGACAGGTTCACACCGTGTCCACTTCCACCCCATCGTCCAATGTACACAGTGTGCAAACGACGAACCAGTCAGGTAACCAGCAACCTGGTGGTAAGGAAAAGGGGAGAAATAATTGTAAGGGTGGAAACAATGGGATAACAATAGCAATCGCAATACCCCCTGTAAGGATAGTGCCAACCCTCCTCGGGAAGGCATATATGCTGGTGAGGACCGTAAACCTAAGCGTAAGGCGAAGTTTCCTTGCAAGCTCTATGGGGAAGACCATCTTACTCACTTATGTCCTCGTATTGAAGAAGCATCGAAGAATTTGGCACAGATCCTAGCTGTGTTGAAGGATCTCCTACCTCATCATCAAAACATGGCTTCGCATGCTCCCACCACTGGTTATGGACCTCCTGAGATGGCAACGTCTTCTTCGAATACTAGTGGTTATGGATGTGTGAACATGGTTCAGCCAGAGGTTAGTGTTGCAACTCGTCAGCGTGATTATGATGCACCACAACCCAATTTGGGGAGTGAGCCTCCCCCTCCTCCTAACAATTCCTTGCATATTGAGAAGCCCTCTATTATTCCATAGATACCGAAAGGTGTTCTTAAGCGCTCTACTCATAATCCTAATGCTCGAGCTGCCCACAACTACTCCATCGTAGAAGATTTGGGCCAAACTTCGTGTGCCATGTCGGCTCTTGAAGTTTTGCAAGCTTGTCCTTCTCAGAAGCATGCTCTTTTGAGTGCGTTAGGAGTCCAAGATGGGGGAAGTCCCACTATTATCAAGTTCGATACTATTGATGTTCAACCTCGCTTACCCTACCACGTGGCTTTTCAAATCCAGGTGGTGTTCCTTCAAATTTTTTTCAAATGTACTATGGTTGACTAAGGTGACTCTGCGTCAGTAATGTCATTAGCTTGTTGGAAAGCTCTTGGATCTCCTCCCCTACTCGCATCTAGAACCAGGCTCACTACATTCGACGGTCATTCATTTAAACCGCATGGAATTATCCCTTCCCTTGTTGTGTCCTTGGGAGGTAAGTCTGTGCCTATTGAAGTCGAGGTGGTTGATGCGCCCATCGACTACAACCTTTTACTGGGTCGGAATTGGATGTATGCCATGAAAGTTGTCGCGTCCACTGTATTTAGGGTTATCTGCTTTCCTCATGAAGGAAAGATTGTGACCATCAATCAGCTGGATTACAATAACTCCTCTTCCATGGCATCCATGGGATCCATAGTCTCGTAGGTTACTCATTCTCAGTCGGCAACTGGGAACATGGGTGTCAGTATGTACCCTTCATTGATGGGATCTTATGATTTCCCTTCACCCATTGCTTTTATTGAAACCATTTCTGATAATGCGCCTCCTCCATTGAATAATGTACCTTTCCAGACCTCATATTTTAGTGATCCGTGGGATCCACCTTCCACGAGTTCCCCATATGGAGACGTTTCACACATCGGAATGGATATGCCCTTGTCTGCAATCAAACTTGCTTCTTAAGATGTTCAACAAGCCATTGCAGATTCGGATCTCTCTTCTTCATGGACAGTAGAGGAAGATCCCGTTATGTTTCCCACGTGTGCAGTCAACCTATATTGTTCACATGATTTCCTCGATGGTATTCTACCTTCAGATGAAGTTTTTATTGAGGCCATGAATGGTAATGACAAGCCTTGGGAGGATTCTCATCATCAATTTTATTTCCTTCCCACCCTTGATCTTATTGAACGAGATGAGCCTCGAGTACAACCTACCATGCATTAGGATTTTGATCCAGGCATAGTTTTGTCTAACCCTGGTTTGACATTAAAGTCTGATCTCCCTAGTGATGAGTCTGTAGACTCTCCTATAGATCCCCGAATCGGTGATCCTGATGAGTTCGATTCTACTTCTAGAATTTCCAACTCCTGTGATGATGAATTTTCCACTGCAGATTCCTCCACGTCCTTCAGCTTTGTTCTTCATTCTGAAGTTGATCATTTTGGTCCCTCGGGTGTTGGTACTATAGAACCTTCAGTGGCTAGTTCTCCCTGCATTATGTCTGAGGGTGATAATAGTGAAGTTGAAAATTTTTATGCCATAGTGACCTATATCATATTTTTCTTTACATACATTTTAGAGATGATCTTGGTACTTATGTTTCTTGGAGATAGGATTCTTGTCTAGACTTATACTTGTTTACTGGTCCTTTTCTACATTTGCTTTGGCCATGGCAGGAATATTCGGAACCTTGCATATAGGTTTAGGCCTCCCCATTGTTATGATGCATTTGAACCTATTACTATCCGAATTCGCAGACACCCCCTGAGTGTCCTTATCTTTCTCATGTTCCTTGCATTATGCATAGCTTTGTTCCATGCGCTTGGAACTAGTCTCACATGTCCCTGACACTCGTCTATCCCCATTACGAGCAATCTTCCACCTTTACTTCGAGCTCGTTAAAAACAGTAAGAAGGTCACGAATTTACTTTTTCGGGCTCGTTAAACCTTTACAGAAAATATTTTTATAAAGTCTTTTTTAAGCCCTTGTTAGACTTTTTCAAATCAAACAAGATTGCTGAGTATACTTGTCATTTCAAACTCGTTAAAGGATTTGAAGTGACATTCACTTAGGTATAAGCTTACCCCTTTTCCGGACCTTTGTGGATTAATTACAAAAAAGGTATACTCTAGTCATACGTGACTAGAAGAGTTCTTCTCCCATTATTTTACACTTTTTCGGGTGAGGAGACTAACTTTATGAAAAAGGACTCCCCTTTTATGTCGAGTTGTGATTGCATTGCATCATCCTGCTTGCCGCTTGAGCCTTGTGTCGGCTCCTGCTTACTCAATTGTTAGCTTGGTGCCTGAGCACTTTTTCCCTGTCGAGCCCTCCAGAGCTTATATTTATCCTTCACATTTTGATGACCCTTTGACCTTGAGGGAACACCCCCCCGAGTGTCCACATCCTGCATGCACTTCCTTGCATTGATCATAGGTATGTTCACTTCTTGGAACTAGTCTGCTCACTATTTGACACTCGTTCCCTCACTTGGTGTACTATAAGCAATTTTATTCTTTTTCAAGCTTTTCCCAAATATGAAAAAGACCAAAAAATCAAATATTCCAAAAAGCCAGACGGGATTATGGTTACTACTTCTAGTTGGAAGCTGTTGTGTCACCTTTGAACAGAGCATTCATTCCACTCCGTACATTATGAGTCGGGACTATAGTTGGACCTTAGGAGTTGTACTTGTTTCTCAGTTTTCTCCACCAATTGGTTAAGCTTCCAGTCATTATGGAGCCCTTTGTAATGCCTCATGCATTGCACAGTTTATGTCAAGTCTATGCTTCCTGATTCTATCCATCTGCTCATGCTCTTTTTCAAAGGAAGTCCTGAGCCTAGAGTCGGCCACTCCTCATATCCCTTGACTATTGCATGTTGGATATCCTTATTGAGTCAGTTTGTTTCACCTGAGTTATTCCAAATCTTTCAGTGTAGCTGGTACCTCGTGCTAGTTGATGGGGGATGCCTTAATGCCCTCCTTCCAGCGAGTCTCGTTCCATCGACTTCAACCCATTTATTCCGGAACTTGAGGATTAGAGTTCGGTCGAGTACCTTGAGGCTTGCAGTCATTAGTGGCAGGTTCTCTCGCCATCGACAGTTTTGGGAATACATCAATGTCCCTTGATCAATGGATTCATCCTAGTGTTCGACTTCAACTCATTTATTCACACTCTGATGATTGTACTCTGTGCCTTGATGCCCATTTTCATTATTGGTGGGTTATCTTGCGTCTGTTAACAGTATACATCATTGACCGGTAATCAGACGATGTCACATCAGGTTCGACCCAACTCCTTTATTCACTTGATTGGACTTGCACCATCGAAGACTTGTGTAGAAGACCCCAGGCGATAGTGGCATTCAGTATGCTACTTATGACTTTGACTTTACATCTGAGATATCACCTCTCATATATCAGTAGTTTGTATCTCCAGTTTGCACCAGTTGTTTCCTTTTCAACAGGAGACCATATCTTACTGTGGAAGGATCATGGCTATGATCACTTATGACATGTATTCACTATATACTCTCTATTCATGGCCATTGTATCATATTGTTGTACTACCGAAATGTATTCAGGGATACTATTGTATTATGACGAGTGAGCTGCTCTTTCCACTTGTGTCTCCATCACTCCACTTCTAAGTTCTATAATGTATTTCGGCCATCATAGCATCAATCTCTGACCTCACACATTAGGGGGCATTTGTTACAATGTAATCTTCCACCCTGTGAGTATCAACATTCTTTGGCCTATATGATCCATTTCACTAACTCGTATTCACTTTATATCCTTCAGACATATTTTTCCTCTGACCCGCATGTTGCATCACTATAGCATGCGTACCCGCGAGTTGCATCACTATAGCCTGCGGGTATCAAGTAAAATGGTAAAACTCACTAGTTTATTACCTTTTTACTCCCAAAAAGCGGTCATTGGGTGACCTTTGGCTCTCCATCTGCCCAAGTAACGTCTCGATGTGTCCTTTCACTTAAATTTGAGAGGACTATATATTGAGCACATATGGCATATGGACGAGAAAAAAAAAAAGAGCAAGAGAACTCTAGTGGATTTTTTCCCTATCTTGAGTCTACACTCATTGATCCTTGTAGTTGTGAACCCTTTATGTTCACCTTCCAAACTCCTATCTAGTTTGAGTTTTCCATTCATGGAGGATTGAAGTGGTGGAGGCACAAGTGGATTGATCTAGAAGTTGGTTCAGATTGGTTGTCGGCAAGAGGTCGTATCACTTTGTACTTCTTCTTGTTTATTAATAGAAATACTCATGTTCTCGTCCATTAATGTTGTAAATGTTGTTTATCTTACATTAGGTTGCATTTACTTGTTATATCATGGGCCATTGCTATTGATTATGTTAATGTGGTTTATATATTATATGTACTTATTGTATATTGGCTATCAAGACTAATTTGCAGATTAAAGTGCACGGATTGAAAAGCTCCAACGAGGATCTACATCAAACATTTGGATCGAGGTTGGTTGTCTTCTTCCTTATCTTAGCATTGTCATTTATATAGCATAGTTCTGATAATTGAGTTGATTTCTGGTAGTCATCTGTCTGTTGTGGTACACCCCAAGCCATAGTCAGTTTTCTCCAACACAATCTGCTGCCACGTTTGTTTAGTTAAGACATTTACTTCAGATCCTAGATCAAGGATGACCTCATCCATTTCATAGTCTCCTCCTATCTGTGTGTTGAGCCTCATTTCTCGGCATGATATTTTATGTTTCTTGATCTGGTGAACTACTCTATCGGTAGTTTCCATATCTCTCTTTGGCTCATACTAGTTTAACAGTTTTTGCAACTCTATTATAGCGTCTGCACTCTTCAGCAACTTCATGCAGCTCCTTAGGAACTGCGCAATAGAGGTGCTAGTCTCTGCTGCGGCACTTTTTTTTTCATAGGAAGCCGACATATCTTCTATATGTGATATTTCACTACGCAACGAGATTCTTGGCGACCTGGGTGCTGACTCTTTGAAGATGTCCTGCACTTCTTCGAAGACTTCTTTGTTCTTCTCCAAGTCGAAAGCAAGTGCTTTCCCAGTATATTTCCTTATCCATATTATTTCAAGAGGAGTCTGCTTAGTGTTAAAGTCTCCATACGTCGAAGCTTCTGCTCCTCTATCTCTTCCTATCGTAGCGCCACTTCTTGTCACTACATTGATGCTTGGATCCTTAGGTCTCTTGTCTGCTGCGATCAACTGAATGTTTGGGTTCAGCGCATCTTTTTGTTTCCGTTTCTGCATTTCTGCCTCTAACACTGGGCAGTCTTCAATAACATGATCGAATGACTTACAATAACTACACATAGTCCATGGGTTGGTACAATCTCTAGATACATGACCTGGATGTCCACAGTTATAACAAATTACTTGACCTCGGCCTCGTCTTTGCGCTGGGTCGACATTCCTTCCTCTCTCGCGGTAACCTCTACGACCTATGTATGGTCCCTGATCGTGCTGTACATTCTCTTGTTTCTATGGAGTCTCTTCTTGGACTCTGTATACTCCTCCATACATATACTCAATATCTTTCTTCCTTTCCAACATGAACTCGTATGCATGACAGTTGGACTCATCATGGCCAACTGACTTACAGAAATTGCAATATAGGTTTTTAGGTGTTCTTACATATTTCTGAATTAAGTACCAGTCCTTTGGCCGGTGTCCTTTAGTTCTGCAGATTTCGCACCATGGTCCTTGGTTATGATTTAATGGGTTTGGTGCAACCATGTTAAGAAATTCTTGGAATAAAGGACAATGATCCTTAGTGTGTCCTTCTCCCTCACATCCTGTACACCAAACTTCTTGTCTCTCTTGCTTTCCTTTCTTGATATCTTGTAGTTGTAGTGTCAAGGCATCCAACTGGGTCTGAATCTGAGACATCCCAGTGCTAGTTTCTCCAATAGGTGAAGCTTCTAACTTCATTGCGATCTCCAAGGATTCTGCTTGCGAAGCCACTTTCTGCTGCATCAATGACAGTCTGATATGGGGCAACAATGTAGCTATAAACCATTCCTAGTGTTGTTGCGGTGTTATCATGAAACTTACTTGGTCCAACAGTGTCTTAAATTTCTGGTCAAATTCCCAGACTGTCTCACTAGGTTTCTACTTGACCTCTTTTAACTTTGTGATACATTGTGATTCCAACTTCGGTTTCTTAAATTCCGCTAAGAGTGCAGCCTTAATCTCTTGTAAGGTTCTTTGTTGTCCATGTGAGTACTTCATGAACTAATTCAAGGCTCTATCTCTAAAGGTGGTGATGACCTGCGCTCGCTTCATAGCGTCATCCTGAACTTGTTTAACACTCCATACGGCTTCACATAGAAAGCAATGTTGCTTAGGGTCCTCTAGACCCATACCTTTGAATATCGGCAGCTTAATATCATCAGTCATGCTTCTTCTAGGTGGTGTAAGGTTTTGCGCAGGTTGTTGAGCGGTAAAAATAAACGTGGTATTGCACGGAACGTTCTAATTTAGGATATTCTAAGTGCTAGGGATATTCACAACTCTGGGGTTCTGAACTGGCAGATTATGTGCAATGGGAGGCGCGTTATTCACAACCAGTGGATTCTGCGGAGTAATAGCCTGATAGGTGGAAGATAGAGGTACGGTTTGACTATCAGGTTCGGCTTGTGAATCAATCTCTATGCGGAGTCCATGGTCAGTGGAATTCTTCTTAGGGGTATATTTATATCTTTTCCCAGTTCTTATATTATGTGTCTTTTCGTCAAACTCACTAAAAATGCTATTGACCATTACATATGCAAAAAATTTCACTGCATTCTAAAAATGCCCTTCTCAGCTAAAAGCATTTTAATGTATAAACTGAGGTTGTTCAGGTACTTACCTCGGAAACCCTTGAAAAACTCTACTTCTGCTACGTTGTAGGACTTGAGCATGTCCATAGCGAACTCCGTCATGAAGCTCTGTAGTGTATTGTCAACCCAGAAGTCGACTACTCGCGTGAATGGACTGTCTACTGCTTTGAGGCTTGCAATGAGATATGGTGTCCACTCAATCGGTAAGTCTCATGGGGTACACTTTCTACGCTCTGCGATCCTTGACAACCACTCGTGTAGCTCGTTTCCAAAACACGCCCAAAATATTTCATGAACGTCTTTCCACAGGTACTTGTTCAACCACTGGATGTCAGAGAGATGTGGATGTCTATTTTCTTTCCTTGCGAAATCTCGTTCAGTCTTGTCAAACCAATCCCATATTTCTTTATTGTCTGGATGCCAAACGTCAATACCCAATGAAGCTTCGTCTTCATCACACATCATGTCTTCAACTCATCACATATTCTTAGCATGGCAATGAAACCATTTGTTGGATTAAACATTGTTCTATAGGTTTCCAATGTAGACCCAGGTTCTTAGCGGTTCGAGGAACCAACAAAACCCATTTTCACCGACCCTTTCGGCAACAATCTGCAAGAAGACCAAGGTCTCACCCAAGGCGAATATATGGGGGAGCTGTGGAATCAAGTTTCCATAGCTATGTGATGAGTTGTTTAAAGCTGATCTAATAAACAGCGCGTTGTGAGCCTGCGCGACGGACTGACACTTATACAGGCTAAGATGTTGTGCAACTCGTGCATCCAAGGGATGTGCGATGCAGATATTATTCAGTAGTAGGCCAGTGCCACTGATAGCTGCACTACCTCCTCGACACTTAACTAATTTAATTAACAGGACCTTAACGAATATTATGCATCCACTATTACCTTGTAGTACTTATCTTATGATTCATGCAAAATGGCAAACACAATATACTGTGCACTTCCTGTGCTGTGCACTGTATAGACCTTCTCTGTTAAGTGATTGTCCAACCACTACATGCATTCACAGACTTAGACATACTTGTTCATCTTCTAGTCATCCACATATGCGATACTTAACATATTATTCCCATTTACATTATTTTTGGCGAATACATATAAAATTAAAACACATAAGCTGACAAGCATGAGTTCAAGCATCCATGGTAAGCAAATAAACAAGTGCAAACATATAAAAAATAACAAAACAAAGGATTTAACATGGTTCACCCCCAATATGGGAGCTACATCCACAGGAACTGTTTTTATATTATTTGAGGAAGGGTACAACAGTTCCAGTCTGTGCACTCAGCTGCAAACTTTCTTCTCTCTCAATAGGCCTCTGCGCACACAGCTTGCAGAGCCTCTACAAAATTGTCTCAATAGAAGATTTCTCAATAACAATTAACAATAGAGAATCAACAACCCTTTTCCCTTACAAAATATTCCTTATTTATAGATCATGCTTGTAGGTCATGTCTTTACAATGCATGGAAAAAACCCTAAGGTTCCCAAAACTGGTATGGATACCCGCCACCCTGCCTGTCGTCGTCGCCAGGTCACTCCACTTTCTTTGGCTGCCTGACTGGGCTACTCATAGCTCTAACAGCCTTCTGACAGCCGCAGTCATCACAAAATGGTTGCACTACATCATGGTCTGTCACTTTCCTTCCTTTTATCCTGCCTGATGTCATCGCGTTAGTGTCCTATCTCCTTAACTGCTTGCCACCACTCCTTTTTACAGGTCTCTTTCCTCATCCTCCATTCTTCTTCTTACCCAAAATAGGTTGCTTACTCAACTCGACCTTCCTCTATACTCTTTTACCAAAAGTAGTTGTTGCGCAAGCCCTGCGCACTAGCACTTCTGCTTCAAAACTGCATAGGTACCCCGAGCTGCGCACTCCTCAAAATTGTGTCTTCAGACTTCACAGTCCAAAAGATGTGTGGCTCCCAAAATTGTGTCCTTATCAAAATTGTGCCGAACTTGGGCCACAACCAACATTAATTATTAAACATTTTTATAATATTATTTTTATGTTTATTGATAATGTCTTATTCCATATGATTTTAACTATAAGAATTATATTTCAAACAACCAAAATTATAATTTTTGCTTAATATTAGGCAAGCATTTCATTTTTAAATTGTAAATAAGAGAATCATTAATAAACAAGGGTAAGAACTTATACTTGGAATATTCAAAATCAAACTTATTATATCACTACATTTTAATAATCATGTATTTATTAAATCACCTCCCTTTATTTGGATGTTCATAAGGTTTAGGTACACAACATTTTCTTTTGTGATTGATGCTCCTCTTTGTTATGGGTGCATCAATGCTCATTGTTGGTTAAGGTGCACCGATGCTCATCAATGGTATAAGTGCATTCTATGCTTCTTTATTGTAGGTGCACTGGTGCTTCTTAACGAATGTGCACTAGTGTAGTTTTGGCCCAAAAAAACATCGGTGCTCCTCTTTAATGAATTCACAGTGGTTCCAATGCTCCTCTTTGGTGAAGGCACACCATTGTCAATGCTCCTCTTTGGTGAAGGTTCATTAGTGCATCTTTGTTATAAGAACACCAGTGCATCATTGTTATAAATGCACTAGTGCATCGTTGGTATAAGTGCACGGGTGCATCTTTGGTATAAGTGCACTAGTGCTCTTGTCATAACCCAAATTTTCCGAAAAATTTAAATTTTTTAAAATACCATGTAATATGATTATATGCAGTCATTCAACTGTTTTGATTAGTTTAAATGGACATAACTGTGTATGAAATATCTGTTATTGTACTTAAATTTTAATATGTGTTTTTCTTATAGTTACTGATTGTTTTCCGTTCTGCAACCTCAAGGGGAAATGCTATGACAGACTGGGCTTACTTAGCTTACGAGCTAATGCAACAGGTTTCTTTCTCTTTACAGATATACAGGTAAGTTCGGGTCGCTGAAATTAAATTTTTAAAGTGTTATAAGTCAACTAGCTGTACCAAGCATTCAGTAAAAAGTTCTAACATGCTATCCAGGTTATCAAGTGTTTAAAGGTAGCACTCTGCCTATTACATCCTCCTGGTCTTACATATAGATAGTTTAAAATTACTAGAGAAAAAGTTCGTGGTTTTTCTTGATAACATTTGAATTAAAAAAAATAGCTCCATGGAAATTGTTCTTTGATTGTATTATTGTAATGCAACCATACTTTATAACTTAGCACTGTAGAACATCACAGGATGATCAAGTATGGAACTGTCATAATGTAAAATTAACCTAATTCTCGCATTTGTAATGAAATCTTTCCATTACATGTCTCTTGTTATCACCAGAGTTCTGTAACAACTAACTGATTGTTATTACATGATATCACAGGTGGGAGGTACTATTAGTAATCCTAATCAAAATTTGCACGTCTTGTTCCATATGTGCATACTTTAACAATTAGTATTATTGTAGTAAAATTGTAAACCATTATGCACTACATTGCTACCCTTTCGTAGTGACTTAGAATAGATGTCATATCTATTGTTTCTTCCCAGGAGGCTAAGGTATGTGGAAAATTTTAGTAATAAGGTACTGTGCACCACGTAAACTTAATATTACACCCTTGCTCTTATAAATTTTATAAATCGCATCAACTCCTCTATGTATTTAGTGCTTCAAGACTGAAATTTGACGATATCAACATTGCATGGTTTAAAAACATGTAGAGCAACAATTTTCATTATAATAATAAGCGAGTTTCAAGGTTTTATTCTATGTTCTTGGATGTTTAAAAGATAACAATTGAATTAAGGTTTTGCAACCAAATAAGGTAACCATGCGGTAATCCTGCTTACCCAAGCTATAACATTTAATTGGAAAATAATGTTGGAACTCTCATTGGGGTCTTGGACACTAATGATAATTGCATGGTTTATTGTTCGTAGGGAAAAGTGTTATCGTTCCTAATGCAAAGTTGGAAGCATTGATAGAATATGGCAATTATATAGCAGGTTTAACTATGGTCATGATCATAAAGGAATATCCAAGTTATCATTTTTATTCGACAACAAATGATGGGGATCTTCGTATGGAAACTATGGAGAGTCGACCCATAGTGTGGATATATTAAAAGGCTACGTGGTGGATTCAGCTCCAAGTGTTTATGATATATAAACGTTGACTTTAACCCTAATCTCAGCATTTATCCCTTTGCCTTCGGGCTCTGTTCCACTGTAAACCCTCCTGTCCGAAATTCGCTGAGGCACACTGATGAAAACTGCTTCCATACTGCTTAGGCCCTTCGTGTTTGTCCTCTGCACTGTGTGAGAGCTATTATAATTGTGTTAACAGCCATGAGGTTGTGGAAAATAAACTAGAGTTTTTCCTTGGCTGCCATTGTTAACCCTGTTACTGCGCGACTGTAAAACTTGACTGGGTTCGGTCAAGGCTTTCATTGAGGGAATTAATACTTGCTTTTGTGAGCTTATTCTTTTAAATGACTAGAGTGGGGTCTTACCCTGGACCAGCCGTGGTTATCAAACTATCTACAGGACCTGCAATTTTTTTGTCGATTTGCTGGTAAGTTAAAGATTTCTTCGTCATTACTCAGTTTAAAAGATTTTTGTTTTGTTTTAAGGAAAACCAAAAGTAACTGATGCGAAATGTCATGTGCAGGTGCTGGCTACTTCTTGGAAGTTGTAACAGACCCAACCCTTGGTGCTTGGCTCTTACCGGGTAAGCCTGGTTTCACCATGGCTCCTCCTCTTTGATGGTTGTTAGAGTGGTAGGGTTTGGAATGAGTAACTTTGTGGTTACGTACGTTCTTTAAACTGTTTGTTTATCATGTTCGTTAACATGTTTTCACCCTGTATAATAAAGGGTCGTTGTAGCTCTGCCGAGAATGTAAATGATAGTCTTATTTTTCATTTAAGGATTTCTGTATATAAATACTATGGATTTAATTTGATAGATGATAAGAAAAGTAAGTCCATCTGTGGATAAGATGGTGACCTCGGCATTTTGTTTTTAACTCTGTCCTCGGATAACGTACAGGGTTTTTACTATGTTGTTGTTAAAACTTCTTACTGTGTAATTTAAGCTTTGTTATTATGCCTTATTAACAGTCCTCTTGCATACGGGACTTTGTTATCGCAAGCGTTATGGTTTTTAAGCTGAGTAGTTGTAAGTAATTTTTTAGGTTTTTAATCCGCTTATACATGGAATTTAGGGCTCGTCTGTATGTGAAATTATTTTTTTAACTAAATTAGAAAAAGCTTTGCTTGCACAAGCGAGGCTGGTAGGATTTGGCCGAACTAAATTATAGTTGTGATTCAATTGAATGCTTGTTTTGTCCTTTCAATTATGACTATGGGTTAATTGAAAGTTTTCAGGAAAGGTAAAACTGTAACCCTAAGCTCGTTATTGAGCAAAAAAAATTATGTTACTCTACTGTTTTAAATTGGTTAACTATTTTAATTAACTGTTGGTAAAATCTGTGATGAACTTCTGTTAGGGTTTATGCACCAATGTTCTGATTTTGTTTCTTCTGTTAAAAGATAATAACTAGATCGTTTTTCTGCTAGTAAAATTCTTCATGATAAACTGGGGTGATAGGGTTTCTAAACTCCCGGTTGTGATTTCATTTAGTTACCCAATCTATTGTTATGATTTGGACTCTATCGAAATAGAGAGCTTAGTGGATGTTAAAACTATATTGTTAAGCTTTATACTAAACCCAATAGGGTTCTGTTATTTCATTTATAAAACTGCTGGTTCGTGAAAGTTTTTAAGAGAGGATAATTCTGTAAGCTTAAGCTCGATATCGAGCTAGCTATGATTCTGTTATTTCTATTGTTTCTAAAACAATAACTGGTTATTTACTGTTAAAAAAATTTTAAAAAAAAAATATTTTGGAATAAAGTTCTATTAGGGTTTCTGAATCATCATTTAGTTGTTAAGGAATGACTGGTTAATTTTGTATTTTAGGGTTTGTGTATTATCTTAAATACATAGGTTATGATAGGTTAACTTTGACTAAAGTCTGTACCTTGATAAAGCTATTCTAAATATAGCAAATTCTTCTGTACTGTTATCTATATTGATAATAACACTGTAATTTAACTGTTTATAATTCTTTTCTCTTCTTACGATGGTTTAGACGAGTTTGTAATTCCAGGACATAATTACTGTTTACCTAAACCCTATATGTAAATATTAAAATTAACTAGGTTTTTAAAATACAATAATAAACTATTGATTACATAATTAATTACTGTTCTTACTATTGTACAGCATGCAAAGAATTATCTTATCAGTAGGATAATAAAGATATTAAGGAATGCTAAAACACAATAACCCTCAACCATTCTATTACTGATATTCAGGGATGATAACTTTTACTGAGCTAATTATAATTCAAACATAAAGAAGATAACATAACATACATTCATTTATACTTAATAAACAACGGGAATAGGTGGCAGAACCTGTTTCAAACTGAGGACAACAACAACAATGGGAGGTTGTTCCTCCCTACCAACTCCTGGAGAGTGCCCAGACAACACTTCTCAGGACCCCCGAGCTTGCTATGGTCTCCCTGGATGGAACTAGGTGCAGCAGAATAATTCACTCAGCCAAAACAGCTATACCGGAACCAAGTTACTACAGCATCCCTCTCAAACAACTTCCTTACTGTATAATTTTCCCTCTTCCTCAATGGGACTCCTGAATAACATTCAGCTGAATGTATTCTCCCTTCAGAGCAATTCCCCCCCTCAGCTCAGTTCATTGAGTACTATTTAAAAGATTGCCTAGGTCTTTGTTGGGTTAACTGTCATTAATGAGCCACCTACTCAGATTCCACTTTCTTGGGGAATCATGACCCCAAATATAGGGAAGTTGCCACCTGCAACTTAGAAAGTGTTTGAGGATGCTGCCACTTGTCATTTGCCTTTCCACCTAGTTCCATCCACCAGTTTGACCAGTAACCTCTTTTTAACAGCTCTCCCATGCTGTTGTCTCCATAATTTATTTATTAATAATAAAATATTCAGAATTACATTCCATTTCTAGTGACTCTGCTGAGTCATAAATTCCTACTTAGCATTAAATTTAACATAATGTCTCGGGAATATAATAAAATAATTACATTATTTTTACAAAATTGGGGTATGTGACAGCTCTTGTCTCATTAAAGTGCATCGATGAAAAACCCTCCTCTGAAGCCTCCAACCTCTATTGATGGAGGTTGTAGCAAAGGTTTTTTTGAAAATTTTGACCAATCTTGTAACACTAAAAACCTCCGCTATAACCTCCGCTACATGGAATTTTACTTGTAGTGGAGAAAGCATTATGGGTGAACCTCAACCATAAATCATAAGTAAAACATGCTCATATCTAGTTATGAGCACAAACTAGGCACCTTCTGGGTTTTGAAATCAATCTTTAGGCCTATTTTAGTTCTTTCTAGCAGCATTTGGGGTAGACCTGTTCATAAAGGAAGTAGTAAACCATATAAAGAAGCAATCCTGGGTAGATCTGGACCTGTTTCAACCCTATCTTGTCCTTCAAACATCATTATAGGTAGTTCTAGGCACAACAAAGGTGAAGTGTTGTGAACCATTCATCATTATAATCAAACAAATCTATTTTGGGTGAAAACACCTTCTTTATTAGGAAATATGATATTGGTTTTCTATGTAAAAATAGTCTTCACAAATTAGGCATAAATTGTGTGCAAATTATTCATAATCTTGTATGCTCCTACATCAATGAAAATACCATTTTTCATCATGCATTTAATCTATTCACAACCCTCATTTAATATGTCTTCGGTTGTAACACATGTTCTATTTTTTTTATTTTTGTATATGCTTAGAATCTATACGAAAAGTCACCAGTATGCTACAACCAATGCATTCATAAATGCTCTTAAAAATGCCAAAATAGGAACATATGAAATTCAAATAAATAGTATAACAACCAAAGCTACCAATAAATTTGTATATTGTCACATACATGCATATACTAATGCAAGGCATCATGATGGAATGCTCCTTTTTAGTATTCAATTTTATATCCTTTCTAATCCTATTCTTCCATAACTAGTAGCTCAAAGGAATATGTTGATCTCTATTATGATGTGTTTGTATGAAAATATTGCCTATTCTATGGGTTAATGAAGCATGCATGGAGTCATACTATCCTTCATCAAAACCATCCCAATCAACGGTCTTAACAATGCACAAGAATTCAAATGGATACCAACAATATAAGTATCAAGGGAAATGTAAGATACAACCATATTTTGCTTGTTTTAAATGGCATTTTTGGGGATATAAAACAAAGTATAAATGGTCAACCAAAACCAATATTGGGCAAAAATACAAACTTTTAAAAATCCCCATAAAACTTGTGAATGTGTCATCTATATGTGAGCATTAGGATTTCATTTTAGCCCATTGTGGTTAATGGAAAACAGACAAAAATGCATGTCTATGCACGTCCATAGTATTCAACCAAGGAGTATTTTGGAGCTCGTGGAATATCGAGAAATTGAAGGGTTAAAAATTACAAGAGTTAATGTTAAGAAAAACAACTAACTATGCCTAAAAGCAATGTATTCATGCATGCAACAACAAAAGCTAAAAATATATATTTAGTGGATAATGAGCTTACTAGATTTGTTTGTGTTTTTGTGAATGTGTATTCCTTGTAGTTGTGTTCTCCATGGAAGACTAATATCTTCATCCAAAATGCTTCATTTGGGAAGTAATTTTTCACTTTGAAAGATTCCTCTAAATGCTCATGCAACCTATGCATATAAAGAGGGTAGAAAATGCCGATTTCAAAGAAGGGTATTATGTTGAATTCTTAGCTTGACTACTGTCTTTCCTTGCTTTTTCTATCTACAATTTTGGATTAATGATGCTTCCTCAATGTACATGCATTCACAATACAACTTAACACTCATTGATATGTTGTAAACTTCATTTTCCTATCTAATACCTATAGTACTAAATGAAAGTTTACTTTGATACATGGCATGGTAGGGTGGGGAGGGAAAAATGAAATTGCATGACATTGCAGTCAAAGGATGGACAAACACCATGATGGGAATCCATTAGAAATCTATATTATCATTTTTTCTTGGGAATACACTATTTTATCAAGAAGAGTACCATGGCATTAACATGCTACAAGATTCATTATTCACCATTCAACAAATGTGAAATGTTGTGAAACCTTCATCATTATCATCAAATGAATTATTTTGGGTGCAAACACCACCTCTATTAGGAAAGAACATATTGGTTTTCTAAGTATAAATAATCTTCACAACTTAGGAATAAGTTGTGTGCAAACTATTCATAATCTTGTATGCTCCTCCATCAATGAAAATACTATTTTTCATAATGCATTTAAGCTTTTTATGACCTCATTTAATATGTCTTCAGTTGTAACACATGTTCTATTTTTATTTTTGTATATGCCTAGAAACTACAAGAAAATTCACCAGTATACTACAACCAATCTATTCATAAATGTTGTTCAGAAATGCCAAAATAAGAATATATGCAATCCAAATATATAGTACAACAATCAAAGCTACTAATAAATTTGTATATTGTCACATACATGCATATACTCATGCAAGGAATCATGATGGAATATTCTTTTTTAGTATTCAAACTTATATAGTTTATAACCTATTCTTCCATAACTAGTAGCTCAAAGAATATGGTTGAGCTATGTTGTGATGTGTGTGTATGCAAAGATTTTCTAGTTTATGGGTTAATCAATCATGCATGGAGTCAAAATATCCTTCATCAAAACCATGGCATGGTAGGGTGGGGAGGGAAAAATGAAATTGCATGACATTGCAGTCAAAGGATGGACAAACACCATGATGGGAATCCATTAGAAATCTATATTATCATTTTTTCTTGGGAATACACTAGTTTATCAAGAAGAGTACCATGGCATTAACATGCTACAAGATTCATTATTCACCATTCAACAAATGTGACATGTTGTGAAACCTTCATCATTATCATCAAACGAATTATTTTGGGTGCAAACACCACCTCTATTAGGAAATAACATATTGGTTTTCTAAGTATAAATAATCTTCACAACTTAGGCATAAGTTGTGTGCAAACTATTCATAATCTTGTATGCTCCTCCATCAATGAAAATACTATTTTTCATAATGCATTTAAGCTTTGTATGACCTCATTTAATATGTCTTCAGTTGTAACACATGTTCTATTTTTATTTTTGTATATGCCTAGAAACTACAAGAAAATTCACCAGTATACTACAACCAATCTATTCATAAATGCTCTTCAAAAATGCCAAAATAAGAAGATATGCAATCCAAATATATAGTACAACAATAAAAGCTACTAATAAATTTGTATATTGTCACATACATGCATATACTCATGCAAGGCATCATGATGGAATAGTCTTTTTTAGTATTCAAACTTATATAGTTTATAACCTATTCTTCCATAACTAGTAGCTCAAAGGAATATGGTTGAGCTATGTTGTGACGTGTGTGTATGAAAAGATTTTCTAGTTTATGGGTTAATCAATTATGCATTGAGTCAAAATATCCTTCATCAAAACCATCCCAATCAATGGTCTTAGCAATTCACAAGAAATCAAATGGATACCAACAATCTAAGTATCAATGGAAATGGAAGATACAACCATATTTTGCTTGTTTTAAAAGGTATTTTTTGGGATATAAAACAAAGTATGGATGGTCAACCAAAACCAATATTGGGCCAAAAATACAAACTTTTAAAAATCCCCATAAAATACAAACTTTTTTAAAATCCGCATAAAAATTGTGAATGTGTCATCTATATGTGAGCATTAAGGTTTCATTTTAGCCCATTGTGGTTAATGAGAAATAGACAAAACTTCATGTCTATGCATTGCCATAGTATTCAACCAAGGAGTATTTTCAAGTTTGTGGAAAATAGATAAATCAAATGGTTAAAATTTACAAGAGTTAGGGTTAAGAAAAACAACCCAACTATGCCTAAAATCAATATATTCATGCATGCAACAACAAAAGGTAAAAAAATATCTAGTGGATATTGAGATTACCTTATTTTTTTGTGTGTGGATGTGTATTCCTGGTAGTTTTGTGGTCCATGGAAGAATGAGATCACCATATCAACTTCTTTGATAAAGGGCATAAATATAAATACAAAAACATAATACAAGGAAAACAAAAACAAATTGTGAAATCATTTTTTTGTGTTTGATGTCTTTGTCAATGAGCCATTGTTTGAATGGAAAAATGAGGCGGTGAAAATGACAAACCTATAGCAATCATAACCGTTTGAGACTAGTTCATAATCTTATATATGCAAATTTCTAGGTTCTATAGTGCCTCAGTTGCCAAAACTTCTCCAAGTCATTTCACTAGACAACATAGTTCAGATTATGGAGTCCTCTTACAAGTACTTGGTGCTCAAATTGCAGTTTTCTATGCATAGCAAGATTAAGAGTGATATGGTTTGTAAATAATTTAAACATGAAGCAAAATTAATGTTCTAGTTGAGAGGACTTTTTTTTAGACAAATTTTCATTAGATAGTGGAAATTGATAAAAGTTTTTAATACGAGGGATTCAAGGTTTCCTTACATATTTAGATATGTTAAAATGGCTTGGAGGGAGAAAACAAAAATAGAGTAGTTTCTTTTAGTGTTCATAGATCTTAGCAACACATAGTCTGTCCATGATTGTTATTTTTACAGTTGAGTAATTTTGGTTGTGCCCATTACAGGGAGACATAAATTTTTCAATCAACCAAAGATATTGATATGGATGAAAAAGTGGAGAGGTCGGTTAAAAACACCATTGTTCACAAGTAGGATGGCTCTATACCAATCAATCATATAGTAGAATCAATGAGATAGTAAAGTTAATTATATAGTAGAATCAATGAAATAGTAAAGTTAGATGTGTGTTCATTATTCAAATTGAAAAATATCTCATCAATAATCGAAGAATGTATGAATCTACGGAATAGAAGAATCAAACCAAAGAAATAATATGAAATAGAAAAAACAAACTAACTATATATAAAGAGTCAAACCAATTTTCAAATCAAAATGACTTATCTATGGATAGGTGGGATGATAAAGATCCATCCACAATGGATTTAATAAATCATAATCGAAGAATCCATGAATCTTTGCAATAGAAGAATCGAATCGAATAATCAATGAAATAGAAAATTGGACCAACTCTATCAAACAATCAAACAATCTTTCAAATGAAAGTGACTAATTTGCACAAACGACCTGTTGATAAAGATGAGGGTTGATCCACAATGGATTTCACCATCCACAAACACAGTGCTTGAAAATCCAAATGATGCCATCCACAAACAAAGATTTCGAAAATTAAAAATAATTTTTTCCTAAAAGAAACAAAATTTATTGAAATTAATGTTGTAATATATAAACAATTCATAATAAATTATCCTCTCTCTTATTTAATTTAGATTATTAATGCTTCAACAAAAGAATTTCATTAGAAATTTTCTATCTCACTGGTGGGTTAGTAGTGCAACATGAACAATTTTAGATGGGATACATAAGTTGCAACATACAACCGAACAAACAAGGGAATTACAAACAAAATCTTTGAATCACACCCACTTGTATTTATACCTACATGAATTTTCTTGTCCCGCGCCTTAAAACACGCAAAAAAAACTAAACGTGTCCATATAGGTTGCTTCCTTGAAAGAACCTATGCTTAGAATACATTTGATCACTGTACTCCAATAGAACACATCCAGTTCAGTGACTTTTTCAAACACCTGGCGTACATTCTCCACAATATCACATTTGGAATACATACGAGAATGGAGTTGCTTGTCTTCTCACGCAACCTGCAATGAAGTGCACGCTTGCAATACCTAGGTAAATGTGTTTGAATTGAATATAATATCCTTGTTATACATATCGTGAAAGGCATACATTGCTTCATTCAAACAACCCTCTTGACATAGTGGGATGATGGAGTTATTAGATGCAGATAGATACTTGGGTTTCGAAGGTAGATGGGTTTGGACTCTTGACTCTATGTTTAAGAGAATTCTCACACCTTGACTCTATTATTTAAGAGAATTCTCACACCTTGACTCTATGTTTTTACTCTTGGCCATCTCACTACATAGTTCGGTCAATGGCGATTCATCCTCTTCTCACAAACACATGACTTGTTGTTTTCAATTGGAACTTCCATGGCTCATTAGTCAAAATAATAAAGATTCTATTATTTTCCATTAAGAAAATCATGTGAGCATGTTAAACTAAGTCGAACAAATGGTTACTCAGTTATTATAGTAAATTAAAAAGGGAGATTCATTTGTGCATGTCTTAGCAACACGCCCATGAGGGTTTCACTCGTTATAGGATAGGACTTAATGCAGAAAGAGCTCTCATATAATGACTTTGTTAATAGGTCAAAAAGAATTTCTTCGTTCAAGATAGTATTTGAGGAATACAATGGAGTCACAAAAGAAACCGAATATGATAAGAGCACTATATAAAAATTGCACAAAACAAATTTGAGTTAGAAAGCATGTCATAAATTTTTTTAGGAAATTTCCTTTGTCTTTTTTGAACCAAAATTTGATGAAGCAAAGCTTGAGACTGGCCTTTCCGCCAAAAACGTCCCTGGTCTACGAGCATAAACAAGTGCAAAAATTTTGGATCCACCTCAAATCCTTAAAATCCATGAAACCTGTCAAATTGATGTTTTATATATGATAAGATTAAATCCTTATTCCTATTTGCATACCTTATTTTGTGTATTGTCTTCACTCTCTAGTGATGATCCCTTGTCCTCTATGAACCCATACCTCTTTGTGTCTCAATCCTTGTCTGCGGCAAAGAAAGAAATCCACTAAATAATTAGCTCTGTGCAAATCTATTTAGTGAAGTGAATAGGTTGAGGTCCTTTCTATAAAGCCTTGAATTTTCTCCACCTTAGCACGAAAAAAACCATTTCCACTAGTTTATTTTTGTATTTTCTTTCGTTACTTGTTTTGTACATAGTATAGCTATAACTAATGTTCTATATAAATTATAGCATGTATTGTAACTAATATATATTATAATATTATATATTAAAAATAATGTGTAATATAAATTATATAATAGAACTAATAGTCAAGGATACGGTGGTCCGTTGGTGGGGATAGATGGATTTCATTCCATCCACCCGGCTTCAATTCCGTTGAGACATCTTCTGGCATGGACGACTGAATGACGCTTTGATCGACCTACCATCCATGATATGCCAAGAAGTTTGTTGAGATTTCCTGTGCATGTGAGCTTTCCTTGATTCCTTCATAATAGTAGGAAGGTGGTTTTTCCGCATGAAAAAAAATAGAACCAATAAATAAAACATGTATCATAAGTATTATATTTTGTAATTATTTTATATTAAAACTAATGTCTAATATAACTTATATAATAGTATCAATAACTAATATTTAGTCATGACAGTTTTGGTTATAGATCTCCAATTTGTGAACATTTTCCCTTGACAAGTTTATTTCATTTTGATACTTTTTTCATCCTCAGATTCCTCACTCTTCATCCTCACGAACGAGAAATAATTATTGAACTATGAAAACAATCATAAATAGGGATTTTCATAAAATTCCCTTGTCATTTTACAATGAATATTAGTGATTATAAGTAGTATATTTAAACCCTAGTATATTTAAACCCCTACGAGCATGGAAATGTCTCCTTCCAAAATTCCATTATCTTTCTGATTGGCTGTTCTTCTTGGCACCAATGTTGCAATAGGTGTACATATAGTGCAATTCATTTTGGAATCCAACATCAACATCCATGGTTATGCTTTGATATATCTTTAATTTATCATTTATCTTAGCATAGGTGTAGCAACTGGTGGACCTCAACTCCACTAACCTCTATTAAATTTACAATTAGTAATCCCTTTAAACCACAATCCCCCAAAACTAATTCCTATTCTTGTAGTTTTTATATAGTCATATATTATTTATCTTTGGACTAAATTAGTCGTTTAAGTTAGTCATTTTTAGTTGTGTCACTTAAAATTGTGCAAATTTGGTAGCATTTAGCTTAAGAAAATTGTCATGACTAACGTTTTTGGTCGCGTAGTCGTAAATTTTACAGACTATACTAGTGCAAGGATGATGCACCACAGTTTCCCATGTATGCTCCCAACATGATGGTCTCCCCCGTTGCCTATGGGGAGTTAGTGTGGGAACCCCTCCTTGAATGGGGGTTGTCGATGTATGTGTAACTTCATAATGTATTTCATCTATGTATTTTATATATATTTATTGTACCCTTATTAAAGATGTGTTATTCCTCTATAAAGAAGTGTCGTCATGTGGATTGACAAGTGTCGCAAGTGTGTGTACTTGCTGATGGGTTATTAGACCACCATGTGGGGTCGGCCCTGAATTATATATATTATAATGTGGATGTACCTAGCTAGATAAGTCGGCCCCATAAGGTCACTGAGCAAAAAGGTTAGTATAAATAGAGATCAAAGATCTCTATTTTACTCTCTCGAAAAAGTATCTCACTCTCACTCAGAAAGTGGCGCACTAGTGAGGAAGAGGATCATCTGCTACTAGGAGACTATCTCAGTGTATTTTGGTTGTACTTTGGTTGAGCCATTTCTCTCTCTATCTCTGAGGAAGTTGTGGGGTTTTCACCTTAGGGTTTTCCCCATGGAAACTCTGTGTCTCTTGTCTCTCATGCTTTTGATTCTTGTGATGCTTTCCATGCTTATTGTAATTGTCATGCATTGATATACTATATATGTTATTCTCTCAGCAAAGATCCTAGATTATTGTGAATTAATGCTCAAAATTTAACATGGTATCAGAGCTAACCTGAGAAGAAGACATTTTACAGTGACGGAAACTTGAGTTTCTTGTTTATTGGGTTTCTCTCCACAGGTTTTTGAAAATCAGTATAGTATATTACTCATCAAGGCGCATCTATCTGTCCAATCGGAATTCAATTCCGAGCATTTTCAGATTTGGCCCTAAAAATTAGGGTTTCCACAAAAATAGGAATTTCTGGAATCTGAAGATACAGCTAGAAGCTCCTTGCAAAAATCAAAGTTTAGAGCTTTGGATCAAGATTTTTGGCTGGATAGATCTTCGGGAAACTCAAACCCTAATTCAGGGCTCTCCTAGTGAACCCAGGAGGACAAAAGATCAAATCTGAAGGGTAAAACTTTGCTAATCTCAAATTCTGAATGCACCAGGCTGATCAGCTCATCAAAGCGCATCTTTCTATCCTTTCAGAAATTTGAAATTCACATTTTGAATTTTTAGGGTTTTTCCAACAAACCCTAATCCTGGACCAGATCCAGTTTTCAGCAGTTCAAGTGGTAAGACCTAAATCTTTTCTATTTCCATTTGAAGTACTCTTTAAGATGTCTCTCCACACTAAGCTTGAGGAAAGCTTGAAGGGGGTGATAACTTCCGAGCCTAGAAGTATAGGATTGGGTTAATCCTGGAAGAGAATGAGTTGGACTCATATATAAAAGAAGACATCCCAATCCCAGAGGATGAAGAGGCCAAGGTATTGCATAAGAAGATCTTGGTCAAGGCAAAGAGAATCATTGTTGATTCTATCAAAGACCATCTCATACCCCATGTGTCTTCTCTTAAGACACCCAAGGAGATGTTTGACTCTTTGACCAAGCGATTTGAAGGGAAGAACATAAATCGGAAGATGACCCTGCGGAACTAATTGAAAAGAGTAAAGTTTCAAAATGGAGAAACCATTCAATCTTATTTTTCAAGGGTCTCCCAGATCAAGGAACAACTAGAAGCAGTGGATGAAATGGTGGAGAATGGTGAAGTGGTGATGACCACTCTAAATGGCCTACCCAAGTCATGGGATTCCTTCATTCAAGGAATTTGTGGAAGGAAGAAGTTGATCTCCTTCAACAGATTGCGGGAAGAATGCTCTCAAGAAGAAGCTAGACTTATAGCTCGTGAGGAAAAGATGGGAGGTGAAGATCAAGCTCTTGCAACTCACACCAAAAGAAGCAAGCCCAAAAAGGAGCACTCTCGCCACAAGAGATCCTATCAAAAGAATAAGAAGGATCTAAGATGCTTCACATGCAATGAGAAGGATCACTTTGCTTCAGATTGTCCCAATAACAAAAGGCATAATAACAACAACTCCAACAAGAAGAAGAAGGGAAACAAAAGAAAGCTTCATGCTCATGCTGCCGAGGATGATAAACCTCCAAAGAAGAAGGCTAGGGCAGAAAGTGATGATAGTGATGATGACTCATCAAGTGAAGAAGAGTATGTTCTAATCTTTGCTCTCACAGGTACCATATCCCATGGTTTTAATGATTGTTTGATTGATAGTGGAGCTTCCAAACACATGACTGGTTTTAAGGAATCTTTTGTGAATCTATCTGAACATGAATCACCCCATAAGGTGAAACTTGGGGATGATTATCAATACCCAATCAAAGGAAGTGGTGAAGCCTCCTACAACCTAGATTCTGGAAAATCTTTGAAGATGAAAGAAGTCCTTTATGTACCTGGGCTCAAGAAGAACTTACTCTCCATCTCTACATTGGATGCAAAAGGTATGAGGGTTGCATTTGTGGATGGCCAATTCCTAGTGTGGCCAAAGGGTAAAACAATCAATGATGCAGTAGTGATTGGAGAACAAGAGGGAGGTTTGTATAAATTGAAGGGTCAACCTGAACATGCCATGATCCATGAATCCATGGAACCAAGTGAACTTTGGCGTAGAAGACTTGCTCATATGCACTATAGAGCACTTCCAATTGCAAGCAAGGTTGTAGAGGGTCTTCCTGAAATAAAGACTAAACATGAAAGTGTTTGCAAAGGATGTGCAAAAGGTAAGAACATTAAGAAGGCTTTCCCAAGCAGTGAAAGCAAGGCAAAAGACATCCTGGAAATCATCCACTCAGATGTATGTGGTCTTATGTCATCCAGTTCTCTGAGTGGGTATGTTTACTATATCTCATTTATTGATGAATTCTCCAAGAAGACTTGGGTATACTTCTTGAAGAACAAATATGAGGTGTTTGATAAATTCAAGGAATTCAAAACCTTGATGGAGAATCAAACTAACAAGAAGATCAAAACATTCAGATCCGACAATGGTGGAGAATTCACCTCAGGTGACTTCAAGAAGCTTTGTAGTGATTCAGGGATTAAGAGGGAGTTGACTGTTCCTTATAATCCTCAACAGAATGGAGTTGCAGAAAGGAAGAACAGAACTATCATGGAAGCAGCAAGGGCAATGTTGCATGACCAGGATCTACCTATGCATCTATGGGCAGAATCAGCTAGAACAGTTGTATATGTGCAGAAAAGAACACCCCACAAGATATTGGACAACAAGACACCAGAAGAGGTCTTTTATGGTAAGAAACCTGAAGTCAGTCATCTCAGAATATTTGGTTGTCCAGTATACACTCATGTTCCAAAGGAAAAGAGGACTAAACTAGATCCTTCAGGAAAGAAGGGTATCTTTGTGGGTTACAGTGAAAGCTCGAAGGCTTACAGAATATACTTTCCAGGGTTCAAGAAGATTGATGTCAGCAGGGATGTAACATTTGATGAAAAAACGGCATTCATCAAATCAAGGAAGGCACCTATCGAAGTTTATGAAGAACCTAAGGAAACTATATTTCAAGACACTACCATGACTGAAGCAATTCCAGAAGTTGTTCGTGAGTTTGAAGATTCGCAAGAACCTGTAGATCCACCCCGTGAGGATAACTCTCATAAGAGGAAACCTGCATGGGCTAGAGAGCTCATTCAAGATGCAGAAAGATTTGGCATTCCAGAAGAAGAACACAAAGCAAAGAAGAGAACCAGATCACATACCAGCTATGTTGCTTTACTCTGTGACATTATGAACAAAGAGCCTTCCAGTTATGAAGAAGCAGCAGAAAAGAAAGAATGGAAGGATGCCATGGTTGAGGAATACCAATCAATAATGAAGAATGATGTTTGGGATGTTGTCCCAAGACCTAAAGAGAAGTCTGTCATGACTTCCAAATGGATTTACAAAATCAAGCATGCTGCAGATGGCAGTGTAGAGAAATACAAGGCAAGATTCGTAGCTCATGGATTCTGTCAGAAAGAGGGAATAGATTATGAAGAAACTTTTGCATCTGTAGCCAAGTATACTTCCATCAGAATAGCACTTGCCCTCTCTGCAGCTATGAAATGGAAAATACACCAGATTGATGTCAAGACTACTTTCTTGAATGGTGTAGTTGAAGAAGAAGTATATGTGGAACAGCCACTCGGTTTTGAAATACATGACACGGAGTCATATGTATGCAGATTGAAGAATGCCTTGTATGGCTTGAAAAAAGCTCCCAGAACTTGGTATGGTAGGAGGGACAGTTTCCTATCTAGTTTGGGCTTTACCAAGAGTAAAGCGGATTCCAACCTTTACTACAAGGTTGAGGAAGGGAATCTTGTGATTCTACTCCTGTATGTGGATGACTTATTTGTAACAGGAGATAACAGATTGATTGCAGATACTAAGAGGAAGCTTGCTGCTGAATTCGATATGAAAGATTTGGGAATGATGCACTATTTCCTAGGTATGAAGGTGTGGCAGAGTACAGGTGGGATCTTCCTTGGTCAAGGGAAGTACACAGTAGATATCCTGAAGAGATTCAGGATGATGGATTGCAAGGCCATGGCCACACCTACGGCATCAAATCTGAAGCTTCTATGTGATGCTTCATCCGAGCCGGTTTATGTCTCTATGTATCGTCAGATGATTGGGTCCTTGATGTACCTGACGAACACGAGACCATACATTTGCTTTGCTGTGAACACATTGAGTCAGTTCCTGACAGATCCGAGGAGTGTTCACCTAGTTGCTGTAAAGAATGTTCTGAGGTACCTAAAGGGTACAGTGGATTATGGGCTCAAGTATGAAGCGAATCAAAAGTTTAACCTGCAGGGTTATGTTGATTCAGATTGGGTTGGCAGTGCTGCAGATAGGAAGAGCACATCTGGGTGTTTCTTCAGTATGGGATCAGGTGTGATCTCTTGGTTTAGCAGGAAGCAGTCCTGCGTAGCACTGAGTACAGTTGAGGCAGAGTATGTTGCAGCCTGTTCAACTAGTTGTGAGGCAGTATGGCTACGGAAGCTACTGTCTGAGTTATTTGATCTCCCATTGGAGGCTACTGGTATCTTCTGTGATAAACAAAGTTGTGTAAAAGCTGTCCGAGAACCCAGTGTTTCATGACAGGTCGAAACACATAGAGATAAAATATCACTATATCAGGGATATGGTACAGAGAGGAGCTGTGAAGCTCCTGTATGTTGTGACGGACGAGCAGATTGCAGATGTACTGACGAAGCCACTAGCCAAGGTGAAGTTCGAGTACTTCAGAGAGAGGCTTGGCGTTCTTCAGATCAAGGACACTTCGAGGAAGAAGTGATGGACACATTTGTTGAAGCCATTCCAAGCATGTTGGAAGAAGGATCCTTCACATGGCTATGGATGTAAGCACTGGATGATGAACATCAAGATGATGTTCTGGTTTCTGCTTTGTATGATCAGTTGGATCATTTTTATATGTATGCATCATGTTGGATGTTGGATATGATCAGTTGGATCATTTATATGTATATGTATGTACGCATCATGTTGGATGCTGGATATGATCAGTTGGATCATTTATATGTATATGTATGTATGCATCATGTTGGATGATGGATATGATCAGTATGATCATTTGTATGTATTTTGTATGCATCATGTTGGATGCTTGGACCATGTATCTGTATATGTATCAGGTGGATACATTGTATGATCAGGTGGATCATGTATGATGATATGTATCAGGTAGATACTTGGTTTGCATCAGGTAGATGCATTATATGATCAGGATGATCGTGGATGACAAGCTTCAGGATGTTGCTCCAGATGACATGCAGCAGGATGTTGCAGTGATGATGATCAGGATGATCATGTGTACATCAGGATGATGTATGGTGAGTATCAGGTTGATACTCTATGGCCGTGGATCAGGTTGTGCAGATGAGCAAATAATTTGGCCCTGGGAGATTTGCAGATAGTCTTTCGAGGTTTTGCCTATGGCATGTAATTCGTTGCCCTGGGATATTTGGCAAATGTTCTTTCGAGGTTTTGCTCTGGGAGGACATATAATTTGTCCCTGGGAGATCTGCAGATAGTCTTTCGAGGTTTTTCCTATGGCATGTAATTCGTTTCCCTGGGATATCTAGAAGATGCTCTTTCGAGGTTTTGTCCTATGGCATATAATTTGTCCCTGGGAGATCTGATAGGTTGGGCTGTGTGCCCATAATTAGTCTTGGGATGCTCTTGCGAGTTTTTTCCATGACCACATGTAATTCATGACATGGAAGATCCTATAGGTAGAGTTGTGTGCTTGTAATAGCCTTGGATGATCTTGCGAGGTTTTGTGGTGACCACATATAATTCGTGCCCTAGGAGATCCTATAGGTAGAGCTGCGTGCTCGTAACAGCCTGGGATTCTCTTGCGAGGTTTTGTGGTGAGGTCACATATAATATGGCCCTGGGAGATCCTATAGGAAGATCCATGTGCTCGTAAATGCCTGGGATGCTCTTTTGAGGTTTTGTGATGCAAATAATAAGTCCTGAGGATTCCACAGTATGGCTAGTGATGACGAAGACCTGCAGGTGGTGGGCCTACATCCAGTATGAAAAAGGACTGGCTCTGTAGAACTTCCTATGACGAGTAGAGTCAGAGATTGATTGAGATAGCAGCAGCACTGACGATGACAATGACGATGCATCAATAATGATTATCCCGAGAAGAAGACTTGTCTAGCAGATCTGTGTCGAGAAATACCTTCCTAGTTAAGAGGGAGTGTTGATGTATGTGTAACTTCAAAATGTATTTCATCTATGTATTTTATATATATTTATTGTACCCTTATTAGATATGTGTTATTACTCTATAAGGAAGTGTCGTCATGTGGATTGACAAGTGTCGCAAGTGTGTGTACTTGCCGATGGGTTACTAGACCACCATGTGGGGTCGGCCCTGAATTATATATATTATAATGTGGATGTACCTAGCTAGATAAGTCGGCCCCATAAGGTCACTGGGAAAAAAGGTTAGTATAAATAGAGATCAGAGATATCTATTTTACTCACTCGGAAAAGTATCTCACTCTCACTCAGAAAGTGGTTCACTAGTGAGGAGGAGGATCATCTGCTACTAGGAGACTATCTCAGTGTATTTTGGTTGTACTTTGGTTGAGCCATTGCTATCTCTATCTCTGAGGAAGTTGTGGGGTTTTTCACCTTAGGGTTTTCCCCATGGAAACTCTGTGTCTCTTGTCTCTCATGCTTTTGATTCTTGTGATGCTTGTGATGCTTATTGTGATTGTCATGCATTGATATACTGTATATGTTATTCTCTCAGCAAAGATCCTAGAGTATTGTGAATTAATGATCCTAGAGTATTGTGAATTGATGCTCAAAATTTAACAGGGGTATCCCTTGCAACCTGAGAGACTGCCTAAGGGTTCTTAGTTCCACAATGGTTAGTGTTTTATGATGTACTAAAAGTAAGGATGAAGGAAACAAAACACAATTGATAGATGCGAAAATATGATAATCAGAATAGCATATGCAATATGGTGCAAGTGAAAAAGTGAGTATATAGTTTCTTGAATGTTTCCAAGAGTAGGTTCTTTTTAATTACATTTAGATGATATTTTTGTTATAAAAAGAAGCAATGAATTTTCCCTAAGTGACTTAGTGTCCTTCCTCTCAAATAGTCACTGGACCTTCCAATAACTTTGTTGTTGGATGGTTATGAACCCTCCGAAGATGGATAGTGAAGGTAAAAATGATTTAGTTATAATGAGGAGTATTGGGGATATGTTTCAAAAGTACTAGCAACATTTTCAATATCAAACGAAATCTTATTTAGGTGCAAATCCATCCCACAGATGCCACCTGGTGATGATTCTAGTTTTTGGCCACTAAGAACCTGCATCAAGTGTGGATAAGTGTTTCAGCCTCAAACGATAAAGTGTCGCCTTCACAAAGGGATAGGTGGCTCAATGTGATGAACAAAAACAAATATTCCTTGGATTTTATGTCCTTGGGAACCACACCTTCTTATCTAGGTTTGATCAAACTTGATTATAACAGGATTTGACAAGTTCCCAAAAATTCAACAACAACTATTGTTTCAAAATGAAGAAGATTGGTGGGAATTATTTGGATTCTTAGTCCAATAAATCCTAACCTAACTAAAATATTTTTTGTGATCTCCTTGGTGACTGATTTTAATTGGTTTAAAATCGCATTGCAAGTTGATTTTATGAGGGTCATAGAGGGCTCTAGAAGCAAAGATAGTGATCAATGAACAAACCAACAAAACCTCTTTCATTCCTTTCTCATGCCCTACATAGACCTCAAATCCTCAAGAACAATTCCTTATCCTCCCTTGAAAGTACAAGGGTTATCCATAAAAAGTGGTAGATTGATAAAGATGGGGAATCTTCTATAATCTTGTTAAAAAGTATGCTCCAAGTCATTAATGTAAAGAACAAAAATTATTTCAAATTGATATGAAAACTCCTACCCATTTTGAAGACATCATTATGGAAGATACCCCTAAGTTTGAGGTCAGAGACCAAACTCCTCCCATGAACGACTAAGTGGAACCTAAAGTCAATCAAGGCTAACTACTCATATCTCTCATGTTTTATCTAGTATTCTAGCCCCACAAACCTTGAAGCTTCTGGGTTACATCAAGTTTCACAAAGTGGTAGCCTTGGTTGAAAGTGGCAAAATACACAACTTTATTCATTAGTGATTGGCTAGATAACTCCATTTTTATGTCCATTGGGTGCCCAACATTCAAATTATGATAGCTAATGGCGATATGATGAAATGTGGGGGACGTTGTTAAAATGGGAAACTCCAATTGGGTTATTATAATCTCAAAACATATATGTCGTCCATTGATATGGGTGGTTGTGATGTAGTTTTAGGGGTAGAATGGCTACACACATTGGGGCCAGCTCCCATGGACTTCAACTAATTATACTTGATATTTACTCAGGAGTCTCATACTCACACCCTCAAAGGGATCCAAGCAAGATCCCCTAAAATCATAATTTCTCATTGGATAGAAAAATTATTGAAGAAAGGCCATATAGAATTATTGCTAACTTCCATGCCATCCAAGCTTTGGATAGTACCACAATTGAAATCTATATTTTTTTCAAATGGTTTTGGAAAAACATCATTAGGTATTTGAGATGCCAAAAGGTTTACCTCCATCTACATGAGACAATGATTATGGTATTCCCTTGATTCTGGGCATTCAACCACCAAATGTACAGTTGTATAGGAACTCATTCTCACAAAAGAATGAAATTGAAATATCATTCGGGAGCTACAAGAGGAAAGGGTCATTTATCCTAGCACTATCCCATATTCATCCCCAATGGTCATGGTTTTAAATAAAGAAGGCACTCGGAACATGTGCCTTTATGTCCATCCCCTCAATAATTTTACCATCAAAGATAAATTTCATATCCCAGTCATTGATGATATTTTGTATGAGCTCCATAAGGCCAAAATTTTCACCAAACTTGACCTTCATTAAGGATACCACCAAATCAGGATGATAGAGGTATATATTCCAAAGACAACTTTCCAAATACATGAAGACCATTATGAGTTTTTTGTTTTTCCATTTGGATTTTATTGTACCCTCTACCTTTTAGATCTTTGTGAATACAATTTTGGGGCCATACCTTCATGATTTTGTGTTGTTTTTCTTCGGTGAAATTTTGATTTATAGTAAAACTCGGGATGCCCATATACAACATGTTGATAAAGCCTCACAACTCCTTCATGACCATTAGTTGTTCATTAAATGCTCCAAATGTGCTTTTAAGCTTTCAGAGGTTGAATATCTGGGTCACATTGTTGAACAATATGGGGTGAGAGTGGACCCCAAGAAGATTGCAGTAATGCAAGAATGACCCTGCTCTAAAGCCTTGAAGAGATTATGTGTTATTTTAGGCCTTATATGCTACTATAGGAAGTTTGTGAATAACTATGCTAAAATTGCATCCCTATTGACAACCTTGCTCAAGAAAAATGTCTTTGAATGGAACAAAGTAGTAGAAGAAGCATTCTCAATTTTAAAGTAAGCCATGTGCACCACATTGGTCTTAGTTGTGCTTGATTTTACTAAGACTTTTGTAGTGGAACATGATACCTCCGGAAAAGGATTGGGTGTAGTTCTAATGAAATAAGGGAGACCCTTAGAATTTCAAGGGAAGTTGGATACCTGTGTGGAGTTTATAATCTCGATGTGTTTCGGACTCTATAGCTGAGTCCATCTTCAGGAGAAAAGGTATCCAACGTGTTGAGATTATAAACTCCACACAGGTATCCAACTTCCCTTGAAAATAATTGCAACCTGTGAAAGCCTAAATGAAACCCTTAGAATTCACAAGAAATTAGTTGTTTGACATGGATTTCAGAAAATCTACCCAATAGAAAGAAATGATGGCCAACATACATGTGGTTGACACATGGTGGCCACATCTCGTAGGGCGGTGCTTCCAAATCAAAATGAACCACCATAGCCTAAAGTATTTTTTGGAGCAAATCTTGTCATCCTTGAAGTGCAACATAAATGACTCACCAAAATGCTTGGCTATGATTATGAGATCATATAAAAACCAAGAAAAGACAATGTTATGGAATATGTCTTGGGAAGGAAATGTGAGGAAGAGGGATCACTCTTTTCCTTAACCTATCCAGTACCCAAATGGTTAGAGGAAGCACAACAATAATGGTTAACCACTGCTGCTAATATATCTCAGTTCATCAAGTTCCTCTAGAAGGATCCCAACCTTCCCTAAATTTACACTTGACAACAACATACACTATGATAAAAGTTCATTTTTTATGGTACCTAACACTTCTTTAAAATAGACAAGATTGACATAGTTTCCTTCATCTCCTCTCATAGGTCACTTGGGTTTTCAAAAACCTTATGCATGTGCTAGGAACTCCTTGTTTTGGGAAGGCATGAAAAATGATATACTTACTTTTATAATAGAATATGACAGTTCCCAAAGGAACAAGGGTGAGATAGTAAAGAATCCTAAGGAATTTTAACCATTTCCAATCCCATCTTATATTTGGACCAACATTTCCATGGATTTTATTGTTGGTATTTTGAAAGTAGGTAACAAATAAGTCATCTTGGTGGTAGTTCATCAACTTTCCAAATATGCTCATTTTTGTGCTCTCCAACACACTTTTACCTTGGCAATAGTTGCCAAAAAAATTTAGACCAAACTTTTTGAAATCCATGGCATGCCTACCTCCATTGTGTCATATTGTGATCCCACATTCACTGGTAAATTTTAGCAAGAAATATTTATACTCTAGGAAACCTAGTTGAAAATCAACAACTCTCATCATGCTCAAACATATGGCCATACCGAAGCAGTCAACAAGTGTCATGAAACCTATTTGAGATGTTTTTACTTGAAAAGTAGAACTAGTGGGCACAGTGGTTACCTATTTCAAAATGGTGGTATAATATCACTTACCATGAGGCTACAAAAAAGACACAATATGAAGTAGTCTATGGCCAATAACCAGCCTTCATGGTTTATTATCTACTAGGTACCTCCAAATTACGTCTAGTTTGTAATTCAATTCATAATCCCTGATGTCACTCTTTGACCACTTACAAAAAATTTGGCAATGGCTCAAAATTGCATAAAGCAATAAGAAGACTACCACCGCCTAGAGTGTTCATTTTTCAAAGAAACTAGGTGTTCCTTTGCCTCCAATCTTATAATTAGGCCTATCTCAAAGTTGAAGGCCATCATAATCTTCAAAAAACGTTTTATGTCCCATATGAGATTGTTCAACACATTGGTTAGGTGGACTACAAATTAGTACCACCATCATATGCCAAGATCCACTTAGTATTTCATGTATCCTATTTGAAGAAGGTAGTGGGTCAGAACTGTCAAGTTCAAACTACATTACCAGAAATAGATTATTAAGGCTCCATTTGGCTCCAACCAAAAGCAATTGTGGACACTTGAGAGTGTTATCTATGTTAACAGACTATCCATTAAGATTTGATTCAGTGGAAGGATACCTCACTAGAAGATTCTACTTGGGAACCATCAACCATTTTGTAGTAGTTTTTGCATCTCCAACCCTAGGGACAATGTTGCTTTTGAAGGGGGGGACATGTTATGGTCCTACCCTAACCCCCCTACTTTATTAATGTACAAGGACATAAGGCCCATTATATATTTAGTGGGTAGTGGCTTAATGTAAACGAGTTCTCTTTATTAAATAAAGTCCTCTAGGTGGTTGACCCTCACAATAGTGAGATATGTAATGCTTATTCAATAAATGACATTGTATTTGGATCTTTTCTCTTGGATATTTCCCCCTTGAGGAGGAAAGTGATCATAGCTATCTACTTTATCCATTCTCTCTTTTATTTTTTTATCTTTGCATTGAATTTATGGGTTTAAGAAGATTACAACTCACATTGCATTGTTCTTCATACATAGGCATAGAGATATGTGTGTCTAGTTGAAAATGATTGGGAGCCTGAATTTGTTTATGGATTAGCTCCATGAGCGATAGAGTATGCTTCTATATTGCTCGAGAATGAGAGGATACCTTATTAGCTAAAGAAGAGGCATGAACACAACATGGAGGCACAATTATAGGTTAAGAGAAGGATACTTCAGGCCGCTTGGTTGTGTATTGATGTTACTGGTGTTGCTAATATTCCTAAAATTGACTACAGTAAAAAACAATATTGGGGTATCAAGGTAAGGAAACTTTTATTGTTGAGCATGGATACTTCTTACTCAAGATGTCCTTGATCAATATGCTCATTGGGATTTCAGAAAGTGTTAGATCTATAATGTTGATGAATAAAATGTAGGCGAAAGGTCTATGTAAACCTTGTTTGAGTTACAAAATTCCCTTGTATAGATATGGATTGAAAATGAGTAGTATCTTTACATCTATTACAATAAAATATTACCTACCCTTGCACAAATGTGAAGAGTAGCGATCATTGTTGGTTCATATTGAAAACAATGTGTGTTGCAAAGCATTTGTGTACCAAAATATTCACAACTAGGAAAAAAGAGTTGTAGGATGCCAATAAACTACATGTAAGTCCAGTCATGTATTTAGGGATGAAACCATGGTGACTAGCTTGTTTGACAATATCATCCTACAAAAAGTGACCATATGATGGACCTGCAACAAATAAATGATGAAAATGCACAATATAGCAGAATACAAAAGATATTTATTGATCGCAGGCCACTTCGATGGGGAAACCTCCTTTGAGCAAGCTCAATACAAAATAACTAGTGGATGCCTTCACTGGCCTCAACACGTATTTATATTCTAAGTCTAAGCTAAACAACTATTACTCCCCATGAATGTGGGATAACACAATATACTCACAGGACGACTTACAAAGCATATGCATCCAACAACAATATACTAGCAATGTGAGATAACATAATATACTCATGGGAAGACTTACAAAGCATATGCGTCTAAAAAAAATATACTACCAAAGTAAAGAGAAGGGTTAACACGGGCTTGTAGCATCCCCTCCCCCTTAGAAAAGCTTTGTCCTCAAAGATTTATATGTGGAAATTGTTGGTGAATCTGAAGGAGTGGTTCCCATGTAGCATCCTTTGAATGCATTATGTGCCATTGAATTAATACCTCTATAATAGATCGAGAGAAAAGCTGACGAGTGTGCCTATTGAGGATGGCCTCCGGCTCCAAAAGGATGGATCCTTCATTATCCAGCTCTGGTTAAATAGTTTTTCCTCTGATGTTGGTGCCAAGAACTTTCTTTAAACAACAGACGTGAAATACTGGATGAATGCGGAAAGAAGGAGGAAGTTCCAATTTATAAGCAACAGATCCAATCTTCTGAAGAACCTTATATGTCCCATAGAACTTTGGAGCGAGATTATGACACCCTTTGAGTTTCAGGGAGGATTGCTTGTAAGGCTATAGATGAACAAAAACCATATCACTTGCTTGAAAAGTGCACTCAGAACGGTGTTGATTAGCTTGTTGTTTCATTCAATTTATTTCCATGTGAAGATTGTCCTGCAAAATGCGAAGAATCTGATCATGGTTGTGAAGAACCATGTCAAGTGTCTGAACTGGTGAACTGCTGGGCGTGTATGGAAGAAGCATTGGCGGTGCCTGACCATAGGCTAATTCATATGGAGTCATTTTAGATGCAGTGTGGTAGGAGGTATTGTACCACCATTCAGCAAGAGGGAGCCACTTTTCCCATTGATGTTGTTTTTTAGAGGTGAAGCAACGAAGATAAGTTTCCAAACATTTAATGATAACTTCAGTCTGACCATCGGTTTGTGGGTGATACCCTGAACTCATATTCAGTTTGGTGCCATTTTGGCAAAATAGTTTTGTCCAAAAATGATTGGTGAAAGTTGAATCACGATATGACACAATGGAAGAAGGGATTCCATGAAGACAGAAGATCTGGTCCATGAAAATTTGTGCGACTAAGGAGCTGGTATAGGGAAGGCTGAGGGCACAAAAATGACTATATTTGGAGAGGTGATGGCAACCAAAACCAAAATCACTGTCTTCCCTCCATATTTAGGTATCCCTTCAATGAAATCCATAGAAATATCTATACAAATCCGTGTAGGGATGGGAAAGGGTTCGAGCAATCCTGGAAGGAGTGTCGTTTCGCCCTTGTTGCGCTGGCAGGTATCACATTTGGAAACCATCTGTTGAATTTTTGTTTTCATGCCCTGCCAAAATAAGTTACATCGTGCCCTCTCATAAGTTTTGAGGAACCGAGAGTGCCCTGCCAATGGGGAATCATGGAGTTCATAGAAGACAACCTATTGAAGATCTGTGCTCTAGGGAAGCACCAAACAACCCTTCTATCTAAGGGAAGCACCATCCCAAGAGTAATGCGGAACAGTAGAATGATTGTTGGAAAAATGTTGGATGATTTGAGATAATGATGAGTCATTGGCATAGCCTTGTTGAATAGATTGCAACCAATTTGGAACAGGCATAGAAATAGTTGAAAGATAAACTCGGTCATCAAATGTGAGAGAAAGAGCATCTGCCACAAGATTGTCCTTACCCTTCTCGTAAGTGATCTCATAATCATAACCCATGAGTTTTCTAACCCATTTTTGTTGTGTTGGGGAGGAGCCCCATTGTTCCAGGAAATATTTCAGACTGTGGTGATCAGTCTTGATGCAGAAATGATTCCCTAATAGGTATGGTCGCCACTTCTATACTGCATGCAAAATAACCACCATTTCCTTCTCATATGTAGAGGTGGCTAAATTCTTACCAGAAAGGGATTTGCTAGTGAATGCAATGGGATGTTCATCTTGAAGGAGAACAACACCAAGTCCATTGTCGCAAGCATCACTCTCAATAGTGAAGGGCTTGGAAAAATTGGGCATATCTAGAACAGTGGTAGTACACATAGCTTGTTTCATTTTTTCAAATGCACAATCAGTATCCCGTTTCCATATAAAATAATCCTTTTTCAATAGAGTAGTTAATGGAGCTGCAATATTTCCATAATCCTTGACAAACTTGCAATAGTATCCAGTCAATCCCAAAAAACCACGAAGGCTCTTGAGTGTCTAAGGATGTGGCCAATTTTTCATGGCATATATTTTGGCAGGATCCACACGAACCCCTTGTGATGAAATAATATGCCCAATATACTCTACTTACTCTTGTCCAAAAACACATTTAGATTGTTTGGCGTGGAGATGATGATCAGAGAAAATTTGTCGTACAAGATCCAGATGTTGGAGATGCTCAGCCCATGTTTTACTATAGACGAGGATATCATCAAAGAAGACCAGAATGAATTTCCGCAAGTAGGGCCAGAATATTTTATTCATCAATGCCTAGAATGTGGAAGGAACATTTGTGAGGCCAAAGGGCATGACCAAAAACTCATAGTGGTCATCATGTGTGCGGAAAGTTGTTGTAGGGATATCATCCTCATGAACCTAGATTTGATGATACCCAAAACGAAGATCCAAGTTGGAGAAAAATTGAGCACCATGAAGCTCATCAACAACAAGAATTGGAAACTTCTCCTCGATGGTGAGGTGATTAAGTGCTCTGAAGTCAATGCAAAGGCACCATGACCCATATTTTTTATGGACAAGAAGAACTAGTGAAGAAAAATGAACTCGTACTAGGGTGAATAATACCTTGCTTCAGTAAGCCCCGAACGAGCATCTCAATCTCTTTTTTTTGGTGAAATGGGTAGCGATAGGGACTGATGTTGGGAGGAACGATTCTAGGAAGGAGTTTCATACGATGGTCCTCTGGTCTTAAAGGTGGAAATCCCACTGGTTCATCAAAGAAACCTGCATATCTATTCAAAATTCGTTGTAGATCCAAAGGAGTAGTGGAGACCATTGAGGGGTGCATCTGAATGGAATGGAGTTGAGCGATGACACCATGTGAATTCTTCTTAAGGAGATTTTCCATGTGATGTGAACTGATGATGTTGATATACACTGCTTGTAATCCCATCAATGTGTGTTTTTTTCCATTGACTGAAAACTACATCCAAAGTCCGACAAAATCCCATAAGATGGGGCCAAGTGTGGGTAACCATTGAGCGCCCAAAACCACATCACATCCGCCTAAGGCCAAAGCAAACATGTCGAAGCGTAGGTTATAATATCCCATAGAGATTTTCACATTGCAACAGTTCCCATTGCAAAGTAAGGTGCTCCCATTGGAAATCATGACTTCAAAGTTGGAGCAAGGATGGACAAAAAAATTAGCCTGTTTGGCGATTCGAGGGTTGATGAAGTTATGAGTGATACCAGAATAATGAGTATTGTAAGAGGGAGCTTCTTCAAGTAACCTCTGACCAACATTGTTTGGGGGGTGGTGAATTCGAGTAATGCATGGAGAGATATCTCTGGGTGGTCGTCCTGAGACGAAGGGTCAATAGGCGGCTACTGAATGTCGACCTGATCATCTATTGTATCTAGAGCTTCTTCACCAATTTCAGAGGCAGGCGGAGAATCCACATCCAAGAGATAGAGCTTTTTCTCAACACATCTATGTCCCTGAGTGAATTTCTCGTCACAATTATGACAAAGACCTTTTTCTCTACATGCCCGCATCTCGGCTTCAGAAAAATGCTTGATAGGAGTTGGTCGAGGAGCTGACGTGATGGGAGGTCATTAGGAACCCACATTTATGAAGGGAACAAAAGTGGGTTTGGAGCACTGTTGGGCTATGATCTTGTCCTCTAGCAACTTAGCCAACCCCAAGGCTTCCATCATTGTGTTTGGACAGAACATTTTGACCTCAAATCGGATTGCATCCTTTAGACCACTGATAAAACAACTCTTGTAGAATTAATCAGGAAATCCTTCTGTGTGATTGGCTAGTTTCTTAAATTATGTCTGATACTCTCTCACAATGACAATTTGGAGAATTTTAGTGAGTGCTTCTGTGAATTCATCAAAAGCACTAGGACCAAATCGTTACAAAAGGAGCTGGAAAAAATATGTCCATTTTGGCTCTTCATGAGCCTTGATGTACCAACGGTACCATTGAAAGGATCCATATTCCAAATGAAATGATGCAAGTGGAACTTTGTTGATATCAAAAGTATTATGTAGACTGAAATATTGTTCTTCCCAGTATATCCATCTAGTTGGATCATTACCATTGAAGCGAGGAAAATCAAGCTTTGGCCCATGAAAATTGCCGGAAAAAGAGAACCCATTATCTCCAAAAGACTCTGGCTATCGTTTATTGTTCATGGTTGAATGCTTAAGATGGAGGTCGAGAATTTTTTCATCCAGATCTTGGAATTTGGTTTTGAGGGATGCAAGTTATTCCTCCATGGTTTTTGCTCCTGCGCAGGTGACAACCATAACCAGGAGTTTTTTTTTTTTTTTAATGGATAGAAAAACAACAACAAAAAATGTTTTAGTAAAGGAAAATTTGGATTTGGGAAAAACTCTGAGGGGTAATTGGGGTTTGACTAGGTTTTGGACACTTTTGAATGGACAAGGAAGCAAAAAATGAGGATTTCAAAAGCGGGGTGAAAGAATAGGAAAATTTGTCAGAGAGGGAGAAAGAAGCATAAATAGGAAATGAACACTGTGGCAAAATTTGAAGGCGATTGGGTGAAAATTGAAGAAGTTATGGCAAACCCTAAAACTAGACAAATGTTGGAATTCGGGCATCAAGAAGTGGATTTTGGGATAGGGTCCTCAAGAATGAAATATGAAGAATGGGATTTCAGAGGTGTCAGTGAAGTTTCAAGGGAAACAGATTTAAAACAAAGAAGATATGGTGAAAAAACATAATTTTATACTCGGAAAAACAAAGGTCAGATTTTTTTTTTTTTTTTTTTTTTGGAATGGATCTAAAAAGGATGGATCTGAAATGGATTTTGGAATGGATTTGGAACGGCTCTGGACATATGTAATCTGCGATTTATCAGCTGAAAATAGATATGGACCCTAGGTATGCTCGGCTACCTAACGGTTCAGGGGATTCACTCGGCCACCAATGCTGTCTGACGGCTTGCGTATTGGGGCAGTACCACTCACTCCAAGGCTAAGGTAAAAATGATAACCTCTTTGCCACAAATGAAAACTCTTGGTTTATCTCACCGGTGGGAACTAGTCAATCAGGTAGGGGTCATTTCCCTTTTTGCTCGCAGGTCCTCTCAATGGGCCAACTACTTCGGGGTTCCTGTGGTACTCCTCACAATGATTTCTAGGGCTTATTCACAAGTACTTCCCACAATTAAGAGGATAGGGATTATTCCTAGATCCGAATCTACAATTGATAGGAAAAAATACAGATGCGAAAAAAAAATGGCAGAAATTCCACCCAACGAGCCTAGGAAAGTGCTCTGATACCATATGTGATGGACGTGCAACAAATAAATGATGAAAATGTACAATATAGAAGAACACAGAAGATATTTATTGATCGCATGCCACTTAGAGGGGGAAACCTCCTTTGAGCAAGCTCAATACAAAATAACTCATGGATTCCTTCACTGGCCTCAACACATATTTATATACTAAGTCTAAGCTAAACAACTATTACTCCCCATGAATGTGGGATAACACAATATACTCACACGACGACTTACAAAGCATATGCATCCAACAACAATATACTGGCAATGTGGGATAACACAATATACTCACAGGACGACTTACAAAGCATATGCGTCCAACAACAATATACTAACAAAGTAAAGAGATGGGTTAACATGGGTTCCTAATAGACCATAACAGAGTGTGGCATCCAACTAGTTATGGTGCTAGGGTTGTGTGAAATACAATTGCAATAAATTCCATGGGTCCTTCTTTTAAAGGTTGTAACAATAATAAAATATAGTTATTTTCCCCCATAGTGAAAGGTATATAGTTTGTTTGGATTGGGGGTCACAAAGAAGTGCTTGAAATCTTAGGGAAAATTTCCTGAGAATATGGATCCATTGAACTAGTTGAGGTATTGTTGCTTGAGTTGTATTTGATTGAATCGAGTAGAGATTATAAAGAAATGATCATACTATCAATGGAAGATGAGGATAAAAGTTTGTCATTGCTGAACTCCTGGATTTGGCGATTGATTGCATGGAGGAATCAAATTTAAGTGCAGAACTAGGTAGTGATGTAGTATGCCTAGAAAAGTGTGGTGCACCCTAAATAATAATGGGAAACAAATAGAAGAGTTTAATTGAATATATTATTATACAATTAGTCACAACAGATCTAATGAACAAGTAAATCAATCACAACAGATGAACAAAGAAAATATGGTGTAAAACTATGCAAAACATGCATCAGTGCTCAATATCCCAATAAGGGTGAATAATTACAATACAATCATCTGACAATGACTGAGCAATTAGAATTGAATAAGTAGGCCATTCGAATTACTGAATGGTGTATCTTAGCTCCAACTAGGAGTCCTCATCATTAATCGGTGGTGGTCATCAATGCACAAGAACCAGTCATCCAGGTGTCAATCTGAGTCTAACTGAGTGTAACAAGTGTAACTGAAGTGTGTAGCATTGATTAAGGGAAGGAGGCTCAGTGGAGGGTGCATGGGAGGCTTAACTGAAGTTAGAACAAGTCATCTAGTCAATCTGGAGGTCCAACGGAGTGAAACAGTCAGTCGGGAGTGAAACTAGCCTCAAATCAAGGAGAATCGGAGCTAACTGAGTGTAACTGAAGTGGTAGGTGAAGAAGTGCGCCCTTCTTTGGAAGTAGGTGAGAAGTGGGTGCCTTCCTGACTAGGAGGGATAAAAATATGATGTAAGAAGCTCCCGGGTGCTAGAATAAGGTGGCTAAGGTGCTGGAGGCATCAACCTGGTGACTGGGATGCATGCAAACCCTAGAATTTGCATGCAAACCCTAATTGCATGCAAGGTCCTGAAAATGATGATGTGGATATCCAAACACCCCCCCTCAAGCTAGACTATGATGTGTAAAAAAAATAATGTAGGGCCCTGGTAACTAAGACCAAAGGTCACACCAATACAATAATAATCCAAACTAATAACAATCAATAAACCGAGGAAATGGGGAAAACCTCATGGGAAAAATACCCCCCCTCAAAATAGACTGTAGCACACCAAAATATTTAACTGCTCCAAAATCAAGTAGATATGTCTGGAGGTATCTTACTCTTGGGAGTAAATGGATCATGCTCCAAAAACATGTGCTTGAATTCTCCATCAGTGGATGCAAGCGAATGTGGAGACTTTAAGAACTTGCTCTTCATACCGAAAATGGTGAGAACAAATCTGAAAATATGAGGATGATCTTGGAACCTATGATTCGAACCAAGTGAGGTAGGAATAGCTCCAATCGGATCAAATAGATCTTGAAACTTGAACTTATTACCAATAGAAGTTATATCAGCTCCAAAAATAGATGAATGGTTTCTTGAGATCTCCTTTGAACCAACAAGGGTGGGATCCAAACCAAAATCAGCAAAAAGTGCATGAGAATTGAACTCAAGCGAATGGTAGTGCTCTTCATCTTCATTAAAACTCTGAGAAACTTTGCAAATGATAGAACATAAGTTTATAGAAGGCATGCTATCAAGGAGGGTGAATGCTTCACCTCCAAAATTAGATTTTACCTCCAAAAATTCAAGTAGATCATTATTCTGCATGCCGGCAAACTCATGTGAAGGAGAGGATTCAAGAACCTCTTCGGAATCTAGAGTATGAGCTGGTTTATCTTGCTCAGAATTTGAAATAGAAGACATTGAGAGAGTGATTTTTGAATATACAGTTTCTTCTTCATCTTGAACAATTGTTGAGGCCAAGACATGATCGGAAAGAACACATAAGGAGATCTCACTGGGCTTGTTCTCCAAAAGGCTAGCATGATCATCTTCTTCCTGCTTTCCAAATTCTCTATCGAATTGGACCCATAGATCACTTGGATTTTCAGAAGTATTACTGAGGTAGCGCATACAAGGAGACATAGCAAGACACATTGCTCCAAAAGCTCTGTCACAATCATTGAGCCAATCATTCTCCTCTTCATCGGAATCAAAATCTCTTGTATTACCAATGCACATATCAAAAAGACATTATCTCTTCAAGAATGCAATCATCTTTGGTTTCCATTCATCATAGTTGAATGGAGTAAGAGTATTTTGTGAAGAAGAAGTCTCCATCTTTGCATTAGCGAATGCACATGGAGGAAGTAAGAAACCTGCAAATCACACACAAACAAACACTATGTTTTCAGCCTTGCATGCACATGAGCGAATGCACATGAGATTTTGCATGCCGATGCTGAAATATATTGGTGAGCAATTCACTCAATCTTCATGTAGAACACCTGCAGAAAAGAATTCTTGTCCCTGCCATGGCTCTGATACCATGTAAAATTAGTCACAGCATATCTAATGAACAAGTAAATCAATCACAACAGATGAACATAGAAAATATGGTGTAAAACTGTGCAAAACATGCATCAGTGCTCAATATCCCAATAAGGGTGAATAATTACAATACAATCATCTGACAATGACTGAGAAATTCAAATTGACTAAGTAGGCCATTCGAATTACTGAATGGTGTAGCTTGGCTCCAACTAGGAGTCCTCATCATCAATCGGTGGTGCTCATCAATGCACAAGAACCAATCATCCAGGTGTCAATCTGAGTCTAACTGAGTGTAACAAGTGTAACTGAAGTCTGTAGCACTTATTAAGGGAAGGAGGCTCAGTGGAGGGCGCATGGGAGGCTTAACTGAAGTTAGAACAAGTCATATAGTCAATCTGGAGGTCCAACGGAGTGACACAGTCATTTGGGAGTGAAACTAGCCTCAAATCAAGGAGAATCGGAGCTAACTGAAGTGGTAGGTGAAGAAGTGCACCCTTCTCTGGAAGTAGGTGAGAAGTGGGCACCTTCCTAACTAGGAGGGCTAAAACTCTGATGTAAGAAGCTCCCGGGTGCTAGAATAAGGTGGCTAAGGTGCTGGAGGTATCAACCTGGTGACTGGGATGCATGAAAACCATAGAATTTGCATGCAAACCCTAATTGCATGCAAGGTCCTGAAAATGATGATGTGGATATCCGAACAATTATTGGAAAAAATATTTTCTATGTGTCAAGGGTATTCAATATGACTAGATTAGGTGAAAAGAGACTACAACAATTATTTTCTAACTTGAGGCCATGCTAGAGATTTGTTGCAGCAACTCCATGCCAAAAGCAATCAATAGAATTCTACCAAAGCTCTGAACTAGACCATCATATATGATCAATGATTGATGATAGTTTTATCGCTTTGGTTTCTGAAATATATTATGGATCTCAAAAGGTGAAGAAGAGGCAAGGAATGTTGAGTAAATTGATCTGTGAGCATTGAATCAAATGAAGTCTATGTGCACTCACTTCTCTTTGGCCTCTGGTCAAATATAGAACCCTAGGAACTGCTTGGAATGCTAGGGTGTCCACGATGGCTAGGATATATACAAAGAAACTTATTAGAGAAAACATTGTAAATTGTAATATTCCAGCCAAAATATACTGGAATCTCAACTCAAAATTGTCAATGTTAAGTCAGATTGTTTACTAGTAAGATTGAGACAACTGATGTAAATTGAACAATGACAATTTCGACCCCTGGAAACTCAAACCCAAGGATGATAGGGGAACCTTTAGGTTCTGATTTTTGTATGGGACAGTGTGTAGCAGAAAAATTTGTCAGAGGTAAAATTTTTATGGATCCTTTGTATAAAGCACACAGACCTTTTATGTTTCGAGCTTCGGCTACCGCAATACTTCTGGGTGCATCCACGTATACGAACTAGATCGGTTCAAGGTGGATAATATTGGCTGACCTGAGAATTTTTGGATATCATATGGTGTCAATAAACAACAAGGAACAACAAATGACAAAGGAATTAAGATTTGGGGAGCTGTTACTGCAGTTTGGAATAATAGGTTGAATTTCCTATTTTCCTTCTCAAGAACTAAATGAAATTGTATAATTAGTGTTATGAAGATGTAATACGATTCATTTTTATCCGGATAATGTGCAACAACTTACATAATTGAATTTGAGCTCATATAATAGATTTTACAAAAAAAAAAAAAAAAAAAACTAGCTAGTTGGATTGCCTGACTAGTTCGACTTCTAGTGGAGCCAAAATATGTACGACATGAAATAAATTGCATTATGAAATTTTTTATGGATTAATTATGACCTTAATGACCTGAATAACTTTATAGAATGAAATTTGGATTTATATAACTCATTTTACAACCTTTTTGGAAAAACTAGTCAAAATATCTAGTCTAATGAGCATAGGTAGGAAAATGACTTAATTACTTGTAGAATTTGAAAGGAATATTTATGAATAATATTAATCATAGTTTATCCAAGAATAAACATCATCTTACAGGTATTTTTGCATCACCAAAATGAGTCTAGGGGTCTTAGTGACCTCCAGCATGGACCATGTCTCAGTTACATCAAAGAAAGCTCAATTGGTTGGAGTATGGAATACATACTGAAGGTAGGTTCCGAGAAGCATGAGTGGAATTGATGTAACTTCATTGATCATATATGGAATCCTCCTCCATCATGTCATAATTCGAATCATCACAGGTTGATGCCCACAGAGAATTAGAGAGAAGGAAGAAGATAGAAGGTTGTTGCTGAAGGAAGTCTTCAAGGAATTTAGACCCCAACTTGATATCAGAATTTAATGGCTGTAAGATAATCTTCAATGGCTGTACAATAGTCTTCAGTACCTACAAGAGAGATTGGAAGAGATACTGGAACAATAATCGCTAAGGGGAGCATCACCCAAAGTAAGGTTGAGGCACATCACTTAACAAGAGAAACTAAGGCTCTCACATTCAATTAAAAAATGGTCAAAATATTTGAATTGGAGTTGGAATCATTCTTTTATAGAATTTTAGGGTGACCCGCTGATCAAGTTGAATAGCTTAGTGACCTGTGAGAACCCGTCCACATGGGCCACCCATGAGTGGATATACTTGCCTTGTTTTTCTTTACGAGCTTTTCTTTCCTTTAGAAACTGCGCCGCCCTTTGTCTCAAGATGTTCCCTGCTTTGTAAACTGAGCTCCATTTTAGAAACTGCCTCCCCCCTCTTTGTCTCAAGATGTTTCCTGCTTTGTTAGATTTTGTTGCTTTGTAAACTGAGCTCCCTTTTGGAAACTGCGCCCTTTTTAGCTTTTCCTTGATATTTCTAATTTCCAACTTTTGGAAACTTCTTACACCTACTTGATTTTGATCTGTTTCTAAATCCAACAGGTTGCTTTAGCCACCTTGCTAATTACTTGTCCTCAGTTCCAATTCAGCAAGCGTATCCTCATGAGGGAGCCCTCTTAGCCCACTTGCACAATTTTTAGGATTATTTATTTATAAAAATATTTTAAAATTAATTAAATTATCTCATCTACTAGACTTAGGCTAATTTTATTCTATGATTACAAAATTGAATAAAATTAATATCCCTAGGGACAAATTTGTCCCCTTTACCCATGGGAACTGACTGAGTCAAAATTTGGGACATGACATAAATTTAGGGTATAAATAATAAGTATGGAACCCTAACTGATTATGATGATGATTTTATTTTGGCGGCTCAATATCCCATTAAAAGATATACGTGAAGAAGGAAATGTTGTGATGTAGAATTATATATTTGAATAATTAATGCCTAGAGCAAGCCATGAACCATGGGAGGGCACCTTTAGATCTAACAATCTAGTAGAAAGTATGAACTATTGTCAAATCTAAACATAGGAAATGAGATATTTTCTATAAGAGCCATGATTTATTGTCCCAATTGTGAATCACCATAGGTTTGGTGGGAGGGCACAACATGCTCGAAATCTAAAATAGAGTGGCATTGTCTCTATTGTTAGGGAGAAAAACCCAAACAATATCCATAAAAGTGTAATACCCCAATTTTGGACTTTGAACCTGTTATCTCCCCAATAAATGTAGACTAGTCAAGTCATCTAGGCGATAGGAAGTCTTTTATTTTTGTTTCTTGTCTACACATGTTTGAGTTCTAGTCTGGTAGGTCTGAGAAGGTAACGAAGTCTAAATTGATATTTTTTGCGTTGGCCTCCTTCTGAAGGCAAAGTTTCAAGTTTCGGTAGCTTAGGCGGGCTTGGTATTGGCTCATTAGCTACCGAAAGCCGGATTTTCAGCTATTTATGGTGTACAAAAATAGAACACTCCAACCACCGAAAGCAAAAAAGTTACAGCGTAAAGTGGAGGGATGGTTTTCGATGGCTTGGGCAAACATAGCGGTGTTCATTAACCACCGAAAGATCAAACATTTTCCACAGCTTGAGGGGCAAATTCGAAACCTTCCCTAGTTGCCGAAAGGAAAAAGTAATGCCCGCATTCACGAAGCCGTTTCAGGGGTTTGGGAGAACACAACGGTGTTATTTAGCCACCGAAAGTTGGGCATACTTCCTGCAGCTTGCCATCAGATGGGATGGATTAGTTTTGGCCGCCGAAAGCAAAAGACAGTAGCAAAAATCGTTTTCCGGTGGCATAGCAGGTTTGAAGATGAATTGTCGGTTGCCGAAAGGGAAGCCACGTCAATTGACGGACATGTCAAATCGAGGGTTCGAGGTTATGGTGTAGGGAACTCATCATGGTTTAAGCTGTCGAAAGGGTCATTTCAGTGAAATTCTAACTCACCCCGAGGGAAGTCCGGATGCCACCACCATAATTCTAACCAAATGGACCTCTTTCCCATCCACATAACCGCTTTTCTCAAATTATGTTCTGTTGCTACAATCATGTCTCAACCACCATCATTTCACCCTCATGATTGCCCACCTTTGCATACCCTTGGAGTTAGCTCCCGAAAGGCCACACCACCTTCCCATTTTCTCCCCCACCGTGTCGATTGAGCCCATTTTCTCCCTATTTCCTGTCGCTCTCTCAGTCTGGGTTTGAGCAACAATCGCCACCAAGCAGGTCATCGATGCCGAAAGGGGGAGGAGCAGTCTCGAGGAAGGAATTAAGTGACACTTGCTATCTGGAGGCACACCCCGAGGTAGGTCAGTTTTTCAAGAATGTTGGTTGTTATAACTTCTATAAAAAGCTTCAGGGCTCTCACCAACAGGTGGCCAAAGCTTTCACCCTCACATATGACGGAGAAAAGGCATTAATCGGCAAGGAAGAGTTCCATGTGAATGAGGCCCTCATTTCCCAGGTAACAGAATTGCCCACGACCGGGGAGAGCTGGTTTAAGACCACGATTAAGAAGGATTTCGAGTTTAAATCATATCTGAAACCAGCGCATAGGAGTCAGGTTTGGAAGAAGGACATCCCTATGTCACACCTAGAGGATAATTGGCAGTTGTTATTGAAGTCCATCCTGGCCTATATAACCTGTGAGGGAAGGTATAGAAGGGTGTTAATCTATCACTACAAATTGTTGGATCATTTCATGGGCAAGAACCCTCTAAATCTCCCTTTCTACCTCCACAGGAGCCTCACCAAAATGGCACATCAAGTAAAGGCTCAGCCCTCCAAAATTGAAGGGAGGCTATTCCACCATGGTTTGATCAAGTTGTTGGTCTCTGAGTTATTGCAGAGAAAATGCATGAAATGGACTTTCTTTCTCTTCTGGAGTGGGCTTGAAACCGAATTACAGCCAGAAGGTGGAAAGAAATCCTCAAACCCTAGAAGTGGAAAACGAAGAAGGAGGGCTCTTCCCCCAAATTCATTCAAACCCCTTTCCTCAACTCCAGTGGCGAAGAAAACCAAAAGGAAAATGACATTTGATGACAAGAATGAGGATGAGGGGATGGTTTCAAAAGAAATTCCTTCGAGAAGTACAAATATTTTAAACCTCCCTTACACTGATTCTGAAAAGGAGGGGGAGTTGCAGAGAGCTGAAGCATAATTTGATGAGGAGAAAACAGAACAGGTACCCCAGGAAGAAGCCCCGCCCTTGATGGAGCAGGAGAATGACTGTGTAAAGTTGCCCCCATATGCCTCTATGGAAGAGCAAGGCTTGGACTGTGTGAATTTACCCTCCCTTATACCCGTGGAGGAAAAGAGTCAGCAGGTGGCCGACAGACCAACCCAAAACGCAAAGATTTCAGCTTCACAGAAAATCAACCGGCTCCTCCAGTAAGCTTATAAACGTGAGTTGCTCCAGAGGGTCATTAAAGAGAAAAATGAAAGGTTGATAGAGAGGTATAACGAGCTTTAGAGATATTTTCATGGATTGACCAAGAAACATGGCAAGATGAGGGGCAAAAACATAAGGCTTATCAGGGAAAACATCCGATTGAGGAGAAAGGTCGAAGTTTTAGAAGGTAAGGGAGAAGCTCAAATTCCCCAGCGCATGGCGCATTCAAACCTGGAGACCTTAGTTGCTGCCGCGATTGAATTTGCCAATCCTCCGACCTCAGCCCAGGAGGAGGAAACATCCAGGTAACATGAGGATGGAAAAACAGTTTTTCCATTTTTTACAAGTTGAATCATGCATGGTTTTCAGCAGCTTAGGCGAACACCAGAACTGTTCATTAGCTTCTGAATCCCGTTCTGGTAGCTTATTGAGTGCAAGCGACGTCCTCCCAGATACCGAAAAAGAGATAAGGTTTTCCAGCACCCTCAATCATTTCGGTGGTTTAAGCGAAGCGTTACTATGATTCATTAACCACCGAACGTTAGGCTTTTGGTTGCTTGTCACCTTCAAGCCCAATTTTGTTAGCTACCGAAAACTAAAATAAACGCACAGATAAATCAGCAGGCGTCAACCTTTTTGGTATGGTTCCTAACACCTTGAAGATGTTTTCCATAAGACTGACAAGTGTTCAAAGTGTACCATGATCGCCTCTGTTCGTAGACTGAGAGCGTTGGCAGATTCGACAGTAAAAATATTCCTGCCTATTTTTGGAAAACACCCCTACAGGTTTCTGGAGAATAGCATTTTCACACCTGCCCCCAGCTCCAAGATGCTCGTCTCAACTGCCAAGCGTAGTGTCACTTGCAAAGAACAGTTACTTTGATCATGATGCATTGTTGCATTTATCATTTGCTATTTTCAGTTGTTATTTTTATTATATTCGATCCATCTTTTTGGGATCTAAAAACTATGTATGGCTATAAAGTCGAGGACTGAAGTAGAATAGAGGTTCGACTTTGGAGAGAAGAATCGACTTTTGTATTCTCAAACTTCTATAACTTTTAGATTATACAAGCTTCTTTTATTATTGGCTGGAAGATTTCTATTTCTCATGTTCCTGTACTTGCTGTGAATGATGTATTTCCTGTATGTTCACTTTAATTGTTGAGATAGCTGTTATCCTGTCATGGTGTTTAAGAACTGAACATATATGTTGTTATTTTGTTGCGCTTAGCCATTTATATGCATTCTGCTGTGTATGAATCTGTTAAAAGCGACAAGGATTCACACCCTCTATTTTAAATCAACCCTCTGAACAGCCATAGTCAAAGCCTTGTCATCTGAGAGTCCTCATGCATGTTGTGAGAGTGTAAGATTATGTTTCCTGTCATCCAACTTGATCCAAAATAAATCCCTTCTTTCAATACAAGTTTAAGTTACCAGGAATCTCTGAAATACAACCTAAGAGAGCTTCCTGGGGTGATAACAGAACCCCTATTATATTTTGCTAAGTATTATTTCAGTTTTACTTAGTTGACTTAAGAAATATGATAAATTGATTTATAGTGACCATGTTGACTAGCACATTAAAAAGATGGGAGTCACAGTCCCCTACGGGTTGGAGGGTAAATACCATTTATAATAATAATGAGAAATTATTATTGGATATAAATGGAAAACCCTAAAGAAAAGATTTGAGAGATGAATGAATTAAAAGAAATAACAAATGAGAGAATTTCACACTAAGAGATATAAAAAGTGAAACTCATTCAAAACACTTCATTCGTTATGATCATTATCACTCTTAACAATGCTACACATTCTGATGAGCCTAAACACACCTGCGACAAATGATTGAGGACAACTTTGGGAGTACCAAACTGGTCCAGACTGGATGAGAACAGATTTGGGAGTACCAAACTGGTCTAGATTAAGAGGAATCATACTGCTAGGTATTGGCTTGGCCACTTAATTGTGTCCAGGTAGGAGAACTATCCCAAGCTTGCAGGAGCACTACATTTTACTATGAATAGGTTGTGTTTACATTGATTCTCTTCATGGATGGGGCTTAAAAGACCCTGGAGCATACTGGAGATCAGGAGTACTGAGTTGGATGTTGGGTTTCCTGCTGCCACTGAAATACCCTAATAACTTGGAGAACCAATTAAGGGTAACTAAAAAACTTATACTCTAAACCTGGGGGACTGTGAACTCATCTCGGGGGTGACCTGAAAGCAAGGAGTACTTGATGGTCAAAGGATGGTAGGTTTGTGCTTGGTTCCACTGGTCTGCAGAAATACATATAAATGTCTCTGCTTTATTTGTATAAGTTTTTATGGACATTTGTTAGAGTTTATTATGTATAACTTTGATTTATTGTTTATCTATCAGATCTGAGCATGAATGTTTTATCATGCTAGATTCTGTATGTGGGTCATGAGCAGAATGTTATGCCCCTATCTTGTTGGGCAGATTTATGATTTAATACTATACTTTCAGTTTTCATGATGCTACTAGAAGTTAAATGATATACTATTTATGTAGTAAATAGACTGAGTATTTTTATGATTATTGATGTACAAGCTTGAGAGAGGCAGATCTGAATCTTTACAGTTTATGCTAACCCTAAGCATATGGCACATGCATTTAAATATATTGCAGATCATTTTCTTAGCGGGTCTTATTTAATTGCAGAATGCATGTTTCTAAGGTTATGACTGAAATAAGGTAGACATGTAAACCCTAGGGTTTACATGTCAAGCCATTTAAATTTTATAAGTCTTTCATTCAATTTTATAGGTGAAGCTTGAGACTATTTGAAACCAGATCTGTCTATTTTATTGGATAAGCAAGCAACGTGTCCATGAATTAAATCTACAGTATATGGATGTAAATTTTTTGAAAAAGTTATGTTGCAATCAAATGCCCTTTATATAAAAAATAGGTTGTATCCATATTTGTTTCATATGGTTTCATAACTCTTTTGAATACCTCGTTCCGTTGAATTAAATTCGATATGCATTTCGGTTAATGTTGGGCTGACTGTATTTATGTGTTTATTTCTTAACCCTCTACATGAGAGCACTACCAACACTTAACCCTAGTCGCGAAATCCTCCAGATAGCCCTGATTTCCACAAGGATCGTGGGTGGTTGCGTTTATTATCACTACGAATGCATCTAAGCTAAGTGAATACCTAATGCATTATATATTATTTCGTATGCATATGAGCATGGGCTCGTGCCCTTTTTTATTAAAGTTTAACATACATTTTATTAAGTTTTTTAATTGGGACTGAGCGCCCAGTTTAACCATTTAATTGAACAAGTCGAATGCATAGACAGGAGACCCATTCGCATGGCGTCCCTGCTTCAGCACCCTATCGCCAGATAGAGTGTGTTAAGCCCGAAGTGGATGTGCATCATTCGCGGGAATCAATTCCCTAGCGTGAAGGTCGCAGGTTCGACCTCGACTAGTGAAGGTAAAAACCCCTATCACTTATAGTTTGCAACTACCAACATAAGCATTATATTAATCTACTGTGCGTAAGCTAAAATCGTTATTAAAACACAACGTAAGTTAAAGATGCATTTCCGATATCCATTGTAAATAAATGCAAACATGTTCATCTATTAATGATGTTGTTCATATATCAAAAGAGGGATAGAGGCCGAGAAGCATTTTAACCATCCATTGCTGTGCAAAAAAATTTAACGCGGAAACGTTTTCATCTTAAAATGCATTCATTATTTACAAACTAAGTATTATAGTCCCGAGATCTTTCGCTCTCCTTTACGCATACAGAAATCCCTTCAAGGGTCAGCCAAAGCAAAAACAGTGCTCATAACCGGCATTTCCCAACATGGTCAAACGCCCAGGTTCAAACCTCATGAAGCAGTGTTCACCATATAGCTTACAAGTAAATGTTACAAGCATACAAGCTGGAAAACCCTCAACATTTTTACCAAAGTCGTAAGCAACAATAAGTTGGCCTAAGACCGTATGGAAGCACGACAAACAAAGCAAATTAGAGTCTTAAGTAACCCATCCGGGACCGGCGGGGTAGTTTCACCTCCAGGACCCAGGGATGATGGGTTACCTAGCTATTCGTGGAATCAGTTATTTATCCAAGTAAAGAGCGCCGATGAACTAACACTCCCACGACCTCTTAGCTCCTGCGTCAAGAGGGCCAACATGGTAGTTAGTCGTGACAAGGGTAAAACCGCCTGTGTAAAAGTAATTGCAAAACAAGTAACAGTGGTGTAACCACTTACCGTTGAGTCATCCAACGCAAAGAACGAACTGGGGAAGCTCCATACCTACAAGTAGAAGTGCAACGAGTTATGACTGTAACAATTTATTAATTGCTCAACAGAACGACGAAAGAAACGAGTGGTAACTACATAAATTTACGAACAGTCCTTACCTTGCAGCGTGTACCCAACACTATCTGCCAGTATCCACCTCATGCAAGTGTTGAGCGTGTTGGAATCCCTCCTCCCTGGTGCGGGAGTGAAGCCATGCTCAATGCAGAAGAGCTTGACGGAGCCCGACGACTTTGCCAAATGAACTTCAACTGCAGAGTAGGGTTTTGTGTATCGTTGTATTACCGGTGGAAGAACTGACGACCATTGAACCCGGTAATAGTTTCATCAAACACATAGTACCTCGTAAAGAGTGGTGCCAACAACCCCAGCTAGGATAAACGACGCACAGGCTATCACAACTCCCAAGCTGGTGATATGTATCGTATCCGACGATCACGTTTTACTTACCATTCAATTTCTACAGCAATCAAACATTAATGCAAGAAGCCTTGGATTTGGAAGCCTTGTGCGAAAGCCATCTTGGCTAGCTGGAGCACAATGCCACTGTATTTATTTGCTACGCCTTCGATCCACGTCTTCGTCAATTGGAAACACCTGCCACGAGGATACTGCAGGGTTTAAAACATTGGCACAAGCTTTGCTTAGTCAGCATGGCAAGAAAACAAGTCACACACAGTCACCATTCATTCCGTTGCATGCAACGATCAAGCCATAGCTTATGTGTGACAAACCCTTGCTTCCTCTATGTATGTAGTTGGACGTATGTGTCACCCGAGGGCCAAGTGTTGGGCGTGGTTAATACACGGTGCATGGTGACAGGGTTCGCATGGGCCCAAGGTCCAACGTGGCATTGACCTGGCCATGCATTAGACCTCTTATCATATCATTTACGTATCATTATATTACATTTCAATGTATTGCTCTAGATTACGTTTCATACATTATGTTACAATACAATGCATTAAGATATGTCTTAATGCGTTACCATTGCAATGACTTTGTATGATGTATATCATAATACATTTACCTTACCCTAAGTCCACGCTAGTGGCATTTCCCATATGTTACGATTGGGAGATGTTGTGAATACAAGCTCCTAGTTACATGGTGGTGAGCGCTTTGGTGTTAAGCTTATGGTTAGACCTAAGGTCGACCTTTAATGAGCTTAAGTTATATTATATATATATTTATTAGACTAATATATATATATATTTATTATAGAGCATTTAAATTATAACATTGCATTAAGTTGTAATATTTATAGTTACAACAACTCAATTTTATAAAGATATAGTATATATATATTAATTGGTATTATAATATATATAAATAGTTTACAATTCATTTTTTTATTTATAACCAATTTTAATATATATATATGGAACTATCGTAAACGAACGATGGTAGATTAATATCATAACCTAGCAAGCACATAGTTACTGCTAGTCTTAGTTGGATATTGATACATAGGGAGTATGTTAGCAACCAAGCATAGCATATAGCTTATGAAGGTTAAGTTATATCCATATTGATTCCATACTTCTCGGTTAATAGTTAATAGTATATTAATTGACTTTAGTATAGCTATTTATGGATGTATTTAATGTTGCTTATGTAATTATTGATTGTCGTAAGTGTGCAGATTCAGGTAGTCTCTATATTTTCGGTGTTATTTGTTTGATGGCTAATGCAGTGACACATAAGTATGTGGTCATAGTTGGCACTTGTGCGAAAAGTGACAGGGTATTAAAGATGTTTGATGCACACTCTTTCAGTTTATTACTAAGTAGGCTGTGACGACAGTTAGCATGTTTAATTCCGCAATTGTTTTGTTTGGTTAGGATCTTTAAAAAAAAAAATCGTGTAAAAGAGATGTGACACAAAGCATAAAAGAGAAGAGATTTAAACCCCAGGAATCCCTTTTCTACTCCATTTTAATTTGTTGGTCTCCAAGATCATGTTGTTGTGTTCGAATCCTAGGTAGTGATGAAGAAAAAGGATCATGTCTAGGTCTTATAGTTCTTATAACAAATGATAAGGTTCATAGAGCCTTCTCCAAAATACCATGAACAACAGCAAGAAAAACACAATACAATAGATAAAAGATGCATAGCTAAAACTCCTAAATAGATTTTCTTGATTTTTCACTTGACCAAAGGGTCTTTTATAGTTTTACAATAAGTACATATTAAAATTACTCTCAAATAGATTAGAATAAATTAGGGTACACATAACTAGAAAAAACTCATTTAACCAACTCTTAACAAATTTCCTTGAAGAATGAGCTCTGAAGAAGGATTTCTTATAAAGGGTGAGTTGTTCATGTGCTGAGGTGTGCCCATGTTCTTTATCATATAGTTTGATACTTATTGTTTTAACTATATTTATTACTTTTTTCAGTTTGTTTTAGTGATTTGAGTGCTACACATGCAATATAAAGTTATAATAATAAATAAAGTCATACTCTAAACATGCTATGATTTGGATATTCTTCGATCATAATTTTTTGACCAATTTTGCCTCATATCCAGTTAAAAAATTAGAACAATTATTGGAATTGCAAATATAAGTTGTTGAGATTGCACAATCTAAGTGCAATAGGATTATTTGAGGGTAATGAATCCATTTATTCTTTCAAAAATGCAATTTTAGTAATGAAAATTTGCTTCATAAATAAACATTCCATAATAAAGATATTTTGTAAAAAATTGTTCTGACTTACTATTTCAAGAGAATATAAACGTGATTGCTTACTAAGATCAATTAATCCCCAAAATAAAATTTCGTATAACATTTAACTTAAATTAAATTTTACAATCTTTTAGTTCTTTTAAATTCTACCATTTTAAATATTTCTCCATTACACATGCATTACACTGAATGTAATATCTTTGCAACACTTAGGAAAAAAAATCATTTTGGTGAACTATAAAAAAAAGTATAATTATTAAACACTTACTATTACGTATATGAGTGGATAATGTGAAACATAAGTATATATATCACTTTTCATCTATGTGTATTTTTCATATACCATTGATATAAATATATTAATCTAATTTATAAAAATATTTTATAATTTTATATCAATTCTAAAATATCACAAAAATGGAAATAAAAACTTAAAAAATTATAAAAATATATTATTCTATTTAAATTTGTTATGCACTCATTTTTATAAAACTTAATTTTATACTATAAATTATCCTCTTATAATTTATTAAATAGAAATAAATCCACAAAATGTTTAAATAAAACAAAATTGTAACTTATAATTACAAAGAATACTGATATATTAAAAATTTGCATCATAAACTCACTTGAGGAACCATTCTCTCTCCATATATGTAATCGTTCCCTCTCTCTATATAGGATTGAAAAAAATCATGTCAATGTTATACAAAAGATGATTTTGTTTCCCAGTTGTAATCTTACGCATGTTTTCCTGCCAAGTTATGATTTGAAAAGTGGTATTTACAATTAGTTGATAATGGGTAACATGGTGTTTTTTTTTCATTTATCTTTCAAATTTCGTCGGTTAAAAAGATATAAAGATGGAATATATATTTATCAATTAATTTATAACTTTCTATCTATTGTTAAATTAGATAAATTAGATGTTAGTAAAAATATTTAATTTGGAATTTTTTTTTTCTTTTCAAAATTAAAATGTTTATCGAAATGAAATATACAATTTAAATAATATATTTTAAAATATTTAAATATTATAAATTATATTTTATAATTATACTGATATGTGTTTATATATTATAATTTGGGGTGGACTAGAATCTATGTTTTTCCTAGATTACATGAGTATGAGACAAGTGTAATGTGGAGATTGATTATATGGCAGTTGTTCAAAATAAATAACAATTATATATATATATATCAAAAATCATTGGAAGCTAATGCATGGATAACCCTTAGCTAATGCATGGATATGGGCACTTCCTCACAAACAACCAGTTTAACTAGAAGAAGGCGGGAATAAGTGCATATAACTTATTCATGGCACTTAACTTGTGGGCTATTGGTGTTCACTAATCACCAACATAGATCCATCTAAAAGGGGGTCTACCAAACCCTGAGAGGGATCAAATCTCTCAGAGGTGTAAACCCCTTTTTAGATTGGAAATGTTAAGGGAATGTTTAATGTAATGTTTATGGTTTTAATTTATCATCTATGTAGTTTTATGTATATGTCGTTCTAAATATTTTTAAATCTAATTTGAGCCAACATGTTATTTTTTATAGTATTTTATTATTTTTTATAAAGGACACGTGTCAGCTATAGGATGAGCACGGAAGGAGTTACACATCTCCCCCTACTGGGCTGTAGAATGCACCTCTTACGCCCAACAAGTTAAGTGGATGTGCTAGTTTAGAATTTGGGTTCCATAGCTATACATGAATAAGTGGTAGCATATGCATAAATAACTCGTAACTGATGCATGTATAACTCGTAACTGATGCATGTATAACTCGTAACTGATGCATGTATAACTTGTACTTTGTGCAACTACCTTATACATGAATAACTCACTTATGCATGTATAACAAGCAACTAGACATAAAGAACAAGTACCTTACAGTTCATAGCACTTAAATTGTGACTATGGCTGTGACAGTATTATACAATATTTGTAATTTTTTTTTATCTATTTTCAAAATAAAGCATTTAATTTAGAATCTTCCATCTATTTCCAAAATAAAAACATTTATCAATATTTAATATACAATTTAAATAATATATCTTTAGAAAAAATTATAAACTATATTTCACCTATTATAAAAAAAAAAAAACTTATTAGGAAGACATTGTGTTCTATTAACTAATTAAAACCCATCAACTCATAACCTTCGGTGTGAGCGATTATCGCTATTACATAAAGTGGAGAGTTGGCTGGCCCCACACACGTATTAAAAAAACACTTATTATGAAGACATTGTGTTATTATAAAAACACTTATTATGAAGACATTGTGTTGTATCAACTAACTAAAACCCATCAACTCAATTGTATTACGTTTAATAGGTATTAACATAATTTGGAATGTAAAATATCTATTTAATTTAATTAATAATTTTCTATTTTAACTTAGAATGCAAAATAACTATTTAATTTAGTTTAAAATAAAATTAAAAAATTAAAATTACTTTTAAATGATCACTAATTACACGACTAATTAGATCGAAAATCTTAACCATAATTTGACATTGTTAGGAAAATAAGGTATTTTAGTTATATTATGCTTAATAGGCATATAGCTTAGCTTAGAATGCAAGCATAACCTGCAATAAAGGCATTGAAACTTTGTATGGTTCTCAATTTTCTTTGTTATAAACATTTATAATCATTTTATTATTTTCTATTTGTGCCTATCAAAGGGATATTTTGGCGAGTTTTTGCATTTTTGGTAAGTTTGTATTCAAGACCAATAAATACCAAAATACACCTAAACAACTCAAGTCATATCTCCGATTTTAACAACTCTGAATTTAACCGACTTTTAGGTAAAAATATTGGAAAAATGTGAACACAAAAGTTCAACAGAACTCCTCAACATATTTTAAAAATCTTATATAGTAAAAATATGTCCTCGAAATTCAATTTTAATGCAATTTTGGTTGTCTAAAACAAATACAGAACTGTCGATTTAGGACTCAGTTTTGTAAAAAGTTACCCGCTTTTAAAAGAATGTCAGTGTACTTTATAATTTTTTTGAAAGTAACTATGGCATGATGCCAAAAGCATGATTTTCAGGCATGTTTTCGGTGAGGCCGGGCATGCCATTTTTGCGACTGCCATACAGTTGTTTGTTCCATCCCGAACGCAGAATTTGTGTGGCTAATCATACCATTTTCACGACTGTCATGGAGCGAAGTTCTATTCTCATTTATATAAAACCCGAGTGGTGCTCCTCATATCAAAGCCCTCTCCACTGAATATATATCTTTTATTTCGAAGAATGTAGTTTTACAGTAACATGACATTTTGATACCTCCATCAACCGCCTATGGAATGCTATGATTTTGATGCCTCCAACAACAATCACTATCACTGCAATGTGTGAGAAGATTGTGATTGTAATTGTTTGGTGTAACGTCGTAGTTGTTTTTCACATTGAAATGGGTAGGATTGGAAAAAAAAGGGGCATGCCACAGATTTCAAACTGGAGACTCGCTTTGTAAGTATTCACATATCTTTGTAATTGAATCTGAGATTTTAGATTAATAAATTGCCATTGGGTTGTGATTTTTTTGGGCCATAACTCTATATTTGCAGTGTTTATAAAGTACTCCCAAGGCAACGACTCCGTGCTGCTTGTGACAGAGAGGACCTACTTCATCGGCGGCTTTGCGGAGAATTGCAGAAGCTGCCAACCCAGCGGGATTCGAGCCTGGGTTGGCAATCGCCTGCTCTACCACAGTCGCCTTCTGCTGTATCGCCCCTCGCGGACTCTTCTGCTTACGGCGATCCTCTTATCAATGCACCTGCTTTCGTCGTTTCTACTCATCTTGGCTTTGTTTTCAAATGATAATGGTTTTAGAAACGATTACCCACTTTCCAAATGATAAATATGGTTTTAGAAACGATGTGATATTTAAGTATTACCCAAATAATAATAAGATTTCTATGGAGAATTTTGTTGAAATGTATGTGAATGGATTTCTCATTTAAGTACAATCCGCAAGATGATTGTTCCCTCTCTATGCTTTTCCATGACCTGTGGTGCACTTGTTTCTGTTTGATTAACAAGGAGAACGAGATAATCCCACTTGTTCTCATCAGCGAAGATGAATATCCCCAAGGGTCACATTCAGGTCTATTTTTTATTAATATATTTTTATAAAATTAATAAAAAAAGTCAATTTTAAAATTATATATAATATAATATATATATATATATATATAATTTTCCAAAAAACTAGCATGTATATGGTTTCTTTGTAAAGTCAATATGAATATATGATAATTTTATTTCTTAATTTTTTATAAACAAAACATTATAGAGTTTAAAAGAATAATCAAAATTAACATCAATCTCAAAGAATAATTAATTTTACAATTTAAAATAATAACCAAAATTAAAGTGAATAATGAACATGAATGAGTGAGAGACAAGCAACTTGTAGTAATTTCATCATCCCAATGGGTCAATTTTTTTTTATAGTTTACTATATTTGGGTGCCTAAGAGTTGTAGTTTGTGTTGGACATGCTCCTAACAATTGATAGGGTTATGTACATTGTTAAAGTGGATTATCAAGATTCACAATTTTCCAAGCATCAACCATAATTAACATATTTAAACAACCAATGTATAGGTATGTGCTGGACATTTTGACACTTGTCCACACATATCTCTTCTTCTCTTCTTGATCTACTTGTTATCTATGGATGGAGGCAAGGTGATGTTATTTTGAAACAATTTACACTTTTTGAGACTATAACACTTGGTTAATTTCATTGTTTTCCATATTGGAAAACCTTCTTTCATGAGCTCACTAGTCATTTTTCAAATGGATGTCTAATCATAGACTTTTCAATAAGTAATCAAATATTGATCACCATTCATAGATTGTAATATCTTACAATATTTATATGTATATGTTAGTATGATTTCAAGGAGTGTCAGGAAAGTACTTGCTTGATGACCTTTCAGGAGAGAAAAAATAGAACTAGCATAGAACTATTTATAAAACTAGCTTTGTTGTTTTTGGTGCCACTGTGTTGGAAAAGTATTTCATAAACAAAACACTAATTTTCCCACAAACACCATTACCTCTAGATAAGCCCATAAGATGATTCCACTAGTTCAAAATTTCACATGCAAAGCTAATTCATAGAGTCTTAATAGTGATAAGACTCTCCATAGCTAAATTTGCCAAGATATAATTATATTTTTTTGCAATATTCATGTGTTAGTGATAATATTTTAGAATGAAAACAAAACAAAACAAATATTGATATCAAAAGCTAAAATCTCATAGCATTAAAGTGCTAAAGTGCTAAAAGTTACACAATTTTTACACGGGATTTTCTTAAAAGAAAATTGAGATAAAATTCATTAACTCGAAAATCCATGGACACTTATTGAAATCAACTCCTTAGTTAATGAAAAACTTGCAAGCTATAATTTTCAAAATAAAACATTGAAAAAATTACTATTTTTTTTAATTAATATGAAAAATCAGACGAGGTTTAAAGCTTCATATTGGATTTTGTATTAGGAGCGAAGCCGAAGGATTGGGGATGTCGATTGGAGATGTGGTTGGAATGATGGAGGGTGACATTTTGACAAGGAGTTTTCACGTTGGATCATTTATTTCCATTTTGATGGTCATTATGGAGATGTTGTGGGAGTGGTATCAGTTGAACAATGAAGTTTACTCATTTGCATTTGGATATCATGCTAATTTTGTGGAGGTTTTGCTTATACAACAACCTGTTCTTTTTTAAGTCCCTAGAGCTCGAAGGGAAGTGGCTTGCATTACCAAGATGGTAAGCCAATTCTGGGACGAACAAGCATGGTGCATTTTCCATAAGGGCGGTTTGATCTGGAGGTCTTTGGGTGCGATGGTGAAGCCCATGAAAACAAATGAAAGAGGAAGGGGGAAATGAGGCCCGCACATGCCTTGAGTGCAACAAGAGATTGCAAAAGCTAAGCATGTCTACTTTCATAACGTTTTGGAGGAGACTAGGCAATTGTTGGGTATTGTAGAGCAAAAAATCAAGGCATGGATTGTCGAAAGCGGTCGAGGTGCAAATGGAATGGGAATCTTGGGTCAATGATGTGGGATCTTCAAGGACTAGAGACACTAAGCATGCAAATACTATGCTTCTCTATTGGCACATGAAAAACCTAGTTGGGAAGGCTTTGATGAAAATTCACGGTGGTAGACCTAATTTGTAGAGACAGTTGGAGGAGAATACTAAATGGAACATGAGTAAAATCTCGAAAATCAATGCCAGACTGAACCTTATTGGGACAACCATAAAGTAGATGGTCAATTGTTTCAACATTGTGGCTAAGATCACCACTGGGAAGGTGTTCAAACCCAAGTCCCTTGAAGGCTAGTTAAGTGTGCCTCTTCAGAAGACAAGGTGCATGTTGTTATGATTTTTTACAAAGCTTGAGAGTTTGGACTAGTTATTTTGTTTTTCCATATAGATTTGATGTCTAAATAGTTTTGCTTGTTTTAATAGCTTTAGTTTCTCTAATTTTATTGTTTAGATCTATGGAACTGTGAAGACCTTGCTTAATGGTTGGACTGGTTTTGGATAGGTCAGCCACTGTATAAATCTTTTTGGAAGTAATATAATGTCCATAGCTTACAAAAATAAACTTGAAAGCTTCATGTTATAATTGGTCATTCTATTAACAAACATAATTTACTATGAATTTTAAATAATATGAAAATTCAAATGAAATTTGAAGTTCATGTTGTAATTGGTCATTCTATCAACAAACGTCCGTCTTTTTATGGAAAGGATATTATTATATTTTAAGAAACTCTATACGAGAAGGATATTGTTCTTCTAATAAAAAAATTTATATCTTGAAAAAATATTTAAAGAATGTTTGGATTAAGATGTTTGTAAATATTGAGGAAATATAAACAATTATTAAGTTCCATGCATGTTAAGATGATATTAATTTCCATACTAATTTCAACGATGATATGAAACATTTGGAAGAAGTGCTTTTCAAGTATTTTGGATTGATATTTATCATAATTAATCCTTCCTCGCTAAGGATTCACTTTCAAACATAGGATTGTCTTATTTTTTCAAATTAAAAAACAATAAAGAGATATGAAGTCCCATAAATATTCATAACTCAAAATTCCAATTTGAGCAACATACCCTCAAAAATTTGGGTATGAACTTTATCTTTCACACTACTCTCCATACCTCATATCTTCTCACATAATTCCAAAGGACATAACCAATGTGCTTCCTTCCCAGGTATTGTAATAGCCATAGATGGAGAGGATTATTCAGCAGCCTCTAAAGCTTGACACTTCACACAAATACCACACAACCCTGAAATCAATAATTAGACATTTTTCCAAGCGTTTATACAATATCTTAAATTGGTTAAATCTAACCATCGAACTGAAGGAAAGCGTGAATATTAAAAAAAGGGAAAGTCCGGTAATTAACAACATCTCACGTCATAAAAATTAACTACCCGATGAGACCAAAATATGGTAGGCATTTCGGCAGTCTAATGTCACTATTTACAAAGTAATATATACATAATTCTTTTGGTTCAACTATTTCTGCAAACACTTGGCAATAGCCAAAGAAAATATTCGAAATTCGATTTTCTAGATTCTAGCGTATTCATGCATAGGTATTTTGACTCTATGAGTGATATTTCCATTTTCCAAATATATAGAGATTGAAAAAAACAACGTACAATTGATATCCAATCGAATTGCATAAGGAATGTTCCCTTCAAATCTTCAAAACATTTGACAACAAGGATACATACACTTTACAACCGTTCATTTTACCATATCCAAATACAAATTGTTCTTCCGCCTACAAATCATATTTTCAATTCCATTCCCTGCAAGTCATTATCTCAATTTATGTATTTAAATCTGGATCATGCTCATGGGCAGTGATGTAACTAACGACTTATCCATACTCTGTAAGGGCTATTCTTTACAATCCATAGAATTAAATAGAATAGCTGGGCGATCGTTCATTATCTTTGCTTGAGGGAAGATTGCATAAAATATATTCCATTGCCTCTAACAAAGTCTACAAGGCGATTTACTTGAGTTTTATTACATAATTTATACGCTTTAGACTCTAATAGAGTTTCATAAAATAGTTTGGTTTTGTATGCTAATGCTCATTTTTAATTACATAACATATTTATTTTATTCCCTGCATGATTAAAGGAATAAATTGGGCAATTTTCCATCAATTTGCCTATGTTGTTAATACATAAAATTATTACCTCAATTTCTTGCAGGAATCTAAAACTGATTTGGAAAATATTTTTGGAGATTCCCATGCCCCCAACAAACTAAGGAAACAATTTTTCACATGCCCAAATAACTACAGGGAGAATACACGCATGCCAACATCAAAGATGATAAATAAATAAGTTTCCTCTTCTTCCTACGTTTCCTTGAAGGAAGAAATTCAACAAGCATAAAGTATTTTAAATAGACAGTAGACAGTAACATTTAAAAACCTACGAATTTATTAAAGGATTACTTTTCTAATCGCATAGCGCAAGAAATATGGTTAATAGAGATAAACTCAGAGAATTTCTTTATAGTTTTACACCGAAATTTGGACTCAACGAATGCAAAAATTACCAAGAAGGAGCATATACTTGAATTCATTAAAACACATGATCCAGTTGTTGTATAAATGTTGTAATTGATGTCAATGTGGCAGTAAGGGTAAGGCTGGTATGGCAGTTAGCTGATGTGGCAGTAAGGAGTAGAGTTGATATGGAAAAAAACGCTCGCATAACATAAAGGAAATTCCCACGGCAGTATCATGAATATGCCCACAGAAGGCCTCAAGAAATATCCAGAGAAGGATTTGAGAAATGCCTGCAGAAAATGGTGAAATTCCTGTGGGAAATGGTGAAATGCCCGCAGGAAATGGTGAAATGCCTGTGGGAAATGGTGAAATGCTCATAGGTCAATGGAATATGCCTGCGGGCAATTGGAAGTACCCACACATCCATGGTGAAAATGCTCGTAGGAAATGGTGAAATGCCCGTAGGTAATGGTGAAATGCCCATAGGCTATTGGAAATGCCCGCAGGGCCATGGAGATATGTCCACATGCCACAAGAAATGCTCCTAGGATCTGGCAGAATGCCCGCCCACATAAGACTGAGAACTATGGCCGCACATCAAAGATGAAAATGCTCGCCAACCAATACACATACGCCTGCTAGAATAGGAAAATGCAGAGAGTTATCAATGATGCTCAAGAGAATGATTTCATGCTTTCAGTCATGGAATCCTTCATTCACAACCATGATATCATTCATAAAACTGTTTGGGTGACTAAACTAAATGTTAGGAACCCAAACCAGAATTTATAAGTCAGCCCTATATAAGTCAAAATAATGATGTTTCATGTTTCTACAAATTATAGAAGTCGACTCTTTATGAAAGAATAGGTTGGCCCCACATTTGACACATCAATGTATATAAATAAACATGAAGTGTGCCCTCATTTGTTGAGTTGAGAAATGTTAGTGACGATGATATGGAATAATAGTGAGGGTACAAGGGAAAAACTATCACTCAAGCGGAAGAAGAATGAAGAGAGAGAAGGATAGATTCTGAGGGGGAAAATATAATTTTGGAAGACTATTTTGGCATACTCTACCGGTATTATTATAGGGAAGCATATTGAACACATTTTTGAGTAGATTTGTGGCAAAGTTTGATGTACAAAAATAATAGTGAAGCTAATTTTTGAAATGTCTGTTTTGAGAAGTCTTTGAAGGTGAATTGACTTGGTAAACAACAAAGAAGCAAATTGCAGATTTGTGATAGTGTATTACAAATGTTTTTTCTTTAGGGTGGTAGGGTGGTGTAGGGAAAAGGATTGGTTTCCTCATCTAGACATGTCGGTGCTTGATTTGTAAGTTGGTTTTTATCGAGGATTGGTGTTCTCATCTAGATAGGTTGGTGCTTGATTTGTATGTTGGTGCTTACAGAGGATTGGTGTCCCCATTCAGACAGGTTGGTGCCTGATTTGTAAGTCGATGCCAGGGTATTTTTTAAGAATTATAAATGTATACTTAAGTATAGTATTCTAGGTGATTATTTTGGATTGAAAAAAACATATATATAGATTGGTAGGCGAATATTAAATATGAAACATACAATTCACTACTGAAACTTGTAAATTTTGACGAATATTACGATACAAAAACATATTATATGTAAATATTAGTGGTATTAGAGACTAAAAATGACCAAATAAACACACATTCCATTAAATTTGGAAAAATTCTATTATGAGGACTTCATCAACATTGATTTTTTTGTAAATATTTAAATAATATATTTCATTAAATCTAGAAAAATTAACCCAAAGAATTATTCCATTAAATTTGGAAAAATTAATCCAGGGAACTAGTTCCTCAATTAATATTTTTTATTACTTCAAGTTAAACTTTAGTATTCAAGCATTCGAAAGGAAACATCACATCTCAGTTAGAATTAGATGGATGGACCATGCATCATGATGACTCTATGAATATCTCTAATTTACTAAAAGTTAAGATCATTGAGACATTGAGATATATTATATAGGAACAATCCAATGAAGATGCACACATAATTGCATGCTTTATTGAAAGAGGTTCCCTATCTATATTCGAGGTGACCAAAGTAGTCAAAAGATTAATACTATTAAATTATGTTATATAGGAAAATAAGATAGCACAAATGGAATAAATTATATTTCAAGGACTTCATTAACAATGAGTTTTTTTGTAAATCTTTAATTATTACCCATTAAATGTAGAAAACTTAACTTTTACAGTTGAATGAATTGAGGTTGTAGATGTCCATATTTTGTTGGAAAATCCAATAACTATCGATGAAATGGAAAGGACTCATTAAAGTTAAATATATCAAATACAATAGTCTTGATATACCTAATGAATTTGAAGTAGAGTTTCATAAAAATTTTAACAAGAAAATTGAGAAGAACTATTATGGGTCCAAAAACTAAAGTAAAGCTAATAGGAAATTCTCAGCTAATTCTCCATTCTAACTTTATCCTAGATCCTCTTGATAATAGTTGGGTACGAAATGGTGTCAATACAAAGTGGGAGCACTATGACTCCTATGAAAAGCAAGACATAGAAAGTGAAGTATGAAATTAATCTAAATCCTAGAAAATCAACTCTAGAGATGGAGAGTTGATCCGAGAGTGAGAAGTGCAAAGAGAATGGCTCTAAATTCTGTGATACAAATGGTACAAGCCTGTCATGGTTCATTGGAACCATCTCTCATAACATTTGATTCTGAGTGGAAGAATATCAACATAAATGCTTGTTTGGAGGAAGAACTAGAAGAGGAGTATTTCACAATGTGTGCTCTGTCATTCCTAATATCATCCCCTGGAAGATTTCTTATTCTTTTAAGATGCGTCCAAAGGGGATAATATTTACTTTTCCTAGCAGATGTTGCTTGCGGAGAAGAATTGAAAACACTTTCTATGTTCATGGATGATAAAAAAAATAGAGAAATGATGCCTCAAAAATGTCCACAACACTTTTTTCATGTTCCTCATTGTTGTTACTATTGTAGAAATGGATACCAAGGTTCTAGAAATTGCAAATTGCCCTTTTTTTATACTGTTACTACTGAAATGCTTGTTGGTTTATTTCATAGATGAAACCTGTAATGCACTATGCACATTGTAAAGTGAGGAAGAAATAAAAAATGAGACTCTTTATATGAAAAGAATCTTACTTAGTGTTTCTTCTTTTTTTCTTTCATTACAGAACTCTGCTTTTTTATTTTTATTAATATTTCCTTTTATTCGCATGGTTTTTTTTTGTCAATTTGTGGGGGCCTAAGGTTGCATAAGATGAAGTGCCTAGGAACATTTCCTCCATTTTTCGGGTTGTTTCTTACCTTGAACGTTTTTTGTTACTTAAACATAGGGGTTTTCAATATCTTGTAAAAGGTTTGAATGATAACATTATTTGAGTTGTAAAGTTGTTCAGAATGTTGTGGAGCTTGTGATTTAATAAGATCATATATTCTCAAATTCCCATTTTGGGGAAATGACCATTGATTCCCTGTGACTTGGACTTGAAATATCCAATATTCCTGATCATCAATTCTATTTTGATATCTTCAATATTTTTTCTATTGGGGATTTTTCCATGAACTTGGACTCAATTGTTGACATGTGTCAAACTCAACTATAGTGATATCATGCTCATGTTGTTAGCTTGGCCACTCAATTTTCTATGATCTAAAATTCCATATTCCCATCCATGACCAAGTGTGACAATCTTCAAAATTTTGTTGGTGGAATTCCAACTAGTCACCTACTCCTTCCAGGGAAAACAAGTAACCAACTCAACTACACAATTTTGTTTTTCAATATTATATGCATCTTCGTTTTGCTTATGTTTTTCAATATTTAGAAATAGTAGATCATTTTTCCTTTCTTAAGGCCAATTCTATTGGTTCTATTACAACCCAGGTGGAAGATATGTTCATGCAATATGTATGAATAATGGTAATAAAATAAAATAAAATAAAGGACACTGTCTGATGTCTAATATTGAAAAAGAGAAACTGACCTTTTTTTTTCTTTTAATTAGTTACCATAACATAAAAATCTAGCATAGATCCATCTTAAACTCAAATCGTTTGAGCAACGAAAGTTTTCACTTGTGTTTTTTTATCCCATAGTGTTGAATAGGTCTAGGGTTAATATGGATCTACGCTAGCTCCCGTCATATGCATTTTAGCAGCAAGCAGAATTCTAAAATTTTCATTCTACCCAAAAGCCACAATGTTTATGTTTGATGTTTTTTATAACAGTATTTAGTGCAGGGTTGTGTCTACACTAGTTTAACTATCTTGCTAAGAGGTGGTGATTTTCTACGTCAAAAATGAAAAGATTATTATAGGAATCTACAGATCTAGATTCATTCATTAAATTTCATTAAGATCTAAAATCATTTAGGAATTAAAATCATGCATGATAAGCATAAAAACTCTTAAATGACAGAAACTTAAATCAATTCATACTAAAACAATGGAGAAGATACATGATTACCAGGAATCTTGGTGTGAGTGCCTCCTCCCTTGCCATAAATTCTCTTTCCTTCATAATTGCTTTTGAAGACTTGGAGCTCTTCTCCTTACTTCAGAATCTCCTCAACATGCCTTTGCTCTTTTTATCTCCCTTTACCATGCCTCCCATGCCTTTCTTATATAGCATTGGGAAATGAGCCTTAGGTTTCTCTTTTGAGTGTGGGATTATTCATCTTCCTCATTTTGATTATTTTCAAGTGAAAACCCACTTTTGAATATTTTTTAGGCTTTTTGCTCCACTTAGGATGTTTTAAACACAATTAATGCATTTTAATGCAGTTCTCAGAGAGGATTCGTCTTTGATTGAACTTGTGTCATGACTTCTTGTCGCGGGTGTGTGGTAAATATATGTTTCTCCTTCACTTAGTTAAGGGTGTCAATTTGATTGTTAACAGATGCCCCCTAATGTGTGAGGTCCGAAGCAGAGCTAAGGGCCGAAATACATTACTGAAATTTATACTTGGTATACCGATACTCTTTATACTTATACTCTTTGTAATGATACTCTTTATTGTTCAAAGTAAGGATAAGGGAAGGAAAACTCATGGTCGCAGGATTGAGGATCACACCTGCAAAACATAGCAATTTCTCGAATATATAATATCTTCCTGAGGCAGGAATACCCATGCTCAGCAGTAAACAAGCATGGCCACGAACAATACACAGTGGATCCATGTCAAAAGCAAATTTTTTTCTGAAATGTAAACCTGCACTTTGATGAGCGCGAGAACAAAGTCTTTATTGAACTTCTGACATGGCAATCTAATCTTGCGCAGCTCGGGCAGTGCATCGATGAGTGATACAACTATTTTTCCTAAGGTCTTCAATACAAACTGATGCTAGTACGAGTTTATATCATGCGAATAAGTGATCTGATGTCGAGCATAATAAAACACCATCTGATTACCGGTCATTGATGTATACTGTTAACAGATGCGAAGAGACCCATCGAAAATGATGATGGACTCTAAGGTACCGAGTACAAAATAGTAAGTGCGAATAAATGTTCTGAAGTCGAACACTTATAGAATCAAACAATCATGGGTCATTGATGTATATCCACTATCATTTTCGAGGAAACCTGCCACTAATGACTGCAAGATCCAAGGTACTCTCGGGTTTCTAGATCCATGTCCTAGATGATGATTTGATGTCGATAGGAATAGATCCATCGGAAGGAGGGCATTGATGCATCCCACATCAACCGATACGAAACAAAGATCAATAGTTTGATATAATTTGGTAGAATTGCAAGATCCAACACTGTATACTGACACAAGGAAGGCTGACATGATTGGTCAGGAATATTTGAGGAATGGCCGACTCGGTTTGGACTTCCCTTGAATGCATAACACGACGCAGAATGGACACTTGGAAACATAGGAATTTGAGTAACCGACCTTAATGAAATCCGCTAATGCCAGATGCATTAACGAAAGCTCCATTGGTGACGAGAAGGATAACCCATCGGTGGAGATCTATTCAAAATACTGGTACAGTTTCCTAAGACAAATGCAGATGGTGTACTGACCACGGATACAATATTATGTGTCGTGTTCAAGGGCGACAAGGACTGACTGTTGGCATTTTCTCCGAAGTTTATAATATGAATTGATTCAAGTCTCTCCCTTTTTGGATTTTTGTGTTTTCCAATTTTTTTTAACCTTTTTCATTTATTAGCTTGAAAAAAGAATAAAGCATGCTATGATACATTAGAGGAAATGAGTGTCTCAAGGGCATATGCCTAAATGACAAGGGCATGGGTCAGGCCAAGGCAAAGATCCATATTGCAAACAAGGGCTGAGCTAGTTATGTACACTCTTACAAATGTTTCCTCCATGGGTATGGGTCAAATATACATAAGCAATGGTTTATAGGCAGCTTGCAATAGAAAGTGACTATACGGTAAAATAAGCAACATAAGCAATAAGCAACGAAGTAGTTTACATGGGTGTTCAAGTGGATATTTTAACACAAGCTTATGTAAAATGACAAAAAATTGGGAGCCCATCAAGATATGGTCAGAAATGTATGAAAGAGAAATATGTGGTCTCAAACTCCAAGTCATGATGGGACTAATAGGGCTCCCAGGCCTATAGGAATAACGCAGCATGGGCACCCAAATGGAAATGGGGTGCTGACTAGGGTGTCCTATGGTCGGTAGGCTCTGCTGTCGGAATGGTGGAAAATACAGATATGAAGGGTTGACCCACCAATTTCCAACAGGTTCGACCCTATGGTAAGTTTGGGTTGCAAAAGGTTCAAATGCATTTTCACAAAGGGATGGCCTAGACCTATATGCAAGTTTCCAAATATACCACATAAGATCGAGGAACATGCAGATCATGCTCCTATACTTGGGTAGATTTATATCAAGTATGCTCCCAGTGGCCCCACAAAAGATGATTTTACTTGGGTACAACCAACTGTTTACAACTTCAAGGATATCTTCATTTGATGATAAAATGTAATCCAAGAAGTCATGTGAGCTGGGAGATCTCATAGCCCAAATGGGTCAAGTAACCAAATCATATTCCTCCATCAAGGGAAGATTTTGATCTAAATCTGTCGAAGTTATTTGAGTAGCTGGGTTTGAAACTTCTACGACAGATAGGGGTGATCCAAATGCTTGCCAACATGGAAATGACATTACACAAGCTGAGGTCCTTTCATCTACTATGGTTAGATAGATGTTCTTGCCATGAGTCATTACTTTAATCTGAAAAGCAACTTCGGGAAGGATCCTACATATTGAATGGTCTATGTCTGATGTGATCAAAGTCTCATTAGATGGATCAACAACACAAATGGTAGACAATAGTTCTTTTCTTGGTGCAGAACGACATTGCAATACCTCGAAGGTCGACATGGCACATGGTACTTGAGCCTGGTCCTCAAGAACATTACTTTTCTGATCAGCTCGCGTGTTGGGATTATGCATTGTTCTACGTAGAACACCTTTGGGGGGGTGTGGTAATAAGTCTATGTTTTGTTTCTCAATGTAGAGATAATCATCTGGTTGTGATTCCGACTAATCTGGTGTACTAGGAGAGACATCATAAGAATCAAGTCTTGTTTGAATGTTCATCTCAGGATCACACATGAAGACATTGGCATTAGGATCATTGCCCCCTTGCGGGGGGGTTGGCTGGCTACCCCCTTGCAAGGGTACCGGTGTCAAAATAGTGGGTTGTTGTTTCCCACCACATTGAAGCATAGTTGGTGCATCGACCTTCTCAGAGTTAGCATCTTTCTTGCTCTTGTACTTCTTCTTCTTTCCTATAAGGTCTATCGATGAGACTGTGAGGATGTTGGAATTGTTGGAAGGATTAGCAGGTTCCTGCATTGCCTGGCCAGCCGTGGGTTAATCTATTCAAGATGGTTGACGAAATCCGTCATACCATTGAAATGAGGTTCATGTGGAAGCCTAGCTGGATCAAACACAGGTCTTGCATGTTGGTTCCAAAAAGATTGGTTATTTTCTAGAACCTGACCACTCCATGGCGGAATGGGGTTAATGGTTTGATTGCCCCCTTTTAGGGTTAGGATTGAAAAAGACTGGATACTTTCTAGAACCTGACCACTCAACTGATGTGATCCATGGGTGTGATAATAATTCCAAGGTGGGTTTCCCATTTGCGAAGATTGACCCCAAAAGTTTTGGCAACTTCCTGAAACATGACCATTGGGTGGATTGCCTCCTTGCGGAGGTGGGGTCCAAGAAGATTGGTTATTTCCTAGATCCCAACCATACCATGGTGGTTGAACTTGGTATTGAAAATCATTCCAAGGTTGACTGCCTCCTTGTGGAGGTGGAATCCAAAAAGGTTGGTTACTTTCTGAATATTGCCCAGTCCATTGTGAATTAGGTTGCATGTATGGATTTCCCCCTTGTGGGGGTATGTTCCATTGAGATTGATGACTTGGTGGAACATTACCATTCCATTGCGGGATAGGATTAATAGGTGGATTTCCCCCTTGCGGGGGTGGTCCCCAATTAGATTGGTTACTAGTTGGAATCGAACCACTCCATTGAATGTTTCCTTGGTTTGGATAAGCGTTCCAAGGTTGATATCCTCCTTGCAAAGGTGGGCCGCAAGAAGATTGGATACTTCCTGAAACCTCCCCACTCCATAGCGGAATGGGGTTGATAGGTGGATTACCGCTATGCATTTTGCTAGGATAAATCATAGGATAACCCCCCAGGGCATTTCCACTAATCTGAGGAGCATAGCCCCAATTGGCATACATGTTCCATGGTTCATTGCTTCCGCTAGGAATATTATCATTCCATGGTAAAGGGTTGCCCCCAGAAGTAAAATATGGACAAGTGTTTTGTATATCACGAGGACTCTGATTTACTCCTTGTGTGTGTTGACCCTGATTATCTTATCCATATGGAAAACCAATGTTTGAGAAAGCCATGGGGTCCCTTGTTGATTTGTGCATGTCATTCAAACTTTCAGAAAGAGGTTTGATATCACCCAGTGACTCACGGATAGTAAGTGCAATTGGTTCTAAAAGACTCATCAAAGGAGCAATTTCATGAGCATGTGTGTGATGTTTCAATATTTCAACTTCAACTAGAGTAATATTATCAACTATGTCTGTATTCAGTTCGTGGTGTGACGATGAATTCTCAGTGTTGATTTGATGTTATTCTTCTCCAGCAATGTTAATTGAGTTGAAAATCAGTTCTGTTTCCAAGAATGTGGTTTTTGTGTCTGTCTCTGCAATGTAGCAGGGCCTTCAATTTTCGGTGACTCACCTCGCTGCATCCGTGACTAGCAGATCGGGAGAGTATCCACTTCTAAGAACTTGATAAAAGGATGTGTTTAAAATGATAGTTTGAATCAAACAATCCTAAGGCAGTCTAGACTCAAAAAATGAAAAGTGTCCACACAGTAAAAATTCCCTAGATATTCCAAGCAAGCAAACTTTTTCTTCCAAAGAACCGAAGCTCAATGAAAAGCCGGATTGTAGGGCCTTCCGAAACTAGTAGCTGCTGAGGGATTTCATGTCCTCATACAATTGCTAGGAGCAAAGGTGTGAGAAATAGTTACATTAAACTTTAATCGCCAGGGGTACAAGTGTTGGTTCCTGACCACTCACCCTCCCAAGGAGTAAAAGTTCCAAAGTCTGTCTCAGGTATTGCAAGTGTGTCCCACTCACAACAACCTATGTGATATCCTAAGAATAGCCACTAAAGTTACCACTTCACAATCGATGATTGAGAGGACAGTTGTATGTCGAGGACAACTCTCATTACCAGAAACTCTAGAAACAGTGATGTCACCCCAAGGACTTGTCACTGAACATAGAATCCCTTCGATAAGCTCATGTCCCACTAAATAAGCAAGAAGGGGGAACCACCCTTACTTATCTAGATTGAACTCGTGCTTGACGCATGTTTCAGAAGTGCTTTCCCGACAGGCATTTTTTGCGACTAGTGGATTTACTCTCTTTAATCAATGCTAGTTTCAAATTTTTGCAGCCTAGGAGTGTTAACTCTCCAAACCTAATCCAGGGAACTAACCTAAACTTGTTGATGATATGAAAATCAAAAGTTTGTCAATTTTAGATTAAGCGCTAATTTTTAGTGGAAGTTTGCTTAGTCTCAGGATTGGAAGTGAAACTGATGGTGTTTCGACTCGAAAACAAAATGAACCATACAATGCAAGATGCTCACTATTCTATCTTTCAGTTCAATGAATATGCTAACTGAAGGAAGGGTTGGAGGTTCATGAGCTGCTTTCAGACATGCAAAGTTTTTGGTAGATTTCGTAAGTGCAATTCTTTCTAAATGCGCATGAAAATCACGAAACTTTCCAAGTGTGGTCTTCCAATGCAAATGTGGTTAAATGACCTTTTCAATTAGGTTGATTGGTTTAATATTTCCAAGAAGCATGTGCATAGGGTCTTAAAAAAGATCTACTACACATTTAAAGAAAAATTTGAAAAGAAAATGCAACTTGGATTACTTTTAAAGGTTAACAAAAAAAGTTCAATCCAATTTAAGCAACATTTTTCAAAATTTTCCTAAACTTTTTCACAAGAAAAAATTAACTAATTCATTATACACCAAAGAAAAAAATCTTAACCCCAAGCAAGCAAAACTCTTGCAACATGTTTGAACTCTTTTTAATCTCAAGAAAAAGATTTTAGCCTCAACCCCAATTTAATTAAAACTTTTCAAACCCTTTTTTTAGAGTACAAATCCAAACACCTCCCAACCTAATCAAGTCTTTTCAATCTTTTTAAAAGGATTAATATGGTGTTTTGCATTCGTTTGAAAAGAGAAAGGAAAATTTTTAATTCGAAGTGAAACACCAGTTTTCAAACAAAATTTAAAATTTTTCTAATATTTTTCAAAAAGCATAGCAAACTAATCTTTTAAACAAACTAAAAAGGACTTCAACTCTACGTTCCTTTTGGCGCTAAGATTTTAAAAATTTCTATTCCAAGTGAAACACCACTTTTCAAAATGTTTTAAAATGTTTCTAATCTTTGTAAAAAAGCATAGCAAACTAATCTTTTAAACAAAATAAAAAGGACTTCAACTCTACGTTCCTTTTGGCGCTAAGATTTTATTAAGTCTCATTACCCCAGAACTACAAAACCTCAAGCTTACAGCATGGTCGATTTGCTCCAACAAATTTTGCATTCACGCTGGGTTTTAAAGATTTAATTAAAGAAATCTTCACATCATTCACCATCAGCACTCAACACTAGAAATGAAAAACGCCTACACCCAATGTATCCTTCGATTTTTAAATTGAACCTCACAGAGATCTCGCCATCAACACAAACATTTGAATATTCATTGCAGGAAAAATAAACACGCAGAGGTCTATTTTGAGAGCATTAAGAGCTTTAGGATCGTTCATCATTCACGCAGGAATTTACACTGGTGTTCTAAAAAATCCTCCCTGCCTCCCAGTTGCAAATCGTGGCCGAGGTGCAAAAAGTTTAAGATTCAGGGTGGAGTTTTAAATCAACAAAAACCAACACTGCGATCTCATATTGAAAACAATCCTCAATGCTTCACCTTCGAATGAACACGCAGGGGTTGTGCTGTATGGTCTTCACAGAGATCTTTAAAGCATGGGAGAACACGCAAATCAATGAACTCATAGGTCTAACATTCAAACGCTGAGGAGTGCAGGGTTTTCAGATCTTTAAGATCTTTCACACAGAATGTTAATAGCTGGGTTGGACAAGCTATCAGAGTTTAACCATTGCAATTCTCAATCACACAGCATTGTTCTTATGTATGCACTATTAACCGACTCTGCGTTTCAAGAATCCATTAAAAGATCCTTTAAAAACTCTGACTGACGCAGCTGGATTCGAGGACGAGTTTCTCTGTATGAATGAGGGTTTGGGCAGAGGTGGTGCCGAGGTTTAAGAACACCTATAGTTGTTTTTTAGAAAATTTCAACGTTTTAGGCTAGTTACTGTCGGTTTAGACAATTTCAATGCCAGAATGCATGGGAACTGCGGGAGGTCGACGGATTGAATCCTAAGATCATAGATCTGCGACTTCATGCCTTCTTCGCCATGGATTGAGTTTTTAAACTGTGGAATTCAGTCCAGAAACGCATCATTTACGAATATTTTGATGTTCTCCAGAGTTGTTGTTGGCAATGTTTGATACAATTTGCAAGAAGTCCTAGAACGGACTGGAAGACAAAGGGATCCAAGCTATGGTTTCAAGTATCCTATATTTCTTGGGATGTGTCTCATATGCTGCCGAATCCCCTAAAAATTCAAGAAACTCAAAATTTAAGAAGCTTAAAAAGCAAGAAACTCAGAGCTGAAGGGATGTGTCTACATGCAGAGAGTTTGAAGATTTTTAGCATGCAGAGCTTCAGAAGCTTTCAGAAGCTTTCGGATTTTAGTAGGGTTTAAGAAGACACGCAGCGATTCAAAAATTTTCACGCCTAGGTTACAACTCTTCAACGCTCAGGTCGGCTTCACGCAAATTGACAGAGATTTAAGACAGTGGTAAAGAAATCGAATTTAATTTGAAGTCAAAATTATTTCATAACCAGATCTTTAATATCCAATGTTCATCATTCACGCAGAGCTTTAGCACGCTGAGATTTAAAAGTTTAAGAAACATCAACGCCGAGCTTGGATTGAGACGCAGAGCTTTGATAAAAATGCGGAGGTTTCAGAGTTTAAAGATTCAAAGCTGGAGACACATGCTCAGTCAAAGCTGAGGATGCGGAATCTTAAAGATTTAAGGCTGAAGATGAATCGTTGCTAAGGATTCAGGCAAAGGTTGAATTGCTGGACAGACCTTTCACATACACCGAGATTCAATGTAAAGATTCGATAGTTTATGAAGCTTTTGAAAATCGAAACAGAGTTTTGGAGACGCAGAGGTGTAAAGATTTTTTTTTTAAAATTTGAATCGTTTGGCAGCTCCACACAGGCTGAGATTCACTAAAAGCTTAATGGGGAGATTGAAAAATGAGATTTCCTTATGATATTCAATGATGAGATTCAAAGATTTAAAGAAAACTTTGTTGCAGGGTTCAAAGAAATCACTCAGATCTACCAGCTCAAAACTCAATAAACTCAAAAATTCCTAAAACTTATCAGTCAAGAAACTTTGATTTGAAGGTAACTTGAGATAGTTTGATGAATTAAAGGTGAAATTCGGCTGATCTTAAGCTTCTTAAGTTGGATCTGACCTTCTTTTAATAATCTTTAAGCTACAAAGGAGCAGATCTGAAGGAAGAACACCCAAAAAATCAAGAAAATTCAATGTCCCCAGTGGAGTCGCCAATCTGATAATAGTATTTAGTGCAAGGTTGTGTCTACACTAGTTTAACTATCTTTCTAAGAGGTAGTGAGTCTCTACGTCAGAAATGAAAAGATTATTACAAGCATCTACAGATCTAGATTCATTCATTAAAACTCATTAAGATCTAAAATCTTTTAGGAATTAAAATCATGCATGATAAGCATAAAAAACTCTTAAATGGTAGAAACTTGAATCAATTCATCCTAAAACAATGAAGAATATACATGATTACCAGGAATCCTGGTGTGAGTGCCTCCTCCCTTGCCATAAATTCTCCTTCCTTCATCCTTGCTTTTGAAGACTTGGATCTCTTCTCCTTCCTTCAGAATCTCCTGAGCATGCCTTTGCTCTTTTTATCTTCCTTTACCATGCCTCCTATGCCTTTCTTATATAGCATTGGAAAATGAGCCTTAGGTTTCTCTTTTGAATGTGGGATTATTCATTTTCCTCATTTTGATTCTTTTCAAGTGAAAACCCACTTTTGAATAGTTTTTAGGCTTTTTGGTCCACTTAGGATGTTTTAAACAAAATTAATGCATTTTAATGCATTTATCAGAGAGGATTCGTCTTTGATTGAACTTGTGTCATGACTTCCTCTCGCGGGTGCATACTAAACATATGTTGCTCCTTCACTTAGTTAAGGGTGTCAATTTGATTGTTAACAGTTTTGATATGGCTGGACAGGAAATGGATACTTTATCCAAAAGGTTACAATATCCAAACTTATGCTCTGATATGGATATGTATCATACTCGGTCTTGACATATGTTGTGGGTTATCAATCTTTTTTTTGTTTCTACTGATACCATTCTGGATAGACCCAAAAATTTGGATGATGAAGATAACTTAAAGTCTTCGAAGCAAGGGGCCTTGTTGATCTTAGTCCTTTCTTAACGCATATGTTACTGGATAGGTTATCAAAAGGAAAAAATAAGTCTAGGCCTTTAAGGACCAAAATTTGAGAAGGGTTGATATTTCAATAAGGACTTAGGAACCTTATTGGGTTGGTTAGTACCTTGCTTGGTTTACCTTTTAAGACCTTACCTTATTTTGTTGGCCTTCAAGATTTTACCCTTAATTTATAAACTTGGAAGAGCTTGAAACCTCAAATGTCATGATAAGACTCTCTTTGCAATTTTTATAACCTATGTTTTTTTTTTTATAAATGGAATCCTTTTTTATAGAATTGGGCTATACATCACACCTACACCTTATTGCATCCATAATCAAAATACAATAACTAAAACAAATTCTTTTGCATTTTCATTTAATTTGTATCATTTCCAGTGATGCCACATCTCTTTTTGCACATTTGCATAAAAATCTTCTTTGTGATGTGCAGACATCATGCCTTGATGCTAATTATTTAAATCTTTGATTAGATGAAAGCTTGTGCCCAAAATAAATGCCTTGTTTAGCTTTTGAAGATTCACACAATGTCACAATCTAATTAGTTTGATTCTTTTATTCTAATTCTCCATTGGCTAATAGACAATGATACTCATGGATTTGGATTTGATTGTTACATTATTGATCAGGTGTCCTCTTAATGTCATTAATCACATGGATATGGGACTGAAGGTTTTAGATAGTAGATTGGGGTTTTTGTTAGAGTTTAATTTGTTGATCTGAAGACAGTAGTATGGTTTCTATTTTAAGGAACTATCTCCAAGCTTTCCTTCAAGCAAATATGGGCACACTTTTGGTACCCTAGGCTAATTGTGGCCAAATATCACTAGGAAGAAAGATGGTTTAGTGAGTCTAGGCCTAGTTCAAGTAATTCTAGGCATGTTGGAGTAATTATGGGCTCTTTTCCCACCTCTTGACAACCTTATTATCATTCATAAAAAGCAATCCGAAGAATTTTTATTGTCCTAGAAACCTTTGGGAACATTTATGGGCACTCCTTTGCCCAAAAACAACAATTAAAAGGAAAAATATTAGACTTGGGATGAGTGCAAGCAATTATGGGAGGTCCATAATTATAGAATCAATATTAACAATAGACTTGGGAACTATTCCACCATCCAACAACAATAAACATCATGGTTACCAAATCTAGGGTAATTCTTGGTAGGTATATGGACCAAAACAATTGGTTGAGGCACCCTGGGTGCATTCTTGGTTGATCTTAACATATTGTAGCCACATTCATATCTTAAACCAACAATAATATCCCTAAAATTGATTAAAGAACCCTAATTGTTAGTCCCTTTCCTGTCAATTTAGAATTCTAGATAATTTGTAAAGTATCAAATATAAATGCCCAACGAGTTACAGGTTACACGGTTTTATTTCAACGTTGTTTTTTGTGAAAGGGTTCTTTCGATGCTATACCCTTTCTAATGCTAACAATCCCACGATCCAATACAAGGTATAATACAATCAATTAAGCATTGATTTTACCAATAGGCTTATGATTACTCACAATAAATAGTACATGGATTTCCTTACCTCAAGTCCATGATTATTCTGTAAAAACTGTAATTCTAAGGGTGTAGTGATTACGTAACTCATCATTACCAATTGATACGACCACAATTCTCATGCTAGATCACAGTGAATTGAACCAGTACATCATCTCAAAAGTGTTCCATTGGTTGATACTCACTGGGTAATATACCAACTCTAAATCTAGTTAGAAAGAAATCATATACATGAATGATAGTCATAGATCTGCAATAGTAAAAAAGGTCAAACTTCAATGGTTTGTGCTGTTCATGAGATTTTTTAATCGAATCGTGATTGCAGAGGCCATGATCTATCATGATCTTCGATATTTGAATCTACTATCACCATCGACATCTTTAAAAAGCATTGTTAAATGGACTTAAGTCACCATTCTCCAAAGAGGGAATTCCTTCTTGGTGTCAATTCAACCAGATGATGAATCAAACTGCGATATCTTGTTTTATTTATCTCCTTCATATCCTCTTTTCGATCTTATTCCTCTCCAATTGCTATTGAAATGATATGATCTCCATTTAGAGAGGCTCGTTCTGATCACATGCTTGAGCATGTTTGGCTATGGTTGGACATAATCAAGCATGTTTGACTTTGTTGGACCATGGTTTGTCCATGGTTGACTTTGAAGTTTGACTATGGTTGACCATTTTTTATTTTGGTTTATTATGGAAGGCTTTGGTTAGCCATGAATTTGGTCAACCCTCGTTAACCATAGTAAATAATGCTTGACCATTCCTAAATATGGTTGACCATGGTTGACCATGGTTAAATATATTTGATATTTCGTTGAATTTGGTTGTCCATGTTGACTCGGGTTTGATCATGGTTGACTAGTTCCTTTGAGTCCATTGGGCTATGGAGTCATATCTAGCCTTAACTCTTTTGAAAATCAAGTAACAAAGAACGTGAGCTTGAATAAGAAAACGCGTAAATACAAAAAAAATTCTTGAAAAGAAAATGACATATATTACATATTTGATACATAGAATCATAGGTGGGTTAGGGTAGAGATCAATACTGAAAGAAACGTTTTAGAAATATTCCATTCATAGGATTTCCAAATATTTCATCTTTAAGTTGTGCCAGTTCATAAGTGTTGTTGTCATGGACTGCAACTATCTTGAATGGGCCCAACCACAGGTTATCAAAATTTTCATGTTTGGATCTATCCTCTCTTCTAACATCCCATTTCAAAACAAGGCCTCCATGTTGAAAATCCCTAGCTATGGCCCTCTGGTCAAAATTTCCCTTTATCTTTTCTGATGTATCTTGGTTGTGTCATCCAACTGCTCTCTAACCTGTTGAATATCGATTAGTTGATGAATCCTTCTCTCCATATCATTTGGTTCATCATGTTCTGGATGTAATAGCTTCATTACTAGTAAACCCAACTGAATAGGAAGGATTTTTTATTTTCCATAGACAAGTTGGAAAGGTGAAGTGTCTATAGCATGCTTGACACTGACTCTATCTTCCCATAGTGCGAATTTTAGATGGGAGTCCCAAGATTTTTTATTTGTATCTAGCATCTTCTTAATGATGGTCACTAAACTTTTATTAGAGGATTCTTCTAGGCCGTTTCCTTGGGGGTAGTAAGTTGTTGAATGAATTAATTCAATGTTGTAATTTTGACAGAAACTCATCATTCTGGCGGATTTAAAAGTCAGAGCATTTTATATAATGATCTTCCTTGGGAAACCGAATATTGATAGAATATTCTCTTCCAGGAAATTTATTATAACTGTATCATTATCATTTCTTGTTGGGATTTCCTCCACCCATTTTGTGAAATAATTAGTAGCTGTGAGAATTCATATGTTTTGGCCACTGGAATGTGGGTTTATCTCTCCTATAAAATCAATACCCCACTGCTGAAAAGTTGCTTCCACTTTGATTGGTTTGAGAGGCTATGGTATAAGCTTCTGCTTCCCAAAAAATATTTGGCATTCCCTACATGCTCTAACAATCGTATTAGCATCAGTGAACAAGTTAGGCTAAAAATAACCAGCTCGAATGACCTTATAGGAAGTGGATCTCCATGCATGATGTCCTTCACACATGCCTTTATGAAAATCTACTATCACGCCTTCAGTTTCTTCTTCAGTTACAAAATTTAGTAGAACTCGAAGAGAATCTTTAGAAAAGAGGTATCCATCTAAAATGCAATATTTAATAGCTTTGAGTTTAAGAGATCTCATTTTGGATTTATCCAGGTCAGATGGACACATCAAATGTTGTAGCTAATAAACAATATCCTTGTACCATCCTGAATAAGTAAATTTTTCAGAAACATTAACATGGAGATTTTGTTAAATACATTCTTCTTCCGGACCGGGGAGTTGGTCTATCAAATTTATCTTGAGAGATTGATAGTTCAATTCGGCCAGGATTTTGGCTAGTCCTTGTCCCTTCACCAACTTGGTAGGCTTGATTTCCATGTCATACTCTTGGATTTTGGAGATCCACTTTCCCCTTCTTTCTTCTTTGTCTATTTGAAACAGGATATCCTTGATGGTTCTCCTTGGAATGTAGGCGATGATCTTAGACTGCAAGACATAGTTCATGAATGATTTGAGGGATTGACTAGTGCATATGCATGTTTATCCATCATGTTGTATTTTAGCTAGGCATCTCTCAGTGCTTCCGTTGTTCAGGATTTCTACCTTATAGTGAGGATATGGACACTACCAACTGGGAAGAGTTGATAGGTAAATACATTATTTGCATTACAACTAGTTCTTACAAATGACAGAGATCGGGATATTGAAACACATACCTTTAACTGATGGCTAGTCCTAGCTTTCACTTGATCTCCCGCTTGATCTCTTGCCTGATGAACCTGCAATACAAAGGATACCTTCCTCAGCGTATCTTGACCATATAACATATGATGAAATTATAAAGGAATTTAACATCAACTATAATCAAGAATTAAGCCAAATAGACATACAATCTAATAGATATCTGATTTGGGACAGGAAGGGTATTTCGACCTTTTTATTGTCAAAGAAACATGAATCAGTACAATATACCTGACGTGTCAAGATGTTAATGCAACTGAGTCATCGGATCCTGCTCTTCACAATGACTTGGGACTTTCCTCCAGCGTAACAGAGCTTAAAGCCTTTCTTTTAGGTCCCTCTCTCATGGAGCCTCCTTGTATTTATGGGACAAGGTAGGAAGTTGTAATCGAGAGGTGGTTGGATTGCGAGGTTGGGGAAGTTGCAGAACCAACTTCAACTAATCCCAATTCATCAAATTAATATATTTTTGATTTCATCTTAAGGTGTGTGTGAGTTTCCTCAAGGCATAATAGCGCACAGGATGCAACTTTTGTGTTTTGCAACAAGCACCTGCAGCTTTTTCAAGGTGTGCACTATTTTCACTTGAGCAAAGTAGGGCATACTAACAGATGTGCGCTAGTCTTCTTCCCATAGGAGTACACATGTCAAAATATCAGGTAAATCAGGGAAATTCCCAGCTGAAGAGGGTAGGTTTAGTCCATACATCATCCAGGGCAATCTAGCTCTTCAATCCATGTTGTCCTTTTGTGTGATCGACCGCATAATGTGATCACGGATGGAGAAGTGCAGATTTGACCTATAACAGATGCCCCCTAATGTGTGAAGTCAAAGGGAAACGATGGCCAAAATACATTATAAGTCCAAGTCAAAGGAGGAGCAAGAAACTGCAGAACCAGGTCACAAAAAACACCTAAAACAACAATCAAGGTCAACGAGCAATTACAATCTTGACATCATATAGATGTGTAACATGATCTCTGATACATAACTAGGAGATGTATATATAGAGCATGGCCACTGAAATACAAGCGTGGATCCATGTCAAAAGAGAGATTGTAGCCATAACAACAAGCTGGATCTATGTCTCATGAAGAGCCAAAATGAGTGAGGCTCAGTCTTGCGCAGCTTGGGGGATAAAATAAATATGGTGATGCTATCATGGTCCCAAGGTCTTCATCCAAAACAACCCAAGGTACAAACCCTAACCATGTGAATAAATGAGCTGAAGTCGAACATGGGGGGTATTGTTTGATTACCGATCATTGATGTATACCGTTAACAAACGCGAGGACTTCCATCGATAATGATAATGGGGTCCAAGGTACCTAGTACGATCCAACAAGTGCGAATAAGAGGACTTGAAATCAAACACTTAAGGAACCTGTCGAATAAGAGACATTGATGTATTCCCATTTATTCAACAGCAAGGGAAATTGTCACTGATGACTGCAATCCCCAAGGTACTAACCGAAAGTATAAACTTCGTTCCCAGAGCATAATGAGTTGATGTTGATGGGAAGAAGTGCACTGGAAGGGAGGCCTTAATGAATCCTCCATCATCCAACACGAGGAAAAATCAAAAGGTATGAGGTGATGTGGAGTAGTACAAGTAACAAGATGAAACAAATTGACACCAGGATGGCTGACACATGAAGTCAAGGTAAACTGCAGAATGGCCGACACAGGCTGTATCCTTGAATAGTGAGCACGACACAAAGTGACTTAGGAAGTTTTCAACATAAGGGGGAATGATACAATCCTGCAATGTAGGAGACATTGATAGACCCTCCATATGGTTGGAAGAATAACCAACCAGGGGAGTAAAAACTCGAAGATTAGGTTCACCCTAAGGCCAAAAAATAAAACCCAACTGACATGAAAGACTCAAGTAGGTGCTGTGTTCAAGGACATGACTGACATAACTGCCTTTGAAACTGAAAAAGATGTGATATACCCTTCTTATCCCTTATTCTTTTTAATAAAAGAATATCCGTCTTGTTGTTTTAATGAGTCCAAGAAGAAAAGAAAACTCAATAGGTCCAACCATGCAAAGAGTTTAACGAGCCCATGTGAGGAAGACTCAGGACCTTCTTCATTGTTTATAGAGTTTGAAGAAGAGATAGAAGAATACTCTATAGTACTGATCTCTGGATTTTAATATCGAGCCGAGATCTGTTCTTGCTCGTCGGTGTTTTCAATTTTGAGTTTGAAAAACTTAAACTATAACTCCATACACCTACTCGTGGATTTTAATATCGAGCCCAAGTAGGTTAATGCTCGTTGGTGTTTTCATGTTTATAGAGTCTGAAAAACTTAAACAATCATCTATTTACCCTCTCGTGGATTTCACATCGATCCCAAGTAGGTGAGTTCTTGCTTGGTGTTTTCATGTTTCAAGAGCCTGAAAACCCTAAAGAAGGCTCCAAAAGGTCCTTTTTTCGTACAGTTAGTCCCCTCCCCCGAAAAAGTATAAAACAATGAGAGGATAACTCTTCTAGCCACGAATGACTAGAGTATTCCTTTTTCGTAATTAATCCACAAAAGTCCAGAAAAGGGTTAAACTTATACCTAAGCGGAAGGACCTTCAATTCCTTTAACGAGATTAAAGAGGCCAACTTTGCTCAGAAATCTTGTTTTGTTTTTCAATAGTCAAAACAAGAGATTAAAACGACTTAAAAGACAACTTCTAAGATCGTATGTTCATGACCTGCCAAAGAATAGGATCTCAATAATCGCATTAGTAACTATCGATAGAGTGTCTCAATGACAAAATAATGACAATATGATACTAGATGCGTAAAACATAAGAAAAACTAACTATACAAAAATATACAGCTATAATACAGGAAAAAGCATAGATACCTAAGCATAGTACTTCTTCAGGTAGAGCCCATTTCTAGGCTCCGACAACTTATTACCTTCATAGTCGGTTAGTTCGTATGCACCTTTCTTCACTACTTTAGAAATTATGTAGGGGTCGAGCCACATGGACTTAAACTTGCCAGCTCCTAAAGGCTCCTTGTCCTGATCCCAAAGCAGAACAAGGTCTCCTTCGAGAAACACCCTAGGTCTGATAGACTTATCATACTGTCCTTTAACTCGGTTCTTATGTACTTCGTTTGTTGTAAGCGCGTCGTGGTGCTGTTCATCCAGATGTTCTAAATGTAACAAATGTTTTTCCAAGGATGAAGTGTTTGGTAATAGTTGTACAACTAAATTTAATGAAGGAATCTCGCACTCAACTGGAATGACTGCCTCTACCCCATGTACCAGTTGGAAAGGAGAGAACCCAGTAGCAGTATTTACATTGGCTTGGTAGGCCCAAAGAGCAGGATACAACATGATGTGCTAGTTAGTTCTACTACCATTAACAGTCCTTTGTAAGATAGTCTTCAAAGTTTTATTGACTGCTTTGACCTAACCATTCGCCTGTGGATAAAACGAAGACAAATGCTCCTGTTGAAAACCTAACATAGTATATAGATCAGTCATCATGCTGTTTTGAAAATGACGATCATGATCAGTCACGATCTCTTTAGGTATACCAAATCTTGCAATGATTTGGTTAAACACGAAATAAGCGGTCGTTTCTCCATTTTCCTTAATAGTAGGAATTGCCTTGGCCCACTTAGTGAAGTAGTCGACAACAATGATTATATGATGATGGCCTCCAGCTGAAACTAGATTACAATTCATAAAATCGACCCCCCATTTGGTGAAGGGGCCTGCTATTATTACAGGATGAAGAGGAGATGGGTGTGCTCGCATCTTCCTAGTGAAAAACTGACATCTCTGGCAGCGTTTCACAGCTTCCACACAATCTTTGAATATTGTGGGCCAAAAATACCCAGCACGCAGTATTTTCTGGGCTGTTGCCAACCCAGAAAGATGACCCCCACAAGCTCCACTGTGGGCATCATTCAATACTGATTCTGCTTCCTCCAAGGTTAAACAACGGCGTAAGATGGAATCTACCCCACGTCTATACAAAGTGTTAGAAATGATGAGGTAATTTTCGCATGAGTCTTAAGCTTGCGTCGTTCATCTTTAGAGAAAGTGGTGGGACACCTCAAAGTTTGAAGATATACTAGGATATCTCCATACCATGGGTCAGAGGATGCGATGAGAAAGATATGTTCATCTGAGAATGATGATTCTTCCTCAACATGCACTATGTCACTAGGAAATTCTGAAATCAGTTCGGCAAACACCAGTGATTTCTTTGATTTGGCAGACTGAAAAACCAAATCAAATTCTTGCAAAATGACAATCCATTTGTTAAATTTCCCATCGATTATTTGTCAAGTGAGAACATATTGGAAAGGATTGACTTCCGCAACCATAGTGATGGTATGCAATAATATGTAGTGATGTATCCTCTGGACCGCATAGACACCAGCCAATGCCAACTTCTCAATGTGAGAATACTTGATCTCAGGAGCTATTAGAGCACATGATAGATAATAAATGACATGCTCTTGGAGCATACCATCCTCTTGAACTAGTACTATGCCAATTGTGCTCACATATGTAGCCAGATATAAGAGAAAATATTTTGTATAATCTGGCGGGCTTAACAAGGGGGCTAAAAGTAATGCCTTCTTCAAGGCCTCAAACGACGTTTGAGCAGCCTCATCCCACAAAAAGTAGGTGCCTTGTTTAAGCAATCTCATGAACCCTTTTGTAATCTTAGCATAGTTAATAATAAAGCATCTCAAGAAGTTGGACATGCCCTGCAGACTTTGAAGTTGTCTCAAGGTGCGAGGAGGAGGTAGATTTACGATCGCCTCAACTTTCAACGGTTCCACCATTATGCCACGACTGGATACTATGAAACCCAATAGTCATCCAGATTCAACGCAGAAATACACACTTGTTAGGATTCAATTGGATCTTATAGTATCTGCACCTTTCAAATACAAGTCTTAAATGGTCCGGATGATCCCGTCTCTTACGAGATCGCGCTGGGAGATCATCTAGATACAGTTCGACTATGTGTTTGATGTCGTGAAAAGAAAAATTCATTGGTCGCTGGAAAGTAGCTCCAACATACTTTAAGCCAAATGGCATCTTCCGATAGGAAAAGGTGCCCCAAGGACAAATAAAGGTTGTCTTATGTTGGTCTTTAGGTTTAATCTGTAACTGATTATACCCTGAAAATCCATCCATGAAGGAAAACATTTCATGGCCTGCACACGCATCAATGATCTGATCTATGAATGGTGTGGGATAATTATTTTTTGGACAAGCCTTATTTAGGTCCTGAAATTCAATACAGACTCTAATGGTACCTTGCTACTTATCTATAGGAACAGGATTTGAAACCCATTCGTCATAGCTATCAGATAGATAAATCCGGCTTTGAGAAAATTTTCTACCTCTGCCTTAATGGAAACAACTTTTCGAGGGTTTACTGGACGAAGCTTTTTTCTCATAGGTTTAGCATTAGGGTACGTTGTGATGACATGCTCAACAATGGCAAGGTCAATGCCTGGCATCTCCTCGTACGACCAGGCAAAAACGTCGTGGAATTATTTAAAAATATTTGTATACAAAATGATCTCATCAGGAGAACAATATGCTCCAATAAAAATATTTTCCACGACCCCAAGTTTGATGGAAATGTTGATCGGAATGGTTTGCGTTATAATTTCCATGTTCCCTTCGACATAAACAACTTTCGAAGTAGAAAGAACAACGAACAAATCAATATTTCCATCAGGTCTCATAGAGAACTCTCCTCTCTCTATCCTGTCTATATCGGGAAGAAAATAGGACCTATGGTGCATGTTTTCCCAAGGGTGGTCCACGCCTATCATAGCTTCCAAGATCGCCTCGTAAGAGGGTAAGACAATGTCTAGACAATCAAAAGAGTGGATATACTCCACTGACCATGCAAAAGCATAGTCCATATCTGACTTAGTAGAGACCAACAGAGTCGTGATATGTTTTGTTGCAGCAAGACGTAAATCTGAGTAAGCCACCTCTGCAACAGATAAAGGCACAACTAGTTCTGATTTAGTTGGGAGAATCCAAGGATCGGTCATTGAACTGATCGTGAAAATATTAAACAAAGAAAATTCTTCAGAACTAATAAAATGAATGGGGGAAGGAAGGTCAATAGTGCCTATCAGTGACCCATAGAGTCCTACTCCCAAACTCGGTGACTGGGTGGGACTGATCAACCAACGAGATAGTTGAATCCGATGAAGTCTAGTTGGTATTCTGAGAAAATGAAATTTGATCGACTGTGATGATCTTTCCTTCGTGTGGGAAAATTATGACCCGGAAGACAGTTGATGGCACTTCCTCCATGGCATATGTCCAGCTCCTACCCAACAACAAGTTGTAATCGAGTGGAGCATCTAGTACTTCAACCTCTATTGATACTAGTTTGCCTGCAAGTTCAACATCGAAGGATGGTAAGAATCTGTGTGGACGGAAGGATCTTCCATCGAAGGCAGTAAGTATCGTGTTCGAGGGAGCTAACTCAGGCTCACCTAAAGATTTCTAGCAAGAAATAGACATTACGCACGTGGATGCGCCCTCATCTACAACAGCTCGTCGAATGGTCGTGGGACCATGAAAGAACTCTATCTAGAGAGCGACGTGGTATGGAAACCAGAACTTGATATCTTTCATATCAAAGCATGCAAGCATGTTGGACGAATGAACACTCCCGATCGTTGCCAGAAGAGCACTGCGTTGCAATGGGAAACTTTGCAGTACCTCCAAAGTGGACATGGCACAAGGGGTTTGGGCTAAATCCTCCACTACATTGTAGTTGGAAGTAGCCCTCGCGTTAGGGTTGTGCACAACCCATTTGAAGACACCTTTCGGAATCTTCGGCAGCGGATACACTGGTATTTCGATGTGGAGAGGGGTGGATGATTCAGGGAAATCCTTCTGCTGCGGGTCAAAGGTATAATTTCTTGCTCTAGTTTGCAACAGAGCATCTGAATTAACCATGTTAACGAATGATTGATCAGCTGAGGTGGCACGAATAGTGCCCCTAGCACTCTGCCAGAAGCTGAACTATGTCCATGATGAAAAGGATCTTTCAAGACAACTGGTTTCTTCTCATGGGTCAGCTTTTGGGCTTCTTCTATTAGAGGGCATTGGTAGGTAAGGTGGTCTTCTTGACATAGTTTGCAAGGGAACTTAGCCTTCCTTTTCTCTTTTTTTCCCTCCTCGACATTTTTTCTATCTTTGGGATTTTGTTGGTTTCCCTCCCCTTTCTTGCCCTTTATTTTGGGTTGTCGAGATCCCTTTTGGTTTGTCTGCACTTGCTGTACAGATTCTGTAGTAGAAGGGGAGGATGCAACATAAGTTTCTTCTGCAACAGATTGTTTGACTGACAAGGCGTGAACCTACTTTGTTAAGGTGTCAAATGTTGCAGAGTCGAATGAATTCACAATGCCATCGGCATGTGGTCCAGGTTTAGGCTTACCTAAGTCTATATTAGACGTCGACGCATCAGGAATAATCTCTTACAACAGCCCAGACTGACCATAGACTAATTTGAGCTGCTGAGTTCTCAAAATGGCCTCCTCCTCGGAAGACACCCCTGAAGTGGAAACTTCCTTAGAAACATAAGGAATAAGAGACTTAAGGTACCATTCTAATAAGAATGCTGGGGGGATGTCGGCCTTGATGAGCCTCTTTTTCCTTCACCACTCCTGAATATGATCAGATAGATGAGTGGCCTTGTTTTGCCGAAATGTCGACAAAAGGTCTGTGCTGGCATTGTACCGGACAGGAAGTTGAAAGTGGTTCAAGAAAACAATGGCAAGATCTTGAAAGGTGCTATAGGCAGCCGCCAGTAGTTCAATATACCACTTGACTGCAACACTTGTCAAGGTTCTTTGAAAGAGCCTCAACCTTATGGAATCGTCATTCAGTGAGTTGGAGGAACACTAGAGGTGAAAAGTTGTGACATGGTCACCAGGGTCCTCACCAGTCTTACCTTCAAACTTTGGTATGTCTAAGGGAAATTTGGTGGGAACGGGTGGCCATGCAGCATCGTGGCACATGGGGTTGTTCGTAAGCTTTGAAATATCTGGAAAGTTTAAAGTTGCCAGAAACAGTAAACGTGGTTGAGCCGATGGCATATGGTAGACAGGAACCTGGTATTGGGAACCACCCATGGCCTAGCTCGTGTACTGTTGGTTGGGGTTACCCCCAGCCACCGGTTGTGAAATGAAAGGATTGAAATTGTTCCATCCGAAAGTAAGAGGATTAAATCCTTGGGCAGCATTCCATTGTGACTGGGGGTTAACCCAACTGAACTATGGGTTAATGATATTACCCCCTCCTCCAGCAAATAGAGAGAAGGGGATACTCCCTATAGGCATATTTGAAGGATTAAAGTTATAACCTGCATAGGGGTTGAAACCCGGCATGGTAGTAGTGGATGGTTCCGTCATCGTACCCATGGTGGGCATGAATGTAGAAGGGATGGATCCGACCACGGATGAAGAAGCAATATTCTAAGTTACACCTTGTAACGGTTGTATGGCAGAATACTGAGTGAAACTCACTGCGGGTACCCCCGATAGAGGGACATTGTTGGGTCCAAAAGTGGGTGTGGAGGCTGAGGCAGATGTCGAGGCTAATGAGATTAGCATGCCTAAAGTGCCAACATTGAAACTAAAGGATGGGGTTGAGGCTAAAGCATTTTGCGATGAACTGGATTGAGCAGTGTTTGAGAAAGAAGGATTAAGAATCCTTGCATCCATAGAAGTTGTGGTAGTTTGTGGAACTCCCTACTCGTCTCCTAGGTTAACCATGGTATAACCTAGTTTAAAAAGGTAAGCACTAAACTCAAGCTGTTGGAAGCCAATAGGTACCAGAAGTGGATCGTTGGGTCCTGTAAGAGGAGGGTTAAAAGGAGTACTAAATTTTGTAGCAGCTAGATCCTCAACCTCGATAGTATCAAGGAATTGTCGATTCGGTGTTCTAGGTTGTGGTTCTCCAAGAACCTATGTGTCACCCGTAAGTTCAAAAGAACCACGGGAATTAGTTCTCCTACGTCGTGGTGACGGTGGAGGCTCCACTATGAGTGGGGGAAGGTTTTGCAACCTCCGAGACCGACGAAGATCTTGGTCCTCCACAACTATAACAAAATAAAACTAAGTAAAAACCTAGTGGCCACTACAACTAAGGAGCAAACAGCATACCACTAAAAAATTTCCTAAGTAATCAAACCAATCAAATAGCTAGCAAATACTCTTGGAAGCAAGTTTGGGATGATTAGGGCCGATAATAGACTAACAGAGTATCGATGGTTAGTTATGTGACATCCTCCTGTGATGAACCTACAATAATTAATTAATGAAAACACACGAAATAACAAAAATAATAGAACTCAGAATCACTTTTATATTGATCACAAGCCACTTCGAGGGGGCAACCTCCTTTGAGCAAGCTCAATACAAATAACTTCACGGTGCCTTCATTGGTCTCAACACAAACTTATATACTAAGTCTAGGTGCCAATACCATGGGTCAATACCATGTGTCAATACAAACGATGGGCCAATACAAAATATGGATCAACAATTACTACGGGACGACTTACAAATCATATGCGTCCAATAACAATAATACAAACTATGGATCAACAAATACTACGGGATGACTTACAAAGCATATGCGTCCAACAACAATATACTAACAAAGTAAATAGAAGGGTTGACATGGGTTCCTAACATCCCCTCTCCCTTAGAAAAAGATTTGTCCTCAAAGATTTAGATGTGGAAATTGATGTAGAATTTGAAGGAGTGGTTCCCCTGTGGAATCCTCGGGTTGCATTCAGGCCCACTGATGCCTGTTGAGTTTCAGGGAGGATTTCTTGGAAGGTTGTAGATGAAGAAGGACCATATCAGCTGCATGAAAAATGCGCTCAAAACGGTGCTGATCCGCTTGTTGTTTCAGTTGAATTCTTGCCATGTGAAGATTGTCCTGCAGAATGAGAAGAATTTGATCGCGGTTTCGAAGAACCGAGTCAATTTCCTGAACTGGGGAGCTACTGAGTGTGTATGGAAGAAGAAATAGAGGTGCCTGTCCATAAACTGCTTCATATGGTGTCCTTTTAGATGTGGTATTGTACCACTGGAGCGCTTCTAGGAAATCCATAGAAATAGCTGTCCACATCTATGTAGGGATGGGCAAGGGTTCGAGCAGTCTCGAAAGGAGTATCGTTTCACCCTTGTTGACCTGGCAAGTATCACACTCAACCACCATCTGGTGAATTTTCATTTTCAATCCCTGCCAAAAGAAGTTACATTGTTCCCGGTCATAGGTTTTGAGGAAACTAGAGTGCCCGGCCGATGAAGAAGCATGGAGTTCATATAAGAGATATCCCTGTTTAACAGATTGTAACCAATTTGGAACAAGCAAAGAAACAGTTGTAAGAGAAACTGGGTCATCAAATTGGCGAGAAGGAGCATCTGCCACCATATTATCCTTACCCTTCTTGTAAGTGATCTCATAGTCATAACCCATGAGTTGGATAACCCATTTTCGGTGTGCTGGTGAGGAGACCTGTTGTTCTAGAAAATGTTCCAGACTCTGGAGATCAGTCTTGAGGCAAAAATAATCTCCTAATAGGGATGGCTGCCACTTCTGTACTGCATGCAAAATAGCCATCATTTTCTGCTGAAATGTAGATGAGGCTAAATGATTACCGGAAAGGCCTCTTGAAGGTGGTAATCTCACTGGTGCAACAAAGACACCTGCATATCTATCCAGGGAAGTAGTGGAGACCGTTTGTGGTTGCATCTGAATGGAATGGAGTTGAGTGATGACACCATGTGAATTCTTCTTAAGGATCTTTTCTAAGAAATGTGAACTGATGATGCGGAGAGACCCTTGTTGTATGCCCATAAATTTGTGTTCTGTCCCATTGACTGAAAACTGCATCCAAAGTTCAGCAAAATATCATAAGATGGGGCCAAGTGTGCGTAACCATTGAATGCCCAAAACCACATCACATCCGCCTAGGGACAAGGCAAACATGTCAGAATGCAGGTTATAATCCTCCAGAGAGATGCGCACATTGTGACACTTCCCCTTGTAAGGTAAGGTTCCCCCATTGGAAACCATGACTTCAACGTTGGAGCAAGGATGGACAAAACAATCAGCTTGTTTGGCGATCCGAGGGTCAATGAAGTTATGAGTGCTTCCACAATCAATGAGTATTGTAAGAGGAAGCTTCTTGAAGTAACCCCTGACCCGCATTGTTTCGGGGGTGGTGACGCCAGATAAAGCATGGAGGGATATATTTGGGTGGTCATCTTGAGATGGAAGGTCAATAGGTGGCTCCTGAATGTTGACCTGATCATCCAGTGTATCTGGAGCCTCTTCACCAACTTTAGAGGTGGGCGGAGAATCCACATCTAAGAGATAAAGCTTTTGTTGAACACATCTATGTCCCCAAGTGAATTTTTCATCACAATTATAACAAAGCCCTTTTTCTCTACATGCTTGCATCTCTGTTTTAGACAAATGCTTGATAGGAATTGGTCGAGGAGCTGGCGTGATGGGAGGTCGTTGAGAACCCATATTTCATAAGGGAACAAAAGTGGGTTTGGAGCGTTGTTGGGAAACAATCTTGTCTTCTGCCAACTTACCCAACCCCAGGGCTTCCATCATTGTGTTGGGACATAACATTTTGACATCTGGGCGGATTTCATGCTTAAGACCACTAATAAAACAACTCCTGTAGAAGGCATCAGACAATCCTTCTATGTGGTTGGCTAGTTTCTCAAATTCTGTCTGATACTCTCTCACAGTTCCAATTTGACGAAGTTTAGTGAGTGCTTTAGTGAAGTCATCAAAAGCACTGGGACCAAATCGTTGCAAAAGGAGTTGGAAAAAATCTCCCCATTTTGGCTCATCATGAGCCTTGATGTACCAACGGTACCATTGAAGGGCTTCTTGTTCCAAATGAAAGGACGCAAGTGGAACTTTTTGGACATCAAAAGTATTATGCAGACTGAAATATTGTTCTGCACGATAGATCCATCCAGTTGGATCAATACCATTGAAGTGAGAAAATTCATGCTTCGGACCACGGAAAGTGCTGGAAGAAGAGAACCCATTGGCCGCAAAAGATTCTGGTTGTCGGTTATTGTTCATGGCTGAATGCTGAAGATGGAGGCTAAGAAATTTTTCATCCAGATCTTAGAGTTTGGTTTGGATGGCTGCAAGTGCTTCCTCCATGGTTTTTGCTCCTGCGCGGGTGACAACCATAACCAGGAGTTTTTTTTTTTTTGGGGGGGGGGGGGATGGATAGAAAAACATAAACAAAATCTTGTTTAGTAAAGGAAAATTTAGATTTGGGAAAAAATTAGATGGGTAATTGGGGTTTGACTAGGTTTTGGACACTGTCGAAGGGACAAGGAAGCAGAAAATGAGGATTTCAGAAGTGGGGTGAAGGAATGGGAAAATTTGGCAGAGAGGGACAAAGAAGCATAATTAGGAAATGAACTCTGTGGTAAAATTTGAAGGTGATTGGGTAAAATCTGAGGAAATTATGACAAACCCTAAAAATAGACAAATGTGGGATTTCAAGCTTTGGGAAGTGGAATTTGGGATAAGATCCTCAGGAATGAAATATGCAGAATGGGATTACAGGGGTTCCAGGGAAGTTTCAAGGGAAACATAGTGAAAACAAGGGAGATATGGAAAACAAACTGATTTTTTTTTTCCAGAATGGAGCTGCTACGGCACGGAAGGGATCTGAAACAGATAGATCTGCAATGGCACAGAAGGGATCGGAAACAAAGGGATTTGAAATGGAATCGAATGGATAAAAAATGGATGGATTTGAAATAGATTTGAAACGGTTGGATCTGGAATGAATTTCAAAATGGATCTGAAACGGCGCGACAGTGATCGACAATAGTTCAACTGAAAATAGATATGGACCCTAGGTATGTGCGGATTCCTAACAGTTCAAGGGTTTCACTTGGCCACCAATGCTGTCTGATGGCTTGCGTTTTGGGGCAGTACCCCTCACTCCACGGCTTAGGTAAAACTGATAACTGCTTTTGCAAAAACAACAGCTCTTGGTTTACCTCACAGGTGGGAACTAGTCAATCTGATAGGGTGTTACATCGTAATCTTCCACCCTGTGAGCATCAGGAGGATCCATTTCAGTGACTCAGATCCACTTATATCCTCCAGACACTATTTTTCCCTATTTTTCCTCTTACCCACTTGTTGCATCCTTATAACAAGCGTACCCACGAGTTGCATCACTATAGCCCGCGGGTATCAAGTAAAATGGTAAAAATCACTATTTATTACTTTTTACTCCCAGAAAGTGGTCATTGGGTGACCTTTTTCTGTCCATCTGCCCGAGTAATGCCTCGATGTGTCCTTTCACCTACCTTTGAGAGGACTATATATTGAGAAAACCTGCTCTGGACGGTTCTCTGAACGGTCGCTTGTAGCTCCCAGAATCGACAACTGAACTTTCAGGTAAAAATTAACCACAAACTCCAAATTGGTGAATAGTGTAAATGAATTGTAAATTGGAAAATTTTATTACTATTTATAATTTTCTGGACCCACTTCTCTATAGTTTTTTCCATTTCGATTCGTTATGAACTAATATCGTGTCATGGAGTAGTGTTTTTTAATTAGATTTCCTCGATGAAAGTTGTTCTGAACCATTTCACACCTATGACAGGTACGTTTCACACCTGGCATATAGGTTAGATACCATTTTCGCATGCATTATGCATTTGACCTATTGACCATTTTCATAAACCCTAGGTGCGACCCTGCTTCATAACCGACACAAAACCTTCACACTACTTTAGAAGTGTCGTTATGTGGCAATAAGGATTTTCCAAACATGGGTACCCTAGTTACAACCCCTTTATGCATTCTAGTGCCCATGCCGTTGTTTGTCCTTATGATTGGGAGTCCTTTGTAGTTACACCATGACATTGCAATAAAGAATCATACTCTACTTTGTCTTATGCTAGCCATATCCATTAAAGAATCCCCTCAGTTATATCATGTTGTGATTGCATTGCATCATCCTGCTTGCTGCTTGAGCCTTGTGCCGGCTCCCGCTTACTCAATTGTTAGCTTGGTTCCTGACCACTTTTCCCTGTCAAGCCCTACAGAGCTTAAATTTTCCCTTCACAATTTGATGACCTTTTGAACCTGAGGGAACATACCCCCGAGTGTCCACATCCTGCATGCACTTCCTTGCATTGAGCATAGGTATGTTCTACTCCTTGGGACTAGTCTGTTATCTATTTGACACTCGTTCCCTCACCTGTTGTACTATAAGCAATTTTATTCTTTTTCAAGCTTTTCCCAAATATGAAAAAGACCAAAAAATCAAATATTCCAAAAATCCGAACGGGATTATGGTCACTATTTCTTGTTGGAATCTGTTGTGTCGCCTTTGAACAGAGCATTCATTCCACTCTGTATATTATGAGTCGGGACTATAGTTGGGCCTTAGGAGCTGTACTTGTTTCTCAGTTTACTCCATCGATTGGTTAAGTTTCCAGTCATTATGGAGCCCTTTGTGATGCCTCCTGCATTACACATCTATATTGAGTGTATGCTACCTCAGTCTATCCATCTACTCATGCTTTTGTTCAAAGGAAGTCCTGAAACCAGTGTCGGCCACTCCTTAGATCTCTTGACTATTGCATGTCGGCCATCCTTATTGAGTCAGTCCGTTTCACCTGAGATCTTCCAAATCTTTTAGCATTGTTGGTACCTCGTGCTGGTCGATGGGGGATGCCTTAATGCCCTCCTTCCAGCGATTCTCATTCCGTCGACTTCAACCCATTTATTCCGGGACTTGAGGCTTAGATTTTGGTTGAGTACCTTGAGGCTTGCAGTCATTAGTGGTAGGTTCTCTCACCATCGACAGTTTTGGGAATACATCAATGTCCCCTGATCGATGGATTCATCCTATTGTTCGACTTCAACCCATTTATTCACACTCCGATGATTGTGCTCTGTGCCTTGATGCCCATTTTCATTATTGGTGGGTCATCTCGTGTTTGTTAACAATATACATCATTGATCGATAATCAGAAGATGTCTCGTCAAGTTCAACCCCAACTCCTTTATTCACTTGATGGGACTTGCACCATCGAAGACTTGTGTAGAAGACCCCAGGCGATTGTGGCATTCCGTATGTTACATATGACTTTGACCTTACATCTGAGATATCACCTCTCAGATTTCAGCAGTTTGTACCTCTAGTTTGCACCAATTGTCTTCTTTTCAACAGAAGACCATATCTTACTATAGAGGGATCATGGCTATGATCACTTATGACATGTATCGATTATATACTGCCTATTCATGGCCATTGTATCAGATTGTTGTACTATATCGACATGTATTCAGAGATACTATTGTATTATGACGAGTGACCTACTCTTTCCACTTGTATTTCCATCACTCCACTTCTGAGTTTTATAATGTATTTCGGCCATTGTAGCATCAGTCTCTGACCTCACACATTAGGGGGCATCTGTTACATCATAATCTTCCACCTTGTGAGCATCAACATTATTTGGCCTGTAGGATACATTTCAGTGACTTAGATCCATTTATATCCTTTAGACACTATTTTTCCCTATTTTTCCTCTTACCCACTTGTTGCATCCTTATAACAAGCGTACCTGCGAGTTGCATCACTATAGCTCGCGGGTATCAAGTAAAATGGTAAAAATCACTATTTATTACTTTTTACTCCCAGAAAGCGATCATTGGGTGACCTTTGGCTCTCCATCTGCCCGAGTAACGCCTCGATGTGTCCTTTCACCTACCTTTGAGAGGACTATATATTGAGCACATATGGCTTATGGATGGGAGGAGAAGAAAATAGCAAGAGAACTCTAGTGGATTTTTGCCCTATCTTGAGTGTACACTCATTGATCCTTGTAGTTGTGAACCCTTTATGTTCACCTTCCAAACTCCTATCTAGTTTGAGTTTGTCATTCATGGAGGATTGAAGTGGTGGAGGCACAAGTGGATTGATCCAGATCTTAGTTCAGATTGGTTTCCAGCAAGAGGTCGTATCACCTTGTACGTCTTCTTGTTAATTAATATAAATACTCATATTCTCGTCCATCATGTTGTAAATGTTGTTTATTATACATTTGGTTACATTTGCTTGTGATATTCTGGATCATTTTTATTGATAATGTTAATGTCATTTATATATTATATGTACTTGTTGGATATTGGCTGTCAAGACTAATTTGCAGATTTCAAGTGCATGGATTGAAAGATCCAACGGGGATCTACATCAAACATTTGGATCAAGGTTGGTTACGTTTCTCCATTATCTTAACATTGTCATTTATAATAGCATTGTTTTGAGAATTGAGTTGATTTATGGTGGTCATCTGTCTGTTGTGGTATTCCCAAGCCATAGTGAGTTTTCTCCAACACATAGGGGTCGTTGCCCTTTTCGCTGGAAGGTCCTCTCAATGGGCCAACTACTTTGGGGTTCCTGTGGTACTCCTCACAATGATTTTTAGGGCTTATGCCCAAGTACTTCCCACAGTTAAGCGGATAGGGATTATTCCCAAATCCAAATCTGCAACAGATGCGAAATTTTTTTTGGCAGAAATTCCACCCAACGAGCCCAAGAAAGTGCTCTGATACCAGATGTGATGAACCTGCAATAATTAATTAATGAAAACACATGAAATAGCAGAAATAACAGAGCTCAGAATCACTTTTATATTGATCGCAGGCCACTTCGAGGGGACAACCTTCTTTGAGCAATCTCAATACAAATAACTTCATGGTGCCTTCATTGGTCTCAACACAAACTTATATACTAAGTCTAGGCAATACCATGGGTCAATACCATGTGTCAATACAAACCATGGGCCCATACAAAATATTGATCAACAATTACTATGGGACAAATTACAAAGCATATGCCTCCAACAACAATAATACAAACTATGGATCAACAAATACTACGGGACAACTTACAAAGCATATGCATCCAACAACAATATACTAACAAAGTAAATAGAAGGGTTGACATGGGTTCCTAACACCTCCGGAGGTCCACTGGGTGTGAGCACTTTAATCACCAAACCGCTTTCCCGGGATTACTGCCAGAGGGTTACCTTCCACATTTGTCCGAGGTGAAGTGGGAATAACCACCCACTCTACCTATGTAGAATCCTATAGGTCTGATACTAAGGCTACCATCAATACATAATAACCTGGGGGGCAGTCGTCAGCCTAGTCGAAACGCATGGGCAGGGTAGAAAATACTGAAGTCTGAAAGGACCCCCGTACGCGAGTCAACTCTGGTTTATGGTTGAGAGGAAAGTGAGGGGATATCCTCAACAATTCCAATCTCCCATGGCCTCATGCTTAGCTCTGGTTTAAGTAGAGTTTCCCAGGACTATTTGATATAGATGGATCTACCTAATACAAAGTCGTACTACGATTGTTGAGTAATGAAGCCAGTTTCAAGCAGTTTAAGGTAATTTAAGCTCGAAACTCTAGCCTAAGCTAGTTGATATCGTGTATAACTAAAAAGAAAAATATTGCTAATAAATTTTATTAATAATTTCTTTTTAAGGGCTACTTGTTACTCAAGGGTTGTAGTGCGATGTGTGGAATGGTTTGTTGTGAAAGTAAAGTACTTGTAAAAAAATGCTTTCAAATTCACAAAACTTTTTCTCTTTTCGTTTATGATTCTTTCAAAAACTTGAAATCTAAGCAATCCTAAATCAAAATCTTTTTGTATTTTTCTTTTTTATATTTCAAAGCAAACTATGCTACCTCAAAATAATGCAAGACCTTACTACTAAGCTTAATTGAACAATTTTTTGTCTTTTATGATAAATGTAAAAGAAAGAGAACTTGTACAAAAGCAAGCAAGATCTAAATGTAAAGCGTGTGTAAGACAAACATCTAAATGGCTCAAAGCAAATGAATCAAGAGACTCGATGAAGACTTGACTTACCAAGTTTTTGCAAAAAAAAAACTTGAGGCTTGGAAACAAAGTGAAAAAGAAGCAGGGAAGAGAGACACTTGTGATGGAAAGGCAGACCTAAAAAGGTTGCTCCTAAGCATCAAAACCCTAAGAAAACACTAAGCCAAGCAAAATCAAGCAAGCAAACCAAGAATGACTTTAACAACACACGGACTCAACAGAAAGAAGACTAGAAAGATTTGACTTACTTGGACTGAACCGATAAGACAATCAGCAAGTATCCGAACCCAGCAACCTTTTGAAAGCAATCCTAAGGACTCAAACTTTAAGTCAAACCCTAAAGGAAAGGATGACACAAAAGTGAAAGCGTGCTAAACATTGAAACAGACAACAAACATTAAGAATGCAAGTATGTATGACTGCAACAACAACTAGGATGAAAGTATGCAGCTGTGTCCAAAAAAGAATAGTGCATGAACTTCAAAAAGGGCTAGTAAGCGGCAAAGACACTTAAACAAGTACTCAATCAAGCAAACAAACTAAAAAGACTCAAGAGAGGCCAACAAGACTCAAAAGAGACATTGAAGTCTCAGGGGTCAGTCAAGAAGGAAAAGCAACAGGCTGGAAATGGAAACAAACCACTAAAAAACAAACCCTAACCAAAAACTGGACACCACAGGAAAATGCACTACTGTGCAGTGCAGAAACTAGCGCACACTAGGATATGTGCGCTATTGTGTAATGTAAAGAGCAACGCCCATAAGGAGATATGCGCTACTGTTACTAGGGAAGACCAATGTACACATGTGTCAAAAAGACAGAAACAGGATTTGCAACAACCAACTGAGATGAATCAAGCAGCAAGGAATAGTAAACACAGACCTAAAAAACCTCTCAAAGAATCAAAAACTGAAAAAAGGGGCTGGAAGAAAACCAAAACTAGGTCTCCTAGAGCAGAATAACTAAGCAGGGTTGCCAGTCTGTTGTTCAAGATTTCTACCTTATAGTGAGGAGATGGACACTACCAACTGGGCGGGGTTGACAGGTAAATACATTATTTGCATTACAACTAGTTCTTACAAATGACAGAGATCGGGATATCAAAAGACATACGTTTAACCGATGGCTGGTCCTAGCTTTCACTTGATCTCCCACTTGATCTCCTGCATGATGAACCTGCAATACAAATGATACCTTCCTCAGCGTATCTTGACCATATAACATATGATGAAATTATAAAACAATTTAACATCAACTATAATCAAGAATTAAGCCAAATAGACATACAATCTAATAGATATCTGATTTGGAACAGGAAGGGTATTTCGACCTTTTATTGTCAAAGAAACATGAATCAGTACAATATACTTGATGTGTCAAGATGTTTCTGCAACTAAGTCCTGGGCTCCTGCTCTTCACAATGACTTGGTACTTTCCTCCAGCGTAACAGTGCTTAAAGCCTTTCTTCTAGGTCCCTCTCTCATGGATCCTCCTTATATTTATGGGACAAGGTAGGAAGTTGTAATCGAGAGGTGGTTGGATTGGGAGGTTGGGGAAGTTGCAGAACCAAATTCAACTAATCCCAATTCATCAAATTAATATATTTTTGATTTCATCTTAAGATGTGTGTGAGTTTCCTCAAGGCATAGTAGCGCACAGGACGCAACTTTTGTGTTTTGCAACAAGCGCCGTCAACTTTTTCAAGGTGTGCGCTAGTTTCACTTGAGAAAAGTAGGGCATACTAGCAGATGTGCACTAGTCTTCTGCCCACATAGTAGCACACATGTAAAAAGATCAGGTAAATCAGGGAAATTCCCAGCCGAAGAGGGTAGGTTCAGTCCATACATCATCTAGGGAAATATAGCTCTTCAATCCATGTTGTCATTTTGTGTGATCGACAGTATAATGTGATCACGGACGGAGAAGTGCAGATTTGACCTATAACATCTTGGCTAAAAAAGGAAATGGGTTGCTCGTGTCCTTCATTATTTTTCTATAGGAGGACTACTACAATGATAATTTCAGAGGAAAACGTAAATATAAGAAACTCCTTGGTGTAGTCAGGACTGATTAGAATTGGTGATTCTCCTAAAGCATCTTTGATTTGTTTAAAATATATCCTTGAATATGTTGTCCATTTAAGTTCAGCAATTTTATTAACATATCTGTGATCTCCTTCATTGTTTCAACAAAGTTAGGGATGAATCTTCGTAGAAAGTTTATTTTTCCAATAAAATACTGTACCTCCTTTTTATTTCTTGGGATATCAATTAACTTTCTAGTGGCCACTCTATCATGATCTATCTTAACACCATCTTTGGAGACAATGTGTTCCAACAACTTTCCTTCTGTCATTGCAAAAAAATGTTTTTTAGGATTTAGGGAGAAAGCGATTTTTCTACATTTCTGGAAGGTTCTCTTTAGATGTTGAAGGTGATCTTCATCAGATTTTGAGAATAATGTCATATCATCTAGATATATAACAATAAACTTTTCCTTTTCCCCGATGAATTCTATATCCATGGTTCTTTGGAATGTTTCCCCAGCGTTGATAAGGACAAAGGGCATGTTATCATACATGAACGTTCCCCATGGTGTAGTGAAATATATCTTTTCCCTATCATCAAGGTGCATGGAAATCTAATTATAACTTGAAAATACGTCCATCATATATACTCTAGTTGACCCAACCACCTTCTGAAGAATATGATCCATTTTGGGTAAAGGGTAATTGTCCTTTAAAGAGCACTTACTAAGATTTCTGAAGTCGACACACAAACAAATTTCTTCGCTTTTCTTCCTAAATCATACTAGGTTAGCTACCCACTCTTAATATCTGAGAGGAATAATGAATTTGACATCAAGTAACTTTCTCACTTCCTTTTCAATTATAGGTAATAAAATAGGATTCACCTTCCTTAACTTTCGTTTTATGGGCTTAGAATCTGGTTTTAGAGGGATGTTGTGTTGTATGATAGTTGTATCGCATGTTTTCAAATCTTCATACTTCTAAGAAAAAAATCCATGTATTATATGAATAGATATGTATACCTTTTCCTCTGCTTGCTTGAAATGGACTGTGAAAGCTTGATGAATTTTGGTTCTTTCGGGGTACCAATGTTCACTTCCCGCACAACTTCAGTAGTCGGTTGTACTGCTGGTTTAACCGAGATCTCATTTTTATCAAACAATTGTTCTAGAGGAACTAGACCTTTAGGGTTGTATCTGTTCTTTAGTTGAATAATTTTGTGACCAGCAACCTGTTGTGTTAATTCATGGGTTGTTCTCTCCTATGTCTGTAGGATGTCTTCCCTTTCATACTCTTCTTCATTGTCTATATTAGTACCTGAAAATTCATCCATAAGTTGCAGGAAACATTTAATATTTTGATCATCCTCAAATACTTGCCAATACTTGACATTGTTAGGGATAGAGGGACGATATCGAATTTCCACTTCATATTTCAACATTGGTTTCTTGGGAGGTTTGAATGTGATATCTGTTAGGGCCAATGAATCATCATGTTGGTTGCACTCCCTTGGGACAAAATTTATATTAAAAGCATCAAAGAAATTTTCAATAAGATCCCAAACAAGGTTCCAGTACACCTTAAGCATTGTATGTTTCACTTGATAAACAACTTTGATCTATTTTACTACCAACTCAGAGTCTCCAAAGACTGCCAGCTTAGTGATTTTGAAGTCTTTAGTAGCTCGGAGGCCTAAGATGAGGGCCTCATACTCATCAACATGATTGGTGGTATCACAATCTAGCTTGTAGGACAACATAATCTATTCCCCTCACAGTGAGGATAGCACAATGCCAACTCCAGATTCAGCTTTGGACGAGGCTCCATCAAAATATAGTTTCCACACTTGATTTTGGTTATCTTCGTCACTAGATTTATTCACTTGAGGTTCCACAATTCCCTCTCTGAGGGAATCGTCAATGGACAACATATAGCAGCCCATATCCTCATTGGTGGCATATATAGGATAATTAATAGGACTATCTTGATCACTTATCACATATGCAAACATAACTTCTCTATATAGATGTCTGGTTTCTCCTGCAAACATGGGTACTGTAACATATTTCATATCCATCTGGATGGTACCTCCCAATTTTTTAGCCCAGCTTCTTGATATAAACATACCATATTTGGCTGGGACATATGCTACTACCACATCCATCATTATACTTTTGGTTGGTAATTGGGCAAGGGTCACTACCAAATCCTTTATCATACATATACACTTCACCTTTCTGGATTCAAAACTGTAGAGATCGTGATATGGCCTGGTAATATCTAGGCTCAACTGTTCCATGATAACTTTTGGCATCAAATTGTGGGAGGCGTCAGATTCTAGCATACAGTTGTTGAGTAATTTATCATGTACATTAAGGGTAACATAAAATGGAGCAGTGGGTTCTTCTTTGTCATCAATATGAGGGCTACATTGAAAGGATGGGGATTCGCCATTCAGATTTATGGTATCTTGCTGGTCAATATCTTCAGATTTGTGTAGCATCTTATCGATTTTCCTTTGGTACATAGGATTCTTTATTAACTCGGACAAAGGGACTGCTATACTGATTTTTCTCAATTCATGTTCCAGATTAAAATGTATACTGTTTTATTTGTGCTCTTTAGGCTATGGCTCCATCTTTTTATGGGGGCTTATGTCTACCTTTGTTTGGCCATACGAAACTGAGAGTTTAGTAGTTTTGTCCTATTGTTGCAGCAACACCCCCCCCCCAAAAAATTTTGTACATATTGGGGCCCCTCCTTTAAAATTTTCTTTTAGAAGGCTACCTTAAGAGGCCATTCCTAGCTTTTAACTTTGTTTTCAACAGAAAATCTTGCTGTGAACCTCCCCAAGTCTTCCTTCCTCTAAAAAAGATCCAAATCCATGAAGTCTTCTTGGAAATCACGGAAAGATTTTATAAAGCCCCCGCAGTTGCGGAAGTACTCAAGGTTCCCTCCCAAAACGGTGGAATCCTCTTTGTTTAAGCTTCTCAACAAAGGACTTAGAATTTTTTGAAAGTTTGCGGAACGCGCCAAGGAAGCTCGCGGAACCATTCGGCTTTGCCGCCCGAAACTTGCGAAAACCACTCACATAAGCTTCCCGAAAAGGGACTTAATTTTTTTGCTCATAAGTTGCAGGAGCCATTGGAAAATTCTTTCCGAAACGGCGGAAGAATTCAAGAATTCCTTCCGAAGCTGCGGACGTCTTCACTTCATCTCCCCGAAACTCTGAAGGGACTTAGAAACTTTTGGAAATTTGCGGAGCCTTTGGACTTTTCCTCCCGAAACTGCGAAGCCGTTCAAACTATCTGTCCGAAAACTACATAAACGTTCACCTTATTCTCCCAAAAAACCGCCGGAGGATTCCCTTTAAAATGCTTAAGTCTTTTCTCGACTAACGCAGAACCGTTCGAGTTTTCTTTCTGAAATTGCGGAAGCCATTTTCAGAGACCTTCAAGTTATCCTTCCGAAACCCCGTGGACACGTAGAAATTTTTGTTTGAGTTGCGAACGTCTTCACTTTATCTCACCGAAACAGCGGAGCCATTTCGCCAATTCCTTCTTAAACGGCGGAAGCAAATTGCGAGAGCTTTCCGCAACGTCGGAAGCAAGCCCGGCCGATACTTAGGAAATTTTCTCAAGTTTTCGGAAGCCTTTTGCGGAAACATTCTCGAAAGCTTTCCGCAACGTTAGAAGCTTTCACGTTATCATCTCGAAAAGGGCCGCCAAAAGGACTCAAATGCTCATGTAACTGCGGGAGTTGTTCGCTAATCCCTTCCGCAAGGTCGGCAACCTTCACAGAATCTTTCCGCAATTGCGGAAGCCAATCGCGAATAGATATCCGTTTTCCTCCCGAAGCTAAGCCTCCAAAGGTTAAATTGTGGAAAGATTCATGATTCTCTCTCGAAACACCGAAGGGCTTCGGCGTAACCTTCCGCAAATGACGGGTGAAATTCATGGGTTTGTCCCGCAGATGGCGGTCATGCGCAAACCGAGACCGCTTGACATGACCGAAATGGACGATATATTAAAACCCGTTTTAAATGCGCCACCCACCCTGCACGTGCCAGCTCTTTTAAATAGACGGTGGGGGTTCGAGCCAAACATATTGTTATTTTTCGATTGGCGAACGACGTGGAACGCCGCGCAACCGCTCCAGCTCAACTCACTCGTCCACATACTCGTCCACCTTATTTGGCTATCTTCGTCATTGCCAGGTAGGATTCTAACTGTTAAATTTTGTCTCCCACGCGTCAGATTACCTTTGGGTGTTCTTGTTTTCTAAAACGATAGGAATTGGTTGGATTTTGACGGGCAAAATGCCCGTCATGGGCTGTTTTTGCCCGTCAAATACGGTCTAAATTGCATATCTTCCGTCATAAAAAAAAAAACAAAAGAAATTAAAAAAAAGAAATGTTTGTATACTATGAAAAGACTGTCAGTTTGAACGGATGGAGTTTTTCCAAGCTCCTACCCTGGCTCCACCAGTCGTTATTCTTTGCCAAGCCCCGGGAATGTCTCAATTACACCAACCGAAACCTGAAACTATAGCCACCTGAGCTTTTCATCTCCCGCATCCCCGGCGTCGACAACCCCTGTTCAAGTTTACAAGCCTGCCGTAGAACACCTCGCCAAGTGCCATTGGATAACCATAGCGGTTGAAGCCCTCTTCGCCTCATAAATATGACAATGGCCCCTTATTTCGTCATAGGGTCATTTCACCCAGACTTCCCCACCATTAGCCATTTGAGCCGCAACCATTTCAAAGGATACTATCCCTCCTAGAGCTCGACCGAGAGCAGGTTGCTTCCGCAACATGCTTATCCTCTCAGGAGCATTCCAAACCCGCCCCTTTAAAAGAATTAGGATGGTCAAAATCTAGAATTCTTGTTTGGAATGGTGGATTTTGGCTTCCTAACATGCAGCTTCACATTGTATTTATCTCATTGACATGTTAAAATGGTGATGCTCTCTGTTAAAATCTCACAGTATGTTGCTCAATTTTACAATGGCTTATATTTGGTTGCTATCAGGGATAAGTCAAAATGCCAAAAGGTAGTAGGAAGAAAGCTAAAATGACAGAAAAAAAGCCTGCGCCACTTAAAACTGAGACCACACTCTAGGATACTAGGTGCACCACCGGTATTCCTCCAGAAATCCGCTGGGGTGACATCTACAGAATGATCCGAGACCAAGAGATCCCAGATATGTTGCTAGAAGAGGAGCAGATCTATATCAATATCAGGACTTCAGGCATAGCCAGGGATGCTACTCGCCCTGAACTGTTCCCATGCGCTGAAGTAATCGGATGGATTCTCTAACATACCGATGCGGAGTCAAGGGTGATAAATGACAGCGGGAAAGTAGCCATTGCCTCATTCCACCCAGCATACATTGCCGCAGCCTATAAATTTCCTCGCTCCCAGCAAGCTCTGACTGATGAATGGTTGGGAAAAATGAACAACATTGACATGGCCAAAAAATTACTGGTCGCAGGCAAGCATCTAAGAAAAAAGGGTAATGATGAATACGGCGTCCAGAATCTGAGACCTCCATTCAGGTTGATCGCCTTGATGTTGTGCAGAATCTTCGGCATGCCTGATGGCACCGTGTACAAGATTCAGTGGGTCCCTATCATCCACTTCGTGGCATTTAAAGGAACTGTGTTTGACTGAGCCACTCTCCTGTCAGACAGTTTGGCCTCAATGATAATTGCTGCAAGGGAAGGACTAGCCTTGAAGAAGGCAGAATTTTTCATGTCCTCATATATGATTGATTGTGTTTTGGCCAAGGTGGATTTCCCAAAATTGGGCTGCACATGGGACAAGGCCATCACTCTGGTCTATACCGCTTTTAGGATGATGTGGGCCCAGAATTACAAACCTAACTACAAACTCATCTGTGAGGGGTTCATCATGCCCCTATATGAGAAGATATTCAAAGAAGAGCCCAATTGCCTGTTGGAGAATGCTATGGAAGTCCTTGAAAACTACGGGGATTTTTATTATTCAGAGCAGGGCACCTACCTCATAATGTTTGGAGGAACTAAAGCTCCCTATATTTTGCCGAGGTATGCCACTGACTATGTGGTCCTTAAAGAGGCAGTAAGACAGATGTTCCTGGATGGAATTGGAGCCATGCTCAACAAACAACATAAGGCCTCCTTTCCCCCTCTACCTTTCTTCATAGGAGATTACAAGTTCTCGGGGGTTGCCTCAGCCAAAGAGTTTGTTCAGGATCTGAAAGCCTTCCACTTCGGTGAGGTAATCTTCCACAGGAATGACAGGAAGGGAAAAGTTGTTGAGCACTGCAAGGAGATTTATGCTCATTTCGAGTACTCTCATTATCATGATGCTGAAGAGGAGGTATTCAGGGGCATCAACAACATGGCTGAGCTGTGAAACTTTCGCCAAGGAAGTGGAGCAAGTTCTAGCTCCATTAAGACCCAAGAGACTAGCCAGCATAAGGAGAAAGAAGCTGATAATGCCCGAGCCCAAGAAGAACAAAGGTTGAGAGAGGAAGCAAGGGCATAGCAGGAAGCTGAGGAAGCCAGGTTGCAGCAGGAAGATGAAGTGGCAAGAATGCAGCAAGAAGCCAAAAGTGAGAGGCTATAGAAAGAAGCCGAGGAAGCCCAACAGCAGAAGGAGGCTGAAGATGAAATGTAGTAGAAAGGAAATGAAGGTCAGCCACAAGTTGAAGGAGGGGAAGGAGGACAGGAAGTTGAACTGAAAGCAGGAGAAGATGGCCAAGCAAGTGGGTCCGGTGTCCAAGACATGGAAATAGACGCACCTCAATCAGGTGGCTCTGGTACCCAAAATGTGGGAACAGATCCAGCTCAAGGAGTCCGGACCCCACCAGCTGAGGAAGAAATAGACATTATGAACCTCCCAATTGTCCTGTACACTCCATCAGGAAAACATATGGTGTCTAGGTGGAATGAATTTGTTTATGATAAGAAAAGGAAGGAAATGGTCCTTAAATCGGAAGAGAGGATCAAAAGACTCTTCCAGGAGGATATCATTACCCACCGGGAAATCACTGTAATGCGGAATACAGATGAGGATCCCTTAGCTATGGCATCCACAGTTGTAGAAACAACAAAAGCATCACTGGACAATGTAGGTGTTATAGTAAGAGAAAATAAATTGACAAAGAGGAGGGATCGTACGCTACAACAGACTATGGCTAATGAGCAAGCCTACAGGGATCTTGTGGTGAACAAGAATAATTGCCTGTATGTCGAGCATAAAGAGCTAGCAGGCAAGTATAACCAGCCGGAGTAGGAAAAGGACCAACTAACACTCCAAATGATGATTGTGGAAACAGAGAAGAATGAAGCGGAAGATAAAGCATCCCAGCTAGAAGCAGACAAGCGGGCATTAGTTGAGCAACTAGAGCAAGCTGAGAGCAGAACGATGGACATATCTCCCTTCCATGAGCTGTCCTGCAACATCCTGAAGCAAATGCATGAGACTCAGGGGCTAATCACTAATGAAGTTTGCAAGCTCAAGTCCATGGTGGTCAGGTTAAAAGAAATTAATGCAGAGGCCCATAGGCTCAAAGCTAAGCATACCCGTGTCAAGGAAAATATCTTGAGCCAGATAGAATGGCGAGAAGGAAGGGGGATTTCCTCACACATCTCCCACTTAAGTCTGTGGAGGGCTTTAACGAAGACACAGCCCTTTTGGAATTCTGCAGAAGCTGTGGCAGTAAGCTGATGGCCAGTGTGCAAGGGACAAGGGATAGGATCAATGGTCTGTATCAAAGAATCCAGGGAGTGCATGACAGGTGCAAATTGAATTTCCCGCAATCCCTCGATGACTTCCCGAGTGAAGAACAACGCTTGGCTGAACTAAAGGAAGAACTGGGCATCCAGACCGAATATGTGAAGAAAATTGATGTCCTAGCAATTGACGACCTCCAACATTACATTGGAATGTCATCAGTCAACAACCATTTGCTTAAAGAAGTACATCAAGATACAATGACGAAAGTTCAAGGCATTGGAGCAGAGCTTAGAAAAAATGTGACTTCCCAGAAAATCTTGCTCCCTGCTTCCGCAAACATAGTCATAAGGGACACTGGTATGTGGTATAGCTACATAGTAGAAGAGGAGAAGAAGGAAAAAGTAGAAGCTCTGACAGCAAATCCAGACTCTTCTCTCCCAGCAGTGATAGAAACTCCAGCTGGCTCGAATCCTTCCCCAGCAGTGGCAGATATTCCAGCCAGTTCGATTCCTTCCTCCCAAGCTGTAGCAGCAGTTCCAGTGAACTCGAGTGCCTCTCTTCAAGCACCATCGGCATCAACAGCAGCAGCTACTGGTGGATCGAGTGCTTCTCTTCCAACTGAAGCACGTGTGCAGGAGTAGAGCACTGATGATGGAGCAGTATTTCTGCTGTGTTGTATTTTGGGCCCGCATATGTATGATACGTAGAGCTATGGGACAACTGTCCCTATTTTCTTTTAAAATAATTTTTGTAATGAAAAGGGAGTCACATTTTGTCTCTTATAGGAGAAAATTTCTGTAGATGACAAGTGTAGGAGGCCAGGTGGCAGCCCAAAGGGCAATTTTGTAACTATAAATAGAAGTTAGGAAGGATTAGACAGGACTTTTTTTGGGTAGGGAACGAATTTTCAGACTTGTACGAGCTATCTTGTGTATGTTCTATGAAAATAAAGTTTTCTAATAAAATCCTGGAGATGGATGTTTTGCATGGGAATGAAGGATGGATGTGTATTGGACTATTCTGGTGACTTCCATACTGTAATGTGAGATCTTTCTTGCCGTCTGAATTATTTCTTTGCTACCAATGATTTCACCCCTTTCTGTGCAAACGATTTCTCCTTTTCATGAGTAATGAATGTGTTTCATATCAAATTAGAAGCTCTCTTCTGATATCTCTCATTTTGCTGTAGCTTTACGTGGAAGAATTAATGGCTATATGTTCTTTCTTTATGATATCTGTTACATCTCATTGCTCATGCTTTAATTTGTCTCCTTGTAGGGACAATTAGTTTTATTTCATGTGTTTTTTTTAGATTTAGATCTGTTCTTTCAGTTTTGCATCTAGATTAAATAATCTTGCTTCTCTGTTTCATGAGCAATAAATGTGTTTTTTGTTGAATTAGAAGCTATCTTCTGAGATCTTTTATCTAGCTGTAGCTTTCTCTTTAAAGATTTAATGGCTTCCTGTTCATTCTTTAAAGATAACTCTTACAGCTCATTGCTCATCCTTTAAATGTGCTCCTTGCAAGGATAGGTAGATTTACTTCAGTTTTAGACTTAGATCTGTTTTAGTTTTGCATTTAGATCAAATATAAATTAGGCACTTGCATCTCATTAAAAAAACATAAAATCTAAAGAAAGGTGGATTGGGCCATAACCGGTATAATCGGAATTAAACTCCAAACCCACGGTTGCCGGAACCGCTAACCTGACGGATTCCCTATACCAAACGGTAGATAATCTAATTGGGATCATCTATCGGGGAGAATCCCTTTCTGATTGATGCTACGATATCCGAGGCATCAACATGTCCTTTGAAAGGTATCCATTATTTATCAGGGGATATGTTTGGGGAGCTTTGGCTTGGACCTGATTTTGGGGGGATTTCTTAGGAGTATTGTTTTGTCTACTTACCGACTCTGGTCTAGGCCTAAGATTATATTTCTTTTTCAGTTCCTTCTGTAGAGTATTTGGGAACAATGGATATTCACAAGACAATGAATCAGTCTCTTGAGGATTCTTATGATATTCATTAGTTTGGTTAGGTGGAAGTGAGCTTTCATAATCATCTCTAGTGATATGCATGAGATAGGAGTCTTCTTCCATCCAATTCAGTTTTTCTTCGACTTCCGCATAGATTTATTCTCCAGGTATTTCGATCAGATTTCTATCGCTATCTCTGAATGGTGGTCTTAATGGTTGTTCATCATTCCTCTTCTCTTGGTATGTCATCTGAGGATTGTAAGGCCTTCTAAACTGAGTGGGAGGACAAGAAGGGGACTTTCTATTAGGACTATAGCTTTCTAATTCCATTCCAGTAACTTTGTTTGATAGGTTATTGATAATGCGGGACATTTCTTCGATCTTTGCTTCTTGAGAGTCTTTAACTCCTGAGGAACTACTCTCCTCTTTAGCTTTCCCTTTTTCTTTTTGCTCAGCATCATTAGCCAATTTTATCTTACCTCTGACCCTCATATTCCTTTTGACGTCTATAGCATCGTCTTGCATTATACTGAGGGAGGATGATATTCTTTCTCTTAGCAATATAGAAAAATCAAGGGGGGAATAACTTGCATATGTAGCTCGAGTTGCTGCTTTGGTAGGTCAGATATCCTCATGGATTCTGTAATATAATTTGTTGAACCTTGCAGTAAAATCTACCACAATTTCAAAAGTGTTCTTTCTTAGGGAAGAAAAATTTTGTTAGATAATACAAGTTATCATGCTTAACTCCCCACTTCTTGATGAAAGTGATTTCCAAATTTTCCATAGTTATGATAGAAGCATTTCGTAGTGATATGAACCATTTTCGACCCTCTCCTTCAAGTGTTTGGGAAAAGAATCTCATGAATACATCATCGTGGTCGATAAGAATGTTGTCAGTAAAATCTTGAAAGCGATCCACATGATCTTCTGCGAATGTACCCTTACTGTCGTTGTATTTATCTAATAACTTCAGATAGTGGGTAGGCATATCATTTAAGGGTGCAAGTAATTGTAGAGGTCCATGGCGACTAGCCACCCATCGAGGTGTTCTGGGTAGTGGTGGTGGTCCTCTACCACCCCCTCCTCCTGACATAAGGTGACTGGTAATTAAATTCTTAGCTTGAGGAGTAATAAATGATTTGAGCGGGGTTTTATGAGTTGAGGATTCTCCACTTTCGATGGGAATTTCCTGCGATATAGGTAGACCAAAAGGAGTGTTCAGATTTTTGGGAGAAGAATCTCATTCAGGGGTTTGAAAAATAAACTCAGATTCAATGAAATGAGGGCCAAACAGAGGAGGGGAAAAGATTCATCAGTGATGGCCAAGTGAAGTGGACTGATATTTTCCACGTCTGTGTCTCCAGGAGACAATATCTTGTAGAGCCACCAATTCTTCATGGCTAGGGTTCTGGCAAGTATGTTTGCATCCAGATGCCAAGTTTTCTTTGGTGGAGTTTCCAAGTGGATTTCACATCCTGTTGCCTGGTTTCATCCACTACGAAATCAGGGCGTATGATTGTCGTTGTCCCCTGGGAAGGTTGATATTCTTTCTAAGTTCCCTGACAATGACGCCAAAAATGATGTTAGTCCCAGAGACGTTCTAAGGCTGTATTTAGAACTGTGCATGGGAATCAATATGTTCCACTCTTTATATTTTTCAAATGCTTATTCAAGAATCATGTTATTGGTGGTAAATATAATAATAATCAGTCTTGATATAATGTGGGAAACAATTCTGATATGTCAGTACAAAATTTGAATGAATTGTATTTAATGGAATGGCATGAGAGAAGGTACTTGCTGGAAGTAAATATTTATCTCATGTTTACAAAAAAAGTACTGAGCAGAAGGAATTCAATAGTTATAACGAAATAACAACAAAGTAGAACCCAATCCTTATAGTAATGATACAATTAGATCTTTATATCATGAATACTTCACAACATATATTACCCACAAATGATACTTAAATGAAATATCAATTTTAAAGATAGTCACATCTGGATTTGTGCTAACTTTTCCAATCATAGAATAAGTGTGAAAAGAGAGATGAGATTACAAAAGAAGAGAATACTAATTGTGCACATCATAGTTTTGAATCCACAAAAATTCAAGATAAAGCTTTAAGGTTCTTTCTTATTTCTTGATGAGACTAAAATCATCAAAAGTTACACTTATTATAAAAAGAGTCGACCCTTGGCTAGATTACCTTTATCTATATATATAGCCTCTATGGTCTTTACAAAATTTACAACGTAATCTGTTACAACCCAGTGACTTTCAATTTTTTTTTGGTTGTTATCAACAGAATTGGTTACAACAAAGTCTATCTAGTAAACTGGTGTTGACTCATTGGCAGTGGAGACTAAGGTCCTCCTTGCTGAGGTGGAGGAAGGTTCGGTTGCGCTGACAACATTCCTACTGCTGGTTGCGCCATTGAAGTCCTTTTCAGCTGCTGTATTTGAAGAAATCTTGTGATATTTTTCTAATCCTTTCCCATTGGATACTGGAAAACCCTTAGTTCTCTGAGTGTCATGTCTAACTTAGAATAATGTTCAAAAGTGGGATTATATAGGGCTCTGAAAATGGCCTAAAGTCAATTAAGTATATCAAAACTTGGGTGCAACTTATCTATAATCGTTCGACCAGTTAGTTCTTCCTGAATGTCTGCCAGGTGGGATTTAAAATTCTTTGCATCTAATATCATGGCGTTATAATGATCCTTGTGGTATAGGTCGCCATGTCCATCTCTAAAATGAGGAAGACAGAGTGGGAAGACGTCTCTGAATAAATACTTTAATGAATGGACATCTTGTTTTAGTTGGGAAGCCATATCAACAACATTCTCAACCACTAATCCCTTTGTAATATTTTTTTTTCTTCCATGATTACCTTGGTTTTGTCTCGGAAAACATATGCATGAAGCTCATTGAAGGTTTTCTCATTTAAGAAATCGATTACTATCTTGGATAGAATTGCCTTTTTGTTTACGTTGATCAAGATTGAATGAGCATCTTGAGCAGCTCCATCAACGATTTTCGACTTCTCTTGGGATACGATGAAATGGATCCCCTGTGTTGTTATCAGGGATGCTACTTGTTCCCAAATGATGAACTCGACACTTTTGAGAAAAGGATTACCTGTAAGCTTCCTTGATAAGTCCTTGATGCTTTTCTAGAGGTCTTCCTTGGACTGTTGCAACTCTGAGATGACTGATTTTATTTTAGCTAGTTCTTCATTTATATTTCTTAGCTCATCAGATTTGAATTTTAATTGATTTTCCGCTTGGTTTAGTTGGGAATCCTTAAGAGTCGTCTCTGTGACTTCCTGCGAGAGCTTGTCAGTAGGGTCTGCTGAAGAGGTGGCTTGTAAACCTGCGGCTTTATGAAGAAGGGTATCTTGATTCTGCTTCTTAAGTTCATTTAATTCATTCTCCAGAGTGATGATTTTTTCTTTGAGTGTCTGACTATCATCTAGATCCTTTTCCATCTCAGGCTGTATTTCCACGACTTTGACTGTTTGCAAATGCTCAACTGTGGGAATGCTGAGTTTATTCTTTAGGATGGAAATATCTTTATCTTTTTCCTTTAACATAGCTTGAACCAGAGTCACATCACTCATATTTTGAACCAATCTACTCTACATCAGCTATCTTTAACTGCTTTTCTTTATTCGATGATCTATTGTTCTTCAATTACTTCTCCAGTCTTTGGACTGCAACCTGTAGCTTGTTAGTACTCATGGTGTACTTCATCACATATCTATATACTCCTTCACCAGTTTTTCGGTGAAACTCCATGATATCCTTTGAAGGGAATGCATCTAGATTGAGAGTACCCTAGGTGGTCTTGAAGTTTGAAGATATTTTCTTTTCTCTAGGCACCAATGGTTCCAAAATTGCCATATTTAGGGTCCCTTTCCTCAAATCTAATCCAAACAACATTCTGGATCGGTGTCTTGTCTAGAGCTCTTTCTTTGGGAACAGTGTATTTTGGAGATCGATGTTCTCATCTTTGATTTGAGAGTATAAGCCAAATAATATTGCTTTAACTGGTGATGTTGTGACCAAATCACCTTTTGGGGAAAACGCCTCCTGCTTTTGAGGCCACGCTGCAGATGTAAATTTTTCCAAAATGACAGGTTCCAAAGAGGTGGACACTGGATTAATTTGCAATGTTGAGCTAGATATATTTTCGGATTTGGACCTCTTTGATTTTGACCCAACACTCCTTGATTTATCTTTGTTGACATGAGAGGTTGACTAAGGTGTGCTCCTTTTTCCCAACATATCCACCTTATGTGGCGTAGGGATGATTAGTGCCATAGTGGCCTAGCTTGGATCCAACGTTGTTTTTCCCTGCTCCCAATTATCTAATTTGGAAATTTTATCCAATAGTGGGTGTGGCTCATGGGAGTAAGATCCTGCTCTAGCAGACTATCTCTTCTAGTATATGATCCCTTTGGGATCATAATTGCATGTAAAACTCATAGGGAATCTAAAAAATACTAAAATTTCTTTGACCACCTTTTGAGCAGCTCTGCTTCTCACTTTGAAAGGTCTAGCTTCATTGGGGGCTTTGAAATTCCTAGCACTATTACCCTTCATGAAATGAATGTCATCACAGTTGAACCTTTGGTGGATGTATTCTAGGGCGAAAATATTGGGAGTCACGAACACTGGTAGCTTGTAGGGGGAAGTTCGGATCCATACACTCGAATCTTAGTATGGGTCTCGAAGAAAAAAAATCCCCAACTGAGTCATTTGGATTTAGCTAGAGCAAATGCTTGCACTCTGGAAACATTATGGGGGGAGGAAAATCAAGCAATAATTTATAGATTTTAGATACTACGATATCCACAAACATAGAGAAACCTTCATGAGTCAGAGCAAGAGTGATTGGATTTGGAGGTCCTCTCCGCTAAAGAAATTCTTGTTGTGGTAGATGATCATATATGTGGGAAAGGAATTGTATCTGAACAAATTTTCTGTAGGATTTTTTTTTGAATTGTAGGTGAAAAGACTGGGCGAGGAAATATGGAAGGTCCAACTTAACAAGTGCTTCTTGCTGAGATAAATTTATAAGAAAGAGGAAACCTAAAGAAACATCATCAATTACCAAGTCATGGTCATACCCGAGGACTTGGAAGATCATGGATAGTACTAGTATGTATGGATCTTAGAATACTTCCAGGTTGAACATTGAATGGTTACTCGGCAAGTTGGTTTCTGGGGGAATTATCATGCAGATGAATGCATCCCTGCTTTGTGACGATAATTCTTGAATCTTCCCTGCCAGGAATTCTTCGTCAAACTATAGGCTGGCAGTGTCTTCCCCGGTGTCCATTAAATCCATGATGAGTTCTCTGGTAATTGGGCATCCAACTGATCCCAACCTAGACACAACCACCTTTTCCTCTGGAGCATATCTTTCTGTGCACCACTGCACTAGTTCCGGGAAGGGTCTTCCCTATGATAAAACCATCTCTGCCAACCCGAAGCTCCATAAGTTTAAGAATTCCTTTCTGCTCTTGGCATTTGCTTCATACTTTCTAGATAATTGATGTAGATTAGAGAATGAAAACACTTGATCATGAATGTCAAAATGATCGTCTCCCAGGTGATCTTCTTGGTTGAGAGTTGAGGATGCCGCGGGAGATGTCTCAGGGTTGGGGATAGAATCCATGGTGACGTTGGTAGGAAAGAATAAAGGTGATGGATGCTTGGCTTCTCTAGTGTGGTGACTAATAACATAGGAGATTAAGGTGATGAGAAGCAAGTGACCAGAAAACTCTTCGAGAGGGTATTTATAGTGAGAATTTGAAAATGGTCGGCTTTAATGAGAGATATATGTGGCACTCGGAGATTGGTCTTATAAACGAGAGGAAAGTGATTTTTTAAATGCGAGGAGACCGTTTATTTGAAAAAAATGGCGATAATAACCATTAGAATAAGCTTTGGTGATTTTGCTGAGGGAGGGAGATGGAAAAACTTAGGAGTGGTTTCAGGGATCATAATAGGTGGTTCGAGGAGACCACCTTTCGGGCCCTGAATGAATGTGAGTCCTCCACGTGGACAAGGTGGTTTTCATTCAGGGTTTCTCCCAGCTCTTTAAACATCGAGCTGTTAGTGGGTCTTGAAAGTAGGATATCCATTGATCATTACTCGTACTACTTTGAGATTCATGCTCGGTCAGAGGTGACTTTATGAGCTAGTCCCCCTTCCCTTGACATACAGCTTGTCAAATGGGTCACAACTATATTATTTACCAGTGATGGTGATAGTGGTTTCAGGGATCGTGATAGGTGGTTCGGGGAAAGCAATTTTCGTGCCCTGAATGATCCTAATATCACCATGTGGCTATGGCGGTTTCCATTCAAGGTCGCTCCAGGATCTTTAAACATTGTGCACTTCGGGCCCCTGAATCAAATATCCATCATTGATTTGTACTTGGTCACAATTTCGATTGGAGGTCAACTTGATTCCTTGTTCATCAATCGCTGTGAATCTGGGCAGCCAACCTTTTCTTCTCCCCCCCACGACAAAACAACTTCGATCCTTGAACGAGAGAGGCCAGCCTCGCCTGCGATCCACAGTGTTGTTCCCTGCCGACTGTATATAAATATTAGTACTAACAATATCCATCTTAAACTTTCTTATGTTTTCCAAAGGACATTATTGTGGTTCTCCAATTGCAATTTTTTTATGAGAACGATTCATACACATACATCAATAATGCAAGTGACATTTTCAAAGTTAAATAGGAACTTGGTGGTTTTATATGAGTTGATATATGCCATTTTTTAATACTACTTGGATCTCTAATTGTGAGGTCTTCATATATATTTTTTGTGTAAATTATATATAAGTTCCCTTTTGATAATGGGAACTAGATGGCAGGGAAAAATGTTTCGTTGCATACAAAATGGTTTCCATAATGTTTTGAACTATTACAATATATTACTTTTTGAAGGTTATGTTTTTGCTAAAATATAAGAACACACTTTATATGATTTAACATTAATTACAAATTACAATTCAATTGTGTGCTACAAATTTGGAAGGAGTTACAATGAAAAATATAATTTTAAAAATACGAGACTATGTTGACCTCCTAAGTAATGGTCAAGTTATTGTTCTAGGAAGGGTTGAATCTACAAAGACTTATTATGGCAGAGAAAGGATTATTGTGAGCTATGTTACAATTTTGGTAATTGCTGTCACTAAGCCACATTTGATTGTGGGAGATGTTGATGAAGGGAATATACATTCATGGAAGATCATGGATTTGAGGAATAACATAGGTAACTCAAAATCTTGAAGCATGTGTTAAATGTTATTGTTAGTACATTGAATTGTTTTTTGAGCAAATACTAAGTTTATTTAATTTGGTGTACAGGTGAAAATGCCTCTTTTGAATTTTGTATTGGAGACAAGGTAGATCTTCTGCAATGTGGAGTGAAGGTGGGTGAGGGATCCATATTCAATATAGAGCTTGGGCATAAGGTGCATGGAAGGATGGTAAATAAAGGATGCATAGTGTCTAAAATTGAGAATGTGTTAAAATATGATGCTCCTCTACCACATCCAATAGAATTTAAGCATACACTAGGGGTTGCATTAGAATATTATGAGATTTGGCTAGAACCGTATTTGGAACCTCATTGTCATGATCATACCATAAATATTCCCAAATATATGGTTGCATTCACATGTAAAAAGGTTTCTCTTACACATGAATGCAAAGGAACAAGCATGTGCATTACCAAAGGGATCATAGTTAATGTCCACAGGGATGATGTTGTTGAGAGTGAAACTCTGGGTGAAATGGAGTTCATGGTTTTTATGGAAGACATAGAAATTACAAAAGATGTAACATTAGGGATAATTCTATACATTTTTTGGTTATATGGATAATAAATAAGTTGGCAGATGATGAAGGTGATATTTTAAGGGTCAAGGAAAAGTACAAGGAACCACCCAAAGAAATGGTGGTATGGGACCTTATAGAGGACACAACTCCCTTAAACAATTGGTATTGGGATATTTATAATGAAAAATAGCCAGAGTCAATTGATATGGCATGTAACGAGGCCATATAAAAAGTTGTGGCTACAAAAAAAGTTGGAAAATTTCAAACAAACATAAATGAAGAGAAATAAATCCAAATTCTGGTAGCGTAGGGGTATGGAACACACAAATAAAAATGGTATTAGGGAATTTGTCTTGAATTCACTCTAAAAAACAATAATTTCAAAGAGCCATGGCCATGGCCTACCTCCTATTGTTATGAAAGTAAAGGACACAAGATTCAATGGAATTGTTATTTGTAAGAAAGCATGTTACAAGATACATAAGATTCTTAAAAGAACCTTATATAACTGCCAACATTATTTCCAACATGGACACATCAAATCCATTCATCGTAACACCAAAAATACAAATCACATGCACATATCGTGGTGGCCATATAAATATTGCATAGAATTGTCAGGGATAATTTAGATTTTTCACCAAACCAAACACGTCATGTTCAAGAAGATAAAATTCTGCTCCTTTAAGATTGTTTCCTTCAACTTACACAGTTATTTTTTAAAAGAGATCAATGAGGCTCTTCAAAAACTCAATTATCCATAAATATCACAACAAACAATGAGCAAGATTTGGAATACTCATTTTCGAGATGTGGAATTCTCAAAGAATAACAACTTTAGTAAATATAGTGAATGTATCGTGTTGAAAGGACAGATGAAGTCAATGACAACAAAAGAGTTGGAAGAAAAGGCACGAGGTAGACTGAACATACATAACAAGATTTTTATGTGTAGAAGATATTGCTACTATGCCCACATAATTATGTCTGACTGGTTTATAAAGGAGTATTTGAGCATTATCCATGATAAAATGGACAAAACAAAGACTTCAATCCCAAGATTACGTGTCAAAACAAAATCTATAGCAGGAACAAACTTGGGTTTTTCGTTGACATGTATGTTATGCTAACGCATGGGCATAACAAAAGAGGTTTTGGTCATTTATCCCTACCATTTGTAGACATGATATCACAATTTAACATTACATATCTTGCTAAGTGCTTGAGGGACGTTCAAGATCCACACCTTGATATGTACAGTGATCCACTTTACAAGAGTGGATGTTCAAGAAACCCACTTTCAAATGCATTACTTGAAACCTCTATTTACTCAAAATGTAGAGTGTACAAGGATGATTTTCTATCTCATGGAAGACCAAAAAATCAAAATGTTGATATTAAATATCTTCCTCCACATTTGTTGTTACAATTGGACAATTCAACAATTGATAATAAGAATCATTATGTTTTCTTGTTTCTAACACTATTAACTAAACTTGGTGTCTTCATCAGTATTGAAGTTGTGTTTTTGCTTGTGGGGCACACCTATGAAGACATAGATGGAACCTATGGAAGAATGTCTTCCAACTTGAAAAGTAAAGATATATATTCTTTACTTGAAATGATGGATACATATCACACAATAGAATAAAAACAAGTGTTTCCACCTACACTTATTGACAACATGTATGACTTCAAATTTTTCCTTAATGGATACATCAAGGAGGGAAAAACTGCACTAGTTAGACATCTTAAGATCTAGTGCTTTCAATTTTTTTTGTACTCAGTGAGGTTCCAGTGATGAGATATATAATCCATCGGAGATATTGAGTGGTCAGAACTGATTGAATTCTACTTTATTAGGTCCCAAAGATAATGATGTATAATTAAAATAATTAAAGGAAGGAATAACATCATACATAAACATGTGGAAAGGAACTTGGTGATGGGAATACACCAATTGTTACAAAGGAATGGAAAATTAAAGTAGAGTATTGGGAAATAGTTCTTGATGTATTAAATTAAATTTACAATGATCATATAATAGTTGATGGAAGTGATTCATCTTCTAAGGATTTATAGCCCAAGCCTAGGAAAATTGTCAATACTGACAGTAATGCACTCCGTGTAATCTCAACTATTATGGATGGGGATTTTTATAATGTGGTAGATGAACCAATATATGTTGGACCCAAGTGTAACTAGACAAATCCAACATTCAATCCTATGATTGATGTTGAGAAAGGAAAGATGTTGCTAGTTAGATAAGGAAATGAAAATGAGGGAGAGATGATTTGGATGGAAAAATCCACTTCAAATATCTTCGAGGATGATGAAAGTGATACTCTTCATGTAAATGTTGATTGGTGGAATCCTATTTCAAGGAAATACAAGGGAAAATTTTTAGAACAATATTGGGTATGTAATCCTGATGACACAGAACTTGGATCTATTCCAATTAATACCATAGTTTGGGCATGGATACCAAAGAAAGAACATCACAATAAGACCAAGATAAATAAATGTGCAGACCTTGTGCTTGATCTACTTGAGCGAATATAGTGACATTAGATGGAGATGATTTGTTAATGTAATTTTTTTTTTGAAGGACCTATTAATATGCATGAAGAAACACTTTTCAATGTTTATAGTATATCAAATATGATCTTCATGTTATTTTTTGAGGAATTTTATATTATTTAGTACATATATGCAAATTTTGGTTCAACTTAAATGTTAATTCATGTGATTCAATAATGCACTTAAAAACAACATCTTTTAGACTTGGTCTATGAATAAATGCCAGGGAAGTATTGCAATAAAGTTTGAAGTGCGTTTTCCCTAATATTGCTTATTATATTTTATATAAATTGAATTGTATTACTATATTGCATTCTAATTCATAATAATTAGATTTTGATAATTATACTACACAACTATACTTGTAAAATATTTTCTCTTGTAGTCTTTAAGGTGGTGCCGACATTGTATTAGTATAATGACTTATACTCAACATAGATAAAGTAGTAGCACTTAGTGTCAATATTAAAATGGTTAATAATGTTAATAATAGCCACAAACACAATATTAATATGTCGTTAAATAACTTTATAGGTAATAAATCTCTTACACAATTTTCTATTCACGAATGTAATTTTTTTTTTGAAGGATCTATTAATATACATGACTAAACACTTTTTGATGTTTGTAGTATATCAAACATTTTCTTCATGTTATTTTTTGAGAAATTTTATATTATTTGGTACATTTTTGCAAATTTTGGTTCAACTTCAATGTTAATTCATGTGATGATACTTTATGCGAATTACGTAACACCATTCAATATTCAACCTTTCAATGCTTTTTTTAGATCAACATAACTTTTCATTATATCAAATGTGTATAAATTCAATAATGCACTTAAAAATGTCTTTTATACTTGGTCTATGAATAAATGCAAGGAAAATCTTGCAATTAAGTTTGAAGTGAGTTTTCCCTAATATTCCTTATTATATTTGATATAAATTGAATTGTACTACTCTATTTCATTCTAGTTCATAATAATTTGATTTTGATCATTAAATGAGACAACTAAACTTATAAAATATTTTGTCTTGTAGACTCGAAAGTGGTGTTGACATTGCATACTCCACACGAACAAAGTAGTGACACTTAGTGTCAATATTAAAATGGTTAATAATATTCATAGACACAATATTAATGTCGTTAAATAACTTTTGTTTTTCAACAAAAAAATACTATATTTCAATAGAAATATAAGATACTAGTTTGGAATTACAAAGGCACCCTCCAACATTAGTACAAACAACAACAAAAACACTCCAACCCAACCATCCAACCTGAAAGTATGACAACCATAAGTAAACCAACGAACAACATCCCATTCACAGGCATAAAACACCCAATGCCTGGAACCCACAAAATTACAAAAGATCAACAAGAACATCAAAATAAATCTAAGAAGACTCAAGAACTAGTTTGATCACCAACAAACTCCTAATAGAAAATATTTCCTTCTTCTAATAACAAAGCCTGTTTTGAGAGAGAATCAACTCTATAACTGAAATATCTATAAACATGCATAGCTACAACCTGAGTAAATTCAGATATCAAGCTCCTAATTTTCTTCTTCCAACTTTCAAGTGAAGCCACCTTTTATAAGTAAGTAATTTCTTACACAATCTATTATTCATGAGTCAAACCATGACGAACTTTGTTTTAATATAGAAATGTAAATATTAATAATAATGTAATAATTGTAAGGAAAATCCAAGTTTTACATGAATATTAATATGCTCTTTTCAATTTAACATGTTCAAACACTTCACGAATAATTAATGAACACTTGCAACAACTAGTTTAGTCGGTTGATTTTGATTGTTAAAATAATTAATATTAGTAAATAATGGACATTGCTAATGTCAATGTCATTAAATAAATTTATAGGTAATAAATTTCTCGCACTGTTAGGAACCTATGTCAACCCTTCTCTTTACTATGTTAGTATATTGTTGTTGGACGCATATGCTTTATAAGTCGTCCTGTAGTATTTGTTGATCCGTAGTTTATATTAGCCAATAGTATTGACCCATAGTATTGGACGCATATGCTTTGTAAGTCGTCCTGTAGTATTATATGTCCCATGGTTTTGACTCATAGTATTGGGCATAGAATTAGTATATAAGTGTGTGTTGAGGTCATTGAAGGCACCGTGAAGTTAATTGTATTGAGCTTGCTCAAAGGAGGTTGCCCCCTCGAAGTGGCCCGTGATCAATATAAAAGTGATTCTATTCTTTTATTTCTGATATCTTGTGTATTTGCATTAATTAATTATTGCAGGTTCATCACATCTGGTATCAGAGCACTTTCCTTGGCACAAGTGGGAAATTTTTTTTCTTTTTTTGGGCGATGACTTTTAGATCAATTTATGAAACTTTTTGCACAAAATAAGAAGAAACCAAATGCATATCTGAATTCCTCTTTAAAAAATACGCAGTTTCAAAAAAAAAATCATCTCATTTGGAGTTCTAAAAGTGGAGATATCGCGGATTTAAAATCAGCAATTTTTCAGAATTTCGGTGACGGCCGCGAAAATTGCGGCGAGAAAATATTTTGACCGAGTGCCCAGATTTCTATTCCGCCTTCATGAGTAGAAGCAGATTGGTTGTTCCAGTTCCGGAAACATGCTATAATAGCGATTCTGAGCAATATAGATCCGGTTTTTGAACATTGGGTGGAATTTCTGCCCAAATTTTTTCTGTTGCAGGTTCGGATTTGGGAATAATCCCTATCCGCTTAACTGTGGGAAGTACTTCGGCATAAGCCCTAAAACTCATTGTGAGGAGTACCATAGGAACCCCGAAGTAGCTGGCCCATTGAGAGGACCTGCCAGCGAAAAGGGCAACGACCCCTACCTGATTGACTAGTTCCCACCCGTGAGGTAAACCAAGAGTTGTCATTTGTGGCAAAGCGGTTATCAGTTTTACCTGAGGCGTGGAGTGAGGGGTACTGCCCCAATACGCAAGCCATCAGACAGCATTGGTGGCCGAGTGAAAACCCTGAACTATTAGGAAGCCGCACATACCTGGGTCCATATCTACTTTCAGCTGAACTATTGTCGATCACTGCTGTGCCGTTTCAGATCCATTTTGCAAGCCGTTCCAGATCTAGCCATTCGGCGTTGTTCCAGATTCCTTCTGAGCCGTAGCCACTCCAGTCTATTAAAAAAAAAAAAAAATCCGAGCCGTAGCCGCTCCAGTCTGAAAAAAAAAAAAAAAAAAAAAAAAAAAAAAAAATTCAGTTTTTCCTCCATATCTCCCTTGTTTTACCTCTGTTTCCCTTGAAATTTCAGGGAACCACTGTCATTCCATTCTGCTCATTTCATTCCTGAGGACCCTATCCTCAATTCCCCTTCCTACAACCCAAAATCTCACATTTGCCTATTTTTAGGGTTTGCCATAACTTCCTCAGATTTCACCCAATCACCTTCAAATTTTACCACAGAGTTCCTTTCTGAATTTTGCTTCTTTGTTCCCCTCTGCCAAATTTTCCCATTCTTTCACTCCGCTTCTGAAATCCTCATTTTTGCTTCCCTGTCTATCCAACAGTGTCCAAAACCTAGTCAAACCCCAATTATCCTTCTGATTTTTTCCCAAATCCAACTTTTCCCTTACTGAAGTAGTTTCTGTTTTTGTTTTCCTACCCAGCAAACCCCAAAAAAAAAAAAAAAAACCTGGTTATGGTTGTCACCTATGCAGGAGCACACACCATGGAGGAAGCACTAGCAGCCATCCAAACCAAACTCCAAGATCTGGATGAAAAATTTGTCAGCCTCCATCTGCAGCATTCAGCCATGAACAATACTAGACAGCCAGAATCTTTTGCAGCCACCAGGTTCTCTGCTTCTAGCAATTTTCGTGGGCCGAAGCTTGATTTTCCTCGCTTCAATGTTACTGATCCGACTGGATGGATATACCGAGCAGAACACTATTTTAGTCTGCATAATACTTTTGATGTTCAGAAAGTTCCACTTGCATTTTTTCATTTGGAACAGGAAGCCCTTCAATGGTACCGTTGGTACATCAAAGCTCATCCCGAGCCAAACTGGACAGATTTTTGCCAACTTATTTTGCCATGATTTGGTCCTAGTGCTTTTGACGACTTCACAGGAGCACTCACTAAACTTCACCAAACTGGCACAGTGAGAGAGTATCAGATGGAATTTGAGAAACTAGCCAATCACACAGAAGGATTGTCTGATGAATTCTACAGGAGTTGTTTTATCAGTGGTCTCAAGGATGAAATCCGCTCAGAGGTCAAAATGTTTTGTCCCAACACAATGATGGAAGTCCTAGGGTTGGCTAAGTTGGCCGATGACAAGATCGCAGCTCAACAACGCTCCAAACCCACCTTTGTTCCCTTCAGAAATATGGGTTCCCAACGACCTCCCATCACGCCTGCTCCTCAACCAACTCCTATCAAGCATTTGTCTGAAATAGAAATGCAGGCACGCCGAGAAAAAGGGATTTGCTATAATTTTGATGAGAAATTCACTCGGGGACATAGATGTGTTCAACAAAAGCTCTATCTCTTGGATGTGGATTCTCCGCCTGCCTTAGAACTTGGTGAAGAAGCTACAGATACAGTAGATGATCCGGTCGACATGCAACACCCGCCTGTTGACACCCCATCTCAGGACGACCCACCCGAGATCTCTCTCCATGCTGTAACTGGTGTCACCACCCCATAAACAATGCGGGTTAGGGGATACTTCAAGAAGCTCCCTCTTACCATACTCATTGATTCTGGTAGCACTCATAACTTCATTGACCCTCGAATTGCCAAACAGGCTGATTGTTTTGTCCATCCTTGCTCCAACTTTGAAGTCATGGTTTCCAATGGGGGCACCTTACCTTGCAAGGGGAAGTGTCACAATGTGCGTATCTCTATGGAAGATTATAACCTACGCTCTGACATGTTTTCCTTTCCCTTAGGCAGATGTGATGTGGTTTTGGGCGTTCAATGGTTACGCACACTTGGCCCCATCTTATGGGATTTTGCTGAACTTTGGATGCAGTTTAAAGTCAATGGGGCACAACACAAATTTAGGGGCTTACAACCAGGGTCTTTCTGCATCATCAGTTCACATCACCTGGAAAAAATCCTTAAGAAGAATTCACATGGTGTCATCGCTCATCTTAATTCCATTCAGATGCACCCATCAACAGTCTCCACTACTCCCTTGGATAGATATGCAGGTATCTTTGTTGAACCAATGAGCTTGCTGCCTTCAAGAGACCTTTCCGGTAAGAATGTAGCCACATCTACCTCTCAGCAGGAAATGATGGCTAGTTTGCATGCAGTACAGAAGTGGCAGCCATACCTATTAGGGAATTATTTCTGCATCAAGACTGATCTCTCGAGTCTGAAAAATTTTTCTGGAACAATGGGTCTCCTCCCCAACACACCTGCAATGGGTTATCCAACTCGTGGGTTATCCCTATGTGATAACTTACAAGAAGGGTAAGGACAATATGGTGGAAGATGCTCCTTATCGCACAATTGATGACCCAGTTTCTCTTACAACTATTTCTCTACTTGTTCCAAGTTGGTTGCAATATGTTCAATAGGGCTATCTCTTCTATGAATTCCATGCTTCTTCATCAACAGGGCACTCTGGGTTCTGCAAAATGTATGACCAGGAACAATGTAACTTCTTTTGGTCGAGACTAAAAATGACAATTCAACAGATGGTGGTTAATGATGATACTTTCCAAGTCAACAAGGGGGAACCGACACTCCTTTCGGGATTGATCAAACCCTTGCCCATCCCTACACAGCTTTGGCCAACTATTTCTATGGATTTCCTAGCAGCACTCTGGTGGTACAATACCACATCTCAAAGGACACCATATGAAGCAGTCTATGGACAAACACTGCCAGTTCTTCTTCCATACACCCTTAGCAGCTTCCCAGTTCAGGAAATTGACTCGGTTCTTCGAAACCGCGATCAAATTCTTCTCATTCTACAGGACAATCTTCACATGGCCAGAATTCGTCGGAAACAACAAGCCGATCAGCACCGTTCTGAGCGCATTTTCCACGCAGCTGACATGGTTCTTCTTCATCTACAGCCTTCCAAGCAATCCTCCTTGACACTCCAAATGCGTCAGTGGCCCGAAATGCAAACCGAGGATGCTACCGGGGGAACCACTCCTTCAGATTCTGCAGCAATTTCTCCAACCAAAGCTTTGAGGACAAAGCTTTTTCTAAGGGAGAGGGGATGTTAGGAACCTATGTCAACCCTTCTCTTTACTATGTTAGTATATTGTTGTTGGACGCATATGCTTTGTAAGTCGTCCCGTAGTATTTGTTGATCCGTAGTTTATATTATCCCATAGTATTGACCCATAGTATTGGACGCATATGCTTTGTAAGTCGTCCTGTAGTATTATATGTCCCATGGTTTTGAATCATAGTATTGGGCATAGAATTAGTATATAAGTGTGTGTTGAGGTCATTGAAGGCACCGTGAAGTTAATTTTATTGAGTTTGCTCAAAGGAGGTTGCCCCCTCGAAGTGGCCCGTGATCAATATAAAAGTGATTTTGTTCTGTTATTTCTGATATCTTGTGTATTTGCATTAATTAATTATTGCAGGTTCATCACACGCACATTAATCTATCATTCATGAAGTAAACCTTGATCAATTTAGTTTTTAATACAATAATAATAATAATAATAATAATAATAATAATAATAATAATAATAATAATAAAACTAACTATGTTGCTATTCTAATTCCTAATTTATTTTGATTATTACAAGGGTAAAATCTACACTTTAAAATCATAAAATGTTTTCTTTTGTCAACTCTAAATTGATAGACTTCTATAATATTTTCCAAATTGATACACTTCTATAAAACAATAAACTTAAACATACACTTCTATAATATTTTCTTGTCGAATATAAAATGTTGCCAAGGACTTAATATAATAAAAATGGTACTCAAGACGAGCAATATTACTTACTATGTCTAGAATTAAAAAATTTATAGTAACAATTACATTGGTATTATGTCATTAAATAGTTTTTATATGGGTCATTGCTAGCATAGATCCATCTTAAGCCTGTATCTATCAAACACCGAGAGGGATCCAATTTCTTGAGGTGTATTTCTTTTTTTAAATTTAAACTCATGAAATTTGATCTCTCTTTATTGATAGATCCGGGTTTAAGTTTTAAGTTTTTATTTTATAAACGAACAATGATTTTTTAATTACTTTTCATAATATTTTATTTTATGAGCCAACATGGATTTTTTTAAAATACTTTCCATAATTTTTTTTTTTTTTTTTTTATGAGCCGACATGAATTTTTTTAATTATTTTGTTAGGAACAAACGTTGCAGCATCTCCCCCATACTGGGCTGTAGAGCACCGAGACTCGGTGCAATAAAACTGTGCCAACTTTATACTAGTATAGTAACTCAACATAAACATAGTAGTTAGTATATCAAATTATAATAAATTGGTTAATTATTGTAACATACACAATATTATTGTTATTAAATAACCTTAATTAACTTGTAATACAAACTATAAGTAATATTAATAGAAGTAATCTAAGGAATCTGAGTCTAAGAATTTCCTCATTTTGAAAAAGTTCAATCTAGTTAAAGTTTGAAATTATAGATCCATTGAATAATTTCAAATTTAATGAAATATGTGTTAATAGCGAATTTATTTTTTGAAAAAAAACCCCAAAAAGTAGCCAATTGGAAAAATTTTGCCCCTAAAAATTTCCCTGGTCTGTGCTTACAGAGGATTGGTGTCCTCATTCAAAACAGGTTGGTGCCTACAAATTGCAAGTTGGTGCTTGCACAAGGGATTGGTGTCCCTCATAAAGTTGTTAGCAAATTGCGATTTTTTATAGTGAACATTTACAAGTGGTTTTCTCCCAATTGGGTTTCCAATTTAAATTTATGTGTACAATCCATTGATATAGATTACTATTGATTTGAATGTTTGCATAATGTCTGTTTAAAGTTATAAAATTAAATTTTTTTCTAAATCTACGATAATACTAATTCACCCCCCTCTCAATATTGTTCTATATTCTAACAACTGTTATCGGAGCAGGTTCCTTCATGAAAGTTTGACAATTGGAAGGTAGATCACTACAATAGTCATGGACATAAAAGAAGGTATTTCAACAAATAGGGCACCACTATTTGATGGATCCAATTTTTTGGAATCGTTAATGATACAAAGAGGGGTGTGAATTAGTATCATGCGCATATTAAACAAATTTTCACTTTCAAAATTATGCACCAATTTCTACTTAAATCACAACAATAAAAGACTACCGTGCGCAGAGTATTTGGAAAGTATATATATATATATATATATATATATATATATATATATATATGTATATATATATATATATATATATATATATATGTATATATATATATATAGATATATATATATATATATGCAAAATTGGACTAATATATAGATGGGAGACACCAATTTACAATGACGTGAGCACCAACTCACTTAGACGCCAATTTGGTTGGGACACCAATCCCACATGCAAGCACCAACTCGTTTATTACAGGCACCAACCTATGAGGACACCAATCATCTGCGAAAGCACTAATTTGATGACTACATGCTCCAACATATGAGGACACCAATATTGTGTGCAAGCACCAACTTGCTGTTTTCAGGAACCAACCTGAGAGGAGACCACAATCTCCTTTCCATGCCGCATCCTACCTCCATTAGATAGATGTATATGTTCTTCTATCATACCATCTTCTTATTTGCAAGCACAACTTCACACTTGTCTTGTTCACTGCTTTAGGATCTTTTGCGCGCACTTATGTGCTCTACTTCAGTTATGTGCAATTGCTATGCTTCATTATATGTTTTGCGCACTGCTCCACTTACTATTTACTATGCTTCGGTTCTTCGCAGTGATTCTCTTGGTGTATTTTCTGCTTTAGTTCTGTGCACTGCTCTAATCCCACAAACTACTCTAATTCTGTGCACTTCTTCAATCTGTACACTGCTTTGGTTTTGTGCAATGTCTTTTGTTCTACTTTTATACTCTACACACTTAGATATTTTTTGTTTCTTTCTTCTGTATAAACGATCCATTGATACCCCAATAAACCGAAATCTCCAAATACAAAATACTTTTACATCTCCATTGTGCACTCACCCCCTCTTCACCTCAATCTTTGATTTATTTATATTACTGCTTGTTTCCTTGATTAGATTGATTTGTCCACAATTAGGATTTTTTTATGTCGACTACCTTTTTCTTCCTGGTCAAGTTTACCCAACACAATGCACTTGAGCCGACTAATTAGGGGCTTCTTTATGTCAAATACCTCTTTCTTCTTACTGAATTTTACCTAATACAATGGACTTGAGCTAGCTAAGTTGTTTCTGGACACTTTGATATTCCGTTTTATTGCACAAGAACCCAATATATGTGTGACATGTACCCATCGATATTGAGCGAATATCTAAGAGCCCAGTATATGAGTGACATGTACCCATCCATATTGTGCGGATAGGTAGCCTTGTTTTGTATATACTTCTTCAAACTGGCATCAAGGATTCATGCTTCTTTCTTTACATCATCATGCATCTTGTTTGACATCAATGAAAACACCAAAGTTCAACAATCTCCCCCTTTGGAATTGATGTCAACACCAATCAAAATTGAGCTCCTCCTGAGTACGAGCTCTTCTTTTCTGCGCACAATGTACTCCCCCTGTATTCATGTCATGTAATTCTTTCTGCAAAAAATCTAATTCAACAGTTATCTACAAAATCTTCTTCCTGGTATCTCTCCCCCTTTGAAATCAATGGAAAAGGGACGCTCCTCCTGGCTTCATGCTTCCATTTCTTTCTCCTGTCACTTCTACTGCTCTATGCCAAGTTCCTTCCAAGTTGTAGGATCATTTGTGGAATTATTTTCAAGGATCTTCTTGCATTGCTACTTCTAACTATGCATATATCTGCTTTTCACACTCCAAAACTTCATGTTGAACTCATATAACTCCCCATGCCATCGATTTGTTCCAGTTGCTCCCCTCACATTGTATTAATATTACTGTGCTAAGATGAATTCCTATGTTTTTGAACTGTTCTTCATCTTCATATGATTTTCACTTTTCACTGACACGCCCAATATTTGTAATGAATTGACATGATTGATAAATCTACCAATTCATGCAACACATCCACCATATAGACATATGCCCTCTAGAGTGGCATAGGGGATATGATTGTTGTCCTCTTATAGACAAGTTGGATATCATGACGGTACTATAGACCTTCTAGAATCCACCATATTTTTTAGTACATGAGTCTAACTCATTAGCCATCCACATATTATTTTATCAAGAATTTCAAGTTTTTCTTTAACTAACAAGAAATAACATGATTTATTATTTGGATGAATGCAACAATTTCAATCTTTTGATCATATGCTCAAGTTTTCCTATATTTTTTATACCTCCTCTAGGCATCAATCACCTCATGCATTCAATCTACATTCACACTTATTGCATATAACCAAATTATGACTAGAGGAAATATCTTACCCACTTTCTTTAGCATTCAACAACACATAGCTATTTCTTTACCTATAGGCTACCATCAGCATACTTGATGTTACCTAAGCAGCTGATGTAATTGGACATGTTCATTTAATGGATTCAATAACGTATTGTTGATTGTCATACATCAAGAATTTTGTATCTTCATCCATGCATTCATTTATTCTTCAAATTCATGAGCATAGCCTAGAGTCCTTCAACTGTAATTTCCCACCAATGGACTGATTTGACATTAATGTATAGGTTGTTAATTTAGGATATGATTTTCAACATTAAACCATATACATAATCTACATGTTCATTTTTGAAACATACAACTAACTTAATGAGCTAAGCTATGCTAGCTTCCATAAACAACTTTTTTTTCTAATTTTGAATAAGCATGTCGAAGATATGAGAAACTCCCTTCTTCTCCTCAAGCTTGAACCATGTCTTTGTATCTATTAGACCTGAGTTGATTCACATAGCTAGGGATCGAAGATGATTTTAGCACTGTTGTTTGTGTATGTTCAACCTCCACTTACAGGTTTTAGCATAACGAGAAATGACCAAATTTGACACCGGCTAAAAACATATTCATAATCTTAGAAAAATACATGGTAAAATACATGGAAATACCTCAATTCTGGAGATGGAGAAAATCCATTGCTTGGATCCAAATTCTGACCGCACCAGTGAATTCAAATTGAAAAATTGTGCAGCAAGTCTCTTTCTGCAATTATTGTAGACCCTTGCATAACAGTTTCATTCCCATGGTATGTGGATTCTCCCTATAGCGATGGAATTCATTGGATTAAATAATTTTGGGTGGGAAGAACTACCAAGACTTCCCACTTGGAGTATTGGCAATTTGTTATGGTTGTTAGGAGGGGGACCCAGGGTAAAACCTGCGGGATCCCCCTGTTGGGCGTTGGTTGGAACCATTGTAATGTTTTATATATAAAAATATATTGTTGTTTGTTAGTGGCTTCCCATATGGTTGAAATATAATATATATTTGGTGGTTTGTTGGGTGGGAGACCCAGGGTCAAACCCGCAAGCTCCTACTCGACCCCTTTTTGGTTACATCCGCCACCAAAAACATAAATATTAAACCTCCTGAATCCATTACAATGATCATGTGGTGGTCCAATGGTAAAGTGTTGTGTTAGTTCCAATGAGTTTGGGGGTTCGAACCTGCCGACCACCATAATTTTAGTAAATGGTTCAAACATCCAATCAACTATGGGTTGTCACATGGTGGCCCTAAATTGGACCATTTCGCATGCCAACTAGATTCCACGCATTTTAACTAAGTGCCACATCACTTGCCAACTGAGATTCCTAGTTTCTTGCAACCTTCCATGTGGCATCCTGAGAAGCTTCCATGTCAGCATTGTACATGCAGTATGGATTCCATGTTTCACCCTTTTTATTGGTGCCACGTGGCACACCCTTTTTGTCCATTTTTCACCCTAAAACCATTGTGTTGTCGAAACTTCAAATCATGATATCTCATCCGTCCAAATTCCATTCGACGCGATTCAAGTGGCGTTGGAATCATCTCAATGATCTCTTCAACTTGGTGCCACTTTTGCTGAGATTTGAGGACTCTAAATTGTTTTCCTTCATGGAACCTCCTGGATCATTCCTCCCCATTGAGAATATTTTGGACCTCCAAAATACTTATCATTCAATAGATAGGTGAGGGAATTGCTCCCTCACTTTCTCCTTCTTGATCCAATGTGCTTTTCTTGGATGTGTTCATTTAAGACCCACTCAAATATATTCAACATCATCCAAATGTTAAGTTCTTGTTCTTTTGTCCAGGATAAAATCTTCTTTCAACTCATCCAAGTATTCAGGAGCAAACACATCCACTAAAGTTACGGAAACACTCTCCCTTTGATCCATGATCAATGGAGGCTCATACAGTTTCAGGTTCTCTACATTCACAACTGAGTATATCTACATATATGGTTGTAGATCTAGGGAGAAAGCATTTGTGCCAATATTTTCAAAGATGGTGAATGGTCCATATCGGATGGGCTTGGGATTCTTTCCTTCACCCTTCAACCCATATTTGTTGATGTGAATCCATACTTAATCTCAAACCTGGAACTAATGATCAAATCTGTGCTTGTCATTGTGGGATTTGTACTGTGCCTGGATTTTTTCCAACTATTCTTGGACTACTCGGTGTACCTACTGAACCTTTTGAATGAACTTGCAGGCTTTATCTTCATCCCTTGATTCACTTGAGATGACATATTTCCCATATTTCAAGTCCAAAGGAGTCTTAGGTAGATACCCAAAACATGTTTCAAATGGTGAACTTTGAGTGGAAGAGTGCAAGGATCAATTGTATGAATGCTGAAGATACAATATATGATCATCGCAAAACTTGGGATGTTTTCTACAGTACCCTTGGATAAAATGAACCATTATTCTATTGAATACCTCTATCTATTCGTTCTATGGATGGAAAGCAATACTCTTCTTCAACTCAGTGTCCATGAGTCTCCACAAGCTTGTCAAAAACTATTTAAGTAATCGAGAATCTCAATCCGAGATAATAGATATGGGAAGTCCAAAGTGGACCCATACATGATGAAAGAATAGATGAGCGGTTTGCTCAGGATTAATCTGCTTTTTACATGGCATCAAGATACATATCTCGTTGAACTTGTCCATTAGTACATACAAGTAGTCATGACCCATTTTCTACATAGGTAACCCCCCTACAAAATCCATGGAGATACTCTCCCAAGGATGAGAAGGAATCTGGAGTGGTGTGTACAGGCCCAATATTCTATTAGTGGGATTACAAGTAGAGCACATCACACACCCCTTTACATTCATGGTTAAAATTACTTTCATCTAAGGAACAAACCTATTTAAATGGACTACAATACTCTCTACCCCAAAATTCCCAAATGAAAAAGAAGTGTAATCTTCTATAATTACATGCACTTTCTCAATGGTACGAATACAAATTTTACCCAAATGGTAGAGTAGTTTGTCCCGGAAACAAAATCTCTTCACCTGCAAACCATGGTGCCTAATTTCACATAGAAACCCTTCTTTCATGCCTCCATAGATTATATGAGAGTTGTGTTGATGCCTCGGAGATTGTAGCATCAATCAACAAGGGATTCTCCCCGGTAAGCAAGCCCAATTAGATCACTCACTGTTTGGTGTGGGGAATCCGTCTGGTTAACAGTTCCATCTATCATAAGATTTAAAGATTCTTATTCTCAGCACCGGTTGTGGCCCAATCCACCGTTTATGTATTTTATTTTAAAGATGATATGCAAGTGCCCTAATCTAAATGCAGGTAACTAATCTAAGCTAAGATAAGACTGTATAAACAAATTTAATCTATCCTTGCAAGGAGAAAACTTTAAAGATGAGTAATAGACAGAAAGAAACATCTAAAGATCAGATAGATAACTATTTAATCATAAAGATGCATCCCTAGCAGAATATAAAAGATATTAAAGACAACTTTAATTCAGTTAATACATTCCATTACTCATTTGAGACAAACATCTTTGCACAGAAAATAGAAGAATCATTCATTACAAAGAAATAATTCACAGTAGTAAGGAAAGATCTCATAGTAGTGTATGACTGATACAAGAGTAATCCAGCAAACATTCAACACATCTTTCAGGCAAAAATGTAGTATCCTAGGCTTTCATTAGGCAAAATCGAATTCCTTGTACATGTAGAGAAATAGTTCACGTACAAGACAAAAAAGTCTTTCACCTGCCAAAAGACCTTTTACTATTCACTAACCATCTATATACAAGTTTACAAAATTCCTCCACGGCTACCACCTGTCTTCTCTCTCTTTAATTATTTTAATTTTCTTTTAAATGTTTTACAAAAATGAAGTAACTCGTGGCACCCTTTACATAACAAAAACAAAAAAGATAGTTGTCCCTTTGACTTCATGATTCGATAACAGGAAAGGAAAATTTTGATGTGTTATGGCTGTCTAGTTAGCTTTGGGGTGGTGCCTCTGCTTCAGCTGGAGTAGTCATGTTAGAGGACGCTTCTGTCTCAACTGGTGCCTCTATTGTAGATGATGTTCCTTTATCGATTAATGCCATTGCTACTGCTTTCTTATCTTCTTCTGCAATATAGCTGAACCAAACACCAGTGTATCTTATAACAACATTGGTAGGTGAAGGGAGCAAGATTTTCTTAAAAGTCACATGCTTGTCGAGCTCTGCCTCGATGCCTTTCATTTCTGCTATTGCTATCTGGCAGATTTCATGGAACATGTAAGCATGTACTGAAGGCGGCATGATGCATTGATGGAGATCGTCTATGCTTAACACATCAATTCTTCTCACATACTCCATTTGAACGCTCAGTTCATCTTTTAAATCGGAGAGGCACTGCTCTTTACTTGGAAATTCATTAAGAGTCTGGGGAAATGAAACCTTGCACTTTACATGCACTTCTTGAATCTTTTGATAAATGCTATTGCACTTTCCCATTGTCACCTGGATCATAGTGATTAGTTTGGCGCCGCAGTTCCTACAAAATTCCATGAAGGTTACATCTTCCTTAAAATCAACTATAGATTTGAAAGGGAGGTGCTTGGGGAAATCTACCTTCCCTTCTCTCCACTCCATCTGTCTTAAAATATCTGCTTTTGCTCGTGTGTACTTGTTTCTTATCCTAATATCTTTAGAGTTGATTTCCTTCATTTTGTCCAGCATGGCATTTAGCCTACAAACTTCTTCAGAAAGCAGTTCTTGCTTCTCATGCATTTTATTAAGCACATCACAGGATTGCTCATGAAAAGGAGTCATATCCATTGCTCTGTTGTTTGCTAGTTCTAGCTTCTCAACCAACAACTGCTTATCTTCTTCTAATTGAACAAATTTAGCTTCAGATTCGTTCTTCTTTGCTTCAAGTACCATCATTTCTACTGCCAGGTGTTCTTTTTCCTGCTCCAGGTGTTGATATTTATCTGACAACTCCTTATGATCAGACAGAAGGTGATCATATTTCTTTACTACGAGCTCCCTATAGGATTGCTCATTGGCCACGATGTGATGCAGCATACGAGCCCTTTTCTTAGTTGACTCGAACTTATTGACTATGCCGATTACATTGTCCTCGCATGCTTTGGCTGCCACCACAACAAGAGATGCCATAGTCAATAGAGCTTGCTTCGTGTTTTGCATAACAGTAGTTTCTCGATGGGTGATGATATCCGACTCAAAAGGTCTCTTTAATCTTGTCTCTGATTTCAAAACAATAGACTTCCTGTCTCTGTTATATACAAATCTGTTCCACTAGGACGCAGTGTGATCCTTTGATGGGGTGAAAGGGATCAGTGGAAGATTTTCTATGGGGATATCATCTTCAGCGGGTGGGGTCTGTACCATTTGGGATGAACATACATCCATGTCCTGTGTATTAGGACCACCAGCCTATGCATCTTCATTGGCCTTAATTTCTTCCTCGGCTTTAAGCCGTCTTTCTTCCTCTTCATCCTTTAGGTGATTTTCAACCGCCTCCCTTTCTTCCTGCTCTTTAGTAGCTTGCTGCAATCTTGCCTCTTATAACTCTTGATCCCGAAGCCTCTAGGATTCCTCTTCTTACAGCCTAAGAGCTGCCTCCTAAAGCTTAAGAGATTCTTCTTGCTGAAGCTTAAGAGTTTTTTCCTGCTCTCTTCGCAATTTGTCGGCAACTTCTTTCTGGATTCTATCTGCTTCCTCCTTTAGCCTTTGCTCTTCATTAACTAGAGCTTCTGCTACTTCCTTTTCTTTCTGCAGCTTGGCTTCTTTGGAACATTGGACAGTGGTAGAGTTAGAACTTGCTCCACCTTTGTGATGGAAAATTTGCAACTTAGTCATGTTTATGATTCCCCTATATACCTCCTCATCCTGATCATAGTAATGGGCATAATCAAAGTGGGTGTACAACTCTTTACAATGTTCTGCAACTTTGTTTCGTCTGTCATTTCTATGAAAGATTGCTTCCTTAAGGTGAAATCCCTTTAACTCTTGAATGAATTCCTCAGCTAATTCAACCCCTGAGAACTTATAGGATCCCACATAGAAAGGCAAAGGATGGAATGAAGCCTTCTTTAATTTATTCAAAAATCCTTTGACTCCATCAAGAAAAAATTGCCTAACTGCTTCTTTCAAGACTATGTAATCAGTGGCATATCTGGGCAAGATATATGGTGGCTTGGAGCCTCCATATATTCTGATATAAGTACCATCTTTTGAAAAGTAGAAATCACCATAATTTTCCATAACTGCCATGGCATTCTCTGATAAGAAATTAGGTTCTTCATTAAACATTTGCTCATACAGAGGTATGATGAATTCTTCACATATGAGTTTGTAATGCATCCTATAATTTTGAGCCCACAGTATCTTCTAGGCAGTGTATACTGGAGTGTTGGACTGATCTCAAATGCAACCTAGCTTAGGTAAAGGGAGCTTTGCCAAAATGTAATCAATGAGATATGTAGACATGTAAAATTCTGATTTCTTCAGAGCCAGTCCTTCTTTGGCTGCGGCTACATCGGATGATAAACTATCTGAGAGGATAGTTTCCCAATCAAAGATAGTTCCCTTAAATGCCACGTAATGGATTATGGGGGCCCATTGTATCCTATAAATGGTTCCGTCAGGAATGCCAAAAATTATACTTAGCATAAGGACGATCATCTGAAAAGGAGCCCTCAGATTTCAAACTTCATATTCATCACTGTCTCTTTTCCTTAGCTACTTTCCTGTGATTAACAACTTCTTAGCCATTTCAAGATTGTCCATCTTGCCCAGCCATTCGTCATTCAGTGGCTGCTAAGAGAGTGGTAATTTGTAGGATGCTGCAATGTAGGATGGATGGAACGAGGCGAACACCTCTCCTTTTCTATCATACAACACTCTTGTTTCTAGGTTTGCGTGCCCCAGGATCCATCCAATCACTTCTGAGCAAGGAAAGAGCTCAGGGCACGTGGAGGCTTTGGATATACCAGAGCTTCTGATATTTTGATAGATGTGCTCTTCCTCCAAGAGTGCTCCTCGGATTACTTGGTCTCTGAGCATACGATAAACATCTCCCCATTCGACTTCAGGAGGGACACCTGTGGTGGACTTGGTATCCTCGAACAAAGTTTCAACTCTTGGCTCTGTTGGTTCCGGCTCAGCCACCTTAGATCTCTTTCGGCTACCCTTCGGCATTTTGGATTAATCTTGTCGAGCAACTAAGCATGAATAACATAAGATTGCAAAATAGTACAGAACATGGATCAAGACGCAAGAATTTCAAAACATAGGATCAACATGATAATATGTAATACTGCCAAATGAAGACAAAAAGAGATTTTGTTTTAACAGAACTATACTTCTCCCATCCATGATAAGTAGTTTTTGGGGGGACGCTAACTGAGTTTTTTCTTTTTGTTCTTTTTAGAAGGGACCAGGCTGAGGATTTCCTCAGACAAAAGTGCGAGTGGCGTGATGGGTAAAAGCCGCCCAGGAAGATTGAATCTCGTAGATTCAAGGGACTAGGGGAAAGCTGAAAGGGTCTACGGCTAAAAGTTATATGCTTGGGAATGGCCAAAATAACAACACACACAGAATGTATACCGACGATGTAGCTTATATGGGGATATCAATACCGAGAAAGGTTTGATGCGTTTAACAGTAAAAACAAAATAGTGGTAGAACCACCTACCTGGCGAAAGATCGTTGGTCTCGCAAAGGTTGACTATGCTGTGAGTGAGCTAAGCTAGAGCAGTATAATAGCTTCAAAACGGCGTTCTTCGATACAAATTATACCAATAAAAACAATACAAAATCCTGAAACTCTTATATAAGAGATAACACATGCAGGCAATTAATAGGTTGGTGGAGGCCTTAAAACGACGTTAAAAGTGCATACGGCAGGGTCACCTCGGCACATTTGGCATTTAAGCGTAACCGCTGAAATCGGAAGGAAAAGATGAACTCACCCAACATTGCGGCGAAGACTCGTAAGTTCCATCCATTGTTTCATCGAAATATGTTGAGTTTGTCCGCCATTACGGTGAGAACTCGTAAGTTCCACCTGGTATTGAAAGGTTTCATGACTGGGCTAAAGCGTCCACCCATTGCGGCAAAAGATTGGGAGTCGTTCCAACGTTGCGGCGGAACTTCGTGAGTTCTTCCGCCATTGCGTGGAAACTTTCCAAGTTTGTTCGAAAAGAGGCTTTGCGCCTTAGCAAAAGAATAATGAGAACCTTCTGTCGTTGCGGCGAGAATTCTTGAGTTGGTCCACCGTTGTGGGAGGACTCGCCGAGTTTGCCCGAAGTTTCGGATGGACTTGGTGATTTTTCCCGAAAAGTACAAGGTCAAAAGACTTGATAAAAGAGGCGCCCATTGCGGTCGAACTTCATGAGTTATTCTGCCGTTGCGGGTGAAAAAGACAAGTTCTTCCGCCGTTGCGGGTGAAAAACGTGAGTTTTGACTTAGAAGAAAAAGATCAGTAAACTCAAAAAGAATGGTTTCTCTTAGAAAAAACTAAGTATAAAAGACCTTCTAGGTAAAGCTTAGCTCCTAAGTAACTTTATAAAAGAAGTAAAAGGAGGAGCCCCAATATCTACAAAATTTTGGGGGGGATGTTACAACTACAACAAATGGCGATTCTTTGGTGAACGCAGATCTCTAAAAAAGCACTCTCCTTAGGGGTAGAAAACCTTACAAACTGCTAATTTACATGAGTGACAAAATGTCTTCATAGTTCAGCTTTTATGAATACAGTGATCACTCTCATCATCATGGTCATTTTGGGAGAGGGAAACTTAGAATCATACTTCTTTTCAACTCTCTCAGGGCCTGAGTATGGAGTTCATTTTTAGAATTCTGCCTCTTAGAGATCAACTTAAAAAGACTCCACAGGATCGTAACAGTATCTCACAATCATATTTGTTTGTTCCTCATTCCCATGCTATTTGTACCCTTTTGGATATTTCTTGATGACTTGTCATTTGAGTCTTCCAGAAATCAGTTTCTTCAACTTGCATATTTGATTTCTCTGGTTCTTCAATCCATAATGTCCTTTTGTGTGAGTGATAAGTTTGTTTGGTTATCATGCTTCACAGATGGAGAAGAACCTTGTTGAGATGATTTATTTGGACAACTTTCTTGATTGAATGTGCTTAGTTCTCTCTGTCGTGATTTGATTGATGCAAGAATTTCTGGAAATCAACTCTTTAGTATAAGCTCTTTTGGCTTTCATTTGTAGCATGGGATCATTTTAAATGCCATATATCTGTGAGACATGCTTCCTTTCCATGGGTCTAATTATAATGAAATCCTTGAGACAAATAATTATGTTAAAGTGAATGTAGCCTCAAGATAGTAGGAAAGAAATGTTGAATCTTAGTTATTAAAACAGGGTTACTTTGACCAATCAAAGAAAGGATCTCTAAAATTCCTGAAAATTCAATCATTGAAGACAAAGTCACCAAAAAAATTCTTTGTAAGCGGGTTTCACCCTTTCAGTATTGAGCTTAGCTCGAAGATCTATCTTATGCCTTACCAAATGCTGATCTGAGTTTTATTGAAGGATAAAGAAAAAAATATGAGCGTAAAGAAACGTAGAAAACAAAACGCCGACTTTAAAGAAAAGATAAAAGAAAAAAACTAAAACAAAGAGTTTATGTACATAGGAGTCCTCACAGGACTATGAGAAATATTGTTTCAAAGCAAGGCCATTGAGAGGTAGGGTTACCTCCTCTCCTTGTAAATCGTTTAGTTTGTAGATATTTGGGCCAAGCTTTTCAGAAATTTGGTAAGGGCCCACCCATAAGTGCTGAAATTTTGTATGCATTCCTTTACCTTCATGGGGAAGGTCCCATTTCAGAACTAGGTCACGTACTTCAAAACTTCTTTTGCCATATTTTCTCTTATCGAACCACCTTTTGACTATGTCTTGGTGTTGGTGGAATCGGTCTTTGGCTTTCTGCCGGGATTCTTCAAGTTTCAGCAAGGTGTCAATTCTAGATTGTAGAATCTAGCTACTAGAACCTTGGGAGGCTTGGGCCAATTGCAAAGATGGGAGTAAGATGTTCGGAGGGAGGATGGATTCTTTACCATACACAAGGGTATATGGGGAGACCCCTAAAGCATGTTTTGGAGTAACCCTATCTTCCCATAAAGAATTTGGGAGAGCTATGTGGCAGCTCCTCTGATTTTCAGTCACGGTTTTCTTATGAATACGAATGAGGTTTTTGTTCGAAGATTCAGCCAATCCGTTTCCTTGGGGATAATAATTAGCTGAATAATGTAACTTAATTCCTCTCTCATAAACAAATTAATTTATCTTAAAAGATGAAAAATAAGTTGCATTTTCAAGGACTAGGGAAATTGGAACCCCAAACCTGGTTATGATATTCTCCTTTAAGAAATTGATAACTGCATCCTCGTTGATTTTGCGTAATGCGATAGCCTCTGTCCATATTGTAAAACAGTCTGTGGCTATCAGGATATACCGATGCTGCAGAGAAGAATTTGGTTTTATTTCTCTAATGACATCTATGCCCCATTGTTCAAAAGGTTCTGAGATAATCACTGGCTGCAACGGTCCCGCTGCTTTGGGTAGTTTCCCAGCACGTATTTGACATACATCACAACTCCTTGCATAGGCATGAGCATCTTTGAACAAGGTGGGCCAATAGTATCTGGCCCTCAATATTTTGTGAGTTGTCGTATCTTTGGAATAATATCCCCCAGTAGGGCCATCATGTAATTCTTTGACTACCTTACTTGAATCATCTTTTTGTAAGCATCTAAGAAAGATGCCATCATAATTTTTTCTGAAGAGTACTCCCTTAATGATTTGATAAGTTGTTGATTTCAAACGAAGTGCCCTTCTTTGCTTAGAGCTCCAATGCTCTGGTAAGTATCCCTATTGCAGATAGTGTACTAGATCACTATACCAGGATTCAGGAGCAGTGAAAATAGGGCATACCTCGATCATGTTTAGTTCAGCTTCATTTTCCCAACTCTGTTCTTCATCAACTGGATGTTTAGTGAGCAACTTACACAAGCCCTGACCTTTGATGATAGTAGCTGGTTTAAATTCTAAATCATATTCTTGAAGATCTATGACCCAATTCCCTCTTCTTTCTCCCAATTCCTTTTGAATGAAAAGAGATCTGACAGCTGGATGAGGAACTACGACCTTAGTTCTGCTCTTAATAATATATGGCCTGAACTATTTTGCCACTTTGAATATGATGTAAGCTTGTTTATCAACAACAGGATAATTCAGTTCAGCGCCCTGCAGACCAGTTCTCATGAAGGAAATTGGGTATTCATCTCCTGATTCTACCTTTTGTGTAAGCACACCTGCGAGAGAGTCATCCGAAGCAAAAATATACAAAATAAAATATTTGTCAAAATATGGACTTCTCAGAGAAGCAGCATTAGCTATGGCTACTTTGATATCTTTAAATGCATTCTTTTCCAAGTCTATCCATTTGAACTGTACGCTTTGCTTGACCATTTGTTGCAAAGGTTTCATAGTTTGTGCGAAATTGGGAACAAACCTTTGAACAAAAACGATAGTGCCCATGAACGATTGCATAGATTTTTTGTTGTGGGGCATGGGAATTTTATTGATCACCTGCAGTCTCTCCTGATCTATTGAAATTCCCTTTTTTTAAATGATGTGACCCAAGAGTTTATCCTCAAAAACAACAAAAACACTTTTCTTGGGGTTTAAAGAGATGCCATACGTTCGGCAGCGATAAAAAATCTGTTTTAAATGAACAACATGGTCTTCTCTTTTCTTTGCGAAATTCGTCACATCATCTAGATAGAGCATGACACAATGACCGCCCAATCCTTGGAAGGCAATGTCCATTGCTCGCTGGAAAGTTTCTCTTGCGTTTATCAGGATGAACGACATTCTTTGGTAGACGAATGTTCCCCACTTAGTGCGAAAACTAGTCTTAAGACGGTCTTGTTCATCTACTAGTACTTGGTTGTAACCAGAGAAACCATCTAGGAGAGAGAAGAGTTCCGATCTTGATACCATCTATAGAATTTGTTCCATCGAAGGGACGGGGTAGTTATCTTTATCAGAGGCTCTGTTAAAATTTCGGAAATCAACACATAATCTTATTTCTCTTGATTTCTTTCTTACGGGAACCAGGTTAGAAACCCATTCATAGTGTCGGGCTTTGAAAATGATCTTAGCATCTAATAATTTCTTCAGTTCCTTTTGAATTAAAGGTTCAAGAGTGGGATGCATTCTTCTCAACTGCTGTTGGAATGGCTTAACGCCTACTTTCATTGGTATGACATTCTGAATAATGCGGGTTTCATATGTTTTCAGATCTTCATAAGTCCATGCAAAAACATCTTTATATTGCCGAAAAATCTTAATGAACTTATCTCTCTCACCCGGTGAACAACATTTACCAAGATTAACATATTTTGGTTTAGCCTTGGTGCCCAGATTTACTAACTCATACTGCATAGAAGAGGTGTGAGTCTTGACATTCGCCGGCTTCTTGAACGTGCTCTGCAGATCGAACAAACCTTCAAGTGATCTCACCCCTTTGGGCATAAAATTTCCTTTGACTGTGTCCTTGTCTTGCAAATCAGAATCATGTTTTCCTTCTTCTATAACAGCTTCTTGGAACATGTTTTCATTTGTTAGAAAATAAATTATTTGATCATCATCATCAACACTTTGAGATTTGTGATATTGTTTGAAACCGAAGGCCTGAAAACCAATTCAATTGAACATTTATTATTAGTAGGCACCAATCTGGAAGCAGAAGTTGCTAATAAATCAGCTGCAACATTTTGCAATCTAGGAACATATTTGATATTAAAAGCATCAAAATGTGAAATTAAATCCCATACCTCAGTTTGATAACCTTTCAAATGTGGTGAAAGACAATGAATGGTATCTATCACCTGCCTGACGACTATTTCCGAGTCACCAAATACTTTAAGGTATTTAACATTCAAACCGATGGCTTTATTTAATCCATGAACTAAAGCTTCATATTCAACAGTATTGTTAGTGCAATCAAACTCTAATCGACAGGACAAGAAATATTTGTTATTTTCAGGATCAAGTAGAATGCAACCAGCTCTGGATCCTTCCAGAGTTTTGGAACCATCAAAGTATAAAATCCAAAAAACATTCTTTGATCTAACTAAGTTAGTATTTTTATCATCTAAGTCAGTAACTAAGCTAACTATGTTACAATCAATATCATCAATCCAAGAAAATTATAGGAGATTGAACTGTTCATCTAATTCATGGCTAACATTGTCTGATTGATAGTTGCCCGGCTCGATTTCTAGGAAACAATTCCCCAAAACTGAAGATGAAAATGCTACTGCTTCATTCTTTTCCTCTAGCTAAGTTACATTTTGTTTCATGTGTGGTTCTCTCAAAAATTTAATCTGATTTTGTCTATTCTGATATGGTAACCATAAATGGGACCAATCAGTTGCAAAGTAACCATTGAGTTTTGTAGACCAGTCTCTGCTTAAGATCAAACCATAGGATTCAGTAATATCAACTACCATTATATCGATAAACCGACACACCCTAGGATCCGCTGATAATCTAATAAGGACATCTTTCATTTCTCCAATGACTTTAACAGCCATTCTTGTTCGGATATCCACATCATCTTTTTCAGGATCTTGCATGCAATTAGGGTTTGCATGCAAATTCTAGGGTTTGCATGCACTTTGCATGCATCCCAGTCACTAGGTTGATGCCTCCATCACCTTAGCCACCTCTTTCTAGCACCCGAGAGCCACTTACTTGAGTTCTTTAGCCCTCCTAGTCTGAAAGGCGCCCACTTCTCACCTACTGCCAGAGAAGGGTGCACTTTCTCACCTACCACTGCAGTTCCACTTCAGTTACATTCAGTTAGCTCCGATTCTCCTTGATTTGAGGCTAGTTTCACTCCCGACTGACTGTTTCACTCCGTTGGACCTCCAGATTGACTAGATGACTTGTTCTAACTTCAGTTAGCCTCCCATGCGCCCCCCACTGAGCCTCCTTCCCTTAATCAGTGCTACACACTTCAGTTACACTTGTTACACTCAGTTAGACTCAGATTGACACCTGGATGACTGGTTCTTGTGCATTGATGAGCACCACTGATTGATGATGAAGACTCCTATTTAGAGTCAAGCTACTCCATTCAGTGATTCAAATGGCCTACTTAGTCAATTCAAATTGCTCACTCACAAAGTCAGATTGTATTGTAATTATTCACCCTTATTGGGATATTGAGCATTGCTGCATGTTTTGCACAGTTTTATACCATATTTTCTATGTTCATCTGTTGTGATTGATTTACTTGTTCATTAGATCTGCTGTGACTAATTTTACATGGTATCAGAGCCATTGCAGGGACAAGATCTCTTTTCTACAGGTGGTTCTACAAGAAGATTTGAGTGAATTGCTCAAAAATTGCAAAAAGTTTTGGCATGAAATATCTCAAGGGCATTCGCTCCTGTGCATGCAAAGCTTGAAAATATGTCCAATACCACTCTAGAAGCTTGAGTTTCCACATAATTCCTGGATCTGATACATTGGACCCATTCAACATTGTTTGATCTCCAATCCCAGGTGTGATGCAACTCTAAAAGGGTGGATTGTTCGACCTCATTGTTCTTGGTTTATTGTGATTTGCAGGTTTATTGTCTCCATCAATTGCATTCGCTACATTGTGCATGCAAGCTCCTCTACATCAATTGCATTCGCTACACTGTGCATGCAAGCTCCTCTACATCAGTGTGCACTCGCTCCTAGCAATGGAATACTCTTCTTCAAAGCCTATCCTCACCCCATTCAATTATTTTGATTGGAAAGATGATATGGAGATCATATTACGTTCAAAAGGTTACTACCGAGTCACTGTTGGTCTTGAATTGGAGCCAAACAATCTGTCAGATAGAACCAAACACTACAACAAGATTGATGAAGCTTATGGTCTTCTTCGTCTCACCATCTCCAAATATCTTCACTTCCATCTCAGCGGATTGAAGACTCCAAAAGCTATATGGGAGCAACTTGAAACACTATTTGGCAAGCAGGATGAGCTTAGGGCTTTTCAATTAGAGAATGAATTGATTTCCCTTCAATGAATTATTCACAAAATTCAAGAACTTGAACTTGCAGTTGAAGAACAGTGGAGTTATCAAAGAGGATAAACAATTGATCCTCTCCATTCTAAGCAAGCTTGGTAAAGATTATTCGGTATTTGTCTCTACTTTCAATTCCGGTCGGCTAACTACCCCGAATTAGAAGATGCCTACCTTGAATGTCTTCATTGAGTCCGTCACAAAAGAGCATGACAAGTTGATTCAAATGGGGTCCATAAGCTCCAAAGATTCATCCCTATATGTTCAAGGACCCAAGATCCCGAATGGTAAAGGAAAGCAAAAGAATAGAAGCCCAAATTCGAGCCTCACAAGCAAAGAGAGAAAGGCAAACAAACGGATGCACCATCCAGTTCGAAGTTCAAGCAAAAGGGCAAAGAAGGTAACCAAAAATCTAAATGTACTTATTGTAACCGTGGCTTTCATCCCAAAAGTTCATGTATGAAGAAGACTATAGATCAAATGGCCCTCCTTTTGGAAAAGAACAACATAACCCTTCCTGACGATGCAAGGAAGAAGGATAGGAATGATGATCATGAAAGAGTGCAAGCACTCATGGCAACTGTTTCGAAGCCCACTACTCTCTTGATAGATTCGGGTGCATCGATTCATATGGCTGCAAATATTGATTCTTTTTCTTCATTCGATCCAAACAGCTCCATCCCCATCCATTTGGGAGATGACTCAAAAATTTCTTCAAAGGGCAAAGGTACGATTCATGTAGATCATGGAAGCTTTCAGAATGTTCTCTATGTGCCTTCCTTGGATTCAAATCTTCTTTCTGTGTATCAAATGACACACACTGGTGAACCGAAGCAAGTTACATTCAGCCCTAATATAGTTGAAATTTATGATATCAAAAGTGGAAGACTTGTTGCAGTCGGAAAGGCAAACCACACTGCAAAATGCTATGAGTTTTCACACTTTATTCCGCTTGCAAAGCCCACTGCTCTTCGCACACATGGTAATGAGGTTAGTAGGCTTTGGCATGAAATATTTGGACATATTAATTATAAGTATTTGTTGCTTCTATCAAACAAATCCATGGTAGATGGTCTTCCACAACTCCGTTCCTCGAAGGGAATATGCACTGGTTGCATCATTGGGAAGCACCCCGAGCACAGATTCGATTGCGGCAAAGCTAGCAGAGCTTCTACTATTTTGGGATTGATCCATTCTGATATCAGTGGTCCGCTGCCCCATATGTAATTAAATGGTTCAAGGTATGTTTTGACATTTATTGATGATTTTTCCCGCTTTACATGGGTATTCTTTCTCAAAAACAAGTCAGAAGTGCTTGGAAAATTCAAGGATTTTAAGGCTTCTGTTGAGACCGCCACTGAGAGCAAGATCAAAGCTCTTAGATCTGATAATGGTGGAGAATATATTAAGTCCGAGTTGCTACAACTTTGTGCCCAAAGCAGAATTCAGATCCAACATACAGTTCCCTACACACCCCAACAGAACGGTGTAGCGGAAAGGAAAAACCAGTCACTGAAAGAGATGGCTACATGCATGATTGAATCAAAAGGTTTGGCTGCAAATATTTGGGCTGAAGCAATCAATGCTGCTGCATACATATAGAACCGTGTTCCACATTCATCCGTGAAAGGTATGACTCCTTTCGAAGCATTCTTTGGTCACAAACCGGATGTGTCAAATTTGAGAGTTTTTGGCTCTACTGGATGGGCTATAATTCCTTCCAAGAAGAGACAAGCTTTGGATCCACAAAGCATCGAGTGCATACTGATAGGATATGGGGAAGAATCAAAAGCATATAAACTCATGGATATCAGATCTAAAAAGATATTCATAGAGCGCAGTGTGCAATTTGAAGAACCGCTTCAAGAATTGCAACTAGTCGAGGAAGAGACTGCCGATTCACCGCCTTCACCAGAAGAAGATCCGTGCAGCGATAATGAAGGTATGAGTTATGATATTTCTGATATTTCATCAGCATATGATGATCATGACATATCAGGTTCAGAATCCGACCATTATGATCCTCCTCGGTTACCAAAGTGGGCCCAAAACACTCTCCAATCTGCTGGTTCAAACCTTGGAAATCCTGCTGATCCGAGACAAACAAGAGTAGACTTTCAAAGAGAAGGTATGGCACTTTCTATTTCTGATCCATTAATTCCTAAGATTTTTTATTTGATGGCTGGTTCAGATCCCACATCATACTATTCTGCCCACCGAGATCCGAGATGGCAAAGTGCCATGGATGAAGAGTACAGTTCTCTTCAAAAGAACAACACATGGGAGCTAGTTTCTCTTCCACCTGGAAGAAAATTAGTGAAGTGTAAATGGGTCTATCGCACGAAAGTTGCTGCTGATGGATCTATCAACAAATACAAAGAAAGGTTGGTAACAAAAGGTTTCTCCCAATTCCAAGGAGTGGACTACACTGAGACTTTTGCACCGGTTGCAAAGATGGATTCCATCCGCCTTGTTTTGGCTATTTCCGCATCCAAGCACTGGGAAGTGCACCACATGGATGTGAAGAGTGCATTTATACATGGAGACCTTGCTGAAGAGGTATATATGCAGCAGCCAGAGGGCTACACATCAGATCCATCATTAGTTTGCAGATTGAAGAAATCTTTGTACGGGTTAAAACAGGCCCCAAGAGCTTGGTACGCAAAGATGGACTCCTTCCTTCTTTCTCAGAATTTACAAAGATGCAAATCTGATCCGAATGTGTATCTTCAGAGATTTAAAGGTAATTTGTTGGTTATTGTACTTTATGTTGATGATCTTCTCATTACTGGTAGCACACTTAATTCAATAAACAAGCTAAAAACTGCCTTAAATGTAGCTTTTGACATGAGCGATTTGGGCTTACTGAGTCACTTTTTGGGCTTGGAGATAGCTCAAAATTTTGATGGGATCACTATATATCAGCAAAAATATGCTTCCGACCTATTATTGAAGTTTAATATGGCTGAATGTAAGGCAGCCCCATTCCCATTCCTCTCAGGAATCAATGTTGAGGAGGGAGATTCTACACAGCTTGCATATTGCAATATGTATTGACAGTTGACTGGTTCACTACTTTATTTGACACACTCAAGGCCTGATATTTCATATGCCATGAGTGCTGTGTCAAGATATATGCAGCAGCCACATGAGCTTCATTGGCGAGCAGCCAAGCGGATCTTGCAATATGTGCAAGGTACGAGACAGTTTGGCATACATTATGCTGCAGATTCTGAGCTTGATTTCATTGATTTTACTGATTCAGATTGGGCAGGTGATAGCATTGATTGGAAGTCCACTTCCGGTTATGTTTTCATGATTGGTCATGGTGCTATTTTCTGGTCCAGCAAAAAGCAAGCATCCATTGCACTTTCTTCAGCAGAGGCAGAGTATCGAGGGGCAGTCAATGCCTGCATTCAAGCAGTTTGGTTGCAGGGCATTCTTTCCGAGTTTGGTTTTGGTGGCACTACTTCGACTGTCCTATTTTGTGACAATCAAAGTGCTATCAAGATCTCCACAGATCCAGTTCAGCGACAGAGGACCAAACACATTGAGATTCATATGCATTACATTCGATAGTTGGTGCATGACCGCACCATCATTCTGCAATATTGCCCTACTGATGAGCAAATTGCAGACATCTTCACCAAGAGCTTCACTGAGAAGAAGTTCTCTTACCTCCATTCACTGTTGGGGGTGAGTTCCATCACGGTGGAGACAGATTGATCCATTATTATGCTTTAGATTGAGGGGGGGCTTTCTTCCCACTGGGTTTTCCCTCTTTCCTCGCTTAGTTTATTTTCAGCATTTTTTGGATTATTGTATTGGGGTGACCTTTGGTCTTAGTTACCAGGGCCCCACATTATTTTTTGCACATCATAGTCTATCTTGAGGGGGGGTGTTCGGATATCCACATCATCTTTTTCAGGATCTTGCATGCATTTAGGGTTTGCATGCATCCCAGTCACCAAGTTGATGCCTCCAGCACCTTAGCCACCTCTTTCTAGCACCCTGGAGCCACTTACTTCAGTTATTTATCCCTCCTAGTCTGAAAGGCGCCCACTTCTCACCTACTTCCAGAGAAGGGTGCACTTTCTAACCTACCACTGCAGTTCCACTTCAGTTACATTCAGTTAGCTCCGATTCTCCCTGATTTGAGGCTAGTTTCACTCCCGACTGACTGTTTCACTCCGTTGGACCTCCAGATTGACTAGATGACTTGTTCTGACTTCAGTTAGACTCCCATGCGCCCCCCACTGAGCCTCCTTCCCTTAATCAGTGCTACACACTTCAGTTACACTTGTTACACTCAGTTAGACTTAGATTGACACCTGGATGACTGGTTCTTGTGCATTGATGAGCACCACCGATTGATGATGAGGACTCCTAGTTAGAGTCAAGCTACTCCATTCAGTGATTCGAATGGCCTACTTAGTCAATTCGAATTGCTCACTCACAAAGTCAGATTGTATTGTAATTATTCACCCTTATTGGGATATTGAGCACTGCTGCATGTTTTGCACGGTTTTACACCATATTTTCTATGTTCATCTGTTGTGATTGATTTACTTGTTCATTAGATCTGCTGTGACTAATTTTACAATTCTATCTAGCTGGATAATTTGAGGTGGGGATGGAATTGGCTTCCCATTAATCCTTTTGCAGATTGACAATGGCATGACATTCGAGGATGCTCCAAAATCTACCAAACAGTTATGCACATTATGATTGAAAATTTCAAAATTTAAAAGGAAAGGCAATGTTTGGGATTTAGTTTTCCCACTAATACTAGCTTCATTAATTTCAGGATCTTCCTAAGTATCTGCTAACGGAGCACTGGATTGGGGTTAAAGAGCTTGCAACAACTTCTTTCGTTGCTAATGCAAACTACACATATCAAATATTGAAACATTTTCTTTTACCTTCTTTATATCTTCAATTATGTCATATCCGATGTCACATTCTTTTATGACTTTTGGTTGATTATCTATCTTGCTCGAAGTGGCTTTTGGTTGTTGAGTTATTGTCTCAATGTTTGGTTGTTTGGTAGGTATGTGGTTAGATTTAGGTTGTGGTGGAATAACCGTGATGTGTCTTTTAGGCACTTCTTTGGAGACTTTAGGTTTAAGCATAGTCGAGTTTGGAATTGGATCAGCGATTGGACCTTTACTACGAGTATTGATGTTCACAGCTGAAACCTGGCTTTCCTCAGGATCATTTTCCATTAACTCAGTTAAAGGCACCCAGTCCCATAACACCATAGTGGTCTCTGGAACATGCTCCTCTAATTCAAGATTTTGTTCTTCTGAAGGATTGTCTTGATCTGGAATCTGTGAGTCCAGCATTTGGTTCATTACCAAGCTCATAGAATTTATCCATTGCAGACAACTTTTTTCAGAGTGTGGTTCCTAATGAAAGGTACAAAAGTGTTCCATTCCTACTTCATTTAAATTCAAAACAGGAGAGTTGTTCGTAGGTGGATGAGGCTGATCATTTTCGTCTCTTTGCTTGTAGAAAGGTTTGAAAGGCTTCCTAGATGTGCTGGCTGCCTTATCTTTTTCAAGATCCACAATTTTATTGGATAATTTTTGCATCATTTTAACTACGTTCTCCATATATTCTGATGGCTCATCTTTATTCCTAGTGAGCAGCAAGGTTTTCTTAGTAGTTGTTGGTTTTGCTTCCACATCTATAGCATGTTTAGCAATGTTGTCTGCTTCTTCCTCTACCTTCCTGGCTTCTTCGAAATTCTCTATTAAAGTAGTTTTCTTGGTTCTTTTGACAAACATTGCTGTTGGAGGGTCAAGTGCTGTAGTATAGTACTCAACCAAGGATTCTTTAGCTGGTCTATTTGCCACACTAAAGTTATTTAACAATGTGGTGAATCTTTGGTTGAATTCTTGAACCTTTTCTTTCTTTTCCATTCTCATGGACAACAACTCTTTCATGAGTGTAGCTACAGTTTTCTAATTTCCATATTTAAAAAAAAACAATTTTCAAATTCTTCCCAATTCGATAGTGAACTAGCTTGTAAACTAAAATACTAGGAAGAAACTTTTGGTCAGAAAGTATATGGAAAAATCCTACAGACGACATCTTCGTGCTACACATTTAAAAGGCTCAAAGCTAAATAAAAGCTCTTTAGGTGATCTTCAGCAGAGATAACTTTACCAGGACCGTACTTAGGAAAAAATTTCTTAGGGCTCTTAGGAAGTTTGTGAAAAGGTCCAGCCAAATTCAAAGCTCCTCTTGTTCTCCATGCAGGTACAGCCATGGCTCCTCGTGGAGAATTAGGCGGAGAATCGTGTGGAGTATTAGGTGGAGAATTCTTTGGAGTGAAAGGTTCTTCAAGATATAGAGGATCTTCAAGTTCAATTTCTCCAAGAGGTTATGTGATTTCTTCTAAAGATAAATCTACTAATTCTTCAAACCTTTGAACAAGAACTGAATTGCGTGTATATTGTCTTTCCCGTCTAGGAGCTCTTCTTCTAGGAAGAAAAGGAATCACGTTTAAACCGCCAAGCTGCTTAACATACACACGGGTATGTCTTCTTAAGTTTTCTACTTCAGCAAAAGGTATAGCATACAACGTTTCCTGCTGTTCAAACTCAGAATTGGGGTATATATTTTCTTGATTTGTTACTTCAAGCTTTGGATTGTCCGGGATTGTTGTTCCAGGCAGGTTTCCAATTGGATCTCCTCTTAAAGAAGAGTCTCCTTTATCAGCCATGCACTGGTGGCCCTCCTTCTAGCACCAAAAACTGTTAATGCCTCGGAGATCGTAGCATCAATCAGTAAGGGATTGTCTCTGGTAAGCAAGCCCAATTAGATTGCTCACCGTTTGGTGTGGGGAATCTATCCGGTTAACGGTTTTGGCTACCGTAAGATTTAAAGATTCTTATTCTCAACACCGATTGCGGCCCGATCCATCATTTATGTATTTTATTTTAAAGATGATATGCAAGTGCCCTAAGCTAAATGCAGGTAACTAATCTAAGCTAATCTAAGACTGTATAAACAAATTTAATCTATCCTTGCAAGGAGCAAACTTTAAAGATGAGTAATAGACTGAAAGAAACATCTAAAGATCAGATAGATAGCTATTGAATCATAAAGATGCATCCACAATAGAATATAAAAGATATTAAAGATAGCTTTAATTCAGTTAATACATTCCATTACTCATTTGAGACAGACATCTTTGCACAAAAAATAGAAGAATCATTCATTACAAAGAAATAATTCACAGCAGTAAGGAAAGATCTCACAGTAGTGAATGACTGATACAAGAGTAATCCAACAAACATTCAACACATCTTTCAGGAAAAAATGTAGTATCCAAGGCTTTCATTAGGAAAATCTGAATTCCTTATACATGCAGAGAAATAGTTCACGTACAAGACAGAAAAGTCTTTCACCTGCCAAAAGTCCTTGTTGTTGTTGCAACATCCTTCCCCAAATTTTTTTTATATAAATGTTGGGGTCCCTCCTTCCACATTTTTGTAACAAATGTTCCTCTTTTCTTTGAAGCTTATCCTGCTCCAATTTGGCAAACTTCAACACTTGTTTCCCAAGGAATTTTTTCTTTCGATTAAATTTCTTCTAAGGAAAAGGTCACCTTTAGCCTTCAGCGCAAGTTTTAATTATAACTATGCCGCTTTCGGTGATAGTCTTATCCATCATTCGATCATCTTTGGCACAGTTTCAAGCTTTATCTTGGCCTCTCTTTGCGCAAATATTAAACTTAAATTGGTCGATAATAGCGCAGAGTCTAAAGCTAACTCGATCGCCTTTGGCGCACTTTCGGAGCTCATTCTAGCCGATATCTTTGCGCAGATCTTAGCCCTATCTTAGCTGTCTTTGGTGCAATTGTTAACTATATTTTGGGGGCTTTGGCGTAGGTTTTAACACTAAAAGGGACGTTGACATGAAGATCCTTTGGTCTTTTCTCGTGACTCTTTAGCGCATTTTTCATTAGCGCAAACGTTGTGGCTAAATTCTTTGTCGACATGCAATACTCATCCCTAGAAGGGCCTCTCTCATAACTGTGCCTCATGTTTGGACACAACCCTCGAGTTCAATTATGAGCGCAGTCCATCATCACAGGATTTAAGCCTAAGACTGTCGCTCAAGGCACAGAACTTAACAATGCGATCGCCGCTTTGGCGTAGCAAATCTTTTTGGGCATATGTGCAGATACGAGGTTGATGGAGTCATTAGTATCGCCTTGTACGGATTTAAATTCCCATAGCTTTGAGCCCCGTGCTCATTAACTAGCCAGCCCATCCACTCATATGAAATTAATGCTCTCCCTATATAAACGCACAGAATGGGATTTTGGAAATCATTCTATCACTATGAAGGGAGAACATAGCTCACCATTCGCCATTGAATCTCTGTTTGCACTGCCGCCGGTCTCGGAATGCCCGCTAGCCACCAGGAGATACTGCAAAGCTGACAGGTAGGTGTTCTTTCCCTCCCCGTTTGTGTTATCCAAGGTTTTCAGTCAGAATTTTACTCCCTGTTAGTAGTCCGTTGTTGCTATATATACATGTGCCGAAAGGAACCCATACACGCCGAGCGGGTAATTTTCATTCAAAACGATGATGACACGAAGCCACCTTCTGTGAACCAGAGCCCAGAAGACCCCATCCTCGCATATGTGTCTCGGCCTCTTCCCACTGTTGATTACTCGGCATCTTAAGTAAGTTTTTTCCCACGCAACATTCCCGTCGATAAGAAAACAATCCCTGGGAAATTCCCATTTACAGCTTGACGATCGTAGTTCACACCCCATGCCCAAATCTGTAGCAAGCTCTTGTGTTTGGTTAAAACGCCACAACTGCATTCATCCCCGTGGAAATAAATGCACTCCAAAAGACAAAATCATTCGCGCCTAAACCATGAAAACCATTAGTGCCTCTCATAACCGCATCCCTCTATGGAGGACTGAAGCAAAATTAGCATTCTCTATCACACATGGTCGATAATGACTAATAATGTTCGTTTTATATGAATTACATGTTGAGCTAGTGAGTGATGGACCTGGTTTGAAATTCGTCTGCGTTACCCATATCCGTGAATAACGCCGGTTGAAATTTGAAACACCAAATTACACCCATCGTTTTAGTAAAGCAAGATACAACCATGTTTCAGAGCCAAAACCGCCATAAAACGTATTAGGAAATCCTTTTGGCTCGCAGTAGTAGCATCATGAAAAAATTTGCATTTATTTGTAAAGGCTAGTGACAACGAAATGATAGCTGTATCGTAAATTATTTAATCATTTTTCAAAAATAGCTTTCATATTGTAAAAAAATGCACATTCCAAAAATTTTATGGTTATGCTTGAAAATCATTTAGTTAAAAGCGAGTACTGTCGCATTTTTACAATTTGTAGGAAGTATTGCGTTTAAATAGTTGCTCTAAATTTCTTCAAACTCCTTATTTGCGCTACTCGGCTCGTTGCAGGTTTGACATGCATAGAAAATCTGCAAGGAAGAAGGCCGCGCAAAATGTAGAGTCAGATTCAGACGTGGAGGTCCTGCTAGATACCTCACTTGAAACCATGTTCGATGATACTCAAGCTACCACTAATGTACCCCTAGGAAGCTCTACTCCAGATTTCCAGTGGGGTGACTTATATAGATTCATCAAGGATCAATACTACCCTAATGCCCCCGTAGAAGATACTTTGGTTTATGAGAACATCAAGAGGTCCTATCTCCATAAAGAATCAACTCGACCTGAGTTATTTTCATGTTCCGAGGTTCTTGGCTGGTTGATCCCTCATGTCAAAACTGACACTAGGTTCATAAATTATAAGAATGGAATGAATTTGGAATCGTTCGCACCTGAACATATCACAGCCGCTTACAAATTTGCCCCGACAAGGGCTTGGTTGGACAATAACTGGATAGCAGAGCATTCCAAGGACCCTCTAGTTTCTGCTAGGAAAATGATGATAGCTGATAGACAAATAAGACAAAGGAAGACAAATGAATATGAGAGCAACCTCTTGAAGACCCCCTACAGACTCATTGTTTTGATGATGAGCTGGATCTTCGGAATGCCAAATGGAAATATCTTAAAGCTTGGATGGGTACCAGTAATGTACCTGTAGCCATGTCCGGTACCATTTTCAACTGGGTTGATATAATTTCAGAAAGCCTGGAATCGTAGTTAACCTCTGCCCAAGGAGGAATGACTCAGAAGAAAGCAGAATTCTTTATGTCTTCTTATTTGATAGACTACCTATTGAGCAAGCACACCTTCCCAGACTTGGGTCGTTCATGGAACAGAAAGGAGACACATCTCTTCATAGCCTATCAACCAACTTGGGCAAGCAAGTATGCAAACTACTACAAGAAGGTCTGCGAGAAATCCATCATGCCCTTGTATCAACTTAATTTTGTAGAGGAACGAAATTGCATGTCGGAGAACACCATGCCCATTATTGAAACATTTGGCTATTATTACCACACCCAAGAAGGCACCTACATCCGTATGAGTGGAGGATCCATAGCTCCCTTTCTGCTTCCCTGGTATGCCACTGACTTTGTGATACACAGGAAAGCTTTAAGACAACTCTTCAGCATCGGTGGAATCAGTAGAATCCTTATCGAAAGGAAAAAAGGGATGTATCCACTAATGCCTTTCACTATCGGCGCATATAGCCTCTCGAGGGAAAAAGAGGGAGAAAAATATGTTCAGGACTTGGAGATCTTTCAATTTGGTACAAAGTTTTACAGGAGGCATGACCCTTGTGGAAATGTTTCCATACATGTTGTTGATGTCAAAAATTCCTTTGAATACGCCCATCTTATAGACCTAAATGAGGAATTCTTTCGTAGTGCCAGAAATTTAGCAGAGTTAGGGAAACGCTACAAGAAGAAAGGCAGAAAGAGTACTACTCCCAAGCCTGTTGGTCTGATACAACTGGAGCAAGGGGCAATAGCATCCCAATCAGGAGGTTCAAAAGACATAGAACCAAGAGAAATAGACATAGTCCTACAAGAACAGACTGCCAAGCAACACCAAGATGAAGAAGCTGCAAGGCTTCAAAATGAACAGGCTGCCAAATTACAAGAAGAAGAAGAAGCAAGGATTCAGCAAGAGCAAGTCATTAAGTTGCAGCAAGAAGAGGAGGCTACTAGAATCCAAAAGGAGCAGGAAACAAAATCATTGAAGGAACAAAGAACCTTGTTGGAAGAAGCAAACAGGATGAGAGCAGTGCTGGCCGAAAGACGAGAACAAGAAGAAGCTGCTAAAATCCAACAGCAGTAGGAAGCAAAAGATCTGAAAGAAGAGGAAGACAGAATCCCCCAAGAACAAACTACTAAATTGCAAGAAGAAGAAGAAGGAAGACTCTTGTTCGAGGATGCAAACAGATTACAAGTAGAGTTAGCAGAAAGACAAGGAAAGGAAGAAGCCGAAAAAGATGCGGAACAAAACCCGCCCAGCCCACAAGCCATGGACTTAAGTATGTCAAAGATAGACCAACCAGGTATAGCTCATGAAGGGGTTGTTTCTATTGAAGAACTATCACTGGCCCCATACAACCCCAGAAAGCAGCGCCAAGTGGCCAACCTAGATTCCATCTATTTTCACGAACGGAAGAGGGCTATTATTGATAGAAGAGTAAGGAAAATGGAAATTGGGGAGGACTTATATGAATTCAGAGTATCAGAGACTACGCTTGGCCAAGGGACCGACATCGATCGTTCATTCCAAGCAGGATGCACTGTAGCGTCAGACCAAGAAAGTAAAGCCAATATCGATCGGTTAATGGAAACTGTTAAGAACTACAAAGAGTTGTGTTTCAAGATAAAAGCTGGTAGGAAGAAAGAGGAATTAGAAAGCAATGAACTAAAAAGGAAATACAAAGATCTCGTGGAGGAGAAAGAAGAAATCACTTTGAAAGCCCTGTAACTTGAAAATGAGAAGAACTCATCGAAGATGCAAATAGAAATTTTAGAAGATGAACAAAAGGACTTGAAAGTTCATATATCAGAATTGGAAAGACTGACAAAGGAAAAGACTGAGCTGCTGGAACAACTCAGAGAATCCAATGAAAAAAGGAAAGATATGTCCACCTTTTACAAGCAGGCCTGTGACATGCAAGAGAGGATTCATCAATTGTTGGTACTAATTTCCAAAGAAGTTTGTGGGATGAAAGAAATGATCATAGGGATGACAAGCCTTGAGATTGAAGCGCTTCAAATTAAAGACAAGTATGTGTAACACATGGTCGAGATTAAGGAGCAGTCTGAATGGAGAAAAGGAAAATCAGGTTTTCCCAAAAATCTGTGCACCTTAACCGATGAGGCGCGAGATATGGATATAGGGGTCCTTGAATTTTGCAGAGATTGTGGCAACAGATTAAGTGTTGAAATCCATAAGATAGTAAAAAAGTGCTACATCATCTATTCCAAGATCCGAGAACCTCACGAGACCTGTCAGATGCCTCTACCACAGAGTATTTTTGAGTTTCCTAAAAGAGACCAACGCATGACGGAGTTAAAGAATAATTTGAACGTTGAGTTGGATTATTTAAAGAAGATAGAGGCTATATCTCCAAAATACCTTAATCATTTCATTGGGTAGATTGCTGTCCACACTCACTTTCTGGAAATCTGTGCGCAGAAGACTGTAACAGAAACAACAACCATCAAATCAGATTTACGCAAGCACAGGATAGCACGGAATGTGACAATATCAGCAAGAGGGAAAACCATTGTAAGACAAATTGGACAATGGGAAAACTATATTCAGCAGGAAGGTAAATCCACACAATCATGCGAGCCTATTGAAGAGAGTGAGTGTAGCTAGGGTTTTACCCCTAGCTTGTGCAAATGAGCACCTACTAAGGAGAATGGACTCCTTAGTAGCAGTTCAGTAAATGGAAATTGTTAAGCTAAAACATAAATGTAAATTACTCTAAAACATGTGCATGAAACATAAACAACAAAATGTAAATAATGGTTTTTGTATTAATTTTACCTCCAATGTGAAGGTTGGTGAAGCTCTTGCAATGTCCAAGAGGGTTGCTCCAAGCTCCAACTTGCTCCTTCTCTTTCTCCAATGGTGGGAATGGGCCAAAAGAGGCTCTCAAGTGAAAGTGGCTCAATGGTGAGCTAGGGATTCAAGAGAGATTTTGGCAGAGTAAGGGTGCTTATGACTGTGGATGTGAAATGAGGGATCTCCATCACCTATTTATAGTTTTTTGGTGGTGGAGTGCTGGCCCATGGTTTTGGGAACCATATGGTTTAGGGCAGCTGTATAGGGTTTTTTCCTCTTTTTCTTCATTATTTTATATTTTTTATTCCCTTTTTAGAGGGATTTTGCTATTTTAGAGGAATTTTGGATATTTTTGGAGGAAAAATGGGCTTTTTAGCCTTTTTGAGGCTTTTTTGATGGTTTTGTGGCCTTTTGGAGGCATTTTAGGCCTTTTGGAGGCTTTTTAGTGGGATTTTTAGGGTTTTTAAGGGAAATATGGTAGGAAAATGGACAAATGAGCCATGTAATGGGGTAGATGAGGTAGTGAACAATTTTTGGGTGTTAACAGTTTTCCCCCTGATGTGTGAGGGCAGGAGCTCATCGTATGGCCGATGGACATCATAAGTCATGGAAGGTTTTCCTGGGGTGTGGAGAGAAGAGAAGAAATAAACTGAAGCCCGGAACAACGATCCCGAACAAACTGCAAGAACTAAAAGTACATAACCTCAATAATGGATGAGGAATCATCTGATCATATGGACGAGGCGGGCATACCCATGCTCGTATCAGGATATAACATAACAATAACAATGGGGTCCAAAAAAAAAGGGGGACCTGACATATACATGACCTAAAATACTGAATGAGGAAGAATCTCAATATATGGACGAGGCGGGCATACCCATGCTCGTATCAAGATACATAAAAAGAACTGTGAGGCCCAAAAAGGGGGACCTGTAAGATACATAGATAACCACTGTGTACATCATAAGAGTCCAGAAGGGACACAAATCTGTGACATACTGCTGGGCTGATCATGTGTGAACTGAAGAACTGGTGCACTGGAATATCAATAGTGCTGCTGACTGGGGTACCAGAGGAACTGATGAGCTGCTGGATCATAATGACTGGGAACAATAACCTCGATGGTACACTGAACTGGAACGGAACTGGGTACTCAAGGAAGAATATAGCTAGATGGATTCCGAATACAATCGCCAACGCAGCCCGGACATCCACGGGAACATAGAACTGGGCGTTCCGAAGTGACTCACCAATGTGCTAGAGTCGGTGGAAATACGGGGTCTTCGACAAATAATGGAAGGGATGTAACCCTACGCGATTCTCGACGATGCGATCAAGGTGCTGAAGTCGAGCATGTGAGAAACAACCACTCGGAGAGGCAATGATGACTCCTCTCAGAATGGTCCATATGCACTTACCACAGATGGTGATAAGTCCAAGGTGTAGGGACCTCTGGGCCTATCCTCTGGAATAGAGGTGTTGTCGTCGACAGAGGGAGACCTGCAACTATCAAGGCAATGATGTTTCCTTGACAGGTGCGCGAGGTGGAGAACCGAAATGTGATAGTATTGATGGCAGGACTGACAAACTGTGGGGGGACAACTGGGCAAGTAGAGTGGGTGGACTCAAACTTCCTTTGTTCAGAGTATGATAATGGGGATGATCGGGAAACATATGAAACTGACTGAGGGGAAAGGGATCATAGATGTATTGGATTGGGGAGGGTGACTGGGCTGAGGGAGACTCAAGCTGGGGTAAAATGGCAGGAGACTGCAAAATACTCTGAACAAAGGCGACCTGATTGGGGGTGCTGCCGAGATGATCGATCAGAGTGCCAAGAGGCACGGGAGGGGACTTCTTCATGGGTTAAGGAACTAGAAGAAGTGTGTGTAAAATGATACTGTCGTGTGGATTTATCCGAGCCCAGGACAATTCATGCTCGTGGTCACTTTCAATTTTAAGGAGTCTGAAAGCGATAAGAGGACTCTGAAGTAATGGAATGGTACTATCGTGTGGATTTGTACGAGCCCAGGACAGTTCATGCTCGCGGTTGCTTTCAATTTTAGAGAGTCTGAAAGCAAATAAGAAGACTCCAAGGGGTTGCTTTTTCGTGTGTTAGTCTCCAAGGCCCGAAGAAGCATAAAAGGATGCAATGAAGAACTCTTCTAGACAGTGTGACTAGAGTATTCCTTTTTCATAATTAGTCTACCAGGTCCGGAAAAGGGTTAAACTTGTACCAGATAGACGCCCTTTTAGGTACTTTAATGAGCATGAAAGGAAGCAAGATTGCTCAGTGATCTTTTCATTGTTTTAGGAGTCAGAAAAGAGCTTAACAGAAACTCCCTAAGTGCCTTTTTTGTAAAGGACTTGTCCGGCCCGAAAATGGGATAAAATTAAACCGAACAAAAGGAATGGCCAGGCAAGGAGGAAGCGTTCAATCAAGGATCAGTAATGATGACCAAGAACGAGGGTAGGGGGGAACACTGGTGGGCCTCCTTGCGGGATGAATGGAATGGTGGAAAAGTAATGAAACATTTGCAGTATGACAGGAGTGAATGGCTCATGTAAGAGTGTGGAACAATCCGATGGCGGCCGATGTGGCACGCAAACCGAGGCATAAAGGTGTTGGAACACAATGTTGAAATTGTACCAGGTGAGAGCGAGAAATGATCTCAAGCATCATCACGGGCTCGAAAAAATGAATCCGGTGATATAAAGAGTGTCAAAAATGGGTAACGACCGATGTGGCACGCACACCGAGTCGAAGGGGCCGTTTTGGATAAAATACCCAAAAAATCTGGGGGTGAGAACGAGAAATCATCTCAAGCATCATCACGAGCACGGAAAAATGAATCCGGCAGTGTAAATGGTGCGAAAAACGGAGGTCATAAGGACTCCGGAATGGTCAAAGGAAATAACTAGGTGTACAAAATCAAATCAAAACTACAAGTGATATGTGACCTCAAAAATGGTTGAGATCACAAATGTGAAAAAGTGAGCAGGGTTAATGATCTGCCCCCATGCTATGTGCATGGGGTTTGTGATTATGGATCATGTATGTGTTGGTTTGAACCATGGGTTCATTGACGTGCTGAGATAAATGTGACGAGGAAGGTTCAAAATGATTGATCATGCCCCCTATCCCAGGGTTTAGGTAATCTATGGTGTTAATGTGGTGCTCTATAATGGCGGGGTCAAGACCGGGCATTTCGGTATAGGACCAGGCAAAGACATCACGGAATTCCTGGAAGAGTTTTCTGTACTCCTCAATCTCTTGTTCGCTGCAGAACGCTCCTAAGGCAATGCATTCATTGACGCCAGGTGGGTCAGAGATATCTATGTGGAGGACGGGTGAGATGTTGGCCATGTTACCCTCCTTGAAGGCGTCAGGAGCAGGAATAGGGTCCTTGAACTAGTCGACCTTGGTGGGAAGGAAGTCTTTGGACTCAACAGTGAATTGGGTAGCTGTGCTAGAGGAGGATTCTTCGGGGATGAAATAGGAACGATGGTGCATGTCATCCCAGGGGTAATCCGGGGCAGTGAGGGCCTCGAGAATATCCTCATCAGTACGAAAAGTGTTGTTCGTCAAATCGGTTGACGAGGGGGTAGTGGTTGAAGAGATCATATAAATGGTATTAACCTCTCCTGAAGGGGAGGAGACTGGAGGGTGGATCTCCTCATTGGTGGGTGGTGCCGTCTCAAGATCTAGATTGTTCATCTCATAGAGAGCCGCTCTGTAATTCGGGAGATCGAGACAATGATGGGAGTAATTCCCGTAAACACTGCATATGGCACAGGGGTGGTTGGTACACAAGGATTTATATTTAGGCTTGGGAGTGGGGTTTAGTTCGACAACTGGGATGTTGGGGTCGTCGTCGAGCATCTGCATGTGTTTCTGCAATGCCGGTAACTATGGGCACTGATGAGTCGCATGGCCTAACTCATCACACAATGAGCATTTAGGAGGAGCACGAAACATAGGTGGGTTTTTTACTGTCTTGGGAGGTGGTACAGCAGTGTAAGGTTGGGGTCCTCTACCCCCAGTGGATTTGAGAGTAGGAGGAGGATTTGTGGAGGACGAAGGGGTAGCGACACCGGGGGGTGGCTGAGTGGTAGTAGCCATGGGTTGCACCGGTTGGAGGACGACGCTTGGTGTCGGTGGGGGAACGGGAGGCGAAAGGTACCAGACGGGTAATCCCAAGGTTAATCCTGGGAGGCTAAGGGTAGCCATAACCGGGGCGCTTACTACTCCCGATGGAGGGACTAGGAAGGGGATTGTATGGATAGGTGTAACACCAATGTGGCTAGGTACCAATGGTGGTTTAGGAAACAAGGGTTGTTGATTGTTAGGTGTTTGGTTATCGTGGGACAGGGTACATAAGTCAGACACTTCGGGCGTAGATGACGGGGGAGGAATGGATTGGAAGGTGGAAGTCATCGGCGCGTCTGAGTAAACTCCAGGCCCCGTAGAGGAAACAAACGAGGTGGTGGCATGAGAAACAGGTTGTTCAACCATAGGGAGAACATTTTCAGGTGCCGCGGGAGCACTGGGATCAAAGTAGGTGAGTTGGTCAACCTTGACCACGCGTCCCTCATGGGGGAACATCATGGTGCGAAAAATGGAAGAGGCAATCGCCCGCATGGCATACATGTAACTGCGACCAAGTAAAAGGTTATAATCCAATTGGGCATTGATTACCTCGATGTCGATAAGTACGGTTTTACCACCTAACTGGACGGGGACATTGGGTAGGAGGCCTTGGGGCTGGGCCGACCGACCGTCGTAGGCGCGTAACGCAGTGGTGGACTGCTGGAGAGTAGGGGATACCAACTTCTGCCATACGAATGTAGACATAACGCATGTGGAGGCACCTTCATCGATGATGCATCGATGGATGACAAGATTCCGAACGGAAACAAAAACTTGGAATGCTAAGGAGGAAGGTAGGCGTGGTTCGGACTGGTCCAAATCAAATGCCATTAAATTCGAATCATGTGGGTCAATCTCCCCAATGGCGGAGAGTAAAGTCTTGCGTTGGGAAGGGCCGTTTTTCAAGACTTCTAATGCATACATGGCTGCGAGAGATTGGGCTAAGTCATCAACGATGTTGTAGTTTGATGCAGCCCGCACATTGGGGTTGTTGTTGATACGGCGAAGCGGGAAACGAGGTGCTTTGGGAGCGCCCTCTAGTGGAGGCGGAGGTATAAGTAACGCTTGATCAGTGGGATGAGCGTTAGTAGGTTTATCAGTGGGAGGTACTTCAGTAGTGGAGCCATACTGGTTCTTACGGGTTTGAAGTTTGACATCAGTGGATGACATCATCAACAAGTGGTGGGTTCCTGAGTCAAACATGGGTTGATCGGGAGCAGCGTATGTGATCTGCTGTTGGGGGGATGCGTTGGCTTGAGGGGGAGCCAATGGCTGAGTGTTCACTACGCCTTGGGTTGGTAAGGGGTTTTGCAGCACCAAAGGTGGCTGCTGAGGTTGAGGGGGGTTACGCGGCACTTGAGGAGCTGCATGCCCTTGGCGATGGGAATCATCAACCCAAAGTTGCCGACCTCGCTCCAAGTGTGGGAAAGCATGTGTGTAGTGGCCATAGACCCCGCAAATAGAACAAGGATGGTTTGTTCGCAAATTGGGGTTCTTAGCCTGCTTGGGCGGGCGATCAGGGTTTTGGTTAGCAGGGACCGCATTATTATTGTCGGGGGGATTAGCCAATTGACCAGCTTGGTCTGTAGGTTGGTTCTTCCCCCGATTACGACCCTTGCCGCGGTTTTGTTGGCCCTGGTTGCGTTGGTTGTTCTGGTTTTGCTGCGGATTTTGTTGGGCGTAAACTTGCACGTGGGCAGCAGGTGGATTCTGAGGTTGCGCAGGTGCTGGAGCAGGCTGCGGGGGATGATATACAGGTGGAGGCTGAGCAGGTGCAGCAACTTGAGGGGGTTGCTGATATGGTTGCGGAGTGGGTTGTGGGTTTTCCACAGGGGCTGCCTATGGCGGGTAATAAGAGGGTGGGGTTTGTGAAGGCACAGGAGGTGGTGCAGCCTGCTGGTGGTAGTAGGGCTGAGGTGCGACCATGGGGGTGTAAGCAAGAGTCGCATGACCGAAGCACTGAGGGGGACATGAGGGTCCATGGGAATGGTGGTGATGTGTCATGGGAGAATACGAGTTAGTTGCTCCAGACTTTGAGGTAGCCCGCGAAAGGTCGGGGCCAGGGTTAGGACGTGCTATGGAAAATGGTTGGGGATGCAAAGAAACACAGCCAATGATGTCGTCTGCAGTGTGGGATGCCCCCGGCGCATCGTGCTGGGAGGAATCTCCGCGAGGGGCATCAGGTATAATGGTATAAAGGTAACCTAACTGGGCATAAATGAGGTTGAACTGTTGGGCCTTAAGGATTGTCTCTTCTTCAGACTGGGGTCTTTCTGATGCCACATCCTTAGCAATGACAGGGAGAAGGGATTTGAGGAACAAATCTAGGAAGATACGGTCGTCCAATTTGATCTTGCATAAGCTACGACAGCGATTCCACTCATGAATGTGGTCCGTGATGTGGGTAGCCATGTTTTGTCTGGAGGATAGGAGGATCTCAACGCCCGCGTCATAGCGGACAGGTAACTGGAAGAACTACAGGAAGGTCGAGGCAAGGGAAGCAAAGGTGGCATGGGTCCCATGGGGTTGCTCGATATACCACTTAGCTGTAGAGCCAGTAAAGGTACGCTGTAAGAGACAGAGGCGAACATAATCATCCACTATGGAGTTGGAGGAACACCATAAATGGAAGGATATGATATGGTTTTGTGGGTCCTCACCTGCCTTGCCCTCGAACTTAGGGATGTCAAAGGGGAGCTTGGTGGGCATGTGAGGCCACGCAGGGTCGTGTCGGATAGGGTCGTTGGTCAATATGGCTAGGTCGGGAAGGTTGAGGCTAGCCATGAATGGAAAACTGGAAGAAGGATGTGACATAGTCGTGGGTTGGACCAAGTTGGGGCAATGCCCCCAAGTGGAGGGGCAGGATTTGGGATGGTTCCCCCAAGTGGGGGAACTAAGGTGGTATAGGATGGTCCTGCACCACCATGGGTA